>OY728135.1:1991852520-1993102520 GCA_963277665.1 Viscum album | reverse complement strand
TTTTTAATTCAAAGAAGTACATTATCTTGGATGGGAATTTATTGGTAATGTGTGATTATTCCATCACTATATTAATGGGTTTCCTTTAAAATAATATTCACTTGTTAAAAATAGTTGTGTGGAATTTTTGGTGATTCAAATACTCAAAACATGAATTAAGTTGGATGGAAATGTTCATGTCCATGAAAATTTTAATAAATTATGAATTTACACCTTTATATAATTTAATTCTATTTTGTCGTGATGAAATGAAATATATAGAATTTATATAGTGAATAATAATTTTACATTTAAACCTTTAGATAATTTTAATTAAAATTTTTTGAGTTGGTTGCAGAGCTGTTTTTATGAAATTTATGCTATGAAATACTTAATATATTACATTAAATATAATATATATTTTTTAGTACATGAGCAAACAATATTAAATAATCCTCAATATCTCCTAAATTAATCCCCATATAGTAAAAACCTTATCATAAATTGAATTTATATGTGTGTTTTCCTAAGGGGTGGTATAATTATAGCTCTCACTCCATACCCTAGTACTATGACTATCTATGGAATCAAATTAAAACACTGAACACATTAATTTCCTTTATTTTATTCTATCTAAACCTCTCAATTAGGGTTATTAATCATAGAAACAAACCCTAATTGATATAATGGAGGATAATTAGATATCTAACACACAGTCTTTGATAATATTATATATGAAATAAGGATGGAAACACATTTCATCAAATGATGATCTAATTTTGAGGCAGGTTTTGTTATTTAATTATTTTCCATTCTTTATAAATTCATTTTTTATATATTTTTTTTGAATTTTTATTCTTTAATTATCTATACCCATAAAAAATTAATAGCATAGATTTATTTTTATAATTTTTATTCTTTGTGTTTCATATATTTTAGTGATTGAATTCGATGGTGAGTCGATGATAGGTTGCCGATGGTGGCCCCACTTTGACCCCTTCCTCTTACTTGTTCCACAAAAATTCTTGAAAAAAATATATATCCATCGATCTTGGATAGAATTTTTATGTGGGGAATCCAAAACACCCATCCAATGACCCCTCCCCTCACCCTCTCTCCCACCCTTGAGTATCTCTATCTATCTCCCCCCTTATCTCTCTTGTAAAAGCTAATAGACACAAATTATCAGTATTGTCTATAGTGGTGATAGAAGGTGAAGATTTTATGAATTGATTGTGGGATGTGGTGTGTATTAAACCTAGAAAAAGGTGGTAGTATAGATGGTGTTCTGAGGTCGAGCGACATCCTGATGTGTGTATGGTGGTGACTAATTAGGGAGGTGGGAACTTGATCAGGAGGTAACTGCAGTTGTGGTGGCATTCTATAAGTGAAACAGGATTAGCCAAGGTTCTTCACCCATCTTTTTGATCTTCTAAGATCATATAAATCACCTCCCTCCATGTGGTAGTAGGTGTGCTGGGCACTGGTGGGCTCAAACCATCCCCAAACCAAGCTAGGCCCAAACTTGTCATGGGGTGGGTTGCATGAGCCCACTATACAATATATCGAGTGGAACTAGAAGTTCCGGCCTCAAGGTTGGCCTAGCCTACAAGGAATGGGCTGACCCAGTTGGTTAGATACCTCACCAGGTGACATGGATATCTAGCTGTATGTGTTACTGGATAGGGTCGGGTCCCCCTTTTTATAACCTTAGATTTCACTACATATTTTCCTTAAATAAATACTGTGTTTGATAAATTTATCCACATGAAAAAATAAGCTAAATATGGCCATTATATATTTATTATTAAGAAAATTTAAGAATAATTTAACTTGTAGTTAATAAATCTAGTTTAATCGATTATAAATCCATACAAAATAGGATTAATAACACCAAATGTTTTAAAAGGACATTTTTTTAATAAAAGTTTATTTTTTTCAAATATTTCAATTTTAATCTATAATAAAAATTTATAAATTTAATAATTTTAAATTTATAAAATTAATTTCATTTTTAAATTTATCGTATTAAAATTTTCCTATGATGATTTTTTTTTAATTTTTTTAAAAAAATTGTTTTTTAGTTGAATTATGAAAATTATAGTTTCTACCAAAATTGTCAATTTTATGACATTATCAATATATGTAAAAAGAACTATAATTTTATAAAACATTTTATTTTATTAATGATTTATTTAAATAGTAAAACAATATATTTTAAAATATCCTATTGATCTTAGAAAACCCTACATTCAACATTTTAAAATAGAAGTATCATTTTATTCTAATTTAAAAATTGTTTCAGTCTCTTTATTAAACATTTTAATGGTAATATTTAGTTTTTTCTTGTTTTGAAATCCACACAAATAATATTTTTTTATAATAAACCAATTTATAAAATTAATTTCAATGAAATTAATAAATTTATACTACATATAATTTTTATGCTAAAAAACAAACATGCTCATGTAATGATTTTTTTGCACATTATATGTTTTAATTTAAAAGTTAATTTTATCAAATATATAAATTTATATAGGTTAAATGGATCAAAAAATAAGATTCACCATGTATTTTTTTTAATATGGTTCATATTATATTTTTAATAATAAAATAATTACCATGGTTAATTTTTTAATCAAGATTAGTAAGGGAAACAATTGGTAAATAAAGTTCATGAATTCTAAATAATTAAATGGTCACTTAAACATTATAGAAATACTTTTTTGGTATTAAATTAATAGAAAAATTTATCACCTATAATTACTTCACCTAATTCACTAAACTCACCCTACCCACCTAACACCCATGTGATACCATTCCTACCCCTTAACTAACTTTAGTTTCCATGAAAATACCTTCTTTTCCCCTATAAATAGAGCTCACTCCCACCCATTATCTCATTCATATTAATACCAAATGAATTTATAATGAATTTTACCTCCTTATAGCTCTCTAAATCCATCACAAGGATTTACTAAGGTTATAAGGATTCCTACTAAGACTTAAAAAGATACTTAGCAAGGTAAGGGTTCTCCTCCTCCTCAATTTGATTCCAGTACTTATTTTGTGATAATCCCTTTTGTTTTCCATGTTATTATTATTACATGTATTAATAATTAATCTTAAACTATCTAAACTATTCACTATTGATGATATATTACCCTTGTATCTCATTATACCAATTCCACAATCCCTTTTGTATAGCTAGAATGCTGATGTAGTCAACCATTAACTTTTCCATCCTCTTTTCAATTCAATCGCTTCCTTTTTTTATAATCCTTTTGATTTCCATGTTATTATAAAACATTATGTTCAAAATTAATCCTTTACTATACATGTTATTTCATATAAATTAGATACTACCTTTCCCACTCATTAAACCCATTTCTTAACCCTTTTGTATTCCCATCATGCTGTCAAAATCATTCCTTGATTTTCTGTATTCACATTGTGAACATCCAACTCTAATATACCTAAATGGTATCCACATAACTAAATTATATAATTTTTTTGTATTAATACATTTATTAAATATTTTTTATGATATTTATTTTTGTTATATAAGATCATAGAGTGTATTTGACTAAACAGAGAAAAAGTGTAAGGGTTTCATCTCAAATTATCCTTCTTGGAGAAACATTTTCTTTTATACACACAATTCCATTTAAATGGTGTGTATAATGAATATTTTATATATAATATCATGAATTATATTTATTCATGGTGTTTTAAATTCATTATAAATATCTCCATATCTTTTATGGGGTTTTGTTGGAACGTTTCTTATGTCTTAAGGGTTTTTTAGAGTCAAATCTCTTCATTGGGTCATAATCACACTTATTTGACTATTATATTTAAATATTGATCTATTATAACCTATGATGATGGTATGTTATTTTTTAAAGTTATTTTCATAGAGAATCATACTTGACCCCAAAGTATTGTTCCTTGACGGATCTATCTTTTGTGAAAATGAAATTTTGTCAAGAATATTTCCCATTACTTTTAATAGATTTTAATCTATATCTATGTTTTTAATTCTCTCCAAATTTCTACTCAACTATTGTTAAATTTAATATGGATTATTTTATATTATTTTCAAAATTCTATTTACGCATTTTTATAAATAAAATTTAATACAGTTTTTTTATAATGGGTATTTTTCAAAAAAAGGTACTTCAACAGATAAAAACGGGGTTTACATGCTTTAAAAAAATCAAATGTTTTAATTTTTACTACACATTTTTTTGATAAAATTTATGCATATTTAAAGATATTTTATTTGGAACTCTTTATAATATTTTTTTTCAAAAAATATTTTCTTTCCCTTCTCATGAATGGTTTTTGAAAGTAATTTACATTTCATCTTTTATAATAATGTCTAAAAGGTTTGGTGGAAACTTTTTTATTTTCACTTAGATTTTTACCCCAAGGTTTATCTCTCACAAAGTGATGTTTTGATCCCAGTATATTGTTATTTTGTTATTTTTCCTTTTGGAAAATGATATTGTGATATACTATGATTTCTTAAGTTCATGTTAAGTGAAAACCCATTCTTTTATCATGGGTTTATTTTGATATTTTTATGATTAATTTTATGCTTCACACAGATGTATAGATGATAATGGGATGAGGTTTTATGTTAACCTACAATTTATTGGTTTATGTTTATGTATCATGAGTTAAAAAGGGTATATAAGATGATTTATCACAAGAAAAATGGTACACAAGAGGATTTATCCCAAGAATAAGGGGCACACAGGTGGATTTATCCCAAGCCTAAGGAGAGCATGAGAGGTTTTATCCTAATCCCAATAGTATATAAGAGGATTTTCCCAGTCCTAAGAAGGTACACAGGTTGTTAGACCAAGCGTACTATGTGATGAATTTTTTGGTGCGTATCCTTGACATATATTTTCTATGCATATGTTAATTCCAAAATTTTATGTTATAATATTGTGTATATAATTATTCTCCATGAATAATGTTTAATTTATAATGATTCCATACATATTTTCTATGCTATATATATTTTTTTCATTTTAGATAAATTTTATTTATACCATGAATTATAGAAAACTCTTATTTTTTTGTATTCGTTTTAATAAGTCATTTCTCCCATGTTCGTATTTTCTCTTATTCTTATCATCTAACCCACAATGACATGTTGATGATCTTTTCCCCTTATTTAGAAATCAAGATCACTAATTTATTATGTTTTCTATTCCTTAGGTTATGAAGATGAATATATTATTTAATATTTCTAGAATATGGTATATAAGATAACGGTTATAGAGAAATGTTATAAAGTGTTTTAAAATAATATGTTTATGCAACTAGTATCTAAGATACTAAACCTCTCATTCCTCTAGTTGTGAAATTGTTTGTGAGATGTATTTTTTAAAACATGAAATCTATATATTATATATGTATGTTTATATTGGGTTACTATAATTTATATCAAAGGAAATGTTTAGTTATTTTTGGTGATAAGTTAGTTACTTTTTGAATTGAGGTTATAGAACCTTAGAGAAAATTATAGAGATGAGTCTAATTATAATATGATAGCCTAAAATATTGGCTAGGACTCAAGTAAATGGTTTTCCTAGAAATAATCCATTTTTGGATACTAATAAATGGATATGGCTAAAAATAGATGCACATTGGGGTAATGTCACTACCTGCCCTAATGGGGCTCGAGCCACAAATACCCCTAGCCTGCCTCTGTAGGCCAAGGGATGGAGAAAAGAACCAAAAGCAATAACTATTATAGGAGGGATTTTCCTATTTTAACTATACACACTCACCCAACCATATCAAGGAAGATGTGTAGGGGAATAAATAAAAAGATGCAACATCTAGAGAAATAACCATAGATGACAAACCTCTAGGGAATACAACAACATGATAGTGAAGACTGAAAGTAAAGGGGAAAACCTACACACCCAACCAGAAAGATATACCAACCTGAAAAAATTATAAAAGTAAAACTTTTAGGGAGACCATCTCCTAATCTCCATGCTCCAACCATAGTATTTGGTCCAACGCACCAGATATCTTTATGCTCCTTTGTAATCATCGTTGACCTATCCTTCATATGCATAAGATACTACATGTGCAGGTAAATACCATGTAGAGTTGAGTATATACATACCCACTAGGACACCACACAATATGAATGGGGAGAAGTAAGATAAATGATATGAATAGATAGACAACTAAACCCAAAGAAAGAGAGTACCAAATCTAAACAAATTTATAAATATATATATACACTCAAACCAAAGAACCCAAAATGAGAGAGAAGAGGGATCTCTATCTCACTACCCGGCTCTGGAAAAGAGTTCAAACAATTCTAATAGTCTATCAACAATTCCCAACATCACGCGTGTCTATCCAACAAAGTAATCGTGTGGAGGGACCACACCTCTCCACTATACCACACAGTCAATGGGGCATAATCTCCAAGAAGAGGACATAAAACCCAGTGCATCAGGGGGATACCACTCTATGAAATGAGGAACTACACCCTATTTTATATGGGTATATTTTGACAGATAGAGGACCCACACCCTAGTACGTCAGAGGGGGTACCACTTAATAAATAGAGGGCGCACACCTGAGTTAGTCAGGGGTGTACCACTCATTGGATAGAGGAACCACACCCTAATGCTATAGAAGGGTACTACACTATAGATAAAGGATCCACAACCTAATTCCATAAGGGGTGACACTTAGTAGATAGAGAAACTATGACCCAATTCCACAGGGGGTACCACATAGTAGATAAAGGACCCGTACTCTAATTCCATGGGGGGGGGGACCACTTAGTAGATAGATAACCCACACCCTACTAAGTTAGGGGGTACAACTCAATATAAGGAGGGCCTGCACCCTATCTTATAAGGGGTACCACTTGGTAGATATAATACCATCACCCTAATTCCATTGGGGGTACCACTCAGTAGATAGAGGACCCACATCCTAATTCCATAGGGGGCACCACTCTAATGATCCCGCCTGATCACTACCTTCATCGAGAACCTCCTAAATAATCTCTATGCCCATAATATCTCATATTGTATTTCAAAATCCACAAATAAGGACACCATTTCATTTTGTATGGAAAAAACTAAAGATAGGCTACTTGTGGGTCAAAATCAGAGTCCAAATGAAAGAGATACGAGATAATAAAGGTCCCTTAGAAAGGAAGAAGGGTACGTGACATGTAAGGGAACCCACACGCTATGTGGTCCCACTTATCTTCCTAGTTTTATCCCTAACATAACATGAATAACTAACCGTGTAGCACTGCATGAAATGTAGTTGGACTACATGACATGATTCATCCACCTAGGGTCTTTCCCATGCTCTATTCCATGTCTATGTAAAGATGACCGTGTCCATGTACTTTGGTACACGATGTGTCCTTCCACATAGGGTCTTACTTGTGTTCTCCTTATATACAACTTTTCTACCCAGGGAGTGATACATGGTGTGTTTCCCAACCACATGTCATACTATCCTTAACTTTTTAAAAACCCTAGAACTACATCCAAGGAGGCTCTACACGACATGTGTTCTTTGAACTATACAACATGTAGTCGGGGTTTTCATAGAATTTTTAGATCTTCTCCAATATTCTTGATCTACCTTGTCCATGTTGATCCATGATTTTTTCTTATCCCAAATTGAAGGGGAAGCCTTTGACCACTATTTTTATTTATTCATTGGCTGGAAAACTGTTTTCTAAATTATCTGTGGGTTTTCCGTATGCTCTGTGTGCATCTCCCACTTCTTCCATCACCTATTTAGACCTCAATTCAATAATACAGTAACTTGAAACCCACAAATCATCCCAAATCCATCCCTGATCACCTTTCCATTCATTTCACATGAATTCTTTGTGAATTTGGGGGTCCAATCAGGTTTGGTCCCACCCATTAATGTCGAATCATGACCCCATCATCCATCAATGACTAACATGAATAATTATTGGGATAAAGGAATCAAAGAAAATATTTAACCATTTTTTCTAAGTTTTACTAGCCAAATAAATCAAATGTTTATATCCAGGGTGATAAAAACTGAATAAACAATTTAATTTTAGTATATGGGTGCATGCATTGGATTGTAATTGACGCAGATCAATGAATAATATGATCATGCTCAAAAAATTTAATAAATTGGGGAATAATAAAAAAAATTGATGAGCACTAACTAGTTTTGACCATTCATCTATGAAGAACACACTCTCCAATGAAGAAAAATAGTTTTTTCATTCGTAGCGTCTCAATCAACAAGGATTCAAAGTCCCACCTATGTATGATTCTGATTTTCCAATGAGAGGTGGAAGAAAAAGCTCTGAATTCTCCCATGGTTTATATGGATAAACCTAGGGAATTATCATAATGGGGATAAAATAAATGATTTCTATTTTAGTTCATTTAAATTAAATAAATAAATTTAATTAATTATTTATTTAAATGCACCTACCAATGGCCGTGATATCTGAATGCCCTGTGCCGACCAAGTTTATGCCATTACTAGGATAAAACTCACATTTCAAACTCAACCGTTTTATTATATTTATGATCCAAGATTCTTTTTAAGAGTTATTCCATTTTATTTAATAAAAATTACAAACATAAGATTATTATATTTAATATTTCATAAAATTAATTTTGGTAACACTGTGCCACAAAATTGTATTCCATATCAGTTCATGGATTTGAAAATATATCTATAAATATTCTAAAGTCTTAAAACAAAAAACATGGTCTCAGCATTATTCCCTATTTCAAGAATTTTTTCTTTGAGAAGAAAAACTAAACAAAAATATTTGGATATTGAGCCTGCATCTGGATATCCTGATCCCTAGATATTTTCTATATGCTTCCATGCTCACACAATAGAAGAACCAAGTGGATGGTTCATCCATGTATGATTCTCTCCTACTAATCCTTAATCACCACTAGGTTCTCCAAAAAATTGGCTTCATTGTCAATTTCTCGCTCTTTCCAGTCAATAACATGTGTGAGATCATGATAACATGTCTTCAATTATGACACATGGAAAATTTCGTTCACTCGCTCCAACTATGGAGGTAGGGAGAGTAGGTAAGAAACCTCTCCAACCCTATTATAGATCTAGAATAACCTGATGAACCTTAGGGATAACTTTCCTACCCCAATAAACCTCCTCAATCCTCATCATGGGGAGAATCTTAGGAAAACGTGGTCCCACTACTCAAACTCCAAGGGCCTATGACATTGATCTATATAATACTTCTAATTACTCTAGGATATCTTAATATTCTCATGGATAAATTAGACCTTCTCCATTATCGTGTGCACCATCTCTGTACCCACAAGAGATGCCTTGCTGATCTATATCCAACACAAGGGTGACCCATAGAGTCTTCCATACAGGGCCTTGAATAGTGACATGCTAATAGTAGAGTGGTATTTATTATTATACACAAACTCTACTAATGTAAATTGATCCTCACAGCTATATCCAAAGTCTAATATGAAATCTCTCAACATATCCTCTAGCACCTGGATAGCATGCTCTATCTTCACATCTATCTAGGGGTAGAAGGCTATACTCATCCTCATCTAGGTCCTGAATTCCTCCTCCATGCCTCTCCATAACTGTGGCATGAACTATACATGATGATCTAAGAAAATAGTTGAGGTCACCCCATGAAGGCTAACAATATCATATATATACAACTTTTCAAACAGCTCAACTGAACCATGGTCCCTGATATTAATGAAGTGTGATGATTTTGTGATTTGGTTAAGTTCCACCCAAATGGAATCTGGGACAATCACTATCCACAAAATCCCTATCACAAATTTCTTGGACATTCCATCCCATTTCCACTCCGAGATCTCAAGTGGATGAAATAAACCCATCATATTCTGGTGCTTGGCCTTCACTTAATGATAGGTTAGGCACCGTGAGATGAACTCATCCATGATACATCTCATTTTGGTCCACCAAAACTACTTCTGAAGGTCTCTATACATCTTCCTCACACCAGGATATAAAAACTGAAGAAAATGTATAAAAATATCTCATCAACTCCTCCCGTATCATGACTAGGACCACCAATACCCTGGAAAAGAATGACATGATTCTCTCCTTCAAAAAAATCATCCATTGAATCTCATGAGGATATCTGGTCATGTAAGACCTCATATTCAATGTCTCCTAATTGGGATTGTCTCACAAGTTCGAGAAGAGGAGGAGTCAACACTATAAACTGAATAAAAGTTAAACCCTCCTATTCAAATAGGGTCAGATCCAAGGAATCTAAATACTCAGATGCCTCTAGAACCAAATGAGATCTTGTGAATTACTACTATGAGAATATTTTAAAAAATTTCCCTTCCTTAGAGTATAGAACATCTCAAAGTAATTGTTCTAAAATAACTCCAAACAATATCTTAGTCTTTGATTCAAGTCTCTCTACATGAAGACATACCTGAGACTCTAGTTGTCTGAGTAAACCACAAAAAACTATCCCAGAAGATAGTACCTCGACACCCTCAAAGAGAAGACTATAATTTCTAATTCCATGTCATGATTCATATAGTTCTGAACATGGGGTCTCAAATTTATTGAACCATATGTGATAACTAACTATGTCTACAACAACACACAATCGATCCTAGATATAGAGAAATAATAATACACTACATATTCCATGACCTCCTCCAGTAGTCTCAAAACATGAGCCTCATCAGCCTCATCATCAACTCTTTAAAATCCCTCTAGAACTTCTCAGTCTAGGTAAGAAAATTCCATTTCCACATCAGGGCAGTCAAAGGGTATGAAATCCCAGAGAAGTATTCTACAAACATCCTATAATACCCTTGGAATCCAAAAAAATGAACACCTCTAACACGCTCTTGGGTATATCCCAAGAAATCACTACATCGGTCTTCATTGATTCCATAGCTAAAAAGTTATCATAAATGAAGTCCCTATTATGTGAACCTCATGAATCCAGAACTAGAATATTGAGATCTTACCATAAATATAGTGCTCCTAAAGAAAATATAGCACCATCCTTAAGTGCTCTACTTGATCCTCATCTAATGCAGAGAATATGAGTATGTAATCACTGAAGAAAACAAAAAACTAGTCCAACTATGGGTGAATGATTTTGTTCTAAAAAGATATAAAAATAATAGGGGAATTTATCATACCAAAAAGAATATCCAAAAACTCATAGTATCTGGAGTGACATTGGAATGCCACATTCAGAATAACGGCCTCAAGAACTCTCAACTGGTGTTAGTCGGAGCTGATATTGATATTCATTAACCATATAAAACCTCACAACTAATCATATATGTCATTAATACTTGGAAAGGGGTACTTTTTATTTATCATGGACTGGTTTAGTCAGCGATAATCCAAACAAAGATGCAATCTCCCATCCCCCGTTTAAATAAACAACACAAAAGCTACCAAGGGGGACACACTAGATCTAATGAATCCCTTCTCTCTAAGGTCCTCCTACTACAACTGAAGCTATCAGATCTCAATAGGGTCCATCTAATAGGTCTAAGAAGATATCATAATGGTACTGAGATGCAAGTTAATAAAAAACCCAATCTCCCACCTTGTTTGTAGTCCCAGAACATTCTCGGGGAAGAAACCCCTAAAATCCTCCATGACTAAAGGAATTTATATTCTTGAAGAGATTAATATACCAAGGGGTAAACTCACCAATATATTGGATAGGGTATGTAACCTCTTATTCAAAAATCTCACTTGTATTTCCATGAGATATCACTCTCCCATAAAATAGAATCTCACCCCATTAGTGTAAAGGCATAAAACTCATCTTCAGTGAAAATAAATCTTGGATTGGACCATGGAAAACCAATCTATACCCAAGATAATTCCATTGGGTTCATTCATAATGACCAAAAGTTCCCAAAAGAACCTCTCTCTACCAAGTGATAGCTCACACTTCCATAAGATAGATGATATAGAAGAATCCTTCCCTATAGAAACCTCAAGACAAAGCTGTAGGGAAAAATCCTCAACTAGAAGATCTATCTATCACACTAGGATTAAAAAGATGATGGTATGAATTGCACCTATGTTTACTAATACTGAAGTAAGAGTATAATAAACACAGATCATACCTATAATCATTTCATGTGCTGTTGGGTAATACAAATCCAAAGTTTGTAGCTGTCAATATTGTAATGACCTGAACTTTTGAATAATATTTTATTTCCAGAAAATGTATGTTTTACTATGTCATAATTAATAAAAATATATAAGTATAATTGAAATGTAACCGTTGAGTTTTGACTATTATATAACTGTTGGTTTATATAACCATTGGAAACAATAATAAATTTTAATTTTATAATTATTTTTCATAAATAGAAATGACAACGAATAATTAATGTAGAAAGAAGAGTTGATGGCCTCATCCAGTAGACTCATGCCACATGAAGTCCATTTATCAGAGCTTGGGAAGGAGGTAGAATCACTAGGTTTTTCTCTGGACCGAGCCCAATATGAGCTTCAACATGTTAATCTTTAACCTAATCACCTACATGAGAAGTTCAAGTTGATAGAAATCACCACTTGGGAAATGATGTCCAAGCCACACCAAGATTCTATCACCATTTCACACCTTACTCTTAGGTCCTATGCATGTGTTATAAGAGGATATGTAATGATACCTTAGTCACTTTGTGTAATCCATTTGTATAAATAAAATTTCAATTTCTTATTATATTAAAATAAATATCATTTTTGAATTTCAAATGTAAAAATTAATATAGGATGAATTTTAAGTTTTTTTCTAATAATTTTCATATTATTGATGAATATTAAAAAAAAGAGTATTTTAAATTTTTTTATACTTTAAATAATTGAAAATGTGAAATTAGTTTCAAGAAACGGACATATAAAGTTGTGATCAATAAGAAATTTAGAGTCAGATAAGTTCAACTTAATTTTTAGTGAATAATAATTTATGAATATTAATTTTATCATTATGAATATTAATACGACTAATGTAATATTAACCTCACTTAAGTAAAAATATAATTTGGGCATCTTGAATGGTAATGTGATATAATATTATAAGTAAATAACTCTTTTAGAAATTATTAGTTAAGTATTAGTATTTTTTCGGGTAAATATAGATTTTTATTAAAAATTAAATTTATCATATTTAGAAAATTATTTTAATAAAATGGATTTCATTTTTTAATTCATAACATTTATATTAGGTTAGGCTGAATTTATTATATTTCTATAAAATGTTTTGTTTTTTGGTTAATAGAAAAAATATTTTTTTAGTTTTCAGTGTGTTTTATGACATCATAATGTTGTAATATGTAATTTAAAATATTGGTAAACTCATTTGGATTAAAATATTATATCAGGTGTCCCATGTGGCCAAAACCATGGGGAAATACCATGGTGAAGCCCATGGTTTTGAAAATACCACCGATGAGGTGTCCTTGAAAATTAATAAAAAATTACCTATCTTTTACTATAAATACCAATAAATTCATTCGTTTTAATTCATTAAAAATTAAATAACCCATAATATATGATAGTCTCAACTCCCAATGAGTCCTCCCAAAGTGTCCCCAAACCCTCAAGGTTCTGATCCTATAGTTTTACAAGTTACCCTTCATGATAAGGGAATTCTCAACGTCTCTTTTTCCATTCCAGTTCTCTTCTTTGTGGTTTGTCTTAAAAGATTCTAAAAAATGTTTTTATTTACATTTTATTATGTACCTTTACTATATTATGAGTATTTTAGGAATGGTTTACCCATGTCCCCTATCTTTTTAATTTTTTTTTCTAAAATCATGTTGAATAACCATTATGCTGCAGAATTTTCGTCTCAAAATCTCTCTCTTTTTCTCAAGAAATTCTCTTTTATTATTTATATGAATACCCAAAACTATTACATTTCTAGGGGTATTAATCAATAAATAAAAATTATATTTGTAATTCTGGAATTGACATAAATAAAACCCTCATTCAATTTCCATGGGTTATAAATGTTGTAATGATCATGTTTTTAAACACTATTTAAAACGTCACGATTTTGATATGAAACCCATTTATTTTATTCTATTTAGGTTATTTTTGAAATGCTTGATTATAATATATGTGTATAACATGAGAATAAATATATATTAAGGGTGAACCATGATAGATCTCTAATTTTTTTGGTAATAAAATCAATCTCTAGAGATGACAAGTTTTATGATACCTTGGTGAATAACCTTGGTATTTTTTATGACACCTTGGGGATGGACCTTGGTGGTATGATTACGAATGTCTATATTAAATGTTGTAGATTCATTTTCAAGATATTATTTAAGTTCTTATTATCATGATATGTCTCTTATCATGCCTTTACGATGTTTTCTCTTGTTTTTATTCTATTCTCCCAATTTTACATGTAAACTGTTTTCCCTATTTTCCCTTACTGGGCCTTAAACTCACCCTTTCCTTTAATACATGTCCCCAGGTTACGAGATACAATAATTTTACTTAGGATGAACTTTTCAATAATAATTTCAAGAGGATTAAAATAATTTTATATGTATCCATGTATTATGAACCTTTTTTCCAAAACACTAGACTTTAAATATCCTCTATTTGTAAAATTTAATGAAAATTTATATAATAAAAAGGCGGGATTCCATGGTTAGTATCAAAGAATAGTTTAGTTATTTGTGGAAATTAGTATATTAAAAATTTAGGAAGAACCCTATATAAAATTTTAAATATATAAAAACTTCCTAGTATTTTGGTGAAATATTAAGTAAGTGGTTTTAGAATAAATATATCTCTATCTGGATATGAACAAGTGGATGTGGATATGGCACAAAAATATATAGGGGTAAAACCCAAAAACACCACTTTGAGATAAACTCGAACATGAATTGGTACACCACAACAGGCCTTGCTCTACTCCTGGTTTAATACTCTCGAGGGATATTTTTGGTTAATCACAAGTTTTTTATGAATCATTATGAAGGATTTATAGATAAATGCAATTTTTGTTAAAGAATAATATATTTAAGAATGAAGGTTTAAGAAATAAAAATACTTTATAGAACAAATATTTTTAAATGAAATAAGTTTCTCACTAAGGTTTATTATTTTAGAAAATATAAGGAAATAGGAGGAACCATGAAAATGGTGAGTGTAATGGACCATGCACTGATGGACCTCTGATGGAATCCAGAATGGAAACTTTCATGAGAATGATGAACCAACTGACTCAAGTTATGGGAAATAACTTGAATCAAGATGAGAGATTGATTTCACCAGGAAGGGAACAAATTTTGGTTGATTCCTTTATGCATCAACGACTACCAAACTTCAGTGGATCTACTGAACCATTGATTACTGAACCGTGGATCAACTCTATTAAAAAGATATTTTCTATGCTATGTTGTCCAAAACAAGATAAGGTCACCCTGGATGTTTACCACTTAGAGGGAGAAGCTGATCGGTGGCGGGAACTGATTAAAAACATGAGTCCAAGATGGGAGATTGAAGGTTTGGAGTGGGAAGAGTTCAGAGGGATTTTCTTCATTAAGTATTTCCATCGTTCGATGAGAACGAAAATGGAGAAAGAGTTTCTCAAGCTAAAGAAGAAGGAGAATGAATATATTGGAAGCTATGAGATGAACTTCAAAAGGATTTCCCATTACACCTCAATATTTTTCATGGATACTAATGGGAAGGTTGATAGATTATTCGGTGGACTAAGACCTCTTTTTCAGAAGAATTTTGCCAACCGAGATGATGATATCTATGAGGAGATCGTGCAAAGTACTATGAAAGTCGAACTAGAGTTTGTTGAGACATATTGGTCTCATAAATTTAATGAAAATAATAGATCAATGGATCCAAGATTGGGGAGGAGCTTCGAATAGGGAAGAGGAGGAAAGAAAGTGAAGCTTCCCATGTATAATAAATGTGGTAAGAAGCATTCGGGGAACTGCCTGCACGGGAGATAGAAGTGTTACAAGTATAGAAGAGATGGCCATATTTTATGGAATTGTTGTAGTGAGGTGAAGCCCAACTTCCCAACACTAACTATAAGGGGAAGATGGTGAAGGCCCTACCTGAAGTACAATTCTTCAAATGTGAAAAAATTGACCACTTTTCCAATCATTGTCCAAATCCAAGGGTAGTGGAGGGGAATCACCATAATCCTCAAAAAAGTCCAAGGGAGCAAGGGTATTCTTTTTTCTATCACTATAGATGATGTTGAAGCTTCAAATGATGTGGTGGTAGGTACTCTTGTTGTTCTCTCAAAGATAGAAAGTACTTTGTTTGATTCTAGTTCTATTCATTTCTTTATTTTATCCAAGTTTGAAAAGAATTTAGAATCAACCCCTAAATTGGTGAAAGTAGAGTTATTAGTCAAGACTCCTGGTGGGATTATCTAGGTATTATCAGTGTTTATAAACTCTAGTATTTAATTTAGTGAGCACAATATTATCACAAATCTAGTAGTATTTCCCATATTGGAATTCGATATTATACTAGGGATGGACTGGCTCTCAAGGTATAATGCTAAGATCAATTACAGAAGCTAGGAAATATCAGTAGTCTTGAATGGACGACCTACAAATATCTTCCAAATAGAGATATATCAACCTGATATTTTTCTAGAAGCATCTCCTATAGCCTTCTATATGGAGTTTATCGGTGAAGAAGAAGAAGGAAATGTGAGTATAAGGATAGAAAATGTCCCCATCATCTAGGAATACATTGCTGAATTTCCTAAGAAGTTACCCAAAACTCCCCCAAAAAGAGAGGTAGAGTTATCCATTGAACTCATACCTGGATCTGATCTGATATCAAAGACCCTATATAGGATAGAAAATATGGAGTTAGAGGAATTAAATAATAAAATCCAAGATCTTTTAGAGAAGGGGTTTTTCGGACCAAGTGTGTCTCGTTGGGGAGAACTTATTCTATTTTTGAATAAGTATGGATCAATGTGGCTATTCATTGATTATAGAGAACTGAACGGGATCACATTGAAGAAAAAATACCATCTTCTAAGAATTGATGACTTATTTTACCAACTTCATGGGGATCAATTCTTCTCCAAGATTAATCTTAAATATGGTTATCATCAATTGAGGGTGAATAAGGAATATATTCCAAAACCACCTTCTGATCAAGATATATGCATTATGAGTTTATTGTTATTCACTTTGGACTTATTAATTCACCTATTATTTTTATGGATTTGATGAATAGAGTATTTAAGGACTACCTTGATAATTTTTTGGTAGTTTTTATTGATGATATTATGATATATTATAAAATTAATGAGGCGTATGAGGATCATCTAAGGGTTATTTGGAAAACTCTATAGAAGGAGAGTATTTTTGGAAAGTTCAGAAAGTGTGAGTTTTGGTGACAAAATTTTCTTTCTTGGGGAACATTGTAACCAAATAAGGAATCAAATTTGACCCTACAAAGAAAAATTTTATAGAGGAGTGGCCTCATCATACAATAATAAATTAGATTTGTAGTTTCCTTAGATTAGTAGGATATTATTTGAGGTTTTTGAAAAAAAATTCACGACCTTATAATCCACTAACCAAGTTAACTTGAAAAGGGGTTAAATTCATCTGGACAAAGGAGTGTGATGAATGTTTCGAAGAGCTGAAGAAGAGATTGGTTATTGCACCCATGTTAACTCGAAGAAGGATTAATTATTTTTAGCAATACATATATGAAAGGTATTGGGTGCGTCCTCATGAAAAATGGAAAGGTGATTGCTTATGTATCTCGACAGTTGAAGACTCATGAGCATAACTATCCTACACATGATTAGGAGTTAGCTGCGGTTCTTTTTGCTCTGACGATATTGATGCACTATCTTTATGGGGAGATGTGTGATATATACACATACCATCAAAATTTGAATTATGTTTTCACACAAAAGGAATTGAACATGAGGCATAAGAGATGTTTGGAACTTCTTAAAGACTACGATTGTTCAATTCATTATCATACTAGAAGAGAAAACAAAGTCACTGATGCATTAAGTAGGAGATAACATGTTTTTATGTCCATGATAAAGATTAAAAGATATCCTTTTATAAAATACCTAGTGAAACTAGATATGGGAATTATAAGGGAAGGGACATTATTAACCCTATCTGAAATGATTTCTCAACCATCATTTCTAGAGAAGATCAAGAAATATCAGAAATAATATCCTTTTTTTACAAAAGAAGTTTGAGGCCGTGAAGGATGGGAAGTTTCTTGAGTTCAATATTGATCAAGAAGGTGTATTGAAATTTCATACAAGAATATTTGTTCCATCTATTTAGGTAATAAAGAAGGAGTTTATGGATAAAGATCATATATCTACTTTCTCTATACATCCTAGAAGCATGAAAATGTATAGGGACCTTAATGATCATTATTGGTAGAATAATATGAAAAGGAAGATTGTTAAATACACTACAAGGTGCCTGATATGTCAAAAAGTGAAGGTATAGTGAAAAATTCTTAAAGGGGTATTACAACCAATACCCATACCAGCATGGAAGTGAGACAATATAACTATGGTCTTTGTCACTGGTCTCTCAAGAACTTCCAAAGGAAACAATGTGATATGGGTTATAGTGGATTGTCTCACAAAGACTGCCCATTTTATCTCTATTCAGAAATATTTATCTCATGATCAACTTGCTTGGATTTATGTGAAGGAAGTGGTAAGGCTGTATGGAGTTCCACTTTTTATCGTATCTGATCCTGATCCAAGGTTCACATCAAAATTATAGAGAAGTATTCAACATGATTTGAGTACTGAATTAAATTTCAGTATGGCCTATCACCCCCAAACTGATGGCCAATCTTAAAGGATTATTTCAACACCTGAGGACATGCTGAGAACATGCTCAATGAAATTTAAAGGTGTATGGGATCAAAATCTACTATTAGTTGAGTTTTATTACAAAAAAAACTTCCACTCAAGCATTCAAATGGAACCCTATGAATATCTATAAGGGAAGCAATGTAAAACTCTTACTTATTGGGATGAAGTTTGTGAGATAAAGATTCTTGGACCTAATATTGTACAAGAGATAATAGAAAAGGTTCATGCCATCCAACAACACAATAAGGCTACTCAGAGTGCGAAAAAGAGCTATGATGACAATCATCAAAGGGACTTGGAGTTTAATATTGGTGACAAAGTCTTTCTTTGAATTTCACCTTGGAAGAGATTCCATAGGTTTGGGAAGAAAGGGAAGCTCAACCCTTGGTACATTGTTCCCTATGAAATTATTGATGGTGTAGGAGCAGTGGCCTATGGGATTTCATTTCCTCCAAATCTAGAAAAAGTTCATTATGTATTCCATGTATTCCTTTTTAGGAAGTACATAACTAAACCATTACATATACTAAATCCATAGGTGGTAAAATTAGAACATGACCTCTATTATGACGAGTATCTAGTGGAGATCTTAGATCCTAGAGACAAGTTTCTACGTAACAAGACTACCCACATTGTTAAATTGTTGTGGAGGAACCAATAATATGAGAAGCCACATGGGAGATAGAGGAGTCTATGAGGCTGAAGTATCCACACCTTTTTTCTTCTGAGGGTATGGGTTGAAATTTCAGGGAAAAAATTTCTGAAGGGGGAAGAATATAATGACCCAAACTTTTGAATAATATTTTGTTTCCAGAAAAAGTATATTTTACTATGTAATAATCAAAAAAACTATATAAGTATAATTGAAATGTAATCAATGAGTTTTGATTGGTATATAACTATTGATTTATATGACCATTGGAAATAATAATAATTTTTAATGTTATAATAATTTTTTATAAATAGAAATGATAATGTATAATTAATGCATAAAGAAGAGTTGATGGGATCATCTAGCAGACTCGGGCCATAAAAAGCCCATATATCAGATATTGGTATGGATTTATCATCACTAGGATTTGATTTGGACCAAGCCTGAGTGGAGCCTCAACATGTTAATCTTGAATGTAATCGCTTATGGGAGAAGTTCTTGTTGATAGAAATAAATACTCGGGAAATGATGTCCCAGATGCCCCAAGATTGTATCACCATTTCACACCTTAATCTTAGATAATATGAAGGTGTTATGAGCGGCTATGTAAGGAGGCATTAAAAACTTTGTGTAATCCATTTTTATAAATAAAACGGTTATTTATTATTATGTTAAAATAACCATTATTTTTGAATTTCAAATGTTAAATTTAATAAGGAAAGCATTTTTAGTTTTTTCTATGAAGTTTCATATTATTGATGAATATTGAAAAAAAGAGTATTTAAAAATAATTTTATACTTTAAATAATTTAAAATGTGAAATGATTTTAAAGAAATAGAAATATACAATTATGATCAATAATAAATTTAGAGTTTGATAAGATCAACTTAAATTTTGGTGAATAATAAACTATGAATAGTAATGTTACCCTTATGAATAATAATATGACCAATGGAATAGTAACCTCACTTAAGTAAGTAAAAATATAATTTGGGTATCTTGAATGGTAATGTGATATAACAGTATAAGTAAATATTTGTTTTAGAAATTATTAGTTAATTATTTGTATTTTTCAGGTAAATAGTGATTTCACTTAAAAATTAAATTTATCATATTTAGAAAATTATTTTCATAAAATGGAGTTCATTTTTGAATCCAGAACATTGATATTATTTATGGTGAATTTATGTGATTTTTATAAAATGTTTTGTTTTTCAATGATTTGTAAAAATACTCTTTTTGAGTTTTTGGTGTGTTTTATGACATCATAATGATGTAATATGTAATTTAAAATTTTGGTTAACTAATTTGTATTAAAATATAATATGAGGTGTCCCAAGTGGCCCAAACCATGGAAAATCCCATGGTTTTTCAAATAACATAGATGAGGTGTCCTTGAGAATTAATAAAAAACTCCCTCTCTTTTACAATAAATACCAAGCCATTCCTTCATTTTAATTCTTCAAAACTCATCATCCTAAAATAATTAAATGTTTAACCTCAAAAGAAGTCCTCACAAAGTGTCTCCAAGCCCTCGAGGTACCAATCCTAGAGTTTTAGAAGTTACTCTTCAAGGTAAGTGAATTCTCAACACCCCTTTTTCCATTCAAGTTCTCTTCTATGTGGTATGTCTTACAAGATTCAATAGAATGTTATTATTTACATTTATTATGTACCTATACTATATTATTATTATTTTATGAATGGGTTACTCCTTTACCATCTCTTTTTAATATTTTCTGAAACCATGTTGCATAGCCGTTATGCTGTAGAATTTTCATCTCAAAATATCAATCTTTTTCTCAAGAAATTATATTATTTTATTTATGTGACTGAAAAACCTATTTAATTTATAGGGGTATTCATCAGTATATAAAAATGATATATTTTATTTTTCAATTTACATACATAAACCATCATTCCCTTTCCATGGGTTATAAATTACATAATGATCATGTTTTTAAGTACTTTTTAAAATCTCACGATTTTGATATGAAACCCATTTCTTTTATTCTATTTGGGTTATTTATGAAATATTTTATTATTATCTATGTGTATCACATGAAAATAAATACATATTAAGGGTTCACCGTAATATCACTCCAATGCATTGGGTAAAGAAATTAATCTTTAGAGATGACATGTTTTATGATACAATGTTGAATAACCTTGGTAATTTTTTTGACACATTGGGGATATACCTTAGTGATATGCTTATAAATTTAGAAATTAAACATTGTAGACACATTTTCAAGATATGATTCAATTTATTATTATCATTATATGTCACTTCTCACGCCTTTATGATGTTTCCTCATGTTCTTATTGTATTCTCTCAAGTTTACATGTAAATTGTTTTCCCTGTTTTCCCTTACTAGGCCTTACACTCACCCTTTAATTTGATGGATTTACCTAGGTTATGAGATGCATTAATAGTAGTTAGAATCAAATTTTAAATAATACTTTCAAGAGGATTAAAATAATGTTATATTTTTTCATGTATTATGTACCTTTTTTCCAAAACACTAGACTTTAAAGATCATCTATTTGTAAAATGTAATGTAAAGTTATGTAATAAAAAGGAAGGAATCCATACATATCCCCAACCACTATCTCTATAATCCCGACATGTTCCTCCTAGTGGTGGTCGTGGAAGGATATCATAGTTTTATCCACAACCCATAACTCCTCCTCCTAGAGCTCCACCTACTCTTATACCAGCTCCACCTCCCTAGGGCCACCCTACCCTCATCTGGGAGATCCCTGATCTTGGAACTTCCACCTCCATGGAATCCCATAATCCATCTTCCTACCCTCCTCATCACATAAAATCGGGAAATAATGCTCCATATGACCTCACCCATCACATTCATAGCATCGACCCTCTCTGAGATGCCTCGTTCCTCTGTGTAGCCCCTATTCCACATGACCATGTGCTTGATTCTAGTCATGGGGAGGTCTCCTACCCCAAGATCATGTTGACTATTGTGTACTAGATTTTGAAGAAGACTTAGCCCTGTGATGCCCATTTCCAGATCTATATTCTTGGAATCCCTATGACAGGAATCTCTTCAACACCAGCACCCACTCCCACACCCCTGCATAGGTAGAAATTCACTAGGGCCCTACATTGGAACATATATCTATGTGGAGATCCTACTCAAAATTTCAAGATCAGAAATAGCCATCCTAAATCATATCGAGGGAGTACCACATATGGTCTGTGGACCTCACTTCATACTCATCCACTATCATCCCGCTATACTACAGATCCAAAATCACATGAACCCAAATTTATCGGAAGAAAGAGGGGTAGTAATCCTCATAGAATAACTATTGGAAGTTAAGACATGAAAGTGTCGACACATCATGAATATATGTAACAAGAACCTCATAGTGCCCATCTACTCTGTGGAAAATTGTATCTACCAGCATAACCACATTATACATTGGTATTCAAAAAATCTTGAAAACATGGACTACAAACATTAACCAATCCTCCACTACCTAGGGATTTGGATCACTACATAACCTCAGTGTCCTTGGGAACTAGAACTCATAGAGATAATTAAGCCTTAACATATCCTAAGACTTCTCAGTTGGTATGATCTGCTACTTAATAGGTGGGGGTGATTCTACATTTCCACAAAGAGAAAGGATATCATGGGATGAACCTTGAACTAAGGCTTCATCAATCATCATATTATCATCACGATCCAAAACTGTTAACCAAGATGGCTATCATCATGGATTCATCCTAAAAATTTAACCAATAAATACCATGATCAGATGAGCATATATATACAATGGGGAGATAACACAAGAAGGAAAGTCAAAGGAGTCAATCCTATATAATACATGTTCCATTGATCCATACAACCATTGTTTGGATATAAAAAATTGACAAGAAGGAAGTTAGAGTCCTGGTGACTGGATACATTAGCTAACCATACCATCACTAGGTTCCTTGTCCTGAAAGCCACACTCAAAATACTTTGACACTATTACCCTAAATCCCAACCAAATACTTGTAAGGGGACTACTCCAAATACCATCCCAAGGATCGAACCACCTCTGATACTAATATTTATTAACCTGAACCAATGGGGCTCAAGTCGCAACTACCCCTAGCCATCGTCCATAGGTAAGGGGCTGTAAACAAGATCCAAAAGGAATAAATAGTATTAGAGGCCTTTTCCTAGTGTACATGTACACACACAACCAACCATATCAATGCAGAAGTGTGGATGAATAATGAAAAATTTGAAACATCTATATAAGTAACAATACATGAAAAAAATATAGGGAATACAAGATTTTTATATTGAAAACTGAAAGTAAAGGGAAAAAATACACGCCCAACCATAAAGATGTACCAACATGACAATACTAGAAAATTAAAATGAAGATAGATCCCAACTCTTGATCTCCAAGAACCAACCACTATATGCGGTCCAATCTACTAGTAATCCCTATGATCCTCTATAATAACTGCCGGCTTTTACATATTTAGAATAAGACACAACATGTGCAGGAAAATTCCACGAAGGGGTGATTATATACATACCCATTAAGATGCCCTAAAAGCTGAAGGAGTAGTAAGAGACATGATTGAAATATATAGACATCTTAACCCAAAGCAAGAGAGTATAAAATCCAATGACATGGATATATATATATATATATATATATACATATATATACATACAAACATAAACTCAATACAAAGAAGCCTAAACGAGAGATAAAGGGTATCTACATCTTACTACATAACCCAGGAAAAGAGGGACAATAGTTCCAAGTGTCCATTGATGATGCCCAACATCTCAAGTGTTTTTCCAAAGAAGTGACCATGTGGAGGGCGCACACCACACCACTATTCTGTACCGTCAAGTGGGAATAATCCCCAAAAAGATAACCCATTACCTATTGCATTAGGAGGATACCACTCTATGTAAGGATAACCCACACCCTATCTAACATGTGATATAACTCAATAGATAGAGGACCAACACCCTAGTATATTGGGGGGGGGGGTACCACTACGTCAGGGGGTACCACTCAGTGGATATAGGACCTACACCCTAATTCTAAGAGGGTGGGGGTACCATTTAGTAGATAGATTAGTTAAGACCAAATTCCATAGGGGGGGGGGGGGTACCATTCATTAGATAGAAGACCCTCACCCTTAATCCATAGGGGGTGCCACTCGGTAAATAGAGGACCTGGGCCCTGGTACGTTAGGGGGTACCACTCATTGTAATGATGACATGCACCCTATATGATAGGAGTGTACCACTCGATGGATAGAGGACCCTCACCCTAATTCTATATAGGGGTACCACTCAGTATATAGAGGAACCACACCTTAATTCCATAGGGGGGTACCACTCTAATGATCCGGCCAGATCACTGCCATTGTTAAGTGTTGCCTAAATAAAAGTCATGCCTGGAATATATCACATCGTATATCAAAATCCATAAAAAGGCCATCGTCACATTATACATGAAAAAAACTCAGGATATACTAATCATAAGCCAAAATACGAGTCCAAATGAATGTGATACAAGAGAATGAAGGTTGCTCAAAAAGGAAGAAGGGTACAAGGCATGTAAGGGGAACCACACGACGTGTGGTCCCAATTCTCTTCATGGAAATTTCCCAAATGTTACACATCTCACTAATCATTTAGCATTACACAAATTTTAGGTGGACTATATGGCGTGCCTCAGCCACCCAGGGTCCTACCCATTCTCTTGCCCGTGTCCGTGTAAAGATACCCATGTTTGTGTACTCTAGTGCATGGTGTGTCCTTCTGCATGGGGTCATGATCATGTTCTCCTTCCACAAATCATGTCTACCTAAGGAGTGATACACAACATGCTTCCTATACACATGGTGTGTCATCTTTAAATTTCTCATAAACCTTGCACCACAGCTAAAGGGGAACTACACGATGTGTTCACTTCGAACAACATGGCGTGTAGTCCGATTTTTCACAAACTTTTCAGACTTCATTTGGTATTCTAGATCCAACTTCACCACATTGATCCACACATTTTCTCACCCAAAATTTAAGGGGAATCCTTTATCCATCGTTTTCGACCGTATGTCGGCTGAAAAATAGTTTTCCAAACCAGGTGGGGGTTCGCCGTACACCCAATGCACGTATCCCACTTCCAGTATACCTAACTTGGATCCCTGATAAACAATTTGTTCACCCACAAACCTAATATCATCCCAAACCCATTCTTCATCACCAATCCATTCCTTTCACATGAAACTGTCATGAATCTGGGGGTCCAATCAGGGTTGATCCTACTTGATAATGTCGAATTTTGACCCTGTGGTCAAATGATTACTAAAATGAAAAATTATTTGAGGAATGGTATAAAAATGGTTTAATATTAATTTAAAATAATTATTTCCCAATGAATAAAAATAGTGATATCTAGGGTGAGAAAAATGTGAATAAAAAATTTAATATCCAGACACGAGCACATTCAATGTCTTATAAATGACACAAATCAGGGAATTGTGGGTTTATGATCAAAACAATTATTCAATTTGGGAAGAATCCAAAAATTGATGATTAATACCTGGTTCTATGTCATTATTTAAAAATGAATGTGCTCTTTGATAAATAAAAGGTTTCATTTCACTTGTAACGTCTTGATCTGCCTGGATCTGGAGTTTCATTGTCGTCTGATTCGGATTTTACAATGAGAGGTGGAAGGAAAACCTCTCAATTATCCTAGGGTTTATGAAAAACAAAAACAAGAGAATTTTCATAATAGATATTAAATAGAGGATTTATATTTTATGTAAATTAAATTAAATAATTAATTTTGATTATTTATTTAACTAAACGCACCATCCAATGGTCACAATATCTGATCGCCCCACACATACCAATTTTAGGGTAGGCCAAGGGTAAAACTCATGTTCCAAACTCAACTGTGGTCTTAGATTTTGGATCCAAGTTTTCATTTAAGATTTATCCCATTTTATTTAACAAGTAATTCATGTGTAATATAAAATATATTTAATATTTCATGAAATTAATTCTGGGAACATTGGACCTCGAAATTCCACACCGTCTCAGCGCTTCGCTCTGAAAATATATTTAAAAATATTTCAATGTATTACAATGATAAAAGTTTATCTATAGGTAATCTAACTAAAAATGGTTGTTTGATCATTGGTTTGATTATAACCCTGATACATAAAAAGTGGGCCTAATACCGCACACCTAGCTAGACACTCTTAGGGGATATATTTTGGTTGATTACAAGATCATTACAAATAGATATGAAGGACTGATTTATTAGTTACATTGAGGGATTCAGTTGATAATTATGAGATAAAACAACTCAAAGTAACCTAGGATGAAGTAATAGAGTAATAGAATGAACAAATAGTGGCATAGTTAATTGAATTTATTATAAGTTGAAATTTAAGTGTTATAAGTTGAAATGAAGGTGTCATTGAAGAAGACATCTTAGGATTGAGAATCAATATTCATATGATCATTTACTATGATTAAATTGGATATCATCATAATCATTTTGGTTTTATTATTTAGTTTGAAACATGGTCTTTAAAATAATAATTTGGAAGGATTGTTTCTAGAAACTCCTAAGACTTAGTTATAGATGCATATTTGAATAAAATGGTTGATAATGTTAATATATGTTAATTATGAGGGAAAAATATGTTACCAAGTATTCCCTAGGATATAAATGTTTGTATCTCATAAAATATATATCTTAAGTTATAATTATCTTTATATACCCTTAAATATTGTCATTAGTAATTGATAATGAAAATGGAAAGGTTGGAATTTATTCATGGGGAGAGAATGTAATGACTTGAGATTTTACTATATATTTTTCTTAAATAGATACTATTTATGAGAATGTATACCGCATACAGAACTAAAATAAAATGAGATGTGGTATATTTATTATTAGGGAAAGTTAAGAATAAAAAATATATAGTAAATTAAAATATTATAATCAATTAATAGGATTAAGAACACCTAAAGTTTTAAAAGTGAATTTTCTAATAAAAGGGGGTTTTCTTTATATAATGTTTTTAATATAAAGTCTAAATTTATTATTACAAGAATTTTAAATTTATAAAACTAATTTAATTTTAAAATTTAGAATATCATAATTTTCCTAAGATTATTTTTTTTATTTTTTAAAAAATAATTGATTTTTAATTGAATAATGAAAATTATAGTTTGTAGAAAAATTGATAATTTTATGAAATTATCAACATATGAGAAATAACTAGAAGCTTTTAAAAGATTTTATTTGATCAATTATTTTTTCATGGAGTAAGACTGTGTATTTTAAAATAAAATTATGAACATATAAAACATATGTTCAATATTATATTCTAATTCAGAAACTGTTTTCATTATTTTTTAATTGAAAATTCTAATGAGAATTGTCAGTTTTTCTTTATTTTTAAGAAATATAACTCTTAGTTTTCTAATAAACCAATTTTTATCCTAAAATCACTCATTGATTGTCTCCCCCATATTTTCAAATTAAGCAATTCATTTTTATAAACCTTTTTATTTCCATGTGATTATTCTTAAAAATATATATATTGATTTACTATAAATGATATAGAACCAGTCCCACTCATTAAACCCATTCCCTAATCGATTCTATAACCACCATGCTAAAAAAACATTCCTTGATTTCCATCATCATATTAGGAATATCCAACTATAATATAATTAAAGGATATCTATAAAACTTAATTTTATACAAGTTTATTAATACTAAAAAGGTTATAAAATACGTAATAAATATATTTATGACTATTCAACAGGATATTAGAGTGTATTTGACTAAGCATGGAATCTGGATAAGTATTTTATCTGAAATTTTATTTCTTTAAGACACATCTTATTTTATGAATCTAAGTCCATTTAAATGGAATATATACTACCTATTGAATATATAATATCATGAATTATATTTATTCATGTTATTTTAACTTCATCTTAAAGCTCTATCTTTCTTTAAATGGGTTTTTTATTAGAACATTTCTTAAGTTGTAAGTGGTTTTCTTAGATCAAATATTTTCCTTGGGACATAATCACTCCTATTTTACTATTATCATTAAAAATTGATATATTAGAACCTATTATGATTTTTTATTATATTTACACAATATTTTCTAGGAAAAATAATGTTTCCCACTGAATTATTCTTCCATTATGGGTCTATAATTTTGTGAAAATTTAATTTTTCTAAGAATAATTTCTATCTCTTTTAATGTATTTTTCCTCATATTAATGTTTTTCATTCAGTCCAATATTCTCCTCTCTTATTGGAAAAAATAATATATATTATTTTATATGATTCTCATAATTCCATCTACCACTTTTCAAATGGAAAATTTAATACACTTTTTTACAATGTGGGGTTTTTTCAAACAAGGATACTTTAAAATATAATAAAGGGTTTTCCATCCTTTCAAAAAAATTATATTAAACTATAAATTTTCTTGAAAAACCTTTGTTTTTTTAATTATATTTTATTTAGAACTCTTTATATTAATATTTTAAAAAAATATTCTCTTTCTGTTTCTATAAATGTGTTTTTAAAGTAATTTACACTTCATCTTTGATAATAATATCAAAAGATTTTGTATGAACTATTTTATTTTCACTTTTATTTTTTGTCTTCGATTTATCTCTCATGAAGTAATGTTTTGATCATCCTCCATGTGTAATTATGTTATGAATCCTTTTTTAAAACGAAAATTTTATAATATTTGATTTGTTAGGTTCATGTTATTTGAAAACCCATTCTTTTTTATATGTGTTCATTATGACATGTTCCTGATTGATTTTAAGTGTCACACATTTGTATGGATGGTGAAAGGTGGTTTCTTATATCTCCCTCAGATTCATTGGTTTATGTTTCTGTCTCATGAGATAAAAAGGGAAGAAAATAGTATTTATCCCAAGATAGATGGTACACAAGAGGATTTATCCCAAGCCCAAGGGGTATAGGGGAGAATTTTTCCCAAGAGCAAGGGGTAAAAGGGGGGTTTTATCCCAATACCAGGAGTAAATAGAATGATTATCCCAAGAACAAGAAGGCACACAAGTGGTTATCCTAAGCCTACTATGTGATGAGTATCTTGGTGGGTATCCTTTACATATGGTTTCTATGATTATTCTTATTCCATATGATTATGTCATAATCTTGTACCCTTAATTATTACCTATGACTTATATTTAATGACTCATGATTTTGTATACATTTTCAATGGTACTTGTTTATTCATTTGAGATTACACATATTTATATAAAAAATTATAGAAAACTCTTATTGTCCCATGTACGTTTTAATAATAGATTTCCCCATGTTTATATTTTCTCTCATGATTATGATCTAACCCTTGATGACATGTTGATGTGATTTTAACCTTACTGAGCATTTGAGATCACCCCTTTCTTATTTTTATCATTTCATAAGAAATAAATATGAATATATCATATAATATATCTATAAGAGGGTCTATAGGATCACGGTTATAGATAAATTTCAATAAATATTGTAAAACAATATGTTTATATTGCTAGTCTCTAAGACACTAAACCTCTTGGCCCTTGGGTTTTGAATCTATTTTTGATATTTATTATATAAAACATAAAATCAATGTGTTATATATGTATGTGTACATTGATTTTATATAGTTGGTATCATAGGAAATGTTTAGTTATTTTTAGATATTAGTTTAGTTATTTTTTGAATTTAATTAAGAGACCCACAATGGAAACCCTAAAGATAAGTCAAAGTATAAGATGATATCCTAAATATTGGTAATATCTTGAGTAGATGGTTTTCTCAGAAAAACATCACTTTTTGGATACTGGAAATTGGATTTATCCAAGGAATATATTCTCTTAGGTGTAATAAAATTGAAAAGGTTGGTTTAGAATTGACTATATCATTGACCAGATTCATGATGAGTGGACTTATGACTTCAAACCTTACTAGACACTCCTAGTGGATATGATTTGGTTGTTCACATTCCCTTTAAAAAACACTATAAAGGATTCATTTCCTAGTTACTTTGAGGTATTATGTTAATAAGTATGATAGAACTAAACTTAAAGTAATCTTGGATGAACTAAGAGAGTTATATAATGAACCAAAAGTAACATAATTGAAATAAAAGTATCATAAGTTGAAATTAATGTGTCATCAGATATGAAACCTTATGATTACATTTATTATTCATATGATTATTTACTATGACTCAATTGGATATTATCAAAAACATTTTGGATTTAATATTTGGTTGGAAATAAGATATTGGAAATGAAGTTGTAGAAGGTCTATTCCTAGAAAATATAAAGACTTAATATAGATTAATATTTGAAATAAATGGTTGAGAATGTAAATATATTTCTATTATGAGGGAAAATTTTTTACCTAGTATTAACTATAATAGAATTTTCTATTTCTCATTGAATATATATCTTAAGTCATGATTATCTTTAGATACTAGTATGTATTATTATTAGTAAGTTTCAATTAAAATTGGTATAAGAAAATTTATTATGGGGGGAGAGGAATGTAATGGATTTGTAGAGCCCCATGTCAGATTGACCACTGGGGGGGGGGTGAATCAATTTTTACTTTTATTAATTTTTTATTTTGAATTCAACCTATTGAAAAATTTAAGGTTCTCAATATAATCAGAGTTATCTCACAATATCACCTCATAAGAAGAAATGATAAGAGATAACATGAAACACAATATTTATAAGGTTCAATATAAATACCCACACCTTTCAATTTGGTTAACCCCCCAACATTGATTCTACATTATAATATATTTTTTTCAATTAAAATGGATGATAAAGAGTAACACTATATCATAACTCCAAAGTGAAAAAATGAGGATCTTTAGTAATCTTCACATAGTGTTACTAGAGTCCACACCAACCTTAACACTCTTGAGTAGAAAAAGAGGATCTTTATTATACTTCACACATTGTTACCAACATCCACCATGAACTTGACTCTCTTGAATCACACAATGTAATCTTTATACTACTTCACATAGAATTATAAATCTCAATGATAATCCTATAGTATAATTTACTCTTCCTTATTCAGAGTGATATTCCTTCACAACCATACTAGATCTATTCTTATTGTGTAAAAAACTAAGTACCTTTTCTTCTTACTAGTCTTTATTAGATATTTCTATTCACTTGTGTATGATCAGTTGCCTTAGAAAAACAATTCTTGGGAAATTCTTCCAATTGATGTTGAATTCCTGAACTCAATTAAATGTGTGCAAGTGGTGTATATAAATTATTCAATTTTATTTTATGAAAGATTAATCCTGAAAACTCAACTCAACTTTCTTCTTGAATTCCCAATTGAATATCAACAATTGTGCTTCATGCACACATGATGTAATGTATAGTTCATATTATAAAGTATAGAAAACATCATGTATTTATATTATTAATTTTGTTCTTTGATTGAATTATCCATCTTCTCCATCACATGAAAAACCATGCACACATGGGACTAATACAATTATCCCCACATATATAATACCACATGCAAGAAAGTGTCATTACCAAGTTTGGGTATCTCATTATTCTCAATATGATTCTTCATGAAAGTATATTTTTCTCCCTCTTATATCCCTTATCATGAATACAAGAATATGTACACGATATCTCAATGATTTTTCAAAAACTAGGAAGGCTTCATAGAACCAATTCTTCATAAATCTCGTTGAATGTGTACAACATAAGAAAAGGCCTATAGTTTCACAGTTGTTTTATAAAACTATTGAGTGTGAGAGTCCCAACTAAAGTGGCCATGGGGTCTACTTCCCCTTATGAAAGTCACACAATATCTTCTTAATCATGTGAGTATAAATCTTACTGGTTTTCCCCTTTATGAAACAAATGTTTAACCATTATCTATTTTACTCTAGAAAATGAGTGACTCTAATAATGGAAAAAACTAAATTTCAACTTGGATATTTTGTATTTATTGTAAGCCCCACCACATTGAACCACATTATAATATGATAAATAAGTCGTTATTAGGTTGTTATAAAGATCCTAAAAAAATATTCCATGTCAAGAATATTTTAAATCAACTAATTTTTTCAGTATTTCTCAAATAGTCTGACGTTGAAAAAATATCGCATGTTCTTATACGATGAGGCCTTACACACATATGAAAAATAATCACATGTTACATCATTTTTAGAGGAAAAAATAATTCATTCATTATTTACATGTGATTGAAACCATTCATTCATAGAGATCCTCATAACAGTTTCAGACTTTGAGTTATTTTTTGTTTTTAATAAAATAACATATCACCAAATTCCATTTTTTAAATCTAGAACATCTCATGATATCATTTGAACATATTCATGGAAATGGTCATCTTCAACAAATAACTAGAGCTCCATCCAAGAATTATGATGAACAAAAATCCTTGGATGAGGCTGCAGGTAGAAGATGATCAATTTCTTAATAGAATGACTCAAATCAAATTCTTATAGTGAACCTCCTTCTATTAGTAACTTTTTATATGGATGAATAGTGCTCTGAATTTTTGAGTCCCACATGGAAGTTTTATTTGGTTGAGAACTCATTAATAATAATTTCTATTCCATGTGCTTGGGAGATATGAGTAACCTAGGGTCTACTTCCAAAACCACAACTCACACATTGGTCTTTAAGTGTTGTGACTCCCTATATAGTCCCACCTTCTTAAAAACATGCATGCTACCCCATTCAACCATGTGTTCCTCCTTGTGCATGCCTACCTACTCATACAGGTGCACACCCATGACAATATCCAAGATTCTTATGATGGCTATCCCTTTTGGTTGAGCTTTCTCCCACAATAAGTTAGATTGAGTTAGCCCTTATGGCTTGTGTGTTTGGCCTTGTTTTTTTATATATCCCATTAGAAATAAATAAAAAATCATTTGTATATAATTTATAAAAACAATAATTTTTCAAATATGATTCTTCCTATCATATTATTCCGAAAATATTCTTCATGAAAAACATGGATACATTTTGTATGCACTTATTTAATTCACATTTTTATTTAATATATCATCATGAAAAATATTATTTTTAATGGTCCTTATATTTATTAATCTATAGTAAACAATTCTCATTCTTCAACCTACACTTTCACATGTCTTTAGAATTTAGGACTCGTTCGAAAATCATTACAACTTAATTAGCAAAGAGAGTTAATCAAGAATTAAATCCAATGCCATTAAATGAATCCATAACAATTATCCAAGAATAATCACCCCAATTACACTCACTAAACACATATTGACTCATTAAAAAATGAAATAATTAGGTTTAAAAATTATCCATTTATATATTTTTTCAATATCTCTTCCCATCATAAAATTCAATATGCAATTTAACTTTTACCCTTTAATGAAAATCATATGAAAAGGATAAGTGATGTTATTTTCATCTAATAATTTTATCCAAAACATTTTATCCTCCCTTATATGACTGTTTCTTGAAAAAGTATGAGAGAGAGATGATATCACATTATTTTCATAGAAGATATTCATTAGTTAATCAACTCTATGTTGATAAGGGATAACTCAGTGTAGAAAATAGATGCGATTTAAATAAGGTTTTCTATGATGTCCACAAACTATTATTATTGTGATATCATGCTAAAAAATTCTCAATTATAATTTTATGTGTTAAAAGAAATCATATTTATCAATAAACTATTAAATCTTGCACACAATTCAAAAAACACATCAAAACTTTAAACTGAAAAAGATATAGAACCCCCTTGATTAATAATTGTTTCCTAGAAATGACTTATTATACTAGAAAGAGTATTCTTTGTCCCCATACCTTTCAAAACAACATAAAAAAATTCTTGAATTTAATCTTCCACTTTGGTATTCATTATGTACAAACACTTTTTTCTATACTTCTTTAAAATGATTCTTCTTTTTCCAAGGGGTAGTTATTTTATTGATAAATTTATTTCTCCATTTTATGTTGGAGAGGGTCTCTCTCTTTTCTATATAGTCTAACAAGGTTTAGATTTATTTTTTTCACATAAATCATTAGAAATAATAGTTATCTCTTGAGATAGACTAGGTATAGATTTATCTTTCCTATTTCGACCATTCATTTCACCAGTATTTAATGACTCACCTTTAATATTAGTTAACTTAGATAAATATTATTTACTTGTCTTGTATTTTCTCATTCTATTAGTTTATCTCCCCTTGATTTCAACTTTCCATTATTTTCATAAATGGTCATGTTATTATTTTATTCCAATGCATTGTTCTAAAACTTCCATAAACACCAAAAAAAGCTTATGAATCCTATTTTCTTCTTTTCCAGTGTTGTATATTTATATTTCACTGGGTGTGTACCTTGATATTTTTGAGTAAAAACCACACCATTTTGGAAAATTTATGGGGTACAGATCTTCATACATATTTTCTCATCCAACCATGATATAGTGAATTTATAAGTATTTTTAACCATATATACTTTCCTAGAGTTTTGTTTAAAACTTGTACCAACACTTGAAACAACATGAGTATATAAGATATTTTCTAGGTTATGGGATAAACTATTTTTGGAGGATGTATCCATTTGTCTATAGGATGATCTCATGATCTTCTTGGAGTCATGATACCCAATACAAGCATGTGTGGAAGTATCTCTTTTTCAAGAAATTTGGGAAGTTCTAGTTTTTGGTGATTCTCCTCTATCTATAAACACTTCATTTTGTGAGAGTTCTTGTCATCCTTGAATATTATGATCTTGTATTCCCAATACTACTTTATCTAATTTATTTTTTCTTCATGCATTTTTATTGATTCTTGGAAATAATTAACAAGATTATTTTCCTTATTTTCTTTATCCTCTTATTAAGATTCTTTAAAAACCATATAAACTTTGTAAAAAAATTTCAAGTGTATGGAAATATTTTAGAAAATATATCTCAAATAAATATTTCTCACAAATATTTCTTCTAAATTCTTCATCAACTTCAATACATATTTCATTGAAAAGAAAAATTCTTTCAACCTTTACTTTTATATATTGTTTAAGAGTCTCAGATATGCAATCATTTTAACCAATGCCTATTCCATGGAATTAGCCACTTCTTCAAGCTGTAAATTTTCATTCTAAAGATACTTGATTGTTTCATCAATACATTTTACCACTTATTTGGGAACACCGTTAAAAATTTTATTTGAATTCATAATTAAGATCACTAAGTGATACATCATCATCACATCATAATAACGCTTAATTAGAAAAACTATAATCAGAATAATTTTTGGAAATTATACCATTCATATTACTTTCTATTAGATGTTTTTTTCCATCTACTATAAGTTTCTTCTTCCACTTAATTGATTTTCTTTTATTCATGTTCTTATGATTCTTGAAAGAAATCTTCAGTTTATTACCCTTAGGAGTAACTAATTTTTTCTTTATATGAGGTAGCTCATCCATTTCCTAAAATTTTCACTTTTTAAAATATATCTTAGATCACTAGAAGAACCCTTCCTCTTATAAAAAATGTAGATCCCATGCCATGTTATACACTAATAGGGATGGTGAGGGGTGAATCAATGGTTTAATTTTATGAATTAATTCTTTTAAATTCATCCTCTTGAAATTTATAAGGTTCCCAATCCAATCAGTGATATCTGAAAGTCCCTCCTCATATTTATAAACTATAATAAATAGATTAACCCATTGAATTTACAAGGTTTAGTACAAATACATACTCCATTATATGTTGGTTAGTCCTTGAAACATGGATTATCCACTAAAATATATTTATTAATTACAATGTATGATATATATCCACGCTATATATTAAATATTGAGTCTACATAAGAAGATATTTAGACTACTTCACATATAATTAACAGATCCCACACCAGCTTTCACACTATTAAGTCACACAATAAGATCCTTATACTACTTGAGACAGTGTTACTAGAGTCTACACTGGCCTTTTTATCTTGAATAACACAAGTGGATCTTTATACTACTTCAAATAGTCTTCTAATTATTAATGATGATCCTATATTAGAATATAATATTCCTTATTCAGAGTGATATTCATACATGATCATACTGGATATTCTTTTCTCATGTACATATTCAAGCACCATTAAAGCTTTATATTTCTTCTTAGATATTTATGATTGCATATGTATAATTAGTTGACTCAGTGAAACATGCTTTAAAAACTATTAATTATGATGTTAAAGTCTTGGGATCAATTAAATATGTGCAAGTGGTGCGTACAAATTCTTTAATACAATTTTATGCAAGATTAAACATTCACAATTCAACTCAACTTTCTTCTTAAATTACCAATTCAATGTTAAAAAGTGAACTTCATGCATCCATGATGTAATAAATGGTTCATATTGTAAAACTTATAATACCTCTTTTGTTTAAATTATTATTTTATATTATTTTCTTGGTTTCTTCATTTTCTTATTCACATGAAATATCTCACATTTTTGGGATATATTCATTTTTCCCCATATGCATAATACCATATGCATATATGTAACACACATAAGTTTGGGTATGTAACTATTATCAATCTCATTATTTATGAAAGTATAAAACACTATCTCTTATATTCATTATCACACATACCAAAATAGGTACACAATATCTCAATGAGTTTGCACAAGCTAGGAAGGCCTTAAAGAACCAGTTATTTGTGAATATCTTCGAATGTGTGTAACACAAGAGAAGGTATATGGTTTCTTAGTTTCTTCATGTAACACTTGAGTTTGATATTAAAAATTAAGTAGGCCATGATATCTCCTTTACATCACACAAGTCACATGAGTTATTCTTATTTTCATATTTATGAAGCCTCATAGGTTTCCTCTTTTCAAAATAATTTTTTGGTGCTCTATTTCACTTTTGAAAAAAATAGGTTCAGAGAATGGTAGTATATAACATTAAACTTTATGAATTGGCATTTTTAGATAAAAAAACTACCTTTCACATCATGAAAATCTAATAAATTATCCAAATAAATGATATTTTAAACAAATTAAAAAATATGTTGTGTCAATCATATTTTAATCAACCTGAATATTTCAACATTTATCAAATAATATGAAACTCGAATCGTATAATCTTTTATTATGTGATGAGGCCTCACACAACTATGAACCCTAATCACATGCTCCATAATTTTTAGAATCCAAACTAATTCATTTATTATTTACATGAAATTTAAACCCTTCATGCACAAAAATACTCATAATAGTTGCAAACTTCGATATCATCATTATTTTTCTTAACAGAATGTCTCCCTGACTCGAGTTTTTAAATATAAAACACCTCATGATTTCATTTGATTATATTCCTGGTAATTATATGCTCATATTGATCATCATAGCTCTAACCATAATTTCCAATGAATAGAAACAATATGGTGAGGTTGAAGGTAGAAGATGATCATTGTCCTGATCAGATGACTTAGACACTGCTTCTATCTATATATTTTGAATTGGATCAAAAATATATTCTATACATGAGTATCACATCAATGTTTTCTTCAATTTTGATCTACTTTATAATAATATACATTCCCTGGACTAGACAGATGCATGTAACTTTAGGTAAACTCCTAGAACCACACTTGATACATAAGGTTTCATGGTCCATGCCTCCCAATGTAAGACTACCTGTCCACTAGCATGTGTATTCCCACATGCACTCTTATGAACCTCTTTATGAATACCTACCTAATAATGAAGGCACTCACCCATGCTACCATGTGAGCCACTTTGGATGGGCCTCCTCTGTTGTTGTGCTTTCTCCTACGATAAGGTAGATCGAGATATCCATTAGGGATTGTGTGGCCAGACCAATTTGTTGTATTTGGACCATCAGAAATACTTATAAAAATCCAAATTATAGAATTCATAAAATCAATCCTTTCTCCAATATGATTCTTAATAATACATTCTTCCTCAAATATTCTTTATGAAAAATATGGATACATTTTTCATGGTATTATTTAATTCTTCATATTCTTCAATTTATTATCTTGAAAAATATTTTTTTGCATGGACTTAAAATTCAATAATCTATAGAAAATATTTTTCAATATTTAAACACCTACAACACATATTATTGGCATTTAAGAGAGGTTAAAAAATCCTTAAAATTTAATTAGATTGGGGAATTTCTCAAGAATGGAATCCAATTCCATTAAATAAATCCATAACAATTCTCCAAGAACCATTACCTTAATTCCACTCACCAGACACATATTGAGTCATTGAAAACAAATGAAATACTTTTGTTCAATAAACTTAAAATTTCAATGTATATTTTCCTAAAATAAATACCATGTTTGAAAAAATGATTCACATGAAACATGAATCTAAAACAAGCGATGGGATATTTATTATTAATAAAATTTAGGAATAATAAAACTCTAGAAAATAAAAATATTTTAATCAATTATAATTTCATATGAAATAGGATAAATAACACCCAATGTTTTAAAATGGAATTTTCCAATAAAAAATATCATTATATATTTTATTTTAGTCTAAATGATACATTTATAAACTTTATAATTTAAAATTATATAATTAATTTAATTTTTGAATTTATAATTTCAAAAGTTTACTAAGATTGTTTTTTATAATTTTTATAACATAATTGTTTTTTAGGTGAATTGTTAAAATTATAGTTTCTAATAAAATTATCAATTTTAGGACATTATCAATATATGAGAAAGACCCAAAATTTTAAAAAACATTTTAGTTATTTAATGATTTATTTAAGGAGTAAAAATAAATATTTTAAAATATCATTTTGAACTTATAAATCCTATTTTTATCAATTTAGAACATAAGTAACATTCTATTATGATTTGAAAACCAATTTCAATCACCTTTTAAAATAAACATTTTAATGGTAATATTTAGTTTTGGATTGAATTAAAAGCCACTTAAATATTATTATTTTTATAACAAAACAATTTATATCATCAATATTAATGAAAATGATAAATTTATAATACACATAATTTTTAAGCTTAAAAACAAACATTTTCTAAAAGAAATTTTTTACACATTATGTGTATAAATTTAAATGTTAATTTTCTATTACAAATAAATATAATTAGGTTAAATAGGCCTCATAATCATATTAAAAACTTTTAAATTTGGTAGTAAGGTAAATATTATATTTTTTGTAATAAAATAATTAAATGGTTATTTTTTAATAAAGATTAATGAGGGTAAAAGTGGGTAAATAAAGTATCATGAATTCTTAATAACTAAAAGGAAACTTACACCTTATAAAAAGACTTGTTGGGTATCTAATTAAAACCCAATTTTCTCACCTATAATTTCCTTACATAATTCACCTAACTCACTAAACCCACCTAACACCCATGTGATACCATTCTAACCCCTCACATAACTTTATTTTCCATGAAAAGACACTATTTTTCATTTATAAAAGAAGCTAACTTCCACCCATTCTATCATTACTATATATCCTAAAGGAATTCATCACTAATTTAAATTACCTATACCTCTATAAATTAATCCCAATGAGTTCCTAAGGATATAAGGATTCCTCCCATGCCTTAAGAAACTACTTATCAAGGTAAGGGTTCTTCCCCTACTCCTTTTGATTAAAGTACTTATTTTATGATAATAACCATTTATTTAAACATCCTTATACTACCATGTTTTCATAATAAATCCTTTACTTTCAAAATTATTCATTATTTATAATACATTTCCTTTATATCTCATTAAACCCATTTCATAATCCCTTTTATATAGTCATTATTCTGCTAAAATCACTCATTCATTCTCTCCCTCTTTTCAATTAAAGAACATCCTTTGTAATAAGAATTTTTATTTCCATGTGATTATGCTTAAAAATATTAATAACAAATTATTTACTCTAAAAATTATTTCTTATAAATGAGATTCTACCTTTCTCTCTCATTAAACTATTTATTTAATTATTTTTTATACCTATCATGCTGTTGAATTCATTCCTTGATTTTCCATCTTCATGTTGTGAATACCCAACACTAATATACTTCAAGGGTATCCAAGTTAATGAAGTTAAAACAAGTTTAAATTTATGGAAAAGTTTCTATAATAGGTTGTTAGTATATTTATGTTTTTTATACAGGATCTTAGAGTGTATATGACTAAGTAGGGAAACATGCTATAAGTATGATATCAAATTTTCTTTCTTTGAGAAATATTTTATTTTATGCACATAATTATATTTAAATAGTTTGTATAATTATTATTGGATATATAATATAATGAATTATATTTAATTTTGGTATTTTAACTTCATATTAAATCTCTCCATCTTCATGTTTTTTTCAAGGTATTTTTATTAGAATGTTTTTTTACTAGTTAGGGGTTTTCCTGACTCAAACCTTTTACTTATGTCAAAATCAAACCTATTAAACTATTATCTTTCAAGGTTGATATATTAAAACATATGATGATGATATATTCAATTTATATCTTATTTTCATGAAAAATAATTTTTTAATCTAAAGTTATCTTCCTTGATGGATCTATCAATTTGTGACAATAAAAAAATTTCAAGAATAATTTTTATTTCTTTTAGGGGATATTTAATTCATCTCAATGTTTTTAATTCCAAATAATGTTCTAATATCATATTGTGAAATATAATATGTATTATTTTATATGATTATCATTATTCTCTTTACTCTATTTTTAATGGAAAATTGAATAATCTTTTTTTACAATGTGGGGTTTTTAAAGGTACTTAAAAATATAAAAAACAATTTCCATCCTTTAAAAAATCAAGTGTTTTATTTCAGAATACATATTTTTATAATCTTTATGTATCTTTAAGTAAATTTTATTTAGAACTATTATAATAAGGTTTTCAAATAATATTAATTTCCCTTCTTAAAAATGTTTTTTAAAAGTAATTTACACTACATATATTAAAAAATCATCTTAAAGGTTTTGTGAAAAATATTGTATTTTAACTTCTATTTTTCCTATGATTCTTATCTCTCAAGAAGTGATATTTTTATCATCCTATATATGTTATTATGTTATGATTCACTACTACAAAACATAACTTTAATAAAACTAAGAATAGCCTTTATCAGTGCTAGAGAAGCGATGACAACTGAAGCGAAGTTAAAATCCCAAGTCTTTTATCAGTATTAAAAAGGGATGATAAAGGGCCATTTATTAGAGCTTTTATAAGCACCGATAAAGGAATCATTTATCAGATTTTATAAAAGTGATGATAAAGGGATATACTATAGTGTGCTATTATAGTACATTTCACCACTAGTGAAGTGTGTTGTAATAGCATACTTCAACACCAAAAACACCAAAAAATCAAAAAAATAAAGTATGAATACAAAATTTAAATGAAGAGAGATAAATCTAGGCTTGTTTTCTTAGTTTTGTCGATATAGTGAGTATTTTAAACTAAAATGATACTTATATATTAAAAAAATGCACTTGGAGTCATACCGACCACAATGTGTGTTATATTGAAGTATGATTTATTTTGTACATGCCACAAATGACTTATGGATCTTTTTATGAAAGCATCAAAACAATTCAAATTTGTTCGCACAATTTTGAGTACATCACTTCTCTTTTTTTACTAAAATGTCATTTTTAAATGGAAACACACACTTTGACCCACACTGACCATATCATGTTTTTGTTTTATGTGATACAAATTCCTACATGTCAAAAATTACTTATTAGATGTTTTCCTAAATTATGAAGACAATCCAAGTGCGTTTTCTCAGTTTTTAATGAGTGACACTTTTTGAACTAAAATATTGATTTTAAACTAATAACTAACACATTGAGTCATACTGGACACATAATGTATTATATTGAGGTGAGAATAATTACTACACATAACAAATGACTTATAAATCATTTTACTAAATTTTCAAAACAATCCATATTCATTTTCTTAGTTTTGAGTAGGTGATTTGTCCTTTTTACTAAAATTGAAGTCAATTTAAAATAAAAAGATGCACTTTGAGTCATATCGGTCACACCATGAATTGTATTGAGGTGTGTATAATTATTTCATATACTAAATGGATTACGGACCATTTTTATAATCTATCAAAACAATATTAATGCATTTACTCAGTTTAGAGTATGTCACAAGTCTTTTTTACTAAAATGTCATTTTAAACTAGAAACACACACTTTGACTCATACAGATCACATCATGTATTATATTTACATGAGACTAATTCATACATGTCACAAATGACTTATAAATCAATTTAATTAATTATCAATAAAACCCAAGTGTGTATTCTTTATTTTCAATGAGTGACATTTTTTGTACTAAACTGTCGATTTTAAACAGATAACAGACACATTGAGTCATACTGGGCACACCGTGTGTCGAATTGAGGTGAAGTTGATTCATACACATCAAAAATGACTTATTGATTGTTTTAATAAAGTAAAAAAACAATATGAATATGTTTTCTAGGTTTTTATTAGGTCAATTGTCCTTTTTACTAAAATTAAATTCATTTTTAAATAAAAAGACACACTTGGAGTCATACCAGTCACAATGTGAATCATATTGAGGTACAACTAATTCCAAATAATCTTAAATGAATTATAGATCATTTTCCAATAATATAAAAACAACATAAAAGAATTTTCTTCATTTTGAGTAGGCGGGTTGTCTTTTTTACTAAAATTGATGTCAATTTTAAATAAAAAGATGAACTTTCAGTTATATTGGTCACATCGTGCGTCGTATTGAGGTGAAACTAATTATTACATGTCCCAAATGGATTATGGATTGTTGTAACAAATTATCAAAACAATATGAATGTTTTTACTTGGTTTTGAGTACGTTATATGTCTTTTTTACTAAAATGTCATTTTAAACTGGAATCACACACTTGGACTCATACGGATCACATTGTGTATCAGTTTGATGTGAGAAACATTTCACATGTCATAAAAAACTTATGAATAAATTTACTAAATTATTAATAAAATAAGATCACATTTTCTTGGGATTCTGTGAGTGACATTTTTTGAACTAAATTGTTAATTTTATACAGATTATGGACACATTGAGTCATACCAGGCACACCGTGTGTCAGATAGAGGTGAAAATAATTACTACACATTGAAAATGACTTATGGACCGTTTACCTAAAAGAATGAAAATAATATTAAGGTGTTTTATTTGTTTTGAGTATGTCAGTTTTCCTTTTTATTAAAAATGATGTTATTTATAAATAAAAAACACACTTAGGGTCATAATGGCCACACCGTGTGTTAGATTAGGGTACGAATGATTCTAACACATCTCAAGTGACTTATAGATCGTTTCATAAAGTATTAAAATAATATGAATGTGTTTTATAGGTTTTGAGAAGGCGATATTTCCTTTTTACTAAAATTGATGTCAATTTTAAATAAAAAGACGCACTTTGAGTCATATCGGGCACACCGTGCATCAGATTTAGGTGAGGATAATTCTTGAACATCCCAAATCGTTTATGGATAATTGTTATAAAATATAAAAACAATATGAATGAATTTACTCAGTTTTGAGTACATCACATATCTTTTTTACCAAAATGGTATTTTAAACTGCAAATACACACTTTTACTCATATCGATCACATCGTGTATCAATTCTATGTTAGACCAATTACTAGACATAAAAATGACTGAATAGTAAATTTTTTAATTTATCATGAAAATATGAGTGCATTTTCTCAGTTTTTAGTGAGTTACATTTTTTGAACTAAACTGTCTATTTTAAACTAACAATGGACACATTAAGTCGTACCGGGAACACCATGCATCAGATTAATGTGAAACGGATTCCTAAATGTCAAAAATTACTTATGGTTAAATAAAATAAACTATAAAAACAATATAAATGTTTTTAATCAATTTTGAGTTTTTAGTTTAAAATTTTATTAAAATTGATGTTATTTTTAAATAAAATGATGCACTTGGAGTCATACTGGTCACACTATGCATTGGATTGAGGTACGAATTATTCCAACACATCTAAAATGACTTATGGATTAGTTTTCTAAAGAATCAAAACAATCCAAATGCGTTTTCTTGGTTTGGAGTAGTTGAGTTTTCCTTTTTACTAAAATTTCATTTTAAATTGGAAACACACATTTTGACCTATATCAATCACATCATGTATTGGTTTTATATGAGACCAATTCCTACACGTAAAAAAGGACGTATGAATCAATTCCTTAAATTATCAATATAATATGAGTGCATTTTATTTGTTTTTAGTTAGTGAAATTTTTTGAACTAAAATATCGATTTTAAACTGATAACAAACACAATTACCGAGAATAATAATTATTTATAATTAATATCATTTAAAAATTATTATTAATTGTATTTTTTTGTTTCATTAGAAAAAATAGTATTATATCCATATCAAATAATATATTATATATTTATATAAATATAAGTATGATAAATAATATACACACACAAAGATATATATATATATATTTATATTCTAATAAAGTTACTTATATAATATATATATAACACATATATAAAATATTGAGGTATGTTTTATTTATTTATCTATGTATCGAATGAGGAGTGACCTCCATTTTATAGTTTCTGATGGTGGAAGGTGTGAACCCTATTCAGGTTTATTACTTATCAATGTAACCTATTTTTACAATCATATAAAACCAAATCATTTTTTTAATAAAATAAAACCTATTAAAAATTCCAAGTTTTATCTAAAAAAACATTAAAAAAACATCAAAAACTTATTTTATTAATGTTTTATTCATATCCTTGTGGATAATTTTGAGGATAAAAATGAATGTAATTCATCATTAACTATACCTCCATGTCAAATAAAATAAATTAATTTTAATAACATAGAATCATCTTTTGAAATTACATTATAGAAACTTAAGACCCTCAGGCTGTGCATCACTGTAGTTGCGTAATCTGATTCTTCAGTCTCCACCCTCTCCATTTCTTTCTCTCCATTCACTCTATCATTTATCCAGCTGTGTGGAGGTTTTCTTTGGAATAAATTGGTGTCAATGGAGGTGTCGAGTTAATAACTAGTGTCAATGATGTGATTATCACAAATGGTATGCATTTTCCATTTTAGATAACACAATGAAGTACAATTTTCATCCTCATTATCTCATCTCCCGAACAGTTATCATTGCATTTTGTTGCTTTTCACACATTCTCCATCTCTTGTGGATATGAAACTATGTTTATTGAAATAATCTAAGCATTAGTTCATCAATGGGATGAATAAATCTCAAAGTAGTACAAGAAACATAGGTGCATGTCCATAAGAGATGGGGGATGTGTCTCAAAGAAACAAAATACAATGATAACTGTTTGAGAGATGAAATTGATTAGGATGATAATAAAAATTCATTGTGTTCTCTAAAAGGGGAAATGCCTACCATTTGTGAGAATTACACCATTGACACTAGTTATTAAGTCGATGCCTCCATTTCCACCAAATCCTTACAAAGAAAATCTCCACACAACCAGAGAAATGATATACTGAAGGATGGGAAAGAAATAGAGAGTGTGGAGACCATAGAATCAGAATATGCAACTACAGTGCTTTGCAGCCCGAGGGTATTGGGTTGCTACAGTGTAATTTCAGCTAATGAGTGTTTGTTACTGAAATTAATTTATTTTATTTGATGTGGTGGAATATTTAATGATGAATTACTTTCATTTTTATCCTTGAAATTATCTACAAGGATACTAATAAAACTTTAATAAAATAATTGGTTGAGGTTTTTTTTAATGTTTTGATAAAACATTTCCTCTTTTAATAGGTTTTGTTTTATTAAAAAAATTATAGGGCTTTATATGATTGGAAAAATAGGTCGATGGAGGCATGTATTTTGTTCACAATTACCTCAATAGGAAATAAACTTGAATGTGGTTCTTGCCTTCCACCATCAAAAACTATAAAATGGTGGTCAACCCTCATTCAATACATAGATAAATAATGTGAATCTACCTAAATATTATATATATGTATTATGTTAGTAACTTTAGTTGAATATATATATATATATATATTATTTATCATATTTAAATTTATTTAAATATACAATATATTATTAAATATATATATAATACAAATTTTTTCTAATGAAACTAAAATAATGATAATAATAATAATTTTTAAATTACATTAATTATAAATAATTATTATTCTGGGTAATTGTGTATAAAATATAATTATTTAAATTTTGGAAAGTTTAATTATTTCAAAAAAATGTATATATAGTTACCTAATTTTATTATTTTGAAAGTAACATGAGTTTACCAAATTTTATTGGTTATTTAATTATAAATTATATTATTGTTAATTAAATTTATATATAGACCTAAAAAGTATATATAGACCTAAAATTATGAATACCTAAATATAATTTCTAATATATAGAATTTGATAACTTCCATTCACTGAGGTCATGCGCCACCTTGAGACTTGCATTGAACATCCATTACATTTCATGGGTCAGTAGAAACATCTAACTGAATTTTCCCCATCGAACCTTCACCAACACCAATCTTGAAGCCCTTGTTGTTATCTCAAAAAACTGCAACCTTCTATTGTTTGTGGTTCTTGGTCCCTATCTTATAGGCAGATTTATAATGACCCAATTTCTTATAGGAACCGCACAAATCGACCTATTATTCAAACCACACTACCCGCTTTCATCAAAAATTTCCCCCACTGTAATCCAAATATATTTCGTAGTAACTCTCATGACATAAACTTCCATGTAAATGCGAGGTGAAACATGATGATAAACTGAATGGGTTCTACTATTAGATTACAAATATCTACCAACAAGATTCCCTAGCTTGTGTATAATCATTGTATTTTGAAAAGGTAAAGGGAACATAGTGAAACTAACCCAAATAGCAGCAATTGGAATGTCGTGCTTCATATGGAAGTCATATGACCACCTAAAGAGATATAACCAGAAGTTGTTGCAACTATGGGGGGGGGGGGGGGGGCACTGGACCAATCCCTCACCAGATCTTCCTCCAAAGAAAAATGAATCATGACATTACTTTTGACGAGAATACTAACTATTTATTGATCTTGAAACCCCCAAGACTGCAAGATTAACCTATCGAAGGTGACCATCGAAGCGTGACACTGCTTAAAACGCACAATCATGTTGAGATTAAGAAGATTTGATGTCACATTATACTATGAGGATGATATTGAAAGATTCGGAACACCATTGAACATATATGGGACCTTAGGGTGAAACAATTGAGGGAAAGGTGGGAGAAAATCGTGGTTATAGAAAAGGGATAATAAAAGAGAAGCACCCTCAAAGGGTTCAAAATATATTATGTTTTTTTAATTTGATCAAGACACTTTTATCAGCTCTTTTTTAGCGTTGATAAAGATAGGAGTTTATTGGTTCTAAAAACGCACTGATAAAATCCATATTTATCAGAGCTAAATTTTTAGTTCTGATAAAGCCTCATCTTTATTTGAGCTAAAAAGTGCTTATAAATATTTCTTTTATCAGCACTTATTAATTAAGCGTTGATAATTGATTTATGATTATAATTAAAAGTAAAAAAATTATAAATATATATATATATACTTAATCAATATATATAAATATAAATATAGTAAGTATATTCCTTATTTAAATATATTTATTATAATTTTATAATTACTGAAACATATAATTAATTATTTATAATTATATAAATATTTTTTAAAAAATAATTTTTATATCATTATATATATTTATATAATTATATATATATATTTAATAAATATATATAAAAATAAATATAGTAAATATATTCATTATTTAAGTAAAATTATTATAAATTTAGTAATTATTTAAATATATATACTTATTTATTTATAATTATTTAAATATTTATAAATATTTATTTATAATTATATAAATACTTTTAAAAAGATATTTATTTATTTATAATTATAAGTATATAATTTTAAAAATAGAGTTTGTATATTTTTAAAAATATTTTTTAACATTATTAATGAATATCTAATTTTAAGTGCATGCATGATAAAAATGAGTGAAAATAAATAAATTAAAAATCAATACACTTTAAGAATATTAAATAATGGATAATTTTTGTGTGTATACATTGTATATAAAAATGCATTAATTACGTATATGTGAAATCAATACAACACAAATTTGATCTATATTAAATTGAAAAATCCAACAAAATTCAATTATAAGTCGACTACTATAAGAAATTAGTCAGTATTATTATTTCATATTAATTTTTAATTATAAACCATTATTCACTAAATATAGTTCATACATATTTTTTAATATATAAATCATATTTATATACATTAATATATATCTATATATTTAATATATACTATTTATTAACATTGTCAATAATCATCTAATTAATAAAATGTTTAATATTGTTCTAAAATTAGTTATTTTTAATTTTTATTTGTTTAATTTTCATTTTTCATATCTATATATTTAATACCTACTATTTATTGGAATTTATAATTTATATATAGTATAATCAATTTATTAATTTTTATTAATAATTATTTAATTAATAAAATTTGATTTTTTTTAATAAACTCATTTTTTAATTTTTTATTTAATTCTTTCATTTTATTTATTCAGTACTTTATCAGCGCTAAAAAAATGCTGATAAATTAATCCTTTATGTGCACTAAAAATATAGATTTGAGAAAGGGTACCATTTATTAGTGTTAACAATAAAGAACTGATAAAGGGTATCCATTATCAGCCTTAAAAATAAAGCATTGATAAATAGTACCCTTTATTAGTGCTAAAAATAAAGTGCTGATAAATGGGACCTTTATCAGCACTAAAACAAAAGTGCTGATAAATGGTTAAATTTATCAGCGCTTTCTTTAACATGGATAAAATTCCATTTATCAGCACTTTTATTTTCTATCAATGATTTTTACCAACATTTTTAAACATCGGTTTTGTAGTAGTGAATCCTATTAGAAAATGATATCTTTACATCCTACGATTTTTTACGTCCAGGTTATGTGAAGACCCATTCTTTTTTCCATTAGTTGATTAAGATATGTCTATGATTGATTTTAAGTGGAACACAAATGTATGGATGATGGTGCGTGTGGTCCTATATGACCCTAAAATGTATTAGTATAAGTTTATGTATCATGAGATCAAAAGGGAAAACAAGATGATTTATCCCAAGCCAAAGGGTACATGTGGGGATTTATTTCAATCCCAAGGTGTACACATGATGATTTATCCTAAGCCCAAAGGGAACACAAGATTATTTATCCCAAGCCCAAGGGTATACAAGAGGATTATCATAATCCCAAGAAGGTACAATTGTGATTAGACTAAGCCTACTATGTGATAATGTTCATTGTGGGTATTACTACTGGAAAATGGACCTATACCCACGGTTTTGGAAAAAACCGTGTGTATAGGTCACCCTATACCCACGGTTTTCAAAAAACCGTGGGGATAGGCAGTTTTCCAGACCCTATACACATGATTTAAGAAAACCGTGGGTATAGGGTACCCAATACCCACGGTTTGGGAAAGCCGTGGGTATAGGGTCTGGAAAACTGCCTATCCCCACGGTTTGGCCATAAACCATGGGTATAGGTGCTATCCCCACTGTTTGCCCAAAACCGTGGGGATAGCCTTTGGTTAAAAATCTATACCCACAGTTTTGACAAACCGTGGGTATAGGTTTCCCGCGTTTGCGCGGGATTTTTTTTTTCCGCGGGAATTATTTTTTGGTGGGAGTTCTATACCCACGGTTCTTCCCTCTATACCCACGATTTAAATAAATATATTTAACAAAATATATATACATATACGTAAAGTCGACATTGGGGCAGTGGTAAGGTGGTTCGTTAGCGGTGAAGAGGTCACGGGATCGAATCCGGACACCCTCTATTTTATAAAACCTATACCCACGGTTTTCAAACCGTGGGTATAGAGTATTGACACAGTGGAAAAAACCTATACCCACGGTTTGACCAAAACCGTGGGTATAGGTCAGGGACCTATACCGACGCCGTTCAGCTGCACGGTTCCCAGAACCGTGGGTATATCCTATACCCACGGTTTTGGGGGCTATACCCACGGTTTTGAACCGTGGGTATAGGTCTATTTTCCAGTAGTGTATCCTTGAGATATAGTTTCTAAGACTATATTTATTCCATACTCTTATGTCATAATATTGTGCCTATAATTATTCTCCTTGACATATGTTTTATGTCTCAATATTATTTACATATTTTACATTGAATATGTTTTTTCATTTAAGATTACATGTATTTCTATCACGACTTATTGAAAACTCTTATTGCCCAATGTTTTTTATAAGACATTTATCCCATGTTCATGTTCTATCTTAGGATTATGATCTAACCCTTAATGAAATATTGATTAGATTTTATTCCCTTACTAATAATTTGAGCACACCCCTTTCTTATGTTTTTCATTTCCCAGGTTATGAAGATGAAAATATCATATAATATGTCTAGAAGAAGTTTATAGGAGTACAATTATAGTAAAATTACAATAAGTTTTGTAAAATAATATGTTTATATAGCTAGTCTCCAATACACAAAACCTCTCAGTCCATTGGTTGTGATAATTTTTATGAGATATATAATCTAAAACCTGAAATCAATGTATTATTTATATATATATATCTTGGTTCATTATACCAATCACCCAAATCATGTCGGTAATTTGTGTGAAAACCATGAATTTCTTTATGCTTGGTGTGTCACATACCCACTAGGGCGATTCACCCTTTCCCAACCATGACATGTTTCATGCTTAAAGTTTTCTCGGTGGCCTGATGCTCACCCACATGGAATCTTTGAAACCTTTTTCACCATGTATTAGTTTCAAAAAATTAAATATCTTTTCTTAAGTGCATCCCCATTTTGTTCATGATGGTGTGATATGTTTATCGATATGGGTCTATTTTATAGGAGATTTGGGAATTCTTAGTTTTTATCTCCATAGGGATGATGATGAGGTTTTATTGTGATGATCAAAGTACACTTTGGGTTTTGATGATCCCTTGGTTACATCCCAATGATAAGGGATAGCATCCCCACATACTTACATGGATTAGTAATCCCTCACATACTCAGTGTATGATTCCTCTATGTGTATGTTGGGGGTATCACTCCCTTAGTCTCAATAAGGAATGAGTCCCCCACCTGAATGATAGATTTTGGAACTACCCCACTACTGAGGTATGGGTCCTCTATCTTTAGAGGTAGGAACCCACTCATTTAACATGTTTTTTCTATATGATGTATGGGTCCCCTTGGACAACACTCTTATCCCGTTGTGAGGCATGATTCCCATACTATATAATTTAAGAGGTGATGTGGGTTTCATAGAGCTTGGTATATTGGTTTATTTGGTCAGTCATGGTAATCAATATTTATTTAGTAGATCAATGAAGATAGGGACACCCATATGACTCGAGTTTGAAATCCTTTAAGCATATTTGGGGTACCTTTAACTCTATGTTTTTGAGATAATTGGTTATTCTATTTATCCTTTATAGTTTTTAGGGAGTCCTACTAGGTATGTATATACAAAACCATTATTTGTTTTTTCACCTGCATGTGTTATGTATTATGTAAATGATAGGTAGTTTGGTGGTGATCATGGTGGACATGATGTTAGTGGAGTCAGGGATTAGTAGTGCTTAGAGGTGATATACCCATGGTGGTGCTTGTTTCTAGGGCCAGAATCCTTCATATACAATTGTTCTAGGTTGGTTACATTTACGATATTAGGAACTTGTCTTTCCCTTTACATTGTGTTTATACTTTTTTCACTATTAGGATGGTTAGAATATTTCTTGAATTTATATATATTCAATTTGGATTACTTTTATAGATTTTATTATTATATACTATGTGTACACATGTGTTTCATGAATTTATTTCTATGACAAGGTCTCCCATATTGTGAGATATTCCTATGTGGTGATAGTCACCTGGCTATAGTCTATTGTAAGTGGGATTAAGTTGGCACAATTTTCATACATAATAGACCAGATGGGGACCTAATGGGTCTAGTCATATCAAATTAGTATAATAATGGGTCTATATTAGGTAGGATTTGAAAGTTAGGAGTCATGTACAGTCTAGTTTAGGAAATTAAGACAGTGATGTCATATGTATCGAGTTTATTTTTATGGATAGAGAACTTAGTACTGGTGTAATGAAAGATGTATCTATATACCAGGACTCTGGAAATTTTTTAGTTGAATCAAAACTCTGAAGAATCATTTGTATGGTATGAAAATGATGTTACTAGAATCATGTAGTGGTCAATTATTGATTTTCCATATCCTTCTTGAGTCATCTATCTTGATACACATTAATGACTATGTCTTTTTTTACTTATTTAATATAGGAGTAAACCACACTAATATCAAACTAGGATCCCAAGACAGGGCTATGATGTGCTTGTACTTGGAGTGGAGCATCCTATCATAAACCATCTAAATTATGATGCTTTAATCTAGGGTCTTTATTATTAGATGTCTTCACAGGGTGAGTGAGGAGTTGATCCACCACCCATAGTGCAATGAGCATACCCTCCACCCACAGTGTGGGTGGATAATCCTCTGCTTACATTATTTTGTATGATTATAGTTATACTAGATGATGATTCATATAGGTTGAGTGGAATTAATGTGTTCTAATGGTAAATACCATCCATGTTTTGAGGTTATATATACCTTTAGGTAGTTTAGGAATGAATTAAGGTGGTAACTTGAGTATTCCACATGTTCCAAACACCTTCTGATTAGATTGTGGTCTTAGTATCCAAAATTCTTTATGGATAAAAAATTCATCTGTATACCTCAACTATCTAGATCCACAATGAGGAAACTCTTATATGATTAGATTTTGAACACCTATTTAATTTGGATAATTACACACCAATACTTTCGATTCCAAGTATCTAAGATTTATTGGAATTGAAATAGGGTAGTATGTTTTTCATGGAGTGAACATCAAGGTTCATTAACCTCATGGGTTAATCTCTCAATATGATCTATGATGGGTTTATTCTGAACATGGAAGTTTAGTCATGGACTTCATATAGATGTATTAGATAATGTTGTCCTATTTTGTGTCCCCACCCATGTTGGAGTGTTAGAGTGGGTTCTAGTGATTGATAGATTCTTAGAGGAGGAAAAAATGACATAAAGAGTTGGTATCAATTTTAAAAGAGTGAATTGATTAGTATACTCTAGTTAATAGTAGGTTTCAATGTTATATAATCAGCATGAACAATATTATTTATGAGGAACATTGACAGAAGAGTCTCATAGGGGATCTAGTCAGTCGGGAGACAAGATTTTCTTTGTCTCTAGAGGATGAGTACAATGGATTGGGATTGGTTGATCCGATATGTAGTTGAGGGAATTTAGGGTGAAACTATATATTGAAGTCAATGTCAAAGGAATTGGTTTGATCATGGGACTCCCCATAGTGGATAGGGTGTCCCTTAGGGGGGATTCCTTATCATAATAGCTAGAGGTCCACTTGGAGGAGCCAAAGGTGGATGGAGCTATGATCTATTTCCACTATAACTACCACTAGTATATCTATTATAGGATGTAGGAGCAGTCGGTCTAGGCCATGGTAAGATATAGGTGATGGATGGATATGGACATGCATCACCAGACATGGTTCAATCTATGATTTGTGTCTTTTACACATTGGAACCCATACTTGTTGATAATAGTTTAGGACATTATGTTTTTTTCTATATCCCTTACTGAGATCTAGAAATTATAGTAAAATTCCTATAGAAAACTATGTTGCTAGAGGCTCCCATTGTAAGTGATAACATTCTTAACCACATATGATAATAGTGTGATATTATTTTATTAGAGAGAGGTATTCATGGGACCTCACAATGTATGATACAAATCCCTATATTTCCATCCTTTGTATGGTCTGACTATCCTTAATCCATGGTTATATAGACTACTATCATTGAAGAGTAACATGTTTCTAATATGATAGTTTAAGGATCACCTTTATGGGTGATTGCGACCTTTAGTCAAAATATACATTACCTATTTTTCGGATGTTAAAAGTAATCACCAATATATTTTAGTGGTTGGATTTTTGTATAATAGATAGTTCAACTGATTAGATTAATATAATAATAGAGGAGTGTATGGTTTTTCATCAGATGTTATTGGATTTAACCATCACTGATAAATCCAATTCTATATTAACTTATACCCTAGGAGAAAACCAATACCTTTAGTATCTTATCGAAAGGATTTGGATACGATTAAGAAGCTGAAGGTACAACTGGGTAACTTTTTTGACAAAGGTTTAATTTGACCTAGTGTGTCCCTTGGGAATCTGTAGTGTAGTTTCCCAATAATGCAGAAAAGAGTGTGAGGATTTATATTTAATATCACTATTTTAACAAGTTTATATTCATGGATTTATCCTCTCATACAATTATTGAAGACCTCTTCAACTTTTTAAAGGGATAAAAGTGGTTCTTGGAGATAAATCATAGGTCTAGGTGTTACTAAATGAGATTTCAAGAGGAGGATATCTCAAGGACTATATTCAGATGTCTCTGTAGAAATTATGAGTTATTTTTATTTCCATAAGAATTATAAATACCATAATAGGACTCATATAACATATATTCCATTATTTAATATAATTATTCATAGTATTATTCATCAATGATATGCTTATCTATTTAACATTTAAAGATGAGCATGCTAAGCATCTGTGGATATTCCTGGACATGTTTTGAGAGCAATAGATCTATGGTAAAATCTAAAATTATATGTTGTGGATTAGAGAAATCCACATTTTGGGGCATGTAACCTCAAAGGAAGGAGTCATTGTGGTCCCCATGATGATCAATGTAGTAATTTTCTGGGAGCCACCCAAGAAGGCGATTAAGGTGCATAACTTCCTCAGGCTAATAGGGAATCAAAGATCCATGGAATACTTTACCATGATTATAGCTCCCATGAATTTCATTAACTGAAAGGTGAAATACATTTTTATTTTGAGAATTTCCTGAGGGACTTTGAGAAGTTAAAGTAAAGGTTGAAGATAAATCCTATCCCAAGGTTTTCAAAGGAAAGAGTTGACTACATGGTGGTCTTTGATGCCTGTTGAGTAGGACTTGGACATGTGATAATTCATAGGGTGTAAATTATTTATTATGGGTCTATTAAGTTGATACATGATTAGAATAATTACCTGATTAATTATTTGGAGGTTATAATGGCATTGTTTGCCTCAAAGACTTAGAGCCACTACCTTCTTGGTGGGAGGATTTTAGTCCGTATGGTCCATAAGTCTCACCGGTACATATTTTATCAGTGATATCTCCATGTGAGGCATATGTTATGGTTCTATTTACTATGATAATAATGAATTTGAGACTTTATATTCTCTATTAAATTAAATTTTGGTGGATTCCACCCTTAGTAGAGAATCCTCAGTTAATAGAGGAGAAATTTGTGTAGATTTCCTTGATATAGTTTCCCTTAGTGGAAAAGGGTGATGTTTTTATATTTGATTGATGGTGGTGATCCCCACACACCATAAAAGAGTAAAGTATTCCCATAATAAAGAAATTTATTGCATGTTACTATGAGATCCACTTTTCTTAGGCAGCACACCTGATGGATTATTTGATGTTTGGTTGCATGTAATCCTCTTCCAAGGGAATACAATGGTTCTATTCACACTGTGTGAGGTGGTACTAAAATTTATTCTCAATTAAAACTTAGTGTAATATATAGGTTATAGAAATATGTATATATGTCTCAATTTTTGGTATTAATAGTTAGGTATGAATCCAAGTTTTACTGAGTTTATATGGTGGTGTCTCACCTATCATCAGGTGAAGGATGGTCATCAGTTTCAAATAGTATTTGATCAACCCATTGATGTAATGGAATAGAAGTGGTAAGGAATATCTATGGATTTTATAATAGTACTTTCATGTTCATAAAATGGTCAAAATATTATTTGGGTGATCATCGACTAACTGACCATGTCAGCCCACTTAATTTTGATTCAAGTGTAGAGTTTGGTAGATATTCTATGACTTTTTTATAGTGATGAGATCTTCCAATTTTATGGTATAACTTTTATGTTCATCCGTAAAAAATCCACTCAATTTATTTAATATTTCATAGAATATTGTTAGAGTAATTTGAGAGTTATTTGTGTTTGGTTATTATTTACTTTCCCCTGATAGATGATAAGAATAAGAATACCATTCAAGTTCTCGAGGATATTTCAAGGGTTTGTTTGATTAATTTTAGTTAGAGATAGGAAGATCATGTACCTCTTGTGTATTTTTCATACAATAAAAACTATCAATTCAATATTTTAATTACAATTTTCATGTCTCTATATGAAATAACCTATATTCACCCCTATGCTAGATGAAGATTGGCGAGTCAACACTTATAGGAATGAAGTTGGTTTGGTTAATGATGAATAAGGTGAATGTGATATTGGAGTGGATGAGGAAAACATAGAGCAATTATAATTCCTAAATAGACCAATAATAGATGAATTTAAAGTATAATGATGGAGTCAATGTGTTTATAAAGGTCTCATTATGATATAGTTTGTGAAGGTTTCTTCAGGGAACAAGTTATATCATAGGTTCATTGGGTTATTTGAGATCCTATGCATGGTAGGAGAGATTTCTTACCACCAATTACTTCCCCTATAGTTGGATAAAGTTAAAATAATTATCCACATGTAATGGATTATGATACGTGTTCATGAACCATATCATATCACCGACTAGGGAGATATTTAAATCAAGGATGATGCTAGATTTGCAGAGTACCTGGTGGTGATCAAGGTCTGGCGGGAGAGAACCCTACAGGGTTAGGTGATACTATAGGTTCATAGTCTATGGTAGTCTTAGAAGCTTCATTATTTATCATTAGAACATGATAATTATATATAGGATCAATTCCCTGACAACTTTTAATAATATACAATTATTTAAATGAGAAACTTTGATGGTTGGGAGGATTTTGTAACCCATAATATTCCATTTAAACCATTATAATATTTTATTAGTTTGTCACTGATTCATTTTTGTTAAATTTTCATTATATAATAACTAATATATTATATTAAATATAGTTCATTTATTTTTATTCCACACATGTGAAATCATGAATAATAATCAATAACTCCAAAAAAGAACCCCAGATAGGAAAACCATCATCGCAGCTTAACTTGGGATGGGGGGTTTACTGTAGGGGTATTTTCTGAGTTTGTGTTCTAGTCCCTGAGACTGGTCCAATCATAGGTGTCAAATTAAAACACTAAAATCCATAATACCCCTTATTTAATTCTATTTAACCCTATTAATTAGGGGTTTCCATCATTGAAACAAACCTAATTAAGGGAGAAGAGGATAATTGGAGACCTAAAGCATTCATTCTTCAAGGAAATCATCAGTGAACTCAACATATATGTTTTATTGAATGGAGATCCAATTTCAAAGTAGATCTCATTATATATTTATGATCTATTCTTTTTGAATTTATTATATATATATATATATATATATTAATTCTTGATCGCCATGCTAAATTCCTAGTGGAATATTATTATTACATTTTTTTTTCTGATTTTATGTATTGTCAGATTATAAAATTAGATGGACAATTAATGACAGGTGGTCTGTAGAGGCCTAAAAATATGCCCCATACAATTCCTTATGCCACACATATCATTGGTATGGATCATAGTCATTGAAAAAGTTTTATGACATTATATGGTAGGACAAAACTCATCATTTGTTGACCTATCCCATCCCCCTCAATCTATCTCCCATCACATCCCTCAATTCCTCTCTCACTTGAAAATGAATGGTTTCTAACCCTAGTCGTGACCTTCAGTGGTGATGGATGATGATTATTGTAAAACATGACTATGGGAAATAATGAATTCTATACCCAGGAGACAGAAGTAGTGAAAAATGTGATGTGAGGCTAGGTGGTGGCCTGGTGTATGGATGACAATGATCGACCGGGGAAGTGGTAGCCTAGTTGGGAGGAAAAAACAGAATGGGGGAAACAAGTGAATCTTAATTTCCAAATTTTTTCCATTTGATTAATTAGGATAAGATGAAGAACAACCCAAAATATGGTGGGTTATTTTCTTGTGGATGGTGTACTATACCCACAAGTTGGTTAATCTAGGCTTGGACCCATCATGAGACTATTGATGTGGGATGACCCATCAGACTAGAACATCACATAGACCTGCCTAAAATCAGTCGAGTTGTGATGATGGATTTGGAATCTAGGCTAACTCAAACAAATAGTTTATCTAGCTCATCAGGAAGATCAACTATCTGGCCTGATGGTGTGGCAGATAGGGTAATATCCACCCTAACTAGACCTATATTAGGAAGACACACATTTCAACAAATTATTTTTTGAGGTGTGTTTTTGATCTAATTTTTACCAAACGTCATATATTTTGGTAGTTTGTTTTTGACAGATTGAATTGGGTACCGAATAGAGAAGTGTCGGGTACTTTATGGAGGTGGTAAGTGGGGTAGAAGCTCTAGGTGGGCAACTAGGTGGTTAGTGATCCAGATGTGGCTACTTGGTGGCTATCATGTACCTATTGTATGTTTGGTGGGTACTTGATTTGTACCTATTTTATCTTTTAAAAAAGTATAACTAAATTAAATTAAATATTTTATTTTATTAAAATTAAAACCTCTCACCCTCTTTTATTTACCCTATTTTAATTACCCCTCCTCCCTAAATCTCTTGTCTTCCCACTATAAGTACAAGATCTCTCCTAATTGTGCTCTGAAATTTGGGAAGATCTTTAGATTGGGCCACTTCCTATAATACTATCCATCCATTCTATTCTTTTTTCCTTTTCTACACTATTTCACTGTGTATCATCAGTTAAACACAAATTTAGGTATTTTTCAAGATTTTGGGGAAACCTACAACTGGGAATGATTTTTTGGTGATATTTGATGAGATGGATTCCCTTGGATCATGGTAGGTCATCCCTTTCTTTATCCGTTAGGTTTTATAAGAATGCATGAATTGTATGAAATTATGGAAGCACCTCATTGTGCATATTCTATAGAAATTTATCTAAATAAGAATGAATCACTGAACATGCTATAAATAAAATTTTAAATACCTGTGATTGATCCCTCAAGGGATGGGTATCGATTCCATGTTCACCCTTTACATTTTTCCTTATGGGATGTATTATGGAAGCCTAACATTGGACTCGATATGGGTGACTTCTACTGGAAAAATTAACTTAGAAGCCTCATTTGGTGTCCAACACCATTCATCGATAAGGAATGTTTTGCGTACAAGACATGATAGGGAAGGGAAATCTTAAGCAAGGGTATATGAATGTGTTAGGGTTTTGAGAGATTGAATTTATTTTCATTAAATAAATATGAATGATATATGTTTTTTATAAGTGAATAATCATTAAATTTAACAAATATTTAATGGTATCCTATCCAACATGTTAGATGGTTTTGTGGTATATCTTCCACCCTATATTAGTTGGTGGTAACTCATCCACATATGAGAGTTTTCTTGATGGTTTATCATCTACTTGGGGACTTATATCAATGTTATTTCATCCACTTATAGTGAGTGGGTTGTGGGTGCATCATCCACTTGAAGACTAGTATCACTGTTGTCTCATCCACCTATGGTGAGTGTCTTGGGGGTGAATCATCCACTAAGAGATATATATCAGTAGTATACCATGCACCTAGATATTTATATTGGTGGTGCCTCATCCAACCATGATTAAAATTTTTGGTATTTTATTTACAAATAAATTAGTTGAAATTTTATATTATCTATATAGACAGAAATACTAAGGGTGCCTCATCCACATGTAAATTATCATACTAGTGGGGGTATAATCGACCAAAGATGTCTATAAGTGGTGTATCATCTCCTTGAGTATGTTTAGTGGTGGTATATAGTCCACCTAGAGTTTTAGATACCTTATTTTTTGTTCACCATTGATGTTGGAATGGTGATAGGTCACTCAAATGTATAAATTATGATAGTGAAACATCATCCAACTCATTTGTGAGATGAGGAGTGATGTTTCATTAATACCTGTAGTTTTTTCAAAGCATTGGTATATCATCATATTACAACATTGGATGAAGAAGGTATGGTTAGACATAGTCTGGTTATTTATAATTCCATGATATGATCAATTATGTATTTATTATTTTTGTATCATTCCATATTGAGAATACACTTGTATTTACTAGACTTTTTAGGAATACATTGGTAGAAGAAAAATAAGTTTTACTCACACCCTACTTGGGTGCCTTGATACCTAATAATAATTTGTGGTTAATGATGTTGGTAGGGTAAAGGGAAATCTATTGGATGTCAAAACTAGGATATTGGGTTGGAATCAGGAGATGAGGTCAGGGCATGACTCGAGACTAGTATTGTGGACCTGATTATTTTGTTTATGTATGGAGTAGTTATATAAGATCTACCTACAAGAGATAATATATACAATTTATAATCTATATGACTTGTAAAATTGATAATTTTTTTATATAATGATGGTTTTTATTTATATTGTTTAGAAATTTGCTGAGAAATCTATATTTAAATTACTTCTATTGTGATGATTGTTCCTTGATACTGTTTCTATTATGATTTATGGTCATTTATCCCAGAGAGTGTATAGATTCCCCATGATATCTATTAACCCTATCCACTAGTTTTTAGCCTATGGTTATGTAGTGAATCTATTTAGTCACAGTGGAGGTGAATTATGTCAGATATTTTGCAAAGTTTTATCAGATCCATATTTATTTTTGTACTAATATTTGGGATATAGTAGACAAGCGGTAGGGTGTTGTCCATGCTTGGTATAAACCACGTGTTAGGGGGTATATAAACTATGGATATGGTAATTCTAGGTTACCATGGATGGGATTAATGTTCTTAGTTTCAAGGATTTATAGTTTCGAGTTTTCAAAAATGTGATTTATTATTTATAGTTTATTTGGGCTTTCTCTTGTTCTAGGATAACTAGATTGCATTTATTCATGCATTATTTTTGGAACATAAGGCTAAAAAGATATTTTGATGCTAGCCTATGATTGATAATATTTATTGATACTCTAGATATGATGTAGGGATCAATTATTTAAAGTTTCAAAATCAACTTATATTACATTTTACTATATAACCTCTTGGAGGCACACTACGTTACTAGCCCATAATTATTGTATATTTATATGATATATTATGACTATTATGTGATAATACATGGTATTATACCTAGATGAAGAATTGGTATGCTGGGATAGATTCAAGATGATATATGAGATCCTTATACCATAGGTTGTGTGTTTAGGTTAGTGTGATGTGTTCCTATTATTGATTAACTAAAATTGTATATTGAGAGTAGTGCTATAATGTTGATATGAGTCATGCACTTGGACTTGAAGTTATATTCCACAATTATTACCTCATGTTGAGTTCTAATATTGTAGTGATATTAATTCCCCACTGGCAGTGGATCCAAATTCAATTATTATGTCTATTACTCCAGTCAATCAGGTTCTCTAAGAGAGCCTTCTTGAGGTGTTATATTCTATGGGACATAGAGTATTGAAGACTAGGATTCCTGTATTAGACCTAAATAGAGAGTTTTAGCTACACCATCCTTCACTTTTTATGGGTTATGGTGTGCCATAAGTTCTTGGGTTTTTAATAAAATCATTTTAGGTCATCTTTGATCACCTTGAGATACCCTTTAAGGGTGTCTAGTGAAGCACTAGTGGGATGTTTTATTTTAGGTATATCAATATAAAATTTTTCTTGGATGGGTTTCTAGAATAATTTTTTTAATAATTTCATCCATGTGACTCTAAGGGTTGATATATATGTGTATTTTTTTAAATTATTCAAGGGGGAATGTCAATGATGGATTATTTCATTCACTTTAATGATTTGTTACAGTATGCACCTGTGCGGGTGGATGATGAGACTACCAAGATCTGAAATTTTGGGATAACCAAAGATATTAATTTTTTTCACTGATGAATATCATTCACTTGAAATATTTATCTTATTCTACAAACCATTTCATTATTATGAAGTATAAATAGATAGAGGGTAGATCATATTACTTGTATTCTTCTTCTAACATGGATGGGATTAGTTCATTAGGTAATAGGAAGTAGAGGTATTATGAGTCTCATAAGGGTAGAGATAGAAAGGGTTTCCAGGGTAGGGGTTCCTTACTTCCATGGAGAGGGTGATCCGTGTTTAAGTGTTATCAATTTGGTCAACCATGGAATATTCAACCAAATTATTATAGGTAGTCAAAGATGTTTCACTTTGGTTGGGAGGTATGGAACTTCTAGAGGTTCTGTATATAGTTCCATGTTTGACTGATGGGTGTATCTATGATCAAACTTTAGGGTTACAACTAGGTATATGAGTACAGTTATGGTATGATAGTTGAGGATCCTATGATTTTTCAGGTCAAGGAAGAGGTTGTGGTGGCTAAGGGAATGAGAACCATCGCCAAAAAGGAAATGTATCCTAGGGAAGTCAGGAATTGAAAGGTAATGTATAGGGTTCATACCAGCTTTATTCCATAAAAAAACTCATAATGATTGGTAAATTGTATAATCTATAGTTCAAAGTATGATTCTTAGAGAGATGAACCCAACATATTCTTTATTTGATATGGCCATGTTGAACTCATTTACATTTGAGAAGTTGGTTAGTGATATGGGGTTAGAAATATATTATTTTCATTGGGTGATGTATATTGATATCACCACATGGGTGAAATTAGAGGGTATTCAGAGATGTATAGAGCGTGCTATCATGATTAGTTGGTGTATGATCTTTTAGTACTTCTCTATCCTAGAGATGCACAATTTCAATGTGATCCTTAAAATGGATTAACTGACTTGGTCTTGAGTGAAAAATTACTGTTATCACTAAAAACTTTATTTTACATTTGTAGAGGGGGTCTTTTATACCTATATAGATGAGTGTGATCTATAGATATTAAATCCTAAAAATTTCTATCTACAACATAGGGTGATTTTCACCCTATTGGTAATTGTTCTTTGAGGTGAGGAGTTGTATCAAAAGGCCTTTACTCATATCTTCGAAAAGTTTTAGGATGTTTTTCCTAAGTATTTATCAGTATTAACACCTAGGAGTGAGATAAATTTCATGATCAAGATTATTCTAGGTATGGATCCCATATCTATTCTTACTTACATGATGGATCCTATAGAGATTATAGAGCTAAAGTCTCTTTTAGTGGACCTAGAGGTGAAGGAGTTTATTCACCCATTTATGTACCCTTGGGGTTATCTTGTATTATTCATCGACAAGGAAGATAAATCACTGTATTTGTGTGTGGATTACCTTTTACTAAACCACATGATAGTTAGGAACTATTATCCTCTTATATATATATATACATATGCCATGTTTGATTAATTGAGGAGTTCCAAGTGGTTCTCTAAGATCAAATTGAGCTTGTGATATCATCAATTTAGGGTGAAACCTTCAAATATTCCATGAAAATACTTTTAGAAGTAGGTATGGACAATATGAATTTCTTATGATGGTTCCACGTTGAAAAACGCATACGAAGCATTCATGGATACGATGAATAGGGTCTTTCATCCAAATCTGGATTTGTTCATGGGAATATTCATTGATGATATTTTGGTATAATCGTAGCCAATGAATTATCATTCTCATTATTTAAAGATTATCCTGAGCACACAGTAAAAGAATCAGGTGTATTTCAATCTCTAAATGCTTTTAGATTAGTGAGGTATACTTTTTCGGGCATTTTATATATGTGGCCGGTGATTTAGTAAACCATGAGAAGGTCTAGGCTATAGTTTCATAGGATAATCCTAATAATGTTTTCTAGATTCATAGATTCATGGGATTGATAGGTCACTACGAGAGGTTTATTTAGGGATTCTTCTATTCAAAAGTGTTGATTATGACCCTGGCTATGAAATGGGTGAAGTTCATGTGGTTGAAATCTTATGAAAGTTCCATTATAGATCTAAAAGGAATATTGATGTTTATAATGATCCTAAGAGTAAATGGGATTATTAAAAAGTAAGTAATAAATCTGATATTCTCGATATTATTTTAAGAAAATTATTGGGAAAATTACGAGACCAGGCTTTGAGACGACATGTGATTTTGAGGCCCGAAGTTCCTAGAATGATCTGTCTAAAAATGTTAAGTTTTTAAATAGAACATGTGAGCGGTATTTATAAAAAAGTAGAATAACTTTTAAAGAGGTTCCCAGATTAGAAATCTGAGGGCACTATTGCATTTGGGATAACAAGTTTACCTTAGGCGTGACTTAACTTTAGTTGGAGAGAGTCTCTAGTGAGAAAACCCAAAAATGGAATAACCGTAAATTAAATAATAAAATAAAAATACTTTATTTTTTAAATACTTATAACTCATGAACGGTGACTCAGTTTGAAAATCCAAAACCACCGTTGAGTTTGTAAGGCGGTGTTTTTCTTAGGAAGGGCCTAATCTTGACCGGTACAGGTCGAGGGTGAAAGTTGTTTTTTGGATGTGAATGTCATTAAAATATTTAATAAAAATATTTTATTTGGATGTTATGTGTTGATGTTGTGGAATTTTATTTTTTTAATAAGCCTTGTCAAAAATCTAGGGTTATCATCATAACCCTGGAGTTTCCCTATGGTAAGGAGGAGGAGGCTCTCTCACCAGCGATGACAGATCAGAGGTCGAGTTTTAATGAAGTGATGACAAATCGATGAGCACCGGGGGAACAAGGATCAACATGAAGACACAAAATCAATATACATTTAAAAGCGATCAAAAAACATGGTAGGGGTTTATTTCCAAGTGATTTATTTCTTTCCCCATTTTTTGATTTGAGCGACGAACGTGGATAAACCCATGAACAGGTTGACCCACAGATCAATCATGTATGTGGGATGGTTTTGATTACAAGAATTCGAATCAGGGTCATCAATATTTTTATGTGGTCCATGATTAGATTTATTAATATCCTCCCTAATTTTAAATCTAATGTAGATGGATCAAAGCTGATACATTCAAGGCCCAGATCCATCAATTTTGGGCATTCTTGTGTTCTTCCTATTTCTCATGACATAATGATCCAGGCCACCAAATCGACGGCCGACGATGATGGAAATCCATAGTCTAGGGGGGACCGCAATAGCAGATGAGCCTGTAGTAGGAGACCATAAGAGATGGTGGCACCAGGAGAACGACCACTGGCATGGGAGCCGGTGGAGGTAGAAGGCCGCGGTGGTGGAAAGGGCTGCTGACTCAAAGGTCGATGGGGGAGGAACTTGTGACAACCACCATGGGTGGCGAGCAGGGGTTGCCGACAGCGGGCCACAATAGATGCGACCTAGAACCGTAGTCCAACGAGACTGTGACAGCCAGCCATGTTTCCCATGGCAGTCAGATGCATTCATGAAGTGGGGAAGAGATGCCCATCACATCCTGAGTGGAGCAAACGGTCTGCTCCATCTGACTGTACCTAGACCCAACCAACCCCTTTTCACTAAAACTCCCATAACTCTCAAACCATATGTCTGATTGAAAAACTATTTGTGGAATTAGGAACCTTGTGATGAGGTTGTACTTTTGAGATACTATAAGTAAGTTTTCATGGAAGTCGACATACAAACTTTGTCTTGGGGAGTAATTTTTCTCAAAACAAGCTTGCTGCAAGAAGGAATCCTATGCATGGCTGTAACGAGAAGACTATGACAATGGGTCTAAGTGACTCAGCGAGTCCAAGTGACTCAGGGGGTCTAAGTGACTCAGCGGGTTTAAGTGACTCTATGGGTCTAAGTGACTCAGTGGGTCTAAGTGACTCAATAGTACTGATTGTTCTGGGATTACGTTCGATAGTCTTGATTTTCATACTTTAGATTTATACCAGTGTGAGATGACTCTAGTGTCTCTCTTGACTGTACCTCTTAGAGGATACACATTGTGGGACTCTTTGTTAGTCTATGTAGGGTTTCTTAGTGGTGTTCCTTCCTGGCATTCCTTTGTGGTGTTCCTTCTTCTTGTTCCTTAGTGGTGTTCTGTCATGGTGTTCCTTTTCATTCCTTCATGATATTCCTTAGTGGTTTTCCTTCATGATGTTCATTCATGGTGTTCCTTCATGGTATTACTTAGTGGTGTTCTTTAGTGGTATTACTTAGTAGTTTTCCGTCATGGTGTTCCTTCATGGTATTCCTTCATGGTGTTCCTTTGTGGTGTTCCTTCGTGGTGTTCCTTCATGGTATTCCTTATGGTATTCCTTCATGGTGTTCCTTAGTGGTGTTCCATCATGGTGTTCCTTCATGGTGTTTATTCATGGTGTTTATTAATGGTATTCATTAGTGGTGTCCCTTCATGGTGTTCCATAGTGGTGTTTGTTTGTGGTGTTTCTTAGTGCTATTTTCTGTGGTATACATTGTATTATTCCTTGTGGTTTAATTTTTGTAATTACTTTGTGGTTTGGGGTACCTACTAAATATTGTTTTACACACCCCTTCATGGGATTCACCTGCAAATGTTGTATCTTATGGAGATGATCAACATCTTTGATAGAGTACTTGGTGGGTCGCAGATAGGGGTTCTTTAGGGTGAACCGATAGATGTAGTACACTTCAGCGACATTCAGACAAAGTACTTTACCTACCCTTCAGGTAGGGTTTCCTACATATGAGATCTAGGAGCTTGTACTTTTCTATTTTAGTTGGGATTGTATTCTGGACTATTTACTTTTTAGTTGAGCACTATTTCTTGGAGACATTTTAATGTGTATAGATACTTAGGAAAATGCCTTCTATTTGTGGGATATGCCTACTCAGCACTAGTTGCCAGCCCCTGACATATGGGAGGTGGTCTTGGGGTCGTCACAATATAGGCCACGGGGGACGGGTCATGACAGAGTGTTATTAGAGGGAGGTTAGTTTTACTCTTGATTTTGGGAAACAATGTTAAGTTTTTCGAGTTTGGATCTTAGGTCAGGGATCCTAGTATTAGTGCGGCAGCTGGCATATCCATACACCAGGACCTTGCATTATTCTTTCCAACTTGTTATATAAAGATGCTAGTTCCATGGGATATTAATTTTTGTTACATCATATAGGAATTGAGTGTGTTCTCATGTCCATCTTGAGTTAGAGTCAGCTCACTAGGTAAACTCTATTGATCGTGGTACATCTTGTTTTGTTTAAAATATTCCTCCACATAGACAGATATCCCGGATTCCATCATGTGATCATGAGGATGATCTATAGGGTGACAAGATGGGTACAATGATTTTTACTAGAGACTGCCCCTTCGGGTGGTGTATTAGCTATACAACCACCTTTAGATTATCATACAGTACTCGTAGTACTAGTGGATGAGATGTAAATGATGAGTGCAATTCATGAGTCTCAGCCATAGAGACCCCTTAGGATATGATATGAGCCCGAATTTCAAGTGGTTGACCACTAGATTGAGGCGGTGACCAAGTTTTTCCATCCAGTTAGGATACCATTAGATTAGATGGTGGTCCTAGTAGTGAGACTTCGATGTGGCTCATCAGGGCGATGACAGAGTTTAGATTACTCGATCTTATGATGAGGTAACTCTTCTATGGATAGAGTTTGAGAACTTTTCTTAGAGAAGGGGATCTCACCATAAAAGCTAAAGGCTATTCATTCTTAAGAGCTTCCAAATCCATGACATGACGATATGTCAGTACCTGACTATTCATCGATGCATACCGACATTTCTAGGTGCTCAATGAATACGATTCAATCAGTGCTTTAGGTCTTGGGCTTAGAAGCAAGGTATTTTTAGGGACATATAAGCCATCGCTATTACTCTATGCACTACTAATAATGTTATAGCGATAGAGTGAACCTTTGTGGTTGAAAGTCCCTTGGCTGAGTAGATACAACCAGTTGATGTCAGTAAAGGGAAAGCTAAAGCAGACACCTTTGATGCAGGAACTCAACATCAATATCAGTGACTTGTACATGTGAGAAATTCCAAGAGGATCTCCCTAGATAGAGGATAAACAGATCATGGCTCATAGGCTGAGTCCAGTCAGCCTAGAGAGAGAAAATGATTTTCTTAAGATGGAAGAGGACATATAGTTAGAGATTGTCCAGCCCGTCGGGGTGATGAAAGAGAAATGGTGGATAGGCCACTGAGGAAAATATAGTGAAATGAATAGATGGACCTTTAGGGTGGATGACGTGGAAAATGATCTGGGGGAGTAGTAAGAGGTGGTATACATTTCTACATGTTACCACCACAACCCCAATGTGGTTCACACTAGGCTTAGGGAGATGGAGGACAGAGGAAGGGGTAGCTTCATGCTATCAAGTCATATGAACCAAGGGATCTAGGAATTATTAAAGGTATGATCTTTGTCTTATCTTAGCTGACGTATTAATAAACACAGGTGATAATCATTATTTCTTATCAGAAATCGTGTTCAAGACTTATAGTTTCTGGTTAAACTATTGACTTTACCCTTACATCTAGAGATACTTATGAGAGGAGACTTGATAATCACACAAGTTCCAACAATGTGATATGAATATTAAGGAAATAGATTTGGTTGGATCCTCTGGGTGATAACGTCGAGTCCTTATGATAATAGTTTGGGTATGTACTAGTTATCCATAGTTCATGCTCTAATTGAATATTTTTGGAAAATAGGTGTGGTATGTCTGTAGTTATGGAATGGGGTTTTCTATGGTCAGAAAAAAAAGGAAAACCACGAAGCATGGGATAGAATCATGCTTAGGAGGATGTAGGCCATCACTCTCGAGTCATCTAGCCTTACCCTCGTCATAGTGGAAGTTATGAGTTTTCAGTTCCCAGTAGTAGTGGTGGAGTATGAGAATGTCTTTCCATAAGATGTTCCTAGTTTACCTCCCCATAAGGAGATATAATTATGAATTGTTCTACACCCTGAGATGGCACTGATATTAGTTTCAGTATATCAGATGGCTTTTGTAGATCTTCACAAGGTGAGGGTGTTGGTGGAGGGCTGGAAGAGGAAGGTCTAAGTAAGACCCAATGTTCAAGGTTATGTTCGGATTACCATCACTTTAACCAATTGACTATGGATAACAAGTATAAACTACCATAAGGTCGATGAGAACTTCAATCAATTAAAAGGGGAAGCCTTTTGCATGGATAGAAAGGTGCCCATATTCTTTTCAGCAGTTAAGACAGAGTTTGACGTGTGCCCTGATCCTGAGTTTTCTAGAGTAGGGAGTTGAGTACATAGTGTTCAATGATGAATCAGGGACATAACTTGGTTTTGTCCTAATACAGAGTCAAGCAGTGATTTCCTATGGTTCGCGTTAGTTGATACCACATGAGAAGAACTATTTGACCTATGATCTTATGTTGGAAATATTAGTCTTCGCATTGAATATGTGGCGACACTACCTGATGGGTGGGTAGTTTATCATCTACTCAGACCACAAGAGTCTCAATTATATCTTCTCTTAAAAGGTTCTGAACTTGAGGTATAGGTGTTGTCTAGAGTTCCTCTAGGACTATGACTTGGATAGAGTCTATACTTCTTGTAAGGAGGACATTGTGGCAGATGCTCTCATCTGAAGATTGATTTCATAGTTTCTAAATGAGGAAATAGAGAATTTTTCCTCATTATAAATATCCTTCATGGATAGAGATGGTGAATTTTACCTCTAATCAGTGGTTGTTATCCCTCTACTCTTATAGTGAATCTGGGAGGCTTGGATCAGTGACACCAATAGTGAGACTTTACCTGCTCAATTGTCTACGAGGAATTTCCCTAATGGATATTCAAAAGGTGGGGAGCATGTCATTCCTTTCAAAGGACACACAATAGTAGTAGTGGATTCCTAGATTGAAAAGATTCACCGGGAAATACATGTGAGTTTCAAGGTAGACATCGAGGATGATGAAACATGTTGAAACTGGGATTACCTGTTGATATAAAATCCAAACACTTATTTGAATTAGTTTTTTGGTTTATCAAATCACCGTACCGAGCCCCTTTTCTTAGAAGGGGTTGCTATTTTATTTTGTGGGGAGCTAGGAAGGGAGTGGGAAATGATATCGATAAACTTTATGATGAGTTTATCACATATGTCCAGGGGCCATGATACCAACTGAGTGATCATTGACCAACTCTCCAAGTTGTACACTTCTTAACTTTTTACGAGAAGAGTTCAGTATGGAGCTTGGGACGCCTCTACGTGCATGAGATATCTGGACTCCATAGAATCCCATAGACAATAGTTTTTAATTGGGATGCTTGCATTGCATCCTAGTCATGGAAATCGAGGATCAACAAAAGAGGACCCTATGTGGGAAATCGATTCATTTGGTGCGCGCCTGGTGGCAGCATGATAATCTATGGAAGAGAACATGGGAGCGAGGGGCTCATGTTTGTGGTAGTACCCTCATCTATTTAGGTATCCCTTATTTTGTATTTTTGGTATGTAAAACCATAAGGTGGGGAGAATGTACTGAATCATATTTTTTGGATACAATTTTTAGAAAATTATTGGGAAAATTACGATATGCGGTGATGAGATGACATGAGATTCGGAGGCCCGGAGTTCCTGGAATGATCCATATGAAAAGGTTAGTTTTTAAATAATGCACATGAAATGTTTTCATGATAAAATGTAATAACTCTTAAATGGGTGTCCGAATCAGAAATCCAAGGGTACTGTTGTGTTTATAATGATGGGTTTACCCTAGGAATGACTTAAATTTAGTCAGTGCAGATCTCCAGTGAGAAAACCCAAAAATGGAATAACCGTAAATAAAATAATTAAATAAAATTATTTTAATTTTTCAAATCATTAAAACTCATGAACAGTGACTCAGATTAAAAATCTGAGACCATCATTGTGTTCATAATGGGGTTTTTTCCTTAGGTAGGGATTAATCTCGATCGACGTTGGTCGAGGATGAAAGTTATATTTTTGGATGTGAACGTCATTAAAATATATAATAAAAATATTTTATTTGGATGTTATGTGTTGAAACAATGGAATTTTCTTTTTTTAATACGTGTCTTCAAAAATCAATGGTTATCATCATAACCCATGAGTTTTTCTAAGGCAAGAAATAGGAGTCTCTCTCACTGGTGGTGATGGATAAGAGGTCGGTATTCGATCAAGCGATGAAGAATTGATGAATTCCGGTGGAACAAGGATCGACATGACAACACAACTTTAATATAATTCTTTAAGATATCCAAACATGCAGTAGGGATTATTTATAAATTATTTTTTTCTTTCCTCGTTCTTTGATTTGAGCGATGAACGCAGATCAACCCATGAACAGGTTGACCCAAAGATCGATCTCCTATGCGGGATAGTTTTGATTGTGGGAATTTGAATCACGGTTATCCATGCTTTGATGTGACCCCTAATTAGAGTTATTAATCTCCCTTGATTTCAATATTAATACAGATGGATCAAGGCCGATATGAGCAAGGCCTAGAACCATCTTTTTTGGGAGTTATTATGTTCTTCCCATTTCTCATGGCGCAACGATCCATGACACCAGCTCGACAGATGGCGGTGAAGACAATCCTTGGTCCATGTGGGACCACATCAGTGGATCAACCTATAATAGGAGGCCACAAGAGATGGTAGCTCCAGGCGGGCGACCTTCGACTCAAAGGCCAGTGGCAACCGCCACAGGCATCAAGCAGGGGCTGCCAGCAGGTGGTTAATGGTGGGCCAAAACGAACGTGACATGTGGTCCAAGGTCTTGTGGGACCATAATTGAGGACCCACAACATCAGCTGCATTGCACGCGGTGCCTGCTGCATCCCGTGTATAGCAACTGGCCCACTCCATCGGACTAGGTCAGACTGGACCCAGACCCAACTAGCCCCTTTTCACTAATTTTTTTATAAATCTCAAACCGTACGTCTGATTAACAAGTCATTTGCAGATTTGGGACCCTCGTGACAAGGGGGTACTTTTGAGATACTATAATTGGGTTTTCATGTAAGTATACATATGACCTTTTTATTAAGGACCAAGTTCTCCCAAAACAAGCTTGCTATGAGTGGGAATCCAGTGTCTGGCTATGATGAGAAGACAGTGATAGTGGGTCTAAGTGACTCAGCGGTCTGAGTGACTTAGTGGGTCTAAGTGACTCAATGGTTCTAAGTGACTAAATGAGTCTTTGTGACTCAATAGTACTGGGTGTTATGTGATTATATCTGATAGTATTTATTTTTATACTTTAGATTTATACATGTGTGAGCTAACTCTAGTGACTCTCTTGACTGTACCTCTTAGAGGCTACACTTCATTTGAATCTTTTGTAGTCTATGTGGTGTTCCTTAGTGGTGTTACTTCATGGTTTTCCGTAGTGTTGTTCCTTAGTGGTGTTCCTTAGTGGTGTTCCTTCATGCCATTCTTTCGTGGTGTTAATTCATGGTAATCCTCAATGGTGGTCCTTCGTGGTGTTCTTTAATGGTGTTCCTTCATGGTATTACTTAGTGGTGTTCCATAGTGGTATTCCATAGTGAAATTCCTTTGTGGTGTTATTTTGTCATGTTCCTTTGTGGTGTTCTTTCATGGTATTCCTTTTTGGTGTTCCTTCGTGGTTTTCCTCAGTGGTGTTCCTTCATGGTGTACCTTCGTGGCTTAGTGGTGTTCCTTCACGGTGTTCCTTCATGGTGTTCATTAGTTTTGTTCCTATGTGGTGTTCCTTCATGGTTTTTCTTCATGGTGTTCCTTCATGGTGTTCTTTAGTGGTGTTCCTTTGTTTTATTTCTTTGTGCTCTTTTTTGTGGTATAATTTGTGTGATTCCTTATGGTTTACTTTGTGTAATTCCTTTGTGGTTTGGGGTCCATACTAAGTATTATTTTACTCAAACCTACATGGGATTCTCCCACACGTGTCATGTCTTGTGAATATGATTGAAAGATTTGATGGAGTCATTGGTGGGATGGTTATTAGGGTGCTTTAGGGTGACCCAACAGACGTGGTACGCTTCAGAGACATTCAAACAATGTATTTTACCTACCCTTCAGGTAGGGTTTCTTGCAGATGAAATCCAGGAGCTTGTACTTTTCTATTTTAGTTTTGATTGTATTCTGGCATGTTTACTTTTCAGTTTAGCACTCTATATTAGAGACATGTGCGTGTGTACATGTACATAGGAAAATGTATCCCCTTTGTGGGATACACCTACTCAGCACTAGAATCCAGCCCTTAGCCTCTAGGAGGTGGGCTTTGGGTAGTCACGACATGAGACCTGGGGGATAGGTCATGATAGAGTATATGTTCTATTGTGACATCTCAGAAGTCTTTCTTAGAGAAGTTCTAATACATAATGAGAGAGTAATTAATCATGTGTCCAGGAAGATGAATAAACAAGAGAGGAATTGTCTAACACGTGATCTAGAGCTATCATTTGTGGTGAGCATAATGATATATTAGTGTCATTACCTTTTATATGAGTGATTTTTAGTGTATACTGACCATAAGATATTGAATTATATTTTCTCTCAACATGACATAAACCTTTTTCAGAGGATGTGTGTTGAGTAACTATAATATTTTTATTTCTTAGGAGTATAAACTTCTGGGAAAATGAATGTTTTATTGGATGTAGTGAGCAAGAATACTTAGATGTAGGTGTAGCTATTGGCTAGTAGTGAGAAGCAACTGATCAACCTATTTACGGAGATACACCTCAATGTTCAAGAGTATTTGGGAAGTGTAACCCTTATGTCTATTTCCATTACCTATTCACTCATTAAGAGGTTAAAGGATATTCATTTACCTTAGTTAGATTTATGTTGGTTAGGGATAATATATAAAGTGGGGATCCAACACCTAATTGGTCCCTTGATTCTGATGAGGTCCTTCACAAATAGGGTTGTGTGGTAGTCCCTATAAGAATTCACGAGGAGTTGAAGAGGGATTCACACATTTAAAGGTGTGATATTAGCCTAGTTATTTCCATGATATATCATAATATTCATAGGTAGTTTTGGTGGTCTATGATAAAGAAGGAAATAGTGGGGTTAATTTGATGATGCTTTACCTATAATTAGGTGGTGGCTGAGCACTAGTGACCCATAAGGATTCTTTAATCAGCACCCATTACCAATTAGAAGTTGGATGATGTGATGATGTTATTTTTAATGATACAACTGAGGTTATATCATGGTAGTGATTCCATATAGGTGTTAATGGACTAGGTGATGAAGTTTTCATATTTATCATTGATATGGGAGACCTATTCTATTGATAATCTAGGATGATTTTATATTTGATAGATAGTGAGTATTCAAAGGGTTATTAGAAGAATATTTTCTGACCAGGGTTCCCATTTTACATGATGCTTTTGATAGGAACTATAGAAGGATCCTGAAATGTAGGTGCACTTGAGAACTACCTACCATCCTTAGATAGATGGGTGTCTCGTCATACCATTCAAGTTTTAAGGAACACAATATAGAAACATGTCCATGATTTCAACAATTCATAGGAGAATCATATTTCTATTGAAGATTATAATTATAACAATAGTTATCATGAATCAATTCAGATGGGAATTTTAGAGGCCTTTCATGAAATTCCATTATGATCACCTCTATGATAGATAGAGGTTAGAAAGTTAGTGTTTATTAGACATAGTTTCATGCGAGACTAATCAAAGAATATTTATTTGATCATGAAGTGGATTTCAACCACTTAGATAATGAAAAATATTATGATATCTAACAATACCATCCTATTGAGTTCGAGGTGGGTGACTGTGTTTTCTTATGGATATCACATTGGTTGGGGTCACCATTGTATTAAAAGATAGACAAATTTAACACCTGGGTTCATGGGGATATTCAATGTTATTGAAAGAATCATTGAAGTGGAATACCTACTGGAACTTCTTCAAAGATGCTGTGCTAAACATGATGTATTATATGTATCTCATATTTATAGATACCATGATGATCTATCTTAGGTGAATAGTATTTATGTGGTTGAGTTGGATCTTGATGTGTTGTTTTATGAATGACCCATTTTTATTGAGGATCATAGTGATAAAAGTCTGTGTGGGTAGAAAAGACTTTTGGTACATGTGGAGTGGAAGCACATGCATGTCGAAAAGGAAACTTGGGTGTGAGAGTCCAATTTTTGGGCTTAGTGACTAAAGATTTTTGTTTATGAGGCCCAGTGATGCTCAATAGTTCAACTCAAGGATGATCTATTACGTGGTGGAGAGGTTGTGACACATATTTCAATTTTTTGTATATTTGCAAACAAATTTTCACTAAAACACTTATATTCTGATTCTTTTTCAATATATGAGGTAATAGTATGAGATTAGGGGTTCGTTTTTGAAGGATATACTAGGTTTTAGGACATATTTCTTTTTGAATGATTCCACAATGTACCTGATGGACTAGTATCAAGTACCCAATGTAGGTTTATCATAACTCTAGGTGGGACACCATGTGATCAATGATCCTAAAGTGGTTACCTTGTGTATTACTGGTGGGTACGTTGTTGGTACCTACATTTTTTTTAAATTATATTAAATTAAATTAAATTAAATATATATTTTACTAAAATGAAAACCACTTCCACTTTATTATTTATTCCATTTGAACTCCCTCTACTCCTATACCATTCTTATTGACCCACTCGATATACCAAATCAATCTTGGTTGTGATATTTTATTTGATAATATCATTTTTCTGGGTCATTTCTAGAAAGGATACCATACTTTACCTTATATTCACTGATTCACCATGTATTATCGTTTATTCTCTAATTTAGTGTTTTTACAGATTTAGGGGAAACCTTAAATTAGGGATGATTCATTTGGTGATATCCAACAAGTGAGTTTTCCTTGTATTGAGGTAAGTGGTACATTTATTTTCCATTGGCTTTAAAGATAATGCATGCATCATATAAAACAATGGAAGAACTGCTTTGTGTAAATTTCCTATAAATTGATCTAAATTGATATCCTTCCCTACCTATGATACAAATGAAATATAATAGACCTTTGAGAGGTACCCTGAGTGATTAATATCAATTTTATAGTTACCTTTCACCTTTTTCTATGGTTTATGATATGAAACTGGGAATTTAGACCAAGGATGGGTGACTTATGCTTGATATTCAACCTTAATAGAGTCATGTGGTGTCCTATATTATTTTTTGTACATGAATGACATGAGAATTTTATAGGATATGGGTGGCATAGGATAAGAATGAGACTGTGAGCAAGTTAATTTCTTTGAGAAGATGAACCATTTTTTAGTAAAATAACTGTGAATGCCATGTGTTTATTATAAGTGATGGATAATTCAACTTAATGATTATTTGGTAGTATCTCATCCACCATGTGAAATGGTTTTGTAGAACTCCATCCAAACCAGATTCGTTGATGGAAACTCATCCACCTATTGGAGTTATCTTGGTGGTACATCATCAACCTAGAGACTATACCAATTCCTTCTCTTCCACATATTGTTAGTGTCTTAGTGGTGTATCACCCACTTTACAACTTTTATCAATGTTGTATCATCTACCAGTGGCATTTGATCTATTGAAATATTAGTATATGTGATATATCATCCATATAGATATTGATATTGGTTGTGCCTCATCCACCAAGAGTCCCATATTGGTGGTACATCATCCAACTAGAAACTAGTTATGACAGTATATTTCTCACCTAGAGAGGAATACTGGTGGTGCCTTGACCACCTATAAAGTGTTGTGTTGGGTGGATAAAATAACAAAGATTTATATCAGTGATATATCATCCACTTGAGTATAAGTAGTGATGGTATATCCTCCACCTAGAGTCAGTTATATATCATACACTTGAAAATGTCTCATTCTCCATTGATGTATGAATAATGATAGATCATTCACCTAGATGGATTATGAAGGTGATATATTTTTTACCATGTTTATTAGACAAGGAGTGATATATCAATCGTTTTTAAGTTGTGTTTTGACCATGGGTATATCATCCCATTATAGCAATAGAAAATATAGTTATGATAGTATGTGGTCTAGTTATCGAGAATTACATGATGTGAGATGATATATATATTGTTTTATTAGTATTCCTGGCTAATCATGTACTTTTACTTACTATAATTTTTAGGGACACCATTGGAAGGGGCCAACTAAGTTGTACTCACACCCTGATCGAGTACCCTAACACGCAAGATACCATCATGGTTTATTACATGAGTAAGGGAAAAGGTCCTTTTTTTTATTATTGAGATAGGATACTGGTTCCGAGTTGGGAGACAGGATTATGATAGGACTTGGTAGCAGTATTGTTGACCTTATTATATTTTTTTAGCTTTGGACTTGTTGTATATGATATACCCATAAGAGATCATGTATATGATTGTTTGACCTGTAGGACATATATAGTTACTTATTTTTTTATATCATGATGGTTATTATTTAATTTGGCTTGCAATTAGATGATTAATTTTTCTTTAAATTACTTATAAAAAATTATTATTTCATAATATTTATTCTACCATGATTTCTAATTATAAATACAGGAGAGGGTATGGTCTCCCAATTATTCCATCGACCTTCATCGCTGATTGGTAGCCTCTAGAATACAAGGAGGTGAACTTGAGGCATATAGTGACTTAATTTGGTCATGATGGAGGTGAATTGGGATTGGGATGCTACAAATATGGTTCATTGAATTGCATTATTCACCCATGAAGGACACCTTATAAGATCACTATAGAATTTCCCTCTTCCCAAGATGTGTGACATGGTATACCCAAAAGTTACGATGTGGCTCAACTCTCACCTACATGATGTTTTTCACACATGTTTCACCATTTGTTAGTTTTGGGAAAATAAATAGCCTATACCAAGAATTTATTCATGTGGATAAAAATTGTGTGGTTAGTTTAGACATCAAGATGTGTTTTCAAGGAATTTTTTTATAGATTTAATTTTTAGTTTTGTACAATTGATGATGGAGTTTCTGTGTGACGGTAAGAGAAGAACTGATGTTTTGGTACTCCCCAATATATGTGTTAGTGATAGGGTATGGGTCCCCCATATACTAATGAGGTTTAGTACACATCTATATGCTTAGTTAATGATTCATCTATGTTTGGGAATGAGGCTAGTACTCTATTAGTCCTTATAAGGTTTGGCCCCCCCATTTGAATAGTAGATTTATAAAATCCCCCACTAATAGGGTGTTGGTATTATATTTTTAGAGTTAGGAACTCTTTCATTTAGAAAAATGTTCTCGATAAAGTGTACGCACACTAAGGGGATCAATACTTCCTTATCCCACACTCTTATCCCTTAGTGATACCTTGGTCCCCACTACGGATTATGAGAGGTTACATGGGTTTATTAGAGTTTTGTAACCTTGTTTTGTAGATTTAATTTGGTAGTGTATCTTGATGTAGTTGGGTTGTGAAGAAGGGGATACCCCCTATTCTAGGTTATTTATCCTTAAAGTATAACACCCTAAGATTTTATGGTATATATCTTTTTAAATAATTTTAATTCACTCGATAGATTATATTATATAAAAAATAATTTCATATAGTATAAATCATATAAAATCACATAGATAACACAAAGAAAACTTTATAAATGAATAATGAATGAAATTAGAGGGTTTCTCTATAAATTAGGGAGCATATACCAATAAAATAGTAACTTGACCTTTGAAATAGTAATGTGACCATTAGGAATAGTAATTCAGAAAATTGAATAGTAACCACATATATGGAAGTATAAATAAAATTTAGGCATCTTTTAAATGATAATATGATATAATTATATCGTTTTATAAGAAAATAATTTTTTTAGAAACTATTAATGAAGAAATGATATTTTCTTAAAAATAAATGTTTATTTTCAATTTTATAATTAATATAATGATTTAAAATAAAATTTGTTTTCTAAAAATAGAATTATAAATTAATAATTTGATGACTTATGATTATAAGATAATTTTATGAGACATTAGTTAATTTTTGAAATTTTTATAGAATTAGTTGTAATTTTAAAATTAGTATTTCTTGAGTAAATTATGATTTTAATTAAAAATTAAAGTTATCATATTTAGAAAATTATTTTCATAAAATGGAGTTCATTTTTTTAATTCTACACTTTGAAAAATGGTTAGGGTTAATTTTTCAGATATTTTAAAAATACATATTTTTTTGTGAAAAGTAAAATACAGTAATTTGCGGTATATATACATTATAAGTTAAATACACTATTACTTGAGTCATGGATGATGTATTCACCATTTTTTTAAACTAACATGCACTAATTACTGTATTTATTCATAGGAATCATCAGTATTTCTTACCTTGAGCCAAAATAATAAAATAATGTATAAAATATACAAAAAACACCCCTCTCCTCCACTATAAATACCACCCTCACCACATATTCTCCTCACACCACCAAAGACTTTAATATTGTCCAATTTCTACCCATTTCCTCTCCCAAAACTATACCCCACATTCTGGTATTTCTGGTCTCACCAAAAGTCCATTTCCATGTCCCTTAAAGAGGTTCTCAAGGAGAAGAATTCAAGAGGTAAAACCTTTTTTGTTCTATTTAAATTTCTTTTAATTCATTTTCTATTTATTTTATCCTTACCTGTTCTATCAAAAAATTCATGATAACTATATTATTTTATATATACTTGAATTTTTTTAAGATAATGTAATGTTAATCATCAAACCCCTTCTCCTCTCCCTTTTAATCTAAAAATGAAAACATCATCAGTAAGTTGCCGATTTACTGCCTTCATGGATGACGTGTTTTAATTTTTCAATTACGACTTTAAGGATGGAAATAAAACTATTTTTATGGTTAAAATATACTATAATATATGTATTAAAACATATTTAATATTCTATAATCATTATATATACATAATATGAATTCAAAATATAAAACTAGTTCACGATGATAAAAAAGAACCAAAATAATCTAAACGATTATCACTAAAATTTTATCTAATGATTCATCCTCATACCATATAACTGAATTAAATATATAACCATTAAATATTATTTAATTTAATTAATAACATGTAATTTAAATTTTGGAAAACTATTCTCATTTTATATGAATTTATATAAATATATACTAGTGAACCGATCATCAAATCCAGGGAAATAGAAGCCCCTGAATGAAAAAATTGTATCTTATAACTCCTAAAAAAGACATAAATGAACTTAATAAAATTATAATAAATCAAATACATGTAGAAATTGTTTTGAATTAATTAATTAATGGATTTAATCTGATTATCTATGACATTATGATCAAGTATAGAACACATTCAGACATAAGTTAAGGGACTTTGTCTCAATTTCCATTTCATTGAGAATTACTTCGTATTATGCACCTAATCATTGTTATGTGGTGTATCTACTGAACCTTTGAGATCATTTTTAATTTGAAATTATATTTCTACTAAATATCTATATTTTTATATCATGAATATAATTATTTTCTTAGCAACATACCATTTTACATGCAATGTTTATTTTGAATGTTGTTTTAACTGGCGAAATATTGATGAATCCTTATCCTCCACTCAATATGGATATTGAAAAGCAATATTGTTATTGAATTAAATATATAAATGAATAATAATTTGGACTTGTAGTGATTTGTGGAGCCCGTTATAGACCCTTTATGCATTGACAAGTCTCATGAGACAAAATAGTTGGCGAAAAACACTTCATGTTTGTTTCCAAATAGAATCATATGTGTATCTATGCACATACTTAAACTGTATTGATAGTATGATGGTTGATGTTCTAGATACAAAAATTCCAATTAATAATAAATCTTTTTATTCATTATATAGTTATTAATTTACTCAATTTTTTTCACTTTAACATAATCTAAGGATGCATTGTCATTCTTAGTGTCTTGATGGCATGTTTTTTTCCAGATTACTTACCATTTCATAATTCCTATTACTTATTGTATATAGTTTACTTATTATTGTTTAATATAACCCTTACTGAGTGTTTGAGCTCACCCTTTTATTTTTCCCCCTTCCCCAGGTTGTAAAGATGAAATCATTTAATAAGTAACAAGAAGTAGTTTATTTTCTTTTGTTATATTCTATGTTTAATTACCAATGTAATAAAAGAACCATGTATCTATCTAGTTTCTTCAATAATACTAAACCGATTGATCCTTAGTGATGTGATCACTTGTATGTATGCTATTTTAATAAAACGTTCACCGAATCTGGGCTATTGGTTTTGGGGTTGTACAGTTAGTATCATATCACGTTTACTAGAAATATTTGGAGCTAGATTTAGAATAAATAATTTAGGGAACCTAACTTAATGATATACTTTGATGCTAAGAATAGAATAACATCCTCTAATTTTGTTAAGGCATAGATTATATGGGTCTTCTTATAAATACATCCATTTATAGATACTATAAGTGGGTGTGGTTCTGCCATAAATGTACCTAGGGGTAAAAACTTCGACAAGGTGTCCCAGGGCTAACTCGAGGTAACCTGGTACACAAAAATGGGCCTTATTGCACACCTGATTTGACAATCATTGGGGATATGATTTGGATAATTCAAATATTCTTTATAGACCACTATGATGGATTTAAAAGTAAATATATCCCCAATGAAACAATGTTATTATTATGAGGTTATCTATACGTAAGTTTTCAAATTATTTTAAGTGTTCTTATAGATCAAAATTTTACATCATGATTCAAAACCTAATTTAGTGTATTCCATTTTTTAGAAATGGTTCCTAACGTTAGGAAAGGAATCAATACCTATAAAGAATGTAGGGATTCCCCCATTGATAAATTCAACATAGTTAGTGTTGGGGTTGAACAGATCATGACCATATTAGGACAAATTACTTAGGTATGACGAATAACCATAATAAACCTATGTTGGATCATTTCATGTGGAAGAATCAACCATATTTTAGTTGGAATACTAATACAGTGGTATCCGAGTGGTGGATCAAGTCCCTTGAAAATATATTTTCATCATTGAGATGTAATGAAAATGAAAAAGTAGTACTGGAGGTATATTGTCTCAAGGGTGATGCTGATCGATGGTGGTCTTTGATCTAGAGTATCACTAGTGGAAAAAACGTTTAACATGTCGACATTTTTCACGTCGGTTCTATATAATAGATGTGAAAATATATAATTATCGATATATCACGTCGGTTATTTTATAACCATTGTGATATATCAATCAGGATCCATATTTTACGTCGGTTATAAAATAACCGACGTAAAATATACGGTGATTAGCTCTTTTACACCGATTATTGTATAACCGATGTGCAAATCGAATCTGGCGCGCTTTATCACATGGGTTATAAAATAACTGATGTGATAAAGGAAATCTCGGAAATTTATCATGACAGTTATTAAATAACCAAAGTAATAAAGGAGAGCTCATCGCTTTACCAAATCGATTATAAAAAAACCGACCTAATAAATCCAATCTCAACAATTTATCACGTCAGTATGAAGCGACATATATCACATCAGTCATAAAATAACTGACATGATAAATTGTTTTCTACATCGGTTATTAAATAACCGACATTATAAAAATTAAAAAAAAATAGTTTATCACAATGGTTATTAAATAACCGACGTGATAAATCTTTTAAATGATTTATCACACCCCGTATTCAGTCATTCTGTTTTCTTCGATCGGGAGACCTGTGACTCATCTCTCTCACGTGGAAAACCTAGAATCGATTCGTTGAATTAGTTACCTCTAGATTCGATTTTCAAACATCATTATTCATATTTATTATTATAATATCTATCAGGTCAACTCACAACACTCAAGTAAGCCTCACAAGACTCCTTTTCAGTTTTTTTCTGCACTGCCCTAAACTAATTTGTTGAGATGTTATTTTTCATAGTTCTTGCAATAATGGTTAGTTTCATAGTGTTCATCTATACCATGCTAAATTATTTTCTGGTAAAATAAACCTATGGAAGTAATATCATGCAAGTTTAAGATTTTTGCAGGTTCTATCATGTGTCTGTGCGCGTACATGGGGTTTCCAAGGGGTTGGGGGGGGGGGGGGGGGGGTTGTGCAAGTGGGTGGGGGTGTCCAGGGGGGTTGGGTGGGCTGTCTAGTTGAGTGGGGGTGCCAGGGGGTGTCAAAGGGGGTGGGGGTGGTGTCCAGGGGGTGCGGGGGCTGTCCAAGGGGGTTGGGTGTGTGCAAAGTGGGTGTGGGGGATGTCAAAGGGGGTGCGAGGGGGGTGGGGGGGGGGGGGGGGGTTTCCCGGGGGTGGGGGCTGTCTAGAGGGTTCGGGTGGTTATACAGAGGGTTGGGGGGGGGGCAGTCCAGGGATGTGTGTGTGTGGGGGGGGGGGGGGGTGGGGGGGGGGGTTGAAGGGGGTGGGTGGGTGGGTGGGGGGCAATCCAGAGGGTTGGGGGGTGTCCAGGGGGTGTCCAAGGGGGTAGGGGGTGGGGGGTGGTGTCTAGGAGGGGTGGGAGTGTCCAAGGGGGGGGGGGGGGTGTCTAGAGTTGTGTGAGGATTTCTAGGGCGGGGGGGGGGGGGAGGGGGGGTGTCCAGAGGGGGGGGGGGGGGTTGTCCAAGGGGGTGGTGGTGTCCATGGGGGTGTCCAAGGGGGTGAGGGTGGTGTCTAGAGGGTTTGAGTGGTTGTCCAGAGGGTTGGGGGGTGTCCATGGTGGTGGTGGTGGGGGGGGGGCAGTCTTGGGGTGTGTGTGTGGGGGGGGGGGGGGTCCAATGGGGTAGGGGGTGTCGAAGGGGGTGGGGGTGTCCAAGAGGGTGGGGGCCTATCCAGAGGGTTTGGGGGGTTGTCTGGGGGGGGGGGGGGTCTGTCCAGAGGGTTGGGGGGTGTCCAGGGGGTGTCCAAGGGGGTAGGGGGTGGGGGGTGGTGTCCAGGAGGGGTGGGGGGTGTCCAGGGGGGCAATCTAGATGTGTGGGGGGGCTGTCCAGGGGGTGTGGGGTGTTCAGAGGGGTGGGGGGGGGGGGGCTATCGAAGGGGGGGGGGGGGTGGTGTCCAAGGGGTGTCCAAGGGGGTGGGGCTAGTGTCCAGGGGGTGTCCAAGGGGGTGGGGGTGGTGTCCAGGGGGTGGGGGGGTTGTCTTAGGGGGTGGTGGTGTCCAGGTGGTGTCCAAGGGTGTGGGGGGTGGTGTCCAAGGGGGTGGGGGATAAGTGTCAGTTGGGATTGATTATTGCATCATGGTTTGTGAGATTATGACATGATGATTATATTGTTTCATGGATATTAGGCTATAATTTATTAGTTTTGTTTAAGGGGATGGGGGGTGGTGTCCAAGGTGATGGGGGGTGGTGTCCAAGGGGGTTGGTACAGTCTATGTTTGAGGTTTCCACTATGATTTTTAGGGATTCAAGCATTATGAAAAGATTAGGGGTGTTGCAATATGATTCTATTTGGTTATATATATTTTGACCGTTCATTGACTATGAGAAAATTATGGGTTATAGGGGAGACCATGTCATGGTTTTCAAAGATGTGTAGTTATCCTAACCCCATTGTGCAGTGATGATAAGCTTTACACTATGATTTTCTCCATTCAATTTTTTATTTTAAATTTTATTTGATTCTCAGGTTTACTCCATTTTCTCCAATTTTCTATCAACCATTGTCGGCCCTGTGGTTTTCTTGGATTCCATAGAATTTCCTTAAATAAGTTACTTATTCCATGTTCTTCTTCCTTTATTATCTGTTTATTTTTTTTCTTCGTCCACTTCTTCTTCTCATTCATTCCTTCTATTATTAGGGATGTTTGGTCATTTTTAAATTGATGGTTTAATAGTAATCGATGTGTTATAGGGTTATTAGGAGGGGTGAGGGGTGTCTGGGGGGGGGGGTGTCTATAGGGGTGGGGGGTTGTCTAGGGGGTGGGGGGTTGTCTAGAGGGCTGGGGGGCTATCCAAGGGGGTGGTGGTGTCCAGGGGGTGTCCAGGGGGGGGTGTCCAGGGTGTTGGGGGGTGTCTAGGGGAGTATCCAAGGGGGTGGGGGGGGGGGAGGGGGTGTCGAGAGGGGTGGGGGGATGTCCAGGGGGGCTGTCCAAAGGGGTGGGGGGGGGGGGTGCTGTCTAAGGGGGTGGTGGTGTCCAGGGGGTGTCCAAGGGGGTGAGGGGTGGTTTCCAGGAGGTGGGGGGGATGTCCAAGGGGGTGGTGGTGTCTAGGGGGTGTCCAAGGGGGTGAGGGGTGGTGTTTGGGAGGTGGGGGGTGTCCAAGGGGGTGGTGGTGTCCAGGAGGTGTCTAAGGGGGTAGGGGTGGGGGGTGGTGTCCAAGGGGGTGGGGGTGCTGTCCAAGGGGGTAGGGGTGTCCAGGGGGTGAGGGTGGTGTCCAAGTGGGTATGGGTGATGTCCAGGGGGTGGGGGTGGTGTCCAGGGGGTGGGGGGGGGGGCTCTCAAGAGGTTTCAAATCATTAGGGTCTTTGTAATTTTCAGTAGTGAATGAATACATATTTTAATATTTATACATCATATTTTTTTTTATGGAAAGGTGAATTTGGTATCCAGTTGCACAAGGATGTATTCTTTGTGAAACTTAAGAATAAAGGATCCAAGATGAATTTAAAACTATTATATCTAACTATATTTTCTTTTTAAAATCATATTCGAGCATATTTTTTTTAAATACCCATAGATTTGTTTTATATTTCAAAATTGTTTTACTTTCAAATTATGATTTTATTCATATAAACATATATTTGTCTTCTCTTAAAAAGATGTATAATTTTGATATTTGTTATAGGTAATAATGAGTCCATATTGGATTATAGCACATCAAATGAGAAATGAATATAAGGAAGGTGTTGATGACTTTTTGGAATTTTCTAAAAGAAATTTTCCAATTAGTGACATTTTTTTTCCATGCCTAAAATGTTTGAATATAAAGATGTTAAAGAGTAGAGAGATAAAAGATCATTTGATTTATCATGGTTTTAATCCGAGTTACAGCCCTTGGATTTGGCATGGTGAAACTGGATAAAATGTCACTAATGATGATGATTCACAAGATGGTGACAACAATGGAATTGAAGAAATGATTCACAATATTGCATCAGAACAAATTGAGATAGAACCGATAGTTGCGCATCTATATGGTGATTCTGAAAAACCATTATATCCTAGTTGTACAGATTTTATGATTTTTTTGGTGGTGTTAGGATTGATTAACCTAATGGTGAAACATGGATGGAGTGAAAAAAGTTTTACAAAGCTGCTACAATTGAGGACATACATTCTTCCAAAAGATAAAGATATTCCATATTCACATTATAAGGCCAAGAAAATATTATGCCCGATGGTATTGGGATACAAGAAAATAAATTACTGTCCGAATGACTGTATTATATATAGGAAGGAATATGAATTTCTGTCAGAGTGTCCTAAATGTGGGACATCATGGTATAAGGTTAAAGAAGAATCACAGGCTGATGTAGAGATTATAAAGATCCCTTCAAAGGTATTTTGGTATCTTCCTATAATTCATCATTTCAAACATCTATTTTCTAATTCACATGATGGAAAAAGGTTAAGATGACATGCTGATGAGCAGTTATGTGATGGAAAAATATGTCATCCAGCTAATTGTCCACAATGGAAGAAAATTTACGAGCAGTATCCTACATTTGGAAATGAAATTAGAAATCTCAGACTAGGGTTGTGAACATATAGAATGAATCCATACTGAACCCTTAGTAGCAGACATAGTTCATGGCCTATTTTATTGGTAATTTACAACCTCTCCCCTGAAGTTCGTATGAAGCACAAATATTTCATGTTGAGAATAATGATCTCTAGTCCAAAGAAAACCTGCAATGATATTTATGTTTTCTTGTCACCGTTGATTGATGATTTGAAACTTTTATGGGAGGATGGTATTAGGGTGTATGATTCTTATAAAATGGAATATTTTCAACTACATGCAGTGATTTTGTTCACTATAAATGACTTCCCAACATATGGAAATTTGTCTGGATATAGTGTTAAAGGGCATAAAGCATATCGAATTTGCGAACAACAGACATCATATTTTCAATTGCATCATGGGAGAAAAACAGTGTACATGGGTCATCGAAAGTTTTTACATATGGATCACTCTTATAGAAGACTAAAAAAATCATTCAATGAATCATAAGAATTTGATATTTCTCCAAAACCTTTATCCCCTAAGCTGTATTTTGAGAGGGTGAAAAACCTTGATGTGACAATGGGAAAGACACAGAAATATAGTAATGATGGACATATTTGGAATAAAAGGTTGATATTTTTTGAGCTACCATATTGGAGATATCATGAAGTTAAACATAATATTGATGACATGCATGTGGAGAAGAATACCTGTGATAGTTTTATTGGAACATTGTTAGATATTAAAGGAAAGAAAAAAGATGGGTTGAATGCAAGATTAGACTAACTATCAATGAGAATACCTTTGGAGTTAGCTCCCACTCCTAATGGAAGACGAACATTTATTCCCCCAGATTTTCATACATTATCGAAGAGGGAGAAAATTAGATTTTGTCAGTGTCTTCATGATATCAAAGTGCCTCAATGTTATTCTTCAAATGTAAAATATTTTTTCTCATTGAAGGACTTGAAGTTGATAGGTATGAAATCTCATGATTGTCACATTATGATGCAACAACTTCTACCAGTTTCATTGCGTGGAATATTTCCCATCCGTGTCAGAAATACTATAATGAAGTTGTGTTATTTTTTCAATTCAATTTGTAATAAGGTTATTGATGTGAATGCTTTGAACATTTTGGAAAAGGATGAAATTTTCATACTTTGTCAATTGGAAATGTATTTTCCTCCAATGTTTTTTGATATAATGGTGCATTTAATGATTCATCTGGTTCGAGAAATAAAGCTTTATGGACCTGTATATCTTCTTTGGATGTATCCTTTTGAAAGGTATATGAAAATATTGACGGGGTATGTTAAGAATCCATATCGACCTAAAGCCTCTATTATTGAAAAGTATATTTATGAGGAGGTCGCAGAGTTTTGTATGAGCTACTTGGATGCGGCGCAGCACATAGGTTTGCCTCCATATCTCCATGAATGAGTTAATAATGAGGGAATGGGGATTCGTGGCTTCAAAGCCAAATCGTTGTCAGCTGAACAGATGAAGAAGTTAGAATCATAAATCTTGAATAACATAACTGATGCTCAACCATATATCACATTGCATATTTATGAGTTGAAACAATGTCATCCAAAGAAGAAAGAAATGTGGATTTTGAATGAGCACAACAAAACATTTTTGTCATGGTTAAAAAAGACCTTGCTTGGTAGATCAGATGTATCAGAAACATTAAAATGGATAGTGGGTGGTCCATGTTTAAATGTGATATAATGGTCCAATTATGAAATTAATGGCAATAAATTTTGTACAAAAGCTCAGGAAAACATAAGTGCAGTTCAAAATAGTGGTGTATTGGTGTTTGCAGAGGCAATGCATTTATCGAGTGCTAAGGAAAAAAATCCAATTTCTGTATCAAGTGCATATTATGGAGTGATTGAAGACATATGGGAGGTTGATTAATTTAAAATTAAAGTTCCTATTTTTAACTATAAATGGTTTATTGGTAACAATAGTTTCATACATGATGAATTTGGAATGACATTTGTTAATATGAATAGATTGGAAGACACATCTGATTCTTTTATAATGGAAAAACATGAATTTTTTTATGTAGTAGATCAATCAGATATGCAGTGGGATATTGTTTTACAAGGGAAAAAAATATGTTGGTGAGGATGAACTTGATAAAGATGCTGATTTATGTGAGATCCCTACTTCTATGGAAAGATTAACAGAACATAATGATGAGCATGTTGAAGACATGGTTTGTGCCATAAGGAAAGATCATGACAAAGAAATTTGGGGAATCAATCCATTTGAACATCCCTAAAATTACAGGTATCATTTGTTTATTTCTTGTTTACATATATTATTTTCATAAAATGTTATATATTTTAAGTTTTTTCGTTATTAAAACATGTATTAAAACAAAAAAGTATAAGTTTTTGTTTGTATTAATTTTGTTTAGTTTAATTTATCATATTTACCATTACATAAATTATATATCTATTATTTTTGTTTAGTGACAATTACTTTACCATGTTTAGCATGTTTACCAGGTTTACCATGTTTACCATCTTGACCATATTTACTATCTATAACATTGTTTAACATGCTTACCATATTAACCATGTTTATTATTACGCAACTTAGTACAATTTTCTATTTTCTGATTACAGTAGTATTAAAATATTTGAATTTGAATATTTGTGAACTAATGTTTTTTTTGATTTGAAGGATAATGACAGATCAATCAGTTGATCAACCACATGATTCTGGAGATGAGAATATTGGTTATACCTCTAGGGAGGAACATTCACATGCTCCTCTTGATGTTCCCCAATCTTCCTCATGTGCTCTTATTACGACAAAGAGTTCCAGAGTTGGTAAACATGGGTGCACACATTTACCAAAATTATCACTTTCCCATACGCAGGATCAGAGGATACTCATTGAGTTTGATGAAGATGATATTCCTAGAGGTCCAAATGCAAAAGATTTTAAGAGTTTTGTATCAAATCTGGGTAAGAGCAAAGTAAGAATTTTGTATAATGATTGGAGAATTGTAGACAAAGAGATAATCTATCAGTTGTGGGAAACGATTTTAGTAAGATAGTTTTCTATTGTTTTCCTATTATTTAAATGTTTCTAGTATATATAATATTTTTAACCTCTTATTTATCAGATGAAATTTGATATTCCTGAAACTGGAGAAGTAAGGAAGAAATGCTTATCGATGGCTGCCAGGAGATGGAGGGATTTCAAATCAACCCTCGCATATGATTTCATTTTTGGTCATAGGAGTCATGTCAATCCATGTCGTATATATCCTTTCATAGATGAAGACACATGGAGACAGTTTTTTGAAAGTAGAAGAAAAGATTCATTTTTGGTAAGGATAATGTAATATTTTATAAGATTTCTTATATAAATGATCTTATTAATGTTTTGTTAATGATTTCTTATTCTTAATTTACAATAAACAAGGAAATATCATCAAAATATCCAATATAAAAATTTATACCCTCATAGTTTATCTTAGGGAGATTATATATTAATGGAAGAACAAATGATGGCAGAAAAATTACAAAAAACTAAGAGCTGAGTCTTCAAGCTCTAGAGAGGTGACCCCTCTATCCCCTCCATCAATACATGAAAAATGGAAGAGAGCTCGGATGGGAAAAAAGGGTAATATCTTTCAGAATATTCGAGAATGTAGCTAAGAGGATTGTAAGATATCTATTTTATTTATTTAAGTTAAGTATTTTATTTATATAATTTCAATCATTACAGAAATGTTCAATTAATTAATACATGATTCACTTGGGGAGCAGAGCTCACAGGTGGTATTTACAGCTGCTGGGAGAAAAGATATTTTATCTGCAGCATTGGAAAAGCCCGAACATCCTGGTTATGTACGAGGATATCCGGTAGGTGTATCAATAAGAAAAGTGTTACCACGTTCTTCAACTTATTACATTGAGCGTGTTTATAAAAAAATAGAATCCTTGGAGGCTATAGTTCATAATATTAATGTGACAATGGATGAAAAGATTAGAGCATCAGTATAGTCTATGTTTTCAGACATGGAAAGAAAATTTCAGACTGCAGCTCCCACTCCTCCACCTCCCCCTACAAACCCCATTTTTTATCCTCCACCTCCGCTAGTAGCTCCCACTCCCCCACCTCAGCCCACAGAACCCATTTTTTATTATACTCCTCCGCCGCAGCTTCCTAATTATTGCGAGTTGTATGTTGATGATCCTCAACATCATATAGATACATATGGGTTGGTATATTATATAGGAGATGCAGTTCATCATCAAAAATTATAGGTAGAGAATCAGAGGGTCACTGTACAAGATATTATAGATAGATCAGCTCGAGTACCATTACCTACAGATGAGGTGATGACAGTTGGACATATTATCGACCATTTTTTAATTTGGCCAACCAGACTTCTTCGACTCATTACCATAGAGGTATGTATGTTATATCTTATATTTTATTTTTTTAAATATGTTTTATCAGTTGAAAACTAATATATTTTTCTATTTATTTTTAAAGGAATACTTCAAAGGTAAATAAATACTATATAGAAAAAAAGGACAAATGGATATGACATTAGATACAGATTATAGTAGTTTTGACAGATTGTCAAGATATTCAAATTTGTTGGCAGATCATTATGAGTTTCCAATGGAAGCTCATGTTTGTGGACATGCAATAACTGTGGGGATTGTGAAAAATGATATCATGGAGGTTGTTACTGGAGATAAGTTGGGCATCAACGTGGTGAAATTTTTTTCCATGCAAGTCTTAAAACCTTTTCCTTGCGTTATATTTATTAAAAATTTATACTTATGCCTATATTGTATTAGGTATCTTTATAAAATTTGTGAGAAGAATGAGCGGACATATGTATATAGGTTCATGGACCCGCATTTGATTTCCCCTGAAGCATGTGCATTGGATGAGGAACAAAGAATGCTTTATATTTCTGAAATACTTGAATAGAATATAGTCACATAATGTTGGATGATGCCTTTTTGTGAGAGGTATGAAACACATCTCTCTCAAATAGTTAATTATATTTTAACATAAAAAACTACTAACCTTAAATTTTCTTTTATCAGTGATCATTGGATATTAGGGGCTTTTTGGCCAAGAGAGAAGATACTTTATTGGATATTCTCTATCCATGGTGATGTGCGGGAAAGTTTTAAGAAAATGTTGGAAATGTAAGTTTCAATTTCTCAATAGTTTTATATATTATAATGAATTTTAAATTTATCCCATTCATATAATTTTCTAACAGGGGATGAGTCTAATTTCGAAAAAGGAAAAATAAAAGGAGTGCGAAGATCAAATATGTAAATGTAAAGGTAAATATCAATTTATAATTTTTTACTTTTTGATTTATTGCATAAAAATAATATATTGAATTTAAACTCATTCAAACAGAATTTTCATGAACAGCAAGGCATCATCGGATGCAGATATTATCTGTTAAGATTTATGTATGAAATAATAACAACTGGGACAGTTGTGAACCATGACCTGGTAAGATTTCATTTTAAAAATTTCCATAATATTTCATTTGATTTATTCATTATACATGTTAACTACTGTCCTTTTAATTTGTAGCTATTTGATGACCCTCAACCCTATAGTTCTCAAGACATCAAAGACTTACAAATGGAATGGTCAAATTATTTTACAGGCTTGATTGAATTTTAGTTGTCTGTAGTGTAAAATGTAATTCTGAATATTGTCATTGTAATTGTGTATTTGGTAGTCATTTAGTTTGGATTTAGTTTTTTTAAGTTAACATTGTATGTTTTTAATGTTATATATTTGAATGATTAATTTTTCTCTACTTCTAGTTTTGGTATACTTATGATGGTTTTTCTGGTATGGATTCTGGTCTGGGGGGGATGGGTTCCAAGGGTGTGTGTGTGTGTGTGGGGGGGGGGGTGTTTAGTGGGGTGGGGGGTATCCAGGGGTGTGGGAGGGCTATCGGGTGGGGTGGGGGGTATCTTGGGTGTCTATGAGAGTGGGGGGGGGGAATCCAGGGGGTGGGAGCATTTTCAGGAGGGTGGAAGTGCTGTCCAGGGGGAGTGGGGGGCTGTCCAAAGGGTATCTAGGGGGAGTCTAGGCGTTTGGGGGTGTCCTGGGGGGTGAGGGGGGTTTCGAGGGGTGTGGGGGACTTTCCAGGGGGGTACTCCAGGGGTGTGTGTGTGTGTGGGGTGTCCAGGAGGGTGGGGGGTTGTCCTGGGGGGGGGGGGGGGCAGTCCAAGGGTGTGGGGGGGGGGGGGTGTCCAGGAGGGTGGGTGTGTGTGTGGGGGGGGGGGTGTCTAGGGGTGTGGGGGGTGTCCAGGAGGGTGGGAGGCAGTCCTGGGGGTGGGTGGGGGGGGGCAGTCCAGGGGTGTGTGTGTGTGGTGGTGGTGGGGGGGGGGGGGGTGTCTAGGAGGGTGGGTGGTTGTCAAGTGGTGTGGGGGGGTGTCTAGGGGTGTGGTGGGGGCTGTCCAGTAGGGTGGGAGGGGGGGGGGGGGTTCTGGTCTGTTTTGGTCTGTTTTTGGTAAATTTTTGGTATGTTTCAGGGGTGTGGGAGGGCTTTCTAAAGGTGTGGGAGTGCTTTCAAGGGGGTGGGGGGGGGGGGCAGTCCAGGGGTGTGGGGGGGGGGGGTGTCCAGGAGGGTGGTGGGAGGGGTTGTCCAGGGGTGGGGGGGATGTCCAGGGGTGTGGGAGTGCTGTCCTGGGGGGGTGTACATGGGTGTGGGGGGCTGTCTAGGGGGTGATGGGGTAGTCCATGGGTGTGGGGGTGTCAAGAGGGTTTTCTAGGGGTGTTGGGGGTTGTCCATGGGGTTGGGGGTAGTCTATGGGTGGGGGGTGTCCAGGGGTGTGGTGGGGGCTTTCCAGTGGGGTGAGGGGGTTCTTGTCTGTTTTTGGCAACTTTGTGGTCTGTTTTAGGGGTGTGGGAGGGCTTTCCAGGGGTTTGGGAGTGTTGTCCAGGGGGTGAGGGGTATACATGAGGGTGAGGGGGGGGGGGGGGTTGTCCAGGGGTGTAGGGGCTGTCCAGGGGGTGGTGGGGATGTCCAGGGGTGTGGGGGGATATCCAAGGGGTGGGGGGTTGTCCAGGGGTGTGGGGGTGTCTAGGGGTGTGGTGGTGGTGGGGGGGGGGGGGGTTGGTATGTTTTTGGTAACCGTTTGCTCTATTTCAGGTGATTTTCCTGGGCATAGAAGTGGTTTGGTTTTATTTAATTTTTTTTACGTCGGTTATTTCATAACCGACTTAAAAAATGAATTATTATTGTTTTAACGTTGGTTATTTGGAAACCGACGTAATAAATTCATGGGAAATGGTTTTTACGTCGGTTATTTAATAAACGATGTAATAAATTGAAATGGATAGTTTTTTACATCGGTTATAAAATAACCGACATCGTAGATATGTTTTTACACTGGTTATTATATAACTGACATTGAAAACCGCTTGGCAGACAGGTTTATCACCTCGGTTATAAAAATAACCAACGTGATAAACACTTCGGAAGAGTGCTTTATGATGTCGGTTATATAATAACCAATGTGAAAGGGTATATACCATGTTGGTTATTAAACAACTGATGTAATAAAGCACTCCTCTGAAGAATTTTCCACATTGGGTTTTTATCAACCGACATGAAAAATGCTTCAGATTTATGTTTTTTACGTTGGTTGTAAAATAACCGACGTAAAAAACTATGTTTATAACGCCTCCTATAATAATTTAGGCCAAAATCCAACATTAAAAATAAAAAATAACTGCCGTAAAAAATGTTTTACGCACTAGTGATACTAAGGAAGATGAAATAGAGGAAAATGAATAGAGAAATTTTAAGGAAACATTATTTAACAAATACTTCCCTCATGGGAAATATACTAAAATGATGAGAAAATACCTTCGATTAAAGTGAAGGGAATAATACAGTGTTGAAGATTATGAGGCAACCTTCACAATACTAGCCAGGTATGCTATAGATTATATACATGATTCAGAATAAAATAATGATCATTTATTTTATGGTCATAATCCAAGACTCCAAAGGGAAATGGATTCACAAGCATTTTGTTAATATGATGAAATAGTGTTAAGAACCATCAAAATGGTGAATGAAATTTCTAGATCATATATGTTCAAAGGAAATCAAGATAATAAGGGATATTCTGATAACCATGGAAAATGTGAAGTTTCAAAGAAGAAAAAGGGAATGAAATAATATCCATTATGTGAAAATTGTGGAAAGAATGATCCTAGGAAATTCTTAAAAGGAAAGAGACTTTGCTAAGTGTGGAGAAAAGGGTCATCAAGCTAATGACTGTAAGGGGAAGAAAAAAAATCAATGATTTTCAATTCTTCAACTATAATGAAATGAGGAATTATTCAAATCAATTTGACTAGCATTAGGGGATTCTAACACATAATTGGCCAAGGGGATATGGTCAAGATTATGTAATCACAACTGCAGAGGTTGAAGTTTCTAATGATGTTGTGAAATATACTTTAATCATTTCCTTAAACTTATCAAATACATTATTTGATTCTAGAACATTGAATTATTTTATATCTTCCTAGTTTTCTAATAAAATTAGACATTTCCCTTTTGATTTAATAAAGGAGTTGTCAGTAAAAACTCCTAAGGTATGTATCATTAGAAAAAATATTTGTTAGTTAGTCCCATTTATGACACATAAACATGATTTAGTTGAAACCTTGGTCATCATACCTCTGGTTTATTTTTATATAATCCTTGGCCTGGACTGTCTTTTGAAATATGATGTGAAAATCTATTGTAAGAACAAGTAAGTTTCAATTTGTAAGGAAGATGTATAAACCCTTATCTTTATAGAAGAAATGTCATCATTTGGTTCTTATCTATGTCTAACTCTAGTATCTCTAATAAATGAAATTCATTGGGTGGAAGATAAAAATAAATCTAGGGATGAGGATAAAAATATTTAAATAGAGTATGTACCAATTGTGAAAGAATATACTGATGTATTTACAAAGTATTTACTTGGACATCCTCTAGAGTGGGAAGTAGAGTTCTCTATTGATTTAATTCTTGGTGAAAGACCTATATCAAAGAATCCCTATAGAATGAACACTGTGGAATTAGTGGATTTGAAGAAACAACTAGAGGAATTAAGTAAAAATATATTTATTCTCCCTAGTGTTTCACAATGGGGATCCCACATTCTATTTTCCAAGATGAAAGATGGATCCATGAGGCTATGCATTGATTATAGAGAAATAAATGCTATTAAAATAAAGATAAAGTATCCTCTACCTCACATTAATGATTTATTTGATCAAATTTAGGGAGCTCAATATTTTTTAAAGATTGAACTTTGATCCGGATAAAATCAATTGTTTTTAAGGAAGGAAGATATTACAAAGATGATATTTTAAACCAGGTATAGACATTACGAGCTTATAGTAATGCCATTTGGACTAAATAATGGACCCTTTATTTTCATGGATCTAATGAATAGAGTTTTCAAGGAATATTTTGATGATTTATTGTGGCATTTATTGATGATTTATTGTTATATTCCAAAATCTATGAGGACTATGGAAACCACTTTTGGGTTGTTATGGAGACTCTTAGAAGAAAAGAGTGATATGGGAAGTTTAGTAAGTGTGAATTCTGGATTTAAATAGTTTATTTTATTGGACATTTATCTCTAAGGATTGAATCTCAGTTGACCCTATGAAGATAAAGGCAATCCATGAATGGCCTATGCCAAAAAAACACAATCAAGGTATGCATGTAGGATAAAATATGTAAATATGAGATGTTCAAATACAAGAAGGGGGGTGGGGGTGAATTGTATTATTTTAAAAATTCTTTTGGAACCTTTAAAGATGGTTATGTTTAACAAGGTTAAACAAGATAATTCACAAAACCTCTAAGTTCTAAACACTTGCTTGATTCAGGAAATATGATTCTGAGAAAGCAATTCCAGGAAAGTGATTCCAGATATTAAACTTAATGAAAGTTTACAAAGATGAAGATTCTACCTTAAAGCATATAGAATCTAACTAAATCCGAGTACAAGTATAAGGAAGTATAAGATAGTTATACATTCCTCAAAAATACAAATGCAGTGGAAAACTTGTAACAAAACAAGTAACAAGTAGTAAATATTTTAACCCAAAGAGAAGGGTATTCAACAACCTTGGATAAAGGTCCCTTGATTTATACTTTCAAAAAAAGTCTATCTTACCCACACTAGGGTAATCTCTCGATATGAAGATCGATGTCTGTCTTGCTATCCCTGCAAGCCGTCAATTTCAAGGTAGTCGGCACCTCTGTCTTCCTCAGCAAGGAAGCCCTCAACTTCAAGGTAGTTGGCACCTCTGTCTTCCTATCCCTGGAAGCCCTAGATTGTACACAACGTCAATCAGAATCACACAAAGTAAATCTAAACAAGTAGTTTAGTATGCACAAAGCAACAAAGCCTACCTCTTTAGAAATCTCTTCAGCATCATGTAATCTCTAGATTGATCAACTTGTTGTGAGCTCTTTCAAATGAGCTCCTATTTATAGGCACAACTTCAGCAATTGGATCCCTCCTCTAATGGTCATATTTTTCCTTAAATTTTAAAGGGACCTGTACACGTGTCACTCAAACAACGATTAGTGAGTAAATGAAATCATGCCATATTTCTATAAGAAAACAAGTGTAAGCATAACTAAAATATGATATTCGGAATGTAAGAAAATGAAAGTTCATAGTTTAAACAAAAATTAAATTCAGAGTCTATAATACAAGGATATTCAGATTCTGTTTTCTTGGAATTCGGAACCCGAATTCTATAGAATTTCAGAGTCTGAATTTTATGGAAATTCGGAATCTAGATTTACAAGAATTCGAAACCCGAACTTTTAATGTTTGGAGTCAGAGTTCATGATAATTCGGAGTCAGAACTCATAAGAGTTCGGAGTCTGAATTAAGAGAACTCGGAGTCAGAACTCAGAGAAGTTAGTATCCAGAATTTTTATTCAGAATTCGGAGTCAGAACTCAGAGAAGTTCATATCCAGAATTCATATTCAGAATTCAGAGTCAGAACTCTGAAGAGTTCGTATCCAGAATTCTGATTCAGAATTCAGAGTCATAACTCAGAAGAGTTCGTAACCAGAATTTTGATAATTTGGATCCTAAAATAGAATGCTTCATATCTAGGTAATTACAGGATTCTGAGGTTTTGGTTTCAAACTGAATTTTACACTTAGAAAAAAAAATTATGATTCGAACAATAAAACATGGTAAGGATAAATTTCCTTCTAGAAGGAAATTTTTCTTTATGGAGGTAAAACATAGGGTAAAAATAGTTTTTCCTTGAGACAAGGTGTTTGTGATTTTCAAAAAAAGAAGGTATTTTAAATTCATAAGGAAACCTTATTGGCTAAACAATCTCCCCCAAGTATGAAGGAATGGAAAAGTCATAAGGAAAAACTTATTGACTCAACAATGTCCCCCGTTTTGGGAAGCATAAAAATCCTTACGAAGAAGAATATAAGGACATAGTAATTTTTTTTCTAGACATTGAAATAAAGCTTATCTCCCATTTCTCATTGGTAAAGATGAATATGACTAACTCCCCCTTTAGGGTTTGGAACTCTAAGAATCATATTCTAGATTTCCAGAATGAGAGTTTTTATTTAGCTTGAATATGGAAATCTTCGTAATGAGAACTCCCCTTTGATAAACTCCCTCTTACCTAGGGATATTTCTTCTTTTACTTATAATTCTTTTTCCTTCTCCCCCTTTGTGATTTTCAAAAAGAGTTTGAGGGAATGGAAAAAATATGGTACCTGAAATATTAGTACAAACACCTAGATAAAAACAAGCAACCACAATTTTATTAAAATTGGAAAGATTTGTACATGGAAAAATAGATACAACAAAAGATCAGATTTGGATCTATTTTTCTTCGTTTTCCTTGGGTATCAGCTTTATCATAATGGCTTTCAAATTCTATATTTCGTTGTGATCCTCCTCTGCTTGCTTCTCTAAGTCTTTGATCTTATCTTCTTGAGCCTTCAGAGCCTCTGCCTGATACTTCAGTAAGTCATCTTTCTTCACTAGATTTTCTTCCATCTCGATCCATAGATCCCTTTCTGTTTTCGAACTTTGGACAACATAATCTAACTTCCCATTCAGATCTTTGACATCCTGAATCAGAGTATTTTGTTCAAGATTTAGCTTCTCCTCAAAGATATTTGTAAGATCCTTTATTTTGGTGTCTTTAGTATCAAAATATTCCTTGACATATTATTGAAATTGATCAAGATCTCTCAAATCTTCAATGATCTTCTTCGACCAGCTTGTCATTTTCTTGCAAGATTTTCTTTGGGCTTCATAGTTGATAAGGAAATTCTTGTGTTCAGCCTCAACCATTACACACCTATACATCACCATGGATACAGAGTTTGATTTCTGATTCATGATATGCTAGAACATCGGGCATCTAGATTCAATTAATGGAAAGATCAGAATGGTTTCCACTAGCTTATTTAGGGACTGAATGACAAAATTATGTCCCAAAGCTGTTGATTCTGAATCTGACATTTTTCTTGGTGATGGTTCTTCCTCTATCTCTTCCAACTTTTTCTTAGAGGTTCTATCAAATTCCTTCTTCCTCAAAATTTAGTTTGTTGGGGTATCAACAACCACTTGTTTTCCCTTATTGGTTCTCATAATAGCATCTTTATCGGGAGATTCATGCTCATTTCCTGAGAACTATACAATCTTATCTTCATCAATTTTATCTTTTTCCGATTCTTCCTTAATGTCTTCAGGGATAATGAAGTCGTGATTATGGATCTCTTCCTCAGATAACTTGTTGACTTCCTCTTCAGACTTCTAATCAATCCCAGGGGCAGTAAGTTTCAAAGATCAGGCTTGAGAAGTCCGGATTGACAATTTTTCAGAGGCGCTTTACTTATCATGAAGGTCTTCAACTTGCTTTATCAGATCAACTATATCTTCAGTGCTTTGAGATTCTTGAACTTCTTCCACAGCTTCCTTTTCAACATCATTCTCTTGGGCTTTTTTTAGAGTCATGTAATTCTTCCCCGGTGTCTTAGGTAAGGGTTCAACTAAGAAAGTTTTCAATACGAGAATGTTCTCAGATGATACTTCAATATCCTTCAAAAGAGATTGCACAATGTCTACCTCCAACAAAATATTCTTGAGATTCTTCTCTTTGGCTTGCTTCTCAAGCTCTTCAGCTGCTTTCTCTTTCAGTGCTTTGGCCTCTACAGGGTCTAGGCTAAATTATGGTTCCCCTTCATTCCAATACTTTTTATCCTCCCTCTATTTTTCAACTACCACATCCGGATAGGCTTTCTGTTTCTTGGGCTTCAGAGGTGTAGTTTTAGCTCCCTTAGATTTAGGGGTTTCACCTTCAGCTTCTAATTCTTTCAATTTTCTTTTCTTTCCATCCTTCTTCGACGGTTCAACCTCTTCTTCCTTTTTCGGAACAACTTCTGCTTCATCCTATAGTAGATCATAAAAATCACCTGACTTCTTAGAGAAACAAACTTTCATCCTCTTCAGGGTATCATCACTAATTAGCATTACTTTGCAATTCCTCAGCTTGGAACTATAAGATATTTTGAAAGATTCAAGGCACCGAACTATCAGTTTGGAGAGTAGGGTAGGATACATGATTATCTGTGCTCTAAGATTCCCATTCTTGATATTTTCTGTTGTAATGAGAATATGCTTCATCAGGTTGATTTTCCTTAGATTTTTCAATAAATCTAAGATATACATATCAATTTTCTTAAGAGTGTCCTTGTCACCCATTCTCAGTATGATAAGACCCTGAGCCCATAACTGTAGGATCTGATTGTTGGTAGACAAGTGAGAAATATTTGCAGTTTTGACATCTGTAAGTCCAAGGAATTCAATAGACCTCACCTTTATGAAACTTCCTTGAACATATGGAAACTTGTGGGAGCAGAACCTGACTTCCGCTTCATATGACAGCCCCACCAAGATAGCAGCCTCAGTGTAAGAGAGTGCATATGTTTTTCCATAACTATTAAATGAAAACTTATCTCTCCAAGAAACTAGATGATTCATAAAATTCTATGAGTAGATCTGGATACACAACATCTTGAGATCCTGTCTTCGAAATGGATACACTCTCCCACCCATTAAGACTGATATTATTCGATAAAATGGAGTCATACTTATTGAAGAAGTTCGGATGAACCAACCGCTCCCTGTAAATTTTCCACTCTGAAATTGTCTTGACATAAGTCATATCTTGAGAAGAAATTTCAGTAGACATTCGGACTTGTGAAAACTCTGAAAATACAGAACGAGCTTATGAAGTTGGGTAGAGATTCGACATGCAAAGTCTTTGAAAACCGATGTGGGAAAACCATCGGGGTTCCCCTTTTATAGGTGTTGAAGCGATGATTCATCTTCCCATTTCAATCCAATGGCTAAGAAACTTTGTGATCAGATTTGACGATTGAAATTTTTTGCTGCAAGGAAAAATTGGTTGGATCCAATATTTTGAGGTTTTTAAAGGAAAACAATTAGATTTAAGGAAACTAGAATCCGAAAAATTTTAAAAACAAAAGAAACTAATAGCAAGTAAAAGGTTATTATGAAAACTGAAGAAATAATCATACCTTTCATATTGTTAGAAGAATTATTCGTATTAAGGAAAATTCTTCTTAAAGGACTTTATATTCCGAAAATATGATTATGAAAAAAACTACATTATGAAATATTTGAGTACAAAAATTTTCATTACGGAAATTTTGACTAAAAATCTCCATTCCGAAAATTGTGAGTACAAAAACCTTCATTACAAAAATTTTTGAAAACTTCATTACGATTTTTTTGAAAACTTCATTATGAAAAAGATTGAAAACTTCATTATAAAAAATTTTGAAAAATTCATTTCGAATTTTTTTGAAAATATCATTAAGAATTTTTTTGAAAACTTACAAGAAAATGTACCCCCCTATGAAAAAGAGTTTATTACTGTAAGGATATTTTTTTCAATAGGAAGTTAATAAGGAATATTACCTTGTGGTTATCATTCCTAACTTCTGTTTAATGTATTCAAATCTATTGGAGGGTAAATATTTTGTTAAAATATCAGAAATTTGATCTTTTATTCCAATAAATTGAAGAATAATATCCCCTTTTGTGTGTGATCCCTAAGAAAGTGATGCCTAATATCTATGTGTTTTACACGAGTGTGATGTGCAAAGTTTTTATTAAGGGAAATGACACTTGTGTTATCACACATAAGTTGAGTGTTAGTAAAACTCAAGCCATAGTCTGTGAGTGTGTGTTGTGTCCACAACACTTGAGCACAACAACTTCCAGCTGCTACATATTCAGCTTTAGTAGTGGAGAGTGCTACTGAGTGTTGCTTCTTGTATGACCAAGAAACTAATGAATCTCTTAAGAAATGAAAAGTTCCAGATGTAATTTTTCTATCCATTCTACATCCACAAAATTCAGCATCTGAAAAAAAATTTAGAATAAAATCATTTCCAGAAGTATAAAATAGTCTTAAATCCATGGTTCCCTTTAAGTAGCGAAAAATTATTTTCACTGCCTTTAAGTGATATTCCTTGGGATTGGATTGATATCTTGCACATAAGAATACTGAAAACATTAAGTCTAGATGACTACATGTCATGTAAAGTAAACTTCCTATCATACCTCTAAAAGATGTTTGATCTACTGGTTTCACAGCTTCATCAAGATCAAGTGCGTTTTAGGTACCAATGGGAGTACTAATACTTTTAGTGTTATCACATCCATAATTTTTAACAAGATCTTTAATATACTTATGTTGGGATATATAGATTCCTTCTGGTTTTTGGGAGATTTTAAAACCAAGGAAAAAAGTTTACTCACCCATCATACTCATTTCAAACTCAGATTTTAGTAGATCCGCAAAGGAATCAGTTAAGGATTGCTGAGTTGAACCAAATATAATTTCATCAACATAAATTTGAACAATCAAAACATTTTTCTTATCTTTATTTATAAAAATGGTTGGATCTGCATTTCCCATTAACATATTTATTTTGAAGCAAAAATCCTGTGAGTCTATTATACCAAGATAAAGGGGATTTCTTAAGTCCATACACTGCTTTGGTAAGTTTATAAACATATTCAGGATGTTTTGTGTCTTCAAAGAAAGAAGGTTGTTCAACAAAAACTTCCTCTTCTACAAAATCATTATGGAAAGCACATTTCACATCCATTTGAAAAAGTTTAAAGTTGAATAATGATGCAAAGGAAAGTAAAATATGAATAGATTCAAGTCTAGATACTGGAGCATAGTTTTTTTTCATAGTCTATTCCTTCTTGTTTATTATAGCCTTTACCAACCAATATGGATTTATTTCTTACAATGATTCCATTTTCATCACACTTATTTTTGAAGACCCATTTTACTGCAATAACAGAAGTTTCCTAAGGTCTTTCAGCGAAGGTCTAGACTATATTCCTTTCGAATTCATTTAATTCATCTTGCATGGTATTAATTTAATCATAACCACCTAAATCTTCATCAGTGCTTTTTGGTTCTAATTGGGAAAGGAATGCTAGATTTTATAATTAATTTCTTGAGAAACTTCTAGTCCTTAAAGGTTGATTCACATCACCAATGATACTATCACTGGGATGATTATTGAGAAATGACTGATTTGGGTTTTTTTAAATCCTATTCATCAACATATGGTAGGTAATATTCTAGGGTAAATGTTTCAGAACTATCTTCTTGGACATTTTCCTTATCAGAAGGATATTCTATCAATGGTTGATAATTAGTTTTTGAATACACATCCGAAGATGTAGGTTGGGGTTGTTTCAAAACAAAAGGACCAGTTTCATCAAATTTGACATGTACTTTCTATTCAACAGTACAAGTGTTTTTACTGAAAACTCTATAAGCATTATAAGTTTTGGAGTAGCCTAAAAAAATTCCTTCATCATATTTTGGTGCAAATTTATGTATATTGTCTTTAGTATTTATAATGAATACCTTGCAACCAAAAATCATAAAGTAAGAAATTCTAGGTTTTCTACTATTCCATAATTCATAGGGAGTTTTATTAAGAAAAGGTCAAATCAAAACTCGATTTGTAGTATAATAAGTAGTACTTACAGCTTCAGCCCAAAAATGTTTGGCTACAGAATACTCACTCAACATGGTTCTAGTTATCGCTTGAAGAATTCTATTTCTTCTTTCAACAACACCATTTTGTTGAGGTGTCCTAGGTGCTGGGAAGTTATGAGTAATGCCATTTCTACTACAAAAAAGATTCAAAATCAGAATTTTGAAATTCTCGACCATGATCACTATGAATAGTTTTCAATGGAAGGTTTTTCTCTTTTTTATGTTGGGATCTAAAAATTTTGAAATAAGAAAAAGATTCAGATTTATTTGCTAGAAAATAGACTCAGGTAAATCTAGTGTAGTCATCAACCAAGACAAATACATAATAATTTACCCCAATGCTTCCAGTTTGTGTAGGACAAAAAAGATCCATATGCACGAGCTGCAATGCATCAGTAGTTGAGACTTCACTGACTGATTTAAAACTCGATTTATGTTGCCTTCCATATTGACAAGGGTCACAAACTTTTGAAGAATCAAATCTTTGCTCCGATAGATCCTTAACTAATATTTTCTTATAAAGTTTGCATAAGTTCCTAAGGTTACAATGTCCTAACCTTCTATTCCATCACCAAGAACAATCTTCCATTTAACTAAGGCAAGGTAGATCTTGGCTTCTAAGGTATTCTATGTTTAGTGTGTAAACATTCTCTTGCCTATGGGAAGAAAGAATAAACTCTTCCTTGGAATTATGTACTAGGAACTTTTTATTCCTAAAATTCAAAAGGTAGACTTCATCACATAATTGGATTATTCTAATGAGGTTTTTCTTAAGACCCTTAAGAAATAAAACATTTGAAATCAATGTTTTTTCAAGAAGAACAATGTTACCTATACAAATAATTTCTCCCTAAGCATTATCTCCTAAAGTTACTTTTCCTCCTTTCATCTTGATAATCTTTTCAAAATAGTTTTTGGTTACCAATCATATGCTGGGAACATCCACTATCCATTTACCAAGTACTTGGTACCTTCCCTATTTTCCTGAAAATAAGAAAAAGTTAGGTTTTCAGAATCCAAACTTTCTTGGATCTGGAAATCTTAGAAAGCAAAATTTTAGGCACCCACATATTTTTAGAGAAATAGGCTTTATGAAATCTTAAAGATTGGGTTTTGTTTATGGAAATTTTTTTCCCAGTGTCCACCACATTGACACTTAGTAATCAATGGAGCACTTTGAGGAACAAAATAATTGTTACTAAAAATCGGTTTAGAACCAGTATAACCAAAACTAGAACTATTCCTTAGAGGTCGGATTTGTGAGTACATTTTATCAAAATTTTCCTCACCTAAGGTAAAGTTTGACAAACAATTACTCCAGGAAAATATTTTAGATTTGAGTTTTATAACCAAGTTCTTTTCTTCAAAATTTTTTTATTTTGAACTAGATCTAGGCTCGAAAACATTTTTCTTATAAATCACATTTTCTAGATCTTTAGAAAGTTTATTTTTCTCAAAACTTACTTCCTCAAGATTTTTTGAAATATTTTCAAAATCAACATTTTTCTTATCAAGATCTTTAGAAAGATCTAATATTTCCTTAGTAAGAATAGTATTCCTAGAATTTTCCTTATCAAGTTTTTTCATGAGTTTTGAATTCTCACTCTCAAAAAGTTTGGAGAACCTAGAATCTTCTTCATAGGAAGGTAAAGTATTATCTTCATCAGAAAAAGATTCTTCATCCGAAAAGTTATAATATTTGTCATTACTATAATTTTCATTTAAATAAACATTGGTCAATGATTTAGCATTGTGTATCTTATCCATTAAAAAATGATTATTAATAGGTTCTCTGGCTATTAGACCAAGATTCTTCTATCCAGAATATTCATAATCCGAAGATTCATATGAAGAGTCACCACCACTGGCACTCTAGGTGTCATTAGCTTTGAAGACTTTCTTAGCTTTAGCCTTGTAATACTTCTTTCTATTTATCTCAGAATTCCTTTCCTATCTTTATTTTCTTTTAAGCATAGGTAAATCAAGTCTTATATGTCCAGCTCTCTTGAATTCATAACATGTAACTTATGAATCTTTCTTATCTTTCCTTTATTTTTTCTTATATCTAGATTGAAATTTCCTATGTCCAGCTATCTTGTTCATCCTTCGAGCAAGATTTGCTAATTCATTTTCTGAGGATTCACTTCCACTAGATTCAGATTGGATAATAACTTTCTTAGATCTGGATCTAGTAACTCCTTTAGGAGTCTTGGCTTTCAAATGATTAGAAGTTGTAGTAAAAGCAACACTAGCATTTCCATTATTCTTCTTTACATTATCAGCATCTCTCTTCATTCTAGTCTCATGCTGAAGAAGGGTTCCAAATAGTTTATCTAAGGAAATCTGGGTAACCTTTTTATTTTCATCAATAACAGTCCTCTTGGATTCTCATTTATTTGGAATTATTTCTATGATCTTATCAACAAGATCTTCATCATCTAATCCTTTCTGACCCATGGATTGTAAACAATTGAAAATAGTCATGAATCTTTGTTTCACTTTACATATGGGTTCTCCATAAGGAAAGTTAAATCCATGGTATTCAGCTCTGAGCATAGCTCTTATAGTTTCAATTAATTTGGAAGTTCTAAAGTGAGTAACTTCAACTTTATTCCATATACAATTTTTTGCTTCACAAGATGAAATTTTGATATATATGTTTCTAGTCATGGAGCAAAGCAAAGTATTGCATATAATATAATTCAGTTGATATTCATGATTTTCTTGATTGGTGAAGGTACTAACTTCTTTCTCAGGGATCTTACATCCTCTAGTAAGCATAAAAAAATTATCAACACCAGTATTGATAATGAATGTATTCATGTGATCTCTCCAATATTCATAATCATTTCAATCAAAGATAGGTGGTCTAGTTGGATTGAGATTGTCTATGGAACCAACATTGATTCCTTCCATCATAAAGAATATTCTTTCCATAAAAACTTGTTAATAGAAAAAGTTTGTAAAAAAGGAAAATATTATTAAGGAAGGAAAATATAGAACAAGAATATCTCTAAGAAAAAATGAATCCAAACTATTCGAGTCCAAAAATCTGATTTCAAAAAAGTGTGAATCCGGAAATTCAATTCCGAAAGTAATGAGAAGAAGAATTCTATTCTGAAACTAATCGTGAGATTAATTCAGAGGTCACCTCCTCTGATACCAAATGTAGGATCGAATGTGTAAAGATGCAATGTTAAAATAAAAGAGGGGGTGGGGGTGAATTTTATACTTTTAAAAATTCCTTTGGAACTTTTAAAGATGGTTATGTTTAACAAGGTTAAACAAGATAATTCACAAAACCTCTATGTTCTAAAAACATGATTGGTTCAGGAAATATGATTCCGATAAAGCAACTCTAGAAAAGTGATTCCGGAAATGAAACTTAATGAAAGTTTACAAAGATGAAGATTCTACCTTAATGCATATAAAATATAACTAAATTTGAGAACAAGTGTAAGGAAGTATAAGATAGTTATACTTTTCTCAACAATACAAATGCTGTAGAAAACACGTAACAAAACAAGTAACAAGTAGTAAATCTTTTAACCCAAAGAGAAGGGTATCCAACAACCTTGGATAAAGGTCCCTTGATTTATACTTTCAAGAAAGTCCGTCTTACCCACACTAGGGTAAGCCCTCGATACGAAGATCTGAGTCTATGTTGCTATCCCCGCAAGCCGTCAACTTCAAGGTAGTCAAAACCTCTGTCTTCCTCAGCAAGGAATCCTTCAACTTCAATGTAGTCGGTACCTATGTCTTTATACCCCCAAAAGACCTTGATTGTACACAGAAATAATCAGAATCACACAAAACAAATCTTAAAAAGTTGTTCAGTATGCACTAAGAAATAAAGCCTCTCTCTCTAAAAATCACTTCAGCAACATGTAATCTCTATATTGATCAACTTGTTGTGATCTTTTTCAAATGATCTCCTATTTATAAGCACAACTTGAACGGTCGTATCCCTCCTCAAATGGTCATATTTTTCCTTGAATTTCAGTGGGAACTGTACACATGTCACTCAAACAACAGTTAGTGAGTAACTGAAAGCATGACATAGTTTTATAACAAAACAAGTTTAAGAATAACTAAAATCTGATATTTAGAATGTAAGAAAATGAAATTTTGAAGTTTAACCAAAAATTAAATTCGGAGTCTATAATAAAAGGATATTCAGATTCTATTTTCTAGCAATTCAAAACCTGAATTCAATAGAATTCCGTAGTCTGAATTTCAAGGAAATTCGGAATCTGGATTTACAAGAATTCAGAACCTGAACTTTCAATGTTTGGATTCAGAGTTTAGGGGAATTCAGATTTATAACTCATAAGAGTTTGGAGTCTGAATTCAGAGAACTTGGAGTCAGAACTCAGAGAAGTTCGTATCCAGAATTCGAATTCAGAATTCAAAGTAAGAACTCAGAGAAGTTCATATCCACAATTCGTATTCAGAATTTGGAGTCAGAACTCTAAAGAGTTCATATCCAGAATTCAGATTCAGAATTTAGAGTCAGAACTTAGAAGAGTTCGTAACCATAATTATGATAATTCGGATCCTAAAACAGAATGCTTCATATCTAGGTAATTAGAGGATTCCGAGGTTTTGGTTTCAAACCGAATTTTATACTTAGAAAAAAATTATGATAGGAAAAATAAAACGTGGTAAGGATAAGTTTCCTAGGGGAAGGAAATTTTTCCTTATAAAGGTAAAACATAGGGTAAAAAGAGTTTTTCCTTGAGATAAGGTGTTCGTGATTTTCAAAACAAGAAGGAATTGTAAAGACATAAGGAAACCTTATTAGATAAACAATCACCCCCAAGTATGAAGGAATGGAAATGTTATAAGGAAAATGTTATTGACTCAACAATGCAGTTTTATTTTTTTAGTAGGTTATTATTCGTGTGTGGTTCAGAATTTTTCCTGATTGGCTAACCTGATAACCAGTCTTACATGTAAAGGGGTTAAGTTCGTATGAACAAAATAATGTAAAAAATGTTTTAAATAATTGAAGAGAATATTTTTCAATGATAAAAATTTGACTATTCTATTCGTAAATGATGGTTTTGTGATATACAGTTATGCATCAAATAATGGAATAGGTTGTGTCCTTATGAAAAATGATAAAGTTATTCATTATGCATCAAGGAAGTTTATGACACATGAACTAAATTATCCAACTCATTATCTTGAGTTATCAGGCTTAATATATGCTATGAAAGCATGCAGAAACTATCTTTATGGTGAAATATATGACATGTATATGGATTACAAGAGTTTGAAATACATTTTTACATAGAAATAACTCAACATGGGGCAAAGGAGATGGCCATATTACTGAAATATTTTGATTTTTTAATACACTACCACCCAAGAATGCAAAATAAGGTAGAAGATGCATTAAGCAGGAAAGATCATGCACTTTTAAGACAAATAAGGATTGAGAAAGATATTTTATTCATGGATCTAGTAAAGATGGATATAAGAATTCTTAAGGAAAGGAAAACATAATTCCTTTTTAAAATGATTATTAAAACATCTTTACTGTAGAAGATAAAAAACTCTCAATTTGATGATGAGAATATTCAAAATAAAATTAAATCTGTTAAGGATGGATGTTTGGAAGAATTCATGTATGAGGATAAAGTTATGAAATTTGGAAAGAGGTTACATATTCCATAAATACCTGAGATAAAAAGGGAACTATTAGATGATGCTAATAGCTCAAATTTTTATATACATCCTAGTAGTACCAAGAATTATAGAGATATGAATGAATATGTTTTTTTGGGATAACATGAAGTGGGAAATTTCTGACTTTGTGTCAAGGTGTCTAGTTTTTAAATAAGTGATGGCTGAGAGATAATATCCTAGAGGAGTCCTGAAACCTCTACCTATTCCTATGTGGAAGTGGGATGACATTATGATGTAATTTTTCATATTAATACCAAGGAAACTTATAAGTAATGATGCAATATGGGTAATTGTTGATCGTCTAACAAAGTCATCCTGTTTCCTTGCTAAAATAGAATATTTACCATTAGAGCGCCTAACAAAACTCTATATTAATGAGTTAGTAAGACTTCAGTGTCTACCTATATCGATTGTGGCCAATCAAGATCCCAGATTTATATTAAAATTCTGGAAGTGTCTTTAGAAGGAATTGGATATTGAGCTTCATATGTGTACTTCTTATAATCCTCAAATCGATAAATAGTTTCAAAGTACTATTCAAACATTTTAAGACATGTTGAGGTTGTTCTCATTTAACTTTCAAGGTAAGTGAGACTAGTACTTACCTTTGGTGGAATTTTCCTACAATAATAGTTTCCATTATAGTATTCAAATTTCACCATATGAAGCATTATATAGAAATAAATATTGAACTCAAACTTGTTGGGATAGAGTTGGTGAGAGGAAACTTATAGGCCCAAAACTTATTGAAGAGACAATGAAAAAGTTAATGACTTATCAACATCATATTAACGCATCTCAAAGTATAAAAAAGAGATATGATGCCAATTATAGAAATTATTTGGAATTTCAAGTGGTAGATCATGTCTTTTTGGAAAGTATCTCTATGGAAGGGTGTCTTAAGGTTTGTTAAGAAATTGAAACTGAGACCTTGGTATATCAGAAAATTTGAAATTCTAGAATGAATTGGAGTTATATCTTACCACTTAGCTATGAAACCAAGTAACTCCAAAGTTCATGATGTGTTTCACATGTCATTATTAAATAAGTAAATGATAGAACCAATGCATGTGCTCACCTATGAAGAAATAGAACTAAAACTTGATTTGTCTTAATGCGAAGCGCCTATCGAGATTGTTGACATAAGAGAGAAAGTATTGAAAAATCAAATGACTCAACTGGAAATGGTTCTTTAGAGAAACCATAAAATGGAAGAATCAATGTGGTAACCTATGGATGTTATAAAGAAGAACCACTCTCATCTGTTTAAAAGGAAATATTCATGAAAATTTCAAGGATGAAATTTTCGAAGGGAAGAATATAACACACCAAGATTTTATTGTATTTGTCTTCTTTGATTATTTAAATTAATTTGATAGCTTACATTAAAAAAAATTTCATACAATATAAATCATATAAAATAATAGAGGGAAGAAAAAAAAATTTATAAATGAAGAATGAATGAAATGAGAGGTTTTTTCAACAAATTAAGGAACATATACCTATGAAATAGTAATTTGACCTTTGGAATAGTTATGTTACCCTTTGGAATAATAATTTGGCCAATATAATATTAACCTCACCTATGGAAGTATAAATAAAATTTAGTCATCTTATAAATGGTAATATGACATAATTATATCATTGTATAAGTGAATCAATGTTTTAGAAATTATTAATTATGTATTGATATCTTCCTAAAGAATAAATGCCTATTTTCAATTTTATTATTAATATAATGATATAAACAAAAATTTATTTTCATAAAATATAATTATAAATTAATAATTTTATTTCTTATGGTTAGAAGATAATTTTATGAGACATTAGTTGTTTTTTATAAGTGTTATAAAATCATTTAGAAATTTAAAATTGGTATTTTTCGAGTAAATGATGATTTTAAATAAAAATTAATTTTATCATATTTAGAAAATTATTTTGGTAAAATAGAGTTCATTTTTGATTTCTACATGTCAAATAATGGTTAGAGTTAATTTTTGGGATTTTTCTAAAATACTTGCATCTTTGTAGAATAGAAAAATACAATTCTTTACGGTATATGTACATTATAAGTTAAGTACACTATTACTTGAGTCATGGATAATGTAAGAAACGTTGTTTCAAAAATACATGCACTAATTAATATATTTATTGACAATAATCATCACCATTTTTTTGAGCCAAACTAATAAAATAATGAATAAAATATTCAAAAAACACCCATCTCCTCCACTATAAATACCACCCTCGCCACCTATTCTCCCCACACCACTAAATAATTTAATATTGTCCAATTTCTACCATTTCCACTCACAAAACTCTCCCCCATATTTTTATCTTTATGATCTTACCAAAATAAAATTTCTAAGTCCCGTAAGGAGGTTCTCAAGGAGAGGAATTCAAGAGGTAAAACCTTTAATGTTCTCTTTCAATCTATTTTAATTTATTTTCATCTTATTATATCCTTAATTATTCTGTCCAAACATGTATGATAACTAAATTATCATATATATATTATAATTTTATTATTATTATGGAATATTCATTATCAAACCTTGTCTCCTCTTCCTTTTATTCTAAAAATGAAAACATTGTCTGTGAGGTGTCGATTTACCGCCTTCATGGACGACGTGTTTTAATTTTTCAATTACTCCTTAAAGTTTGGCCATAAAACTATTTTAATGGTAACAAAAACTATAATATATTTATTAAAACTTATTTAATATTATATAATCAATATATATATACACATAAAATGAATTCATTAGACAAAACTAGTTTTTGATGATCGAAAAAATACCAAAATAATCTAAATGACTATCACTAACATTTTATCTAATGATAAATCCTAATACAATATAACCGAATGAAATATATAACCATTAAATATTTTTTAATTTCAGTAATAACATATAATTTCAATTCTGGACAACTATTCTCATTTTACTTGATTTTCCATCCATATATACAAGTAATCTGATCATGAAAATAAAAGAAACCAATGACCCCAAACAATAAACTTATATCTTATAACTCATCAAAAAAGAAATAAATGAAATTAATAAAATTATTATAAATAAAATAATAGTATAAAATGTTATTAATTAATTAATTATTGGATTTAATATTATTAGCAAGGATATTAAAATCAAGTGGAGAACACATTCTGACATAAGGCAAGAGACTTTGTATCAATTTCTATTTCATTAAGATTTACTTGGTATTGTGAACCTAATCATTATTATGTGGTGTATCTACTAACTCATTAAGATCATTTTTCATTTGAAATTATATTTATTTTAAATATTTATATTCTTGTATCATGGATAAGATTATTTTCTTAGCTGTATAACATTTTACATGCGATGTTTATTTTGAATGTTGTTTCAACTAGGGAAATATTGATGAATTTGTATCCTCTACTCAATATGGATATTGAAAAGGCATATTGTTCGTGAATTAAATATATGTATGAATAATTATTTTGACTTTATACTATGTCCAGGACTTGTTATAGTCCCTCGATAAATCGATAGGTTTCATGAGACAAAATAGTTAGTGACAAACCCTTCATGTTTTTTTCCAATCAAAATCACATGGATATCTACCCACATACTTAAGCTGTCTTGAGGTTATAGTGGTTTATGTTCCAGAAACATGACGTGCAAATAATAAGAATTATCTTTATTAAATATTCAATTATTAATTTCCATGAGGTTTTCACTTTTACAAAATCTTTGGATGCATTATCATTCTTAGTGTATTGATGGAATGGGTTTTCCGAACTACTTACCTTGCTGTAACTTCTATTCATTATTGTCTATAATTTACTTATTATTGTTTTATAGAACCCTTACTGAGCGTTTGGCCTCACCGTTTAATTTTTTTTCTTCCCCAGGTTATGAAGATTAAATCTTTTAATAAGTGAGAATAAGTAATTTATTTTCTTTTTTTATGTTCTATGTTTAATTACTAATTTAATAAGGGAACCATGTATATATCTAGTTTATTCAAGACTACTAAACCTATCGATCCTTGGTTATGTGACATATATTATCTATTCCATTGTAATAAAATGACCACCAACTATGTGCTACTAGGGTCGAGGTTGTTACATAAAGATTATATGGTATATATTTACCTTTTTGGTCCTGATATGACTTTTCTATCTATTTAGCCTTTTTGAGTTTTAGGTAATTCTACTGGTTATGTATATACTCAAACCTATATGAGTGTTTTATTGCACATGTCATGTTTTATAAAGATGATGTAAAGTTTTATCGTGATCACAGTGGACACAGTGTTAGTTTAGTTGACACTTAGTAGTGTGTAGAGGTATTTAACATAGGGTGATGTTCTTGTTAGGTTCTATGAATCAAAGAGTCTCTTTAATGTCCACATATTCTAGATTGGTTTATAAATGGTATATTTGAAATAGGTTTTTATGATTTACTTTTGGGTTATACTTTTTTTATAATATGTGGATGATTAACATGTCACATTCATTTATATATACACTCATTTGTTTATTTTTTATCGTGAGTTATTATATGTTCTATGAAGACATGTGTTATATATAGGTATTTATAGGACAAGGACTCTCGTATTTGGAGACAAGAATACAAGATTCTAGAAACCATCCCCTGGGCTATTAGTGGTGAGCTTATGGTGGAATACTCATCCCATCCATTGGTCCAAGAGTGGTTTCAATAGGCATATCCATACCAATTTCCACGGGAAAAAACCATGATGCAATAGGCCCAAATTAAACTCAATGTGAATTAATGTGAGACCAGGCATCAAGGTATACAGAATAAATGAATTAAAATATAGAATTTTAGATGGAATTAGGATAAAATAATTGAAATCACAATATATCCTATATGAATAATAATCAATCCACATACATATATATATATATATATATATATCAGGAAATAGATATTATAAGAAAATGAAATAAATGGGGGAAAATCACTCTGGTAAGGATATAATCATATAAATTTGATGTGAATGAGTTAGAGTATAATGAAATAATGATATGTGAGTTGAAATATATTAGAATTATAACTGATATAGTTAAAGTATACATGATAATCACTATGAATCCTATGGGAATAAGAATCAAGCCACATATAGTTTTAGGAAAGGGGTAATTTTTTTATGTTTGGTAAACATTGACAATGCAAAAAATTGGGGATAGATACCATCATCAAAAATGGATCCTATAAAGGAACTCTTATATAAATCAAGATATTACATTTGGATGGAAACATAATTTAAAGTCATTATAAAATGATTACTCTATGTAGTTTGGCATCATAAAAGACAAAAGATGAACAAGAATGTGAATTGGGATCATCTGGACATACTCTAGTTTTGTTCTAGATAATAAGACCTAGAGAGAATGGATTTACATTGTTAAGGGCCAAATATTTGTCCCCTAAATATTTTTGTCACCTTTATTTAACTTATAACTTTCTCCCTATGCCCTTATGATTTTTTGATGAGTGAGAAATCATTTGACATTTTCCAAGACCACCATTTGTGGGTTTGAACCCCTGTGCGATTTATATCATTTTCATTAGAAATTAATTGGGAATAAAAGGGAGATATTAACATAGTTTATAGTCATGAAATGGGGACCAATATATTCAATTTAATATAGTTTAAGTATGAAGATATTATATCGGTATTTCATGTAGTTTATACTCTCACAACATATAGTAATATTAGATAAGAAGGTCGTTTATCTAATTGTTGATGAAAGCAACCCAATGTAAATGGGGAGTGTTATAATAACCAATAAAATGATAAAAATTTGGAATTATAGAGTGAGAATGTTAAGTTACATAGAAATAAACTTTTAGGCTAAGCCTAGTGTGGGAGATTCTAGGATTATTACATATCTTGTGAGAAAAAGTGTCACACCAAATGTAATTTTGTAAAGGAGGTTATATCATGGTTTAAGAATAATAGAGGGACACATGGCTTGAATTATAACCTATGTGACCTATATAACTGAATGTGGTAGTTTTTGAATAGAAAACCTAATATAAATAAAAAATATCTTGAAGCACTAGATTGGGTTGGGGAATTAAATAGAAGGGAACCTTGTGTTGGGCTTAAGATGTTAGATCCAAGTATCAGTTAATATCCCATGGAAATAGAAATCAAGTCACCTGTAGTTTGAGTAAGAAGTGGGTCCAAATAGATAATGGAAGGATATGTTAAACCTAAAATGAATTTACTGATGAGATAGGAACCATGTTGGAGTGAACAAAGACACCCTAACATGGAAAGATTTACTATTTTAAACTAAAGGTTTAATTATTGATTGTCACAGGGAAACATAAGTGGAGTTGTAAACCATGATATGAATTTAGGGATGATACCCATTTATGGGTATCTATTCTAATGAATATCACACATAGGATAGGTGGGGATTCATTAGTTTATAGTCATGAGGTGAGGAAAATGTGTTATGAAAATAATATTCATCTGAAAAGGATCATATACCATGTAGTTTAGGTACATGTAATAAGGACAAAAGTTTTGTAAAACTTATGGTATTGTGATATAGACCTTTCAATCCTAAGTGATTTTTTAATTCCATGTTTTCTTGAGAAACCTCACATTGGTTGGTAGCATAATTCACTCTCGATATAGGGTAATGAAGGAGTATACACTATTGAATTAGACCTTGTGCGTGACACATGGATTTTCTCTATCGGGTTTCAACTTTTTGGGGGTTCTTCCATGTTTTCATCAATATTTTTAATTCTAAAACCCATTATCCCATATCAAATGAATAAAGGTGGAATTTATTTTTTAACTCATAGGTCACCCAATTTTTGTGAACCTCAAGGTTATGAAAGGTGAACAAGAGATTATCTAGTTCATATAACCAAACCTATGACCATACATATCCAATTAAATGGTAATATATGTTTATAATGAGTTTTGAGAATTGGGTGTTGATAAAAAATGCTTTATCCATCACATACATCAATAAATACAGATTCACTTATGTTGGGGTGCACTTAATAGTGTGATATTCTCAAACCAAATTGAAAAAAATTACAGGAAAAGGATTATTATCCTTACCCACCATATATTATAGGATATTTGATAAGGTATTATTGATGGTATCTATGTGTCCATTGGTATTCATACGATAAATGAAATAGTGTTTGGACTGAAATCAATAATTTGAATACAATAATATCAATTCATATGTAATTTGTTTCCCTATTATATGTTAGGATAACATGTGTAATGACACGAACCTTTTAAATAATATTTTGTTTCCTAAAAATGTGTGTTATATTATTACTCACAAAACTATATCCCTTAAATAATGAAGTGGGTATAATTGAAATGTGACATTTGGGTTTCAACCGTTATATTAAAATTGTCCAATTATGACTGTTGGTCAATATGACCATTAGAAAAAATACATTTCATAATGATTTTGATGTTATAATTGGTATTATAAATAGAAATTATAATGGTAAATTAATAATGAGAGAAGAGTCTATGGAATGATCTAGCAGAATTGGGCTGTTGAAAGTTTATTTGTATAATCATGGGAAAGAGGAAGTATCTTTTGGCTTCACTTTGGACCAAGACCAAGTTGGGCTTCAACACGTTAAGCTGGAGTGAAATCACCTATGGGAGAAGTTCAAGTTAGTTAAGATCACCGCTCGAGAGATATTATCTGAGCCACCTTAAGATTCTATCACCATTGCAGACCTTACCCTTAGGTCGTATGCAGTTGCTATAAGGGGTTATGTGTCAAGGACTTAGTTTAATAAATTGTAATCCCTTTATTTTAATAAAATTTTCATTTAATCATTTCCATTTTAAGAATAGTTTTTATTAATAAAATATATGCTTAATTGAGAAAAATTAGATAAATATATTTTACAGGTTAAAATTTCACTTTTCAGATATTTCTCATATTTAAATAATTATTATGGTTAGAAAAACATCATTTTTGAATTTCAAATGTCAAAATTAATCTAGGGTGAATTTTTAGTATTTTTATAATATGTTTTATATTTTTGATGAATAGTGAAAAATACTATATTTTTTCACTTAAATTATTATTAAATATTTAATTACTTAAAATGATTTTCAAAAAACAAACATATTCACTTTTGATCTGCAAGATATTAGAGTCTGATATGATCAACTTAATTTTTTTAGTGAATAGTAACTTGACCCTTTGGAATAGTAATGTTACCCTTATGAATAGAAATATGACTAATGGAACAGTAACCTCACCTAAGGAAGTATAAATATAATTTAGGAATCTTAAATGGTAATGTGATATAATTATACCCTAGTATAAGTAAATTAATGTTTTAGAAATTATTAGTTAAGTATTAGTATTTTTATAAAACATAAATGTTTAATTAAAAATATATAATTAAAATAATTTTTTAATTGAAAATATATTTTCATAAATGGAGTTTATTTTTTAATTCTACATGTTTAAAAATGGTTACGGTGAATTTTTGGGATTTTTCTGAAATAGTTGAATTTTCAGTGAATAGTAAATATAGAGTTTTGAGTTTTTATTATGTTTATTGACATCATTAATGATGTAATAATGATGTAATAATTCAGGTAGAATATTCAGGATTAAAATATTATAATAGGTGTCCCAAGTGTCCAATACCATGGGGAAATACCTTGGGAAAGCTCATGGTTTTTGAAATACCACTACCGTTGTGTCCTCAAAAATTAATTGAAAATTATATTAATTTTTCTATAAATAACCATCCATATCACCATTATATTTCATTAATAATTCACTATACTTGAGTCTTTGATAGTATTACCTCCCAATTAGTCCTCATAAGGTGACCCTCAATCATCCAATGTCACGATCTTCTATTTTTAGGAGTCATTATTCAGGGTAAGAGAAATCTCAAATAACTCTTTTCCTTTTAAGTTCTCTTTTATGTGGTATATCTTTCAAATTTCCATATATTGTTATTTTATGAATTTTATTATATAAATATAATTTATTAAGATTAATTTATGAATGGGATACCCTTCCCCTCTATTTTTAATGTTTTCAAAAACCGTGTTTCTTAACAGTTATGTTGTTGTATTTTAATCTCAAAATTTCTCTCTTTTTATCATGAAATTATTTTATTTTATTTTGTGAATACCCAAACTCTATATTATCCAAGGGTTTTCACATATATTTTAAAATTATATATATTAATTTTGGTATTAACATACATGAAACCCTCTTACCTTTTCTATGGGTTTAAAATGACAATTGGATCTTATTTTTAAGTACTTTCTAAAACACCATGATTTTGAAATAAAACCTGTTTATTTTATTATACATAGATTATTTATGAGATGTTTTATTATGATATTTATGGATCACATTAATCAATATATATTAATGGTTCACCCTGTTATCTCTTTAATTCATTGGGTAAAGAATTTAATCTCTATAGATGATAAGTTTTGCGATACCTTGGTAAATAACCTTGGTAATGTTTATGGCACCTCAGTGACAAACCTTGGTGATATGATTATGAATGACTAAATTAAATTTTGAATCCACAATTAAAAGTTATGATTCATGTTATTTTATTTATTATATTCTTCATGTTCTATTTTTCATTCCATATTGACATTCTTCACGTTCTTTTTAGTAATTCTCAAGATCACATGTAAATTGTTTCAGTTGTTTTCCCTTACTGAGCTTTCAGCTAATTATTTCTTTTAATATATGTCCCCAGGTTGTGTGATTAAGTAAATATCCTTATTATGAACCAAGAAGATACCTTTAAAGTGGAATAAAATACTGTTGTATGTTTTCAAGTATTATGTACCTTATTTCTAAGACACTAAAATTTAAAATATCATCTCTTTGTAAAATTTAATGCAATGTTTTGTAATAAAAAAAAGGTATGCCATAACATGAAGATAATAATATATAATTATGATATTATTCATTATTAAGGTGATTATATCCTGAATTATAACCTCTTTTAAGTGATCAACTTCATCACATTTGAAAATAATTCAAAGATAGAATGGATGAACGTGAACTACCATGAAATAACTGGTGGGTATGGACCCATGATATATATACCATAGAAGAAAATATATAGAATTAATTTATATAATATGGAAACTCTAATGTTTTATGGATGAAATTATTATGTTATTATTATTTATGGAACTTCTTTTAATACTCTGTTAAGTCATGTACCATTTGGGGGTAAAGGTACAAATGTCTCTTGATATGATAACATAATAATCATCATGTTTGGTGGGAACTACAAATGTTAGAATAGAACAATTTTATAACCTTTAGGGCCTATAATTATTAAAAAAACCTAGAGGGTACCTAAATAACCAATTCTTGTAATGTTTTTTCAATGAATTTTGGTCATTGTAGCAGTGAAAAATTTGTTACTTATCTATATTTTTTTTTCATTTTCTGCTTGACCCTATAGAAAAGAACTATTCTAGAGATAATACACCATTATAGACTTATAATTGATCATTTGGTCAACATTCATGGATGATGGATCTTCCTGGGGTTGTGTGAAATTATTTTTATTCACTTAATTTATATCATAATTTATTAAAGTTTCACTTTATTATATAGTACAATAATGATTATCTCATCTTGAATTGGGTCATAGAGAAAGAAAATCAAAATTTTTAGCACATATTCTTAGATATTACATATATTTATGACATAATAAATTAATAGAATAATGGGAAATTATTCTATAAACTCATTTATAAGTGAAAGTATTAAAACAGACTCCTTATTATTTATAGAATATTCACCCATGATTTTTTTGTTACCAATATCGAAACACCTTTGACATTAAGTCAAGTAATAAATATTTGTAGGTCAAAAAATATAATTGTGATAAGGGACTAATATTCTACCTCATTATTATTACAAAACTCCAAATGGAAGAATGGATATGGAAATAATTCCTTTAAATAAGATATAAATATGACCCCATTCCATACCTATTAAATCTAGGCCACCTATCATCTTACAATTGGATATTGGGATACACCACTAAAGAAAATATCCCATGAACAAGAGTTTTCATTAATTGAGAATCTCTCTTCACTAGAAATATTTATATATATGTGTAACAAACCATATAAATCAAGGAAGAGATCTTATTTAAAATTTTCCACTTTATGTGTGTTTATACCTGTTATATATATAGATGTGATTGGTTATGGATTGGGATAAGAAGATGAGAAAAGGTAAAAGGTGGTAAAAAATATCCCAAGGACTAGATTAGACACTGAATTCCCTGTGGGTAGCCACCAGACTTTTGGTGTTTGTATCAGGGGATACTATTGCTGGTGTTCTAGGAGTGATCACTGAAACCCTGTGTCCCAGGGAAAGTCTAGTTGGGGAAACTAAACTTTTAATGGGACCCAAACCCTCTAATTTATTAAGGAATATTTTTTTCTCTTCCCCCCTTATACCCTATTTTAATACTCTTATTCTTTCCCATTGAATCCCATGTATAATGGGTCAAACCATTAATTGATGGTTTTGGTTCTTTCTCCTCTAATACTTGATGGATTTAAGTGTTTTCAATTGAGTTGATCCCAAAAAGTAAGTAAATCCTCATATGACTATAAAATTATTGAATCTATCTCAATAAATCCTTATAATTGACTTCAAATCCATAAATTGGAGGTTTTGTAGTACTATGTGGATTACTATCAATTGATCATGATTCATTAAATGATATTAGACTTTAAGACTCATAATTATATATGTTTTTGGTCCCTATATTCTCCCTTTATTTTAAATAATATTTATTTTAGGTCCTAATGAGAGGATTACAAGGGAAATTGAGGGGGGGGGGGGGTTTGAATTTTCTTGCTTTAAAAACTTTATACTAGAAGTACATAATGAAAGTAAATATTAAATACAAAATATATTTTATTAAGAATAAAAATTCAATTCCCATTTTAATATACCGAAAATAATATAATATAAATAGTAATGAAAATACATAAATAATAAAATGATGTCATAGTAGATTTTATAGAGTTTCAGGTAAATCCATACTCTATTATTCATAGTCTCTATAACTCGTTGAGAGATATGGACATGCGCCAATGACTTCAATTTTGAAGGGATTAAATCTATTTATAATATTTTATTTAATACTCTAGAGGTAAAAACCAACATGAATTTTATATTGAAATAATAACCAAACCAACCTTTTGACATGGAGGTATAACCAAACTTGATTTTTATAGGAAGAGGAATAACCTTATACATAAGAATTTTATTTTGGAAAGTGAAATATACGTTTCCTTTTAATTGAGTAATAACTACTATTTTTTTTGGTGTGACAAGTTGATAAATAATTTTATAAGACATAGAAAATATATCTTAAACAAAATAAAAATTCTATAATTAGTAACATAAAAGAAGTTAGTTGGGATATCAAATATGACAGATTCAACCTTCAATGTAGAGTTATTGAATGATTTAGGCTTCAATAAAACCATCATGTTGATATATCTCCCTCAAAATAGAAATAAGGCTTTTATAGTTGAGTTCACATACTTATAGATTCATGTTTACACCTTGAGTATTTATAAAAATAATTCTATAATGGTAATATTTGATCAATATTAATATTTTATCTTTAATAACATCATTCAGAGTTATTTAAGAAGTTTGGTGACCATATTTTCCTTTTCATCATTTATATTAATGGGAAACATAAATTTTAATAAATATTGAAAATATTAAAGGTAAATATTTTTTAGAATCTTTATACATTAGATCCATTTCATTTTATGTGTTGGATAACTCTTATAACATTATATTTCGTTTTTACTCATATAAAATTACTTAGTAAAACTTTGTAGTTATTTATATTATCCATCCCTGAATTCTCTTTAAAATATAATTAATGACTTATATTCTCCATGGTATGCTTATTCCACCACCTATGTTTTGATCACATTTATCGATATCTTCATATCACATGAGTTAGTGAAATTTTATTCATTGATATATTAATGTCACATGATACAACTTTTAAAGTCCCGATTATTTCATAATATAAATAAAAATTCATGTAAAATGAGATATAGAAGTCATACAGGATGATTTATATCATATCTAGTGATTAGATAATGTCATATAACACCAATTTCAATTTGAATTCTAGCAAGTCTTCAACATCCATTTTGATAGATCCAAAAAATAAAAAAATAGAAAAAGTATATAATAATTACATATCAATATTTCATTCTTATTAAAGTATTTGAACAAATAACATCAACATAGACTAAAATTCTAAAGAATTTTTATAAAAATAGAGTATTATATAAATATATAGATATCCATGTATCATTAAAAAAATGACATTTTGTGAATTGGAATAGAATTGGATATATCATATATTATGATATATTTAATATTAAAATACAAAATCCAAAATAATTTGATATAATTACACAAAAAATATATATTTAATATTTCCAAATAATATGAAATAATTAAAATGAAGTTAAATTCAAACTATTAATTCAATAATAATATAAACAAAAACACTTTAGACAAATTAATAAATCACAATAAATGAATAACATTAACATATTATGATAATAAACAAGAAGAATCCAATAAAAATAAAATATGTAAATATATTTTTTATAATTATTTTAAAAAGTTAATATAATGGGAAAGAGCCAATAATATCCCCTTTTTGATAATTACCTAACACTTAAAAAACAATCCACCTTTTTTGAGTGATAAGAAAGGAGAAACATGAAAATTTATATACTAAGAAAATTAAATTTAATATAATAATAAAGGGAGTAAAAGTTATACATATTGATATAATTAACCCTAAATATATTAAAAAGTATGATATAAATAATAAACAACAATTCAAAAAAGATATCTCTCCCATATTAAAATATTTAAGGATAAGTAAAATATAGAGAAAAAACCAACACAAAAATTTCCTCCATAAGATTATCATCCAATCCAATATGCTCCCTCTTAAAAAATAAAAATAGAGTTAATAACAAAATATAATTTATAAGAATCCTATAAAATCTACTAAGTGGGAACATTTTAAAATATGAACTAGTTTAGAGAAAAAAATAAAAACAATTATAGAATAATTAAATAAAAAAATAAAAAAATAAAAAAATAAATTATAGAATTTAATTATTTGAAGTATTTTATAACTTTATATATTTTTATCAATATACACACTCTTTTAAACTATTAATTAACCTATATTTCTAAATTTCTCATAAATTTTAATCCATATCTTCTTTTTCAATCTATCCAATCTAATGAACTGGAAAATATACATATCTCTTTTGACCCTTGGAGCAAAGATTATATTGAAGATGTACCTGGTTTATTAAAATAAATAAATCCAAGATGCCATCTAAATTATCCTAAAAGAGATTCTAGAATATAGTTTCCATCCAGACAGGATCAGAGGGTAGTGGTTATGTCATCAATAACCCCTCAAGAAGAAGGATAAAAACATAAGAAGAAGAGTGATCCTAAAATTCTTAAAAAAATAATTTAATGTTTTATTTTCATAAAAAATAATAAGGTAGAAGAGTAATTAAGAAAAAATAATAATAAACCAATTATTCACTAGAAAATAATGTCACCTATATGCATCACACTAAGAAGACCATTTTCAATGCTCTAAATAGAATTAAGTGTAATTTGGAAGAATAATTAAAATAGTTTTCTTAGTTAAATGACTATGTGAGAGAGGTAATGATTTTTATTAATTCATAGAATACTATATGTCAAAGAAATATTCTAGTCACCCCTTTTAAGAATGAGATAATCATCATTTTTCTATATAGACCCTTACTTACTACTAAATAAACTAACATGGGACATTATTTGGCATGTTGAAAATAAGTAGTAGAATTATATAAGATTATTAAAACATTAAATAAGTATGGTTATTCTTAAGATAAAATTAATCCATTACTAACAAATGAAAATTCAATTAAATATAATGTGATTACAAAAAAACTAAAAGATATTAGAGAAAAAAAGAAGTTGGTGGTAAAAATTTAAAATAAAATAAAATGTTCTAGGTGAAGAAAGATAGATATAAAGAGGAAGGATCTACATTAGATAAGATATATGATAGTAAGATATAAATACATGAATTTAATCATATTATTTGATATATAATAGGCTAAGAGTATAATTAATCTCTGATGGTGATGAGGATAAAGTTGTTACCACTTGGATCATTCGATATTTGAGTTTATATATTACACCCTCAACATTGAAAGACTCTATAATGGTTATCAAAGAAAATATTAGTAAATTTATATTAATTTATCAAAAATTTATATTTTTAATTCAAATTAGAGAACCTCAACCTTCACTAGATAAAATTATTCATAATACTTTGCAAGATCCCCTAAAGACTACATTAGAGGATTTTTATAAGGAAATTAATGTTCTAGACTAGAGTGAGTATAAAATTATTACTACTATTCAAGAAGAAAATTAAAATGTTAAAGTACAATGAAGAATATTTGAGGAACAATTAGTGGTTAAAGAATTTACATTATATATTATTGGAGTTGTTATAGAAGGATATAAGAAGTATAAGGAAGAAGTTGAAAAGTCTTGACTATCATTCCTAAATTTGTTTTTATTATGTATTTATTTTCATTACATCAATAATATTTTCAATATTATATGATTAATATCTTTTTATTTAACTATTTTATATTTATATTTGTTTTAATAAGTACAAAATGGTAGAATATATTTTATTTAGATTTGATAAATGGTGAAATATTCTCTTATGTAGCGGGAGTTTGTAAAATTTTATTATATTATTTTAATTTATTTCATTTTGGATAGTGTAATGGCCTAGAACCTCATGAACCCTCCCTTTTTCAAATTTCAGTGCGACCGATCAGCGCAACCCATCGGCGCGACCGATCGGCGCGACTGATCGGTGTTATCCAGCCTTTTCAGGTTTTACTTCTGCAGTTTTTCTCGTAACACCTCTCTTAGGCCTTTTTGACCTTCTAAGTCATTTCAAGGCCGCTTTTAACCCATAATTAATATCTAAAAACCCTGAGAAACCTCCCTATTAAATAAAAATTAATTCAGTCATGTGAAACCACTCAACTGCGTGATGAACCATGATCCCAATTTAAAGCGTTCAAATTTATCATATCCCGTAACAACGGGATTTTATCTATATATCACAGAAGAAGTTATTACTCCCCCTTCTTCACTTTTGGATGACTTCTGTCTTCTCTGTGGTGCGCTTGAAGTCCTTTATTTCTTAGACTTGTGGTGCGCTGACGCTGAAGTCGTCTGCTCATCCTTAGAGTTCCTAACGTCCCTCCCCTACAGGCCGTGCATCCCCTATTCCTGAAGCGGAGTTGGAACTTCGATCTTTGATCAACCAAGTAGGGGTTTCACCTTCGTCTCTATTTTTTGTGTATCTTGTGGGGTGGGTACACTACTGATTCTGTATAATTAGATGAACCAAACTTTAATGAAGATAATAAACAGATTCTAAAGAATTAAGGGGAGGGGTGTGATTGATGATGCTGCTCTATTTTTATCCTCTTTCATGATTACTGATTTTTGAATTATGAGGGCTTAATCCTATAGAAAATAATGGACATTGGTGGTCTTTCTCTGTGCATTAATAAACCCTTACCCCTTGTGATGTTTAAATGGATTTTATTTTGGTTGTGAACCTTTTGTGGTGTAAAGGAAATTGGTTAATTACGTATATTCAGCTAAATAAATTGGAAGCACCAAGATCAACTCATTTTCTATGAAAACCCATATTTAAGACCAGGGGAATTGAAACCATGGAGTGTGTTAAATCTTTTAAATCTGAAAATACCTGTATGGGCCTGCCTTGTGTTGGTGGTAGTGGTTTGATTGTTTTTCCTTCATGGGCCATTTGCGGGTGACCTTATGGTTTTCTTGGATGGGGTCTTAGATTGATGGGGTGATGCGGGTGGGTATGGGATTCCCTGTTGTTACACTTTGAGGCTATGTGATTACTCTGCTTATATCACGAATTGGGGTGGGATCCTTTGCTGTTGAGAAATCATTGGCTCCCAGATTTTGGGGACATGGGGATGTATCTTGGGGTTTTCTTTGGTTCCAGTACTTTGAGGGATCTCCCTTATCCCTTTGTTGTTGTGACTTAGCAATAGAACCAGGTGTGAATACTTAAATTGTTGTTGGTTGTAACTTTTTCCCTTAGTTGTGCTTATGCTGTTTGTTCCCAGTAGTGTAGAAACTTATTTAAACATTATTACGTAACACAAAAATAAGGATGGGACAAATGGGGATTTGGTTTGATGTGAGTTGTGACTTGGGCATGGGTTCTGTTCTCTTCTCTTATGAATGAATAGTAAGGATATTGTTATTTAGGCTGGCTGAAGAAAAAACTAGATTGGGTGAGTTCTTGTTACCTATACATATACTTGTAGTTTTTGTGTTTCTTATTCGCGCCCCACCAAAGTTGAGCACTTAGTACCGAACACCCCAATTTCATGGGGTAGGGTGTTTTTCCCAACACTTCTATTTGTGGCTAGTTATTAGCTCCTTTCTGCTTCCTTTCCTGGATAGCCCAAGTATCTTCAGGCAGGCTGTGATGGCCTGAACTCCATTATTAGCCCAAGAATCTTCGGGTATGGTAGTGTGGTGGTTGGACCAGGTCTGTGCAGGCAGGTGGTTTCCCAAGTATCTTCGGGATGAGTCCGAGGTGTCTTCGGGCGTGGAAGTAGTTCTTCTAGCCCAGGTGTCTTCGAGCGTGGCAGTGGTAGTTCTAACCTAGGTGTTTGTAGGAGTGGTTACCTATAGGAATTATGGACCAGGTGTCTGCGGGCAGGTTAGTGGTTGTGGCCCAGGTGTCTGCGGGTGGGATATGTGGTTGTGGCCTAGGTGTGTGCGGGCGGGGTATGGTAGTGGGACTGTGATGAGAATGGCGGGATTGGTCCCATGCATAGGATGTATTCAATAACCAGTGGGAAAGTGGCGTGGGGTACCCAAACATCGATGTGCTATTACTATATATTACTTGACTTGCGTTATTTGGGGAGTGTGCCTTGGTGAGGATTGGGTGGTTAGTTTCCTTGCTAGGTGCTTGGTTATCTATTTTCTCACAGAGCCTTAGTATGCCTCCCCACTTGTGCATGAGAGTCTTTTGTTTTTCCCTACTGACTATAATTTTATGCTCACCCTATGTATATAAAACTGCTTTTAGGTTTCCAGGAGGACTTCAGGGATCATGCTGGACCGTACTAGCTCAGACCTTGTGACAGATCAGTGCAGTCACTATTGTTCTTTTTTTGGTATTTTTCTTTATAGTCTCCTTGTACATTGTTGATTTTACTTTTGTACCATGCATTGGGAATGGTTCTTGGCTTTACTTTTACTTTTAGTTTTGGTGTTGTGGGATTCACTATCTTATATCCCGATCCTATTAAAAGAAAAAGGGAAATGCCTTCAATTTAGTGTGTGATTTCAAGCCCTTGGTGCTGGTCGCCACTATCGGACCTATTGAAGGCGGGTTTCGGGGGTCATTATATCTCCTTCAACTTAAAGAAGGAAGAGCCTGGAAATCTGGTGACCCTTCCCTCCTTTTGGTGAAGGCGGGTCATTACAGAATGGTATCAAAGGTGAGGTTGAGAGATAAGATGGAGTGTGGAGTTAGGAATAGTGTGGATTCCATGGGATGGTAGAGCAATGGTGTTGGGTGACCTTGGTGCGTGAATTAGGCCAGGGAATACCGGCTAAGACACAAGATTTTAGGCCCCCCCTGTGATCTGATGCAAGGAATTTGGACCTACCGAACGACCAAGTGAGGCCACACTGATTGCTGGGTAGAGACCCTAGGAAAGGTACATGCATCATAATGACTTGTGTTCCTGTGTTTCTGTGGTGTTTTGGGATTTTTAAATAAATAATAAGTTTAAGAAGTTTTAATAACAATATTATGCACTACTTGGGCTTAAGAATTCCTTATTTACCTTGCAACTATGGAACCCAGGAGATGAAAACGAGTTGTACGGGCGATCAAGGCCTAAGAGGTTGATTTGGATGGTCAGCAGAGGGATGATTGAGAGGAGGAGGATGACCAGTGGAAGAAGACTCTTCGATCCTTCTAACGACAGACCCTCAAGAAGTATGAGGGCATCACCTCTGAAATGAAGACGAAGGGCTGGCTAGAGAAGATGGTGATAGCCTTCGGCTTGATCCTGGCTCCGACCGAGTACTGGGTTCCTCTAGCTGTCAACCAGATGCGGGGAGCAGCGTGTCAGTGGTGGATGCTCTACCTGGGGGAGAGGAGAGAGGCTGAGGTGGCATGGGCTGATTTTGAGGAGTTCCGAGCGGAATTCCTCTCTTCTACGATGAAGGTGGAGAAGAGGAAAGAGCTACTCTACCTCCAGCAGGAGAGTATGTCAGTATGGGACCTGGGGATCAAGTTCAAGGACCTCCTCCGCTTTTCTTCAGACCTCTTTCTAGATGAGGATTCTCGGGCGAGATGTTTAGAGGAGGAACTCCGACCCTCCCTCCAGTACACCCTTACCCCCTTCACCTTGTCGACATACTTGGAGGTCCAAAAGAAGGAAGAAGTGGTGGAGAGGATGCACACGCTAGGCGGTGTATCACGAGAGGGGATCCAGCTGGGATCATTGAATGGGAAGGCCATCAGTTCCAAGCCTCCAGCATTAGGGCCCTCTAGGTTTTGACCGGTATGGAGCTGGCCCTAGCAGTTCCAGTTCCGATCTGCCTGCCCTCGCCCCTTTCCTTTGGGACTAGGACCGAGTGGATTTGTCTGTGGCAGCTATGGGCATCTCCAGAATCAGTGCCCAGACCGAGTTTAGTACGACAGTGGCAGACAGGCCCAACACCCGCCTCAGCAGCAGCTTCCAGCTAGGCCCTTCCAGCAATAGAAATAGGGGTAGCGAGCTCCCGCTCCTCCGAGGGAAGACGTTGCAGTTGAGGATGACCTCAGGGTGCTCTTCAGGGAGCTCGACCAGGGCGTGGTCGGGGAGGAGGATGACATCCGAGGGGCAGAGGAGCTGGGTGTGGATAGTTGCACGCCGCGGAGGCAGTAGTTCTGGCGAGACCGGAGGTTGTTCAAGGTACAATCAGTTTGTTCAGTACCCTGGCTTACACCATGTTTTATACCGGATCTTCGCACTCCATTTTTGCACTCGGTATGGCCCATGCTCTGGGACTAGATGCCGAGAGACTTCCAGTGCCCCTGGTACTGAGCACACCAGTCGGAGATTAGACCAACTTGATATATGTTTTTAGAGGATAGAGACTGATGATAGGGCCACATCAGTCGATCAGGGATCTACTACTGCTACAGATACAACCATATGATGTCATCCTAGGAATCAACTAGCTGTTCTCTGTGTATTCCATCATCGACTTCTTCCAAGGAAGGGTTGTTTTCTCAGACATGGGTGGACGGTGTGTTACTTTCACCGGTGAGTGGAGTGGTCAGAAAGGTAGCAAGCGAGAGGAACCCCTCCTCTCCTTGTTAGCCGAGTTGTCAGTAGAGTCAGTAGATACTGAGATGGTGAAGGTACCAGGGATCATCTGTGAGTTTATGGATGTCTTTCCTGAGGAGGTAACGACTCTACCCCCTGGACATGATATCGAGTTTGGGATAGACTTGTAGCCTGGTGCTCATCCGATTTCGATGGCTCCTTACCATATGGCCCCTTCGGAGCTACGGGAGTTGCAGATTCAGATTGACAACCTGATGAAGAGGGGTTATGTTCGAATGAGTGCATCACTATGGGGTGCTCCAGTCTTTTTCACAAAGATGGAAGATGGTGGTCTCAGGTTGTGCATATACTACAGGAGGCTAAATCAGGTAACGATCAAGAATCACTACCCTTTTCTGAGGATAAACGATATCTTTGACCAGCTGAAAGGGGAAGTATGGTTCTTGAAGATCGACCTAAAGTCTGGATATCACCAGTTGAGGGTGAAGGAGGGCGACATCTCGAAGATGGCCTTCAGATGCAGATATGGGCACTTCGAGTTTGTAGTCATGACTTTTGGTGTTACGAATGCCCTAGATATGTTCATGGGGATTATGAACTCCGTCTTCCGAGAGTACCTGGATCAGTTCTTAGTTGTGTTCATTGAAAACATCCTGATCTATTCAAGATCAGAGAAGGGACACACGGAGCACCTAAGGACGGTTTTGGAGGTCCTCCGACAGCACCAGCTCTATTGGAAGTTGTCGAAGTGCAAGTTCTGGACATGAGAAGTGCACTTCCTTGGGCACGTAGTGTCCGAGAAAGGGGTAGCGGTGGACCCATCAAAGGTTTAGGCAGTTGTTTCTTGGGTAGCACCCAAGAATGTGGTAGAGGTTCGCAGTTTCCTCGGGCTGGTAGGTTACTACCAGAGGTTCGTACCCAACTTCTGTCGAGTTTCGGCGCCTTTGATAGCCTTGACCAAGAAGGACCAGGTTTTCGTGTGGAGTGAGTAGCGTGAGGCAGCCTTTAGCTATTTGAAGGAGAAATTGGTTAGTGCCCCAGTGCTGAGACTTCCAAAATAAGGGGAGGCGTATGAGGTGTTCTGTGATGCTTCAGGGCAAGGCCTCATATGTGTGTTGATGTATCGACAAGGGGTGATCTCTTATGGGTCTAGGAATCTACACCCTCATGAGTGTAATTATGCCACCCACGATATAGAACTTGTAGCAGTCAATTTCGCACTGAAGTTATGGCGGCATTACCTAATCGTAGAATGCTTTATGGTCTTCACGGATCACAAAATCTTGAGGTATGTCTTCTCCCAGCGGGACCTAAACATAAAGCAGTGAAGGTGGATGGAGTTCCTCCAGGATTACGACTTCGAGATATCCTACACTGCAGGAAAAGGGAAAGTAGTGGCTGATGCTTTGAGCAGGAGGTTATAGAAGGATGCAGTCTGAGAGTTGGCAGATGCTTAGAAGGAGATGGAGGAGTTGGATGCCTTTCACCTGGATGCAAGGTTGGATAGTGGTAGGGGTTGCCTATATCAGATGACAATGCAATCTTCTCTGTTGTGGAAAGTGGAGGAGTCTCAATGGGGAGACCCAAAAGTGCGAAGTGATGCGCGACCGATTTGACTAGGGCGATGCTCCGGAAGGGTGGACGAAAGATGGTCAAAATCAGATTCTCTTCTGGGGGAAGATTTTTGTTCCAAAGGAAATGCATGGAAAGGTTCTTAGTAAGTTCCAAAACACACCCCTAGCAGTACACCCAGGAGTTTCCAAGATGTACCAGGGTCTAAGGAGACATCTTTGGTGGCCCGGAGTAAAGCAAACAGTGGCTGAGTTTGTGGACAAGTTCTTAGTGTGTCAGCAGGTAAAGGCTGAACACCGTGTTCTAGGCGGGTTGTTGCAACCTTCATATCTCCCCGAGTGGAAGTGGGATGACATGTTGATGGATTTCTTCACGGGACTGCCCAAGGTGCAAGGGGGATACGACACCATCTGGGAAGTAGTGGATCAGTTGACGAAGTCGGATCACTTTCTGGCTATTAAGGAGTCGAGTATAATGGACGCTCTAGCACTGAAGTATGTGGATGAGGTGGTGCGGTTGCATGGAGTTCTGAGTTCCATAGTCTCAGACAGGGATGCATGTTTTACCTCACAAGTATGGAGGGGATTGCAGCATGATTTTGGCACCCAGCTATGTCTTAGTACTACTTTACACCCCTAGACAGATGGGCAGACAGAGCGCACCATCCAGACCTTGGAGGACATGCTGCAGGCATGTATTCTGGACATTGGGGGTTCATGGGTGTGACACTTGCCTCTGGTAGATTTTTCCTACAATAATAGCCACCACTCTACCATTGCCATGGCTCCATTCGAATCCCTATATGGAAGGCCGTGTCGCTCAGCCGTGTGCTGGACTGAGGTTGTAGAAGCAGGTGTTCTTGGCCCGGAGGTGGTGCAGAGCATGATAGAGAAGGTTCAGCTTATACGAGAAAGGATGAAGGTGGCTTAGGACTGGAAAAAGTCATATGATGATAATAGGAGGAGACCCTTGGAGTTTGAGGTCGTGGACCACATGTTCTTGAAGGTATCTCATTGGCGTGGACAACGGAGGTTCGGTAGGGGAAGTAAGCTTTCTCCCTGGTTCATTGGACCCTTAGAAGTGTTGCGGACGGTCGGTGAAGTGGCTTACCAGCTAGCGCTACCACCGCCACTACTGAGGATACATGATGTATTCCATGTGTCCCAAATTCGTCGATATCTACAGGACAACTCCCACGTCATCGATTGGGGAGAGTTAGATATCAAAGATGATGCGACCTTCATAGAATAACCAATCAAGATCGAGTATCGTAAGGAGAAAGTGCTTCGTGGGTGAACTATTCCCTTGGTTCATGTTTTATGGAGACATGGTGGGCTTGAGGAAAGTACCTGGGAGAGGGAAGCACAGATGCGTGCCCAATACCCCGAGCTATTTTGAATTTTGTCCTGTTTGGTCAGTACTTTTTGTACTGTGTAATGATTACCTTGTTGGATATGGATGTGTAGTTTCCTTTTCTGTGGATGTGTGTGTGAAATTTTTTAAAGAATGGGGAGTGGAGGACCTAATCCCCAATTAAGACGCATTAAACCAGATGCGCCTAAAACCGTGCGGGCGAGTCAGTGACACCCAAAGCAGATAATATCTTAACATGGAAGAAGGGAAACCCCTCTCCCATTGGATTAGATGGTTTAGCCTTTTTTTCATGGTTGCATGGGGAAAGGAGTGGTAGGGCGTTTGTGTTTGTTTAGGGGATAAGGTGTTCCTGTGTTAGAGAGGTTCACTCATGAGAGGTATCTTTCGGGGTGGCAGTTCGGACCCCCCCTCTTTCCTTCGATATGGGTTTTGATTCTCAAGGACGAGAATGGTTTGAGAGGTATCTAATGTAATGACCCAGACCCTCATGACCCCTCCCTTTGCCAAATTTTGGTGCGACCGATCAGTGTTATCCAGCCTTGTCGGGTTTTACTTCTGCAGTTTTTCCTGTAACACCTCTCTTAGGCCTTTTTGACTTTCTAAGTTGTTTCAAGGCCATTTGTAACCCATAATTAACATCTAAAAATCCCAAGAAACCTCCCTATTAAATAAAAATTAATTCAGTCGTGTGTAACCACCCAACTGCGTGAAGAACCATGATCCTAATTTAAAGCGTTCAAACTTCTCATATCCTGTAACAACAGGATTCTATCTATATATCATAGAAGAAGTTCTTCTTACCCCTTCTTCCCTTTTGTCCGAATTCTCTCTTCTCCGTGGCGAGCTTGAAGTACTTTCTTCCCGAGACTTGTGGTGTGCTTAGGCTGAAGTCATCTACCCATCCTTGGAGTTCCAGACATCCCTCCCCTGCAGGCCGTGCATCCCCTATTACTGACCCAGAGTTGGAACTTCAATATTTGATCAACCAAGTAGAGGTTTCACCCTCGTCTCTCCTTTATGTGTATCTTGCGGGGTGGGTACGCTACTGATTCTGTATAATTGGATGAACCAAACTTTAATGAAGATAATAAACAGATTCTAAAGAATGAAGGAGAGGGGTGTGATCGATGATGCTACTCTATTTTTATCCTCTTTCATGATTAATGATTTCTGAATTGTGAAGGCTTATGCCTAATAAAAATCATGGCCATTGGTGGTCTTTCTCTATGCATTAATAAACCCTTACCCCTTGTGATGTTTAAATGGATTGTATTTTTGTTTTGAACCTTTTGTAGTGTAAAGGAAATTGGTTAATTACGTATATTCGGCTAAATAAATTGGAAGCACTAGGATCCACTAATTTTCTATGATAACCCCAGTTTAAGCCCAGTGGAATTGAAAACACAGAGTGTGTTAAATCTTTTAAATCTGAAAATACCTGTATGGACCTGCCTTGTGTTGGTGGTAGTGGTTTGGTTGTTTTTCCTTCACGGGCTGTTTGCGGGTGAGCTTATGGTTTTCTTGTATGGGGGATTAGATTTATGGGGTGATGCAGGTGGGGATGGGATCCCTTGTTGTTACACTTTGAGGCGGTGTGATTACTCTACAGATATCACGAATTGGGGTGGGATCCTCTGTTGTTGATAAATCATTGGCTCCTCGATTTTGGGGACATGGGGCTGTATCTGTGGGTTTTCTTTGGTTCCAGTACTTCAAGGGATCTCCCTTATCCCTTTGTTGTTGTGAATTTGCAATAGAACCGGGTGTGAATGCTTAAATTGTTGTTGGCTATAACTTTTTCCCTTGGTTGTGCTTATGCTGTTAGTTGCCCAGTAGTGCAGAAACTTATTTAAATATTATTACTGAACATGAAAACAAGGATGGGACAAATGGGGATTTTTTTTGATGTGACTTGTGACTTGGGAATGGGTTCTGTTCTCCTCTCTTAGGAATGAATAGTAAGGATAGTGTTCTTTAGGCCGGCTGAAGAAAAACCTATATTGGGTGAGTTCTTGTTACCTATACATATACTTGTAGTTTTTGTGTTTCTTATTTGCGCCCCACCCAAGTTGAGCACTTATTGACGAACACCCCCATTTCATGGGGAGGGTGTTTTTCCCAACACTTCTATTTGTGGCTGGTTATTAGCTCCTTTCTGCTACCTTTCCCGGATATCCCAAGTATCTTCGGGTAGGCTGTGATGGCCTAAAGTCCATTATTAGCCCAAGAATCTTAGGGCAGGGTAGTGTGGTGGTTGGCCCAGGTGTGTGTGGGCAGGTGGTTTCCCAAGTATCTTCGGGATGAGGCCCATGTGTCTTCGAGTGTGGCAGTAGTTCTTCTAGCCCAGGTGTCTTCGATCATGGAAATGGTGGTTCTAACATAGGTGTTTGTAGACATGGTTACATGAGACAATTATGGCCTAGGTGTCTGTGGGTGGGTTAGTGGTTGTGGCTCAGGTGTCTGTGGGCGGGATATGTGGTTGTGGACCAGGTGTGTGCGGGCGGGGTATGGCAGTGGGACTGCGATGAGAATGGCAGGATTGGTCCGATGCCTAGTATGTCTTCAATAACCAGTGGGAAAGTGACATGGGGTACCCAAAAATCGATGTGCTATTACTATATATTACTTGACTTGCGTTATTTGGGGAGTGTGCCTTGGTGAGGCTTGGGTGGTTAGTTTCCTTGCTAGGTGATTGGTTATCTCTTTTCTCACAGGGAATTAGTATGCCTCCCCAATTGTGCATGAGAGTCTTTGGTTTTTCCCTACTGAGTATACTTGTATGCTCACCCTACGTATATACAACTGCTTTCAGGTTTCCAGGAGGACTTTGGGGATCGTGTTAGATCGTACTAGCTCAGACCTTGTGACAGATCATTACAATATCTGTTGTTATTTCTTTTGGTATTTTGCTTTGTAGTCTCCTTGTACATTGTGGATTTTACTTTTGTACCATGCATTGGGAATGGTTCTTGGATTTACTTTTACTTTCAGTTTTGGTTTTGTGGGATTCACTATCTTAGCTCCCGATCCTATTAAAATAAAAAGGGTAATGCTTCAATTTAGTGTGTGATTTCATGCCTTTGGTTCTGGTCGCCACTCCGGGACCTATTGAAGGCGGGTTTCGGGGGTCATTATCTCTCTTTAAACTTAAAGAAGGAAGGGCCTGTCCATCTGCTGACCCTTCCCTCCTTTTGGTGAAGGCGGGTCATGACAGATAGTAGCATCTATTTTTCTTTTTTTTTATTTTTTATAATAATTGTGATTCCCTTATCAAATATAGATAAATTTTGGGATCCATGATCCAATACTCTATTGGTTTAATAAGAACAATATTAATTATTCATAATTCATGATAAGAGTGGTTTTTTTATTAATTATAGTTATATTTTGGATATTATCTATGTAAGATGATGATTAAATTTTCCTTTGAATTATTCTCAAAGGAAGGTAGGATTCAAATAAAATATATGTTGGAACTTTAAAAAGCACTAGTGTCAACATAAATTGCATATGTTCCTAAGAAAGTGATAAGAGATGAATGTGTTGAGCGATGTGATCCCTTGTTTTCAGTATTTCATTCTATGAATTTTAATTTTTAGTTTTGATATTGATTTGAACAATATCTATTACTTATTTTATTTTTATTTAAATATTTTTTTTGTATTGTTTTATATCAATCTCTAGATCAAAAAACTTCTAAGATTTGGTGAATATGAATTCTTCCGAAGAAGATGAAGCATTGAGTAAAAATACTACATTAAAGGTCAAAGATGTATCATAAACTATACTAAGATAGAATCATCATAATGTATCTTAAATTTTCTTAATTTTGATTAATCTAGTATTTTTTTAAAAGGATAAAAACTATAGTGAAAAATTATAAAGAGGAAAAATGTGGATGTCATAATAATTATTCAATGCTTTCTATGGAAAGTTTTAATGATTTGATAATGAGTTTCATGTGATAAAATCTACAATCTAATTAACTATTCAGGAACTATGTTGGACAATGAATTCAAGTTGATACTGTATCTAGAACAATAATGTACTCAGAGATATAAGTTTAATTCCTTATTATAGAATACTACAAGACAATGTCACATGGATAACACTAAATTAATACTGTATAATAACAATAAAATAATAATAATTATCTATCAATTAATGATTATTATAGGGAAATAAACTGACACATTTCAATGTTAATTATTAATCTGACTTCCACATATCAAATCACAATCATTTGAGGATGTGATAGGAAAGCTCTTATGCACTAATATGAAAAATAATATTTGGAAATTGTGGGGCTTAACCATTAATCTTAAACATGAAAACCATATGAATTTGGAATAGTACAATTTATAAGATTGTTTTTATAAAATGATAATGGAACTACATAAATATTGTTACAAATATCGATTCACTATCTTCACACTTCCATATTACCATTACTACTATAATATTTTTGTTGTTGTGATTATGTTGCTATATCCTTTTATGATTCATTATTTATAATATAATTTTTTTATTTTTGTTGTAATTATTTCATTTATTCATCCATGTTGTGTCTTTGTATACACTTTATGATTTTCCCAAAAAAATAAAGACCTTAAAACTTTTTATACCTCAATTGAAAAGGTACAAGTTTTCTTTTGTTTTTTTTTGTCTGGAAAAAAATCATGATTATATTGGATGTGCCTCTATTTTAAAAGGAAGTTTATAAATAAGTAGTGAATTACCAAGAAAAGTGAATATATATTGTTATATAAACTTCTCAAATAGTTTGAGAGGTTATGAAGTGTGGATTATGATTTTGTATTTGAACCACTATAAAATTCCCATGTTCGTTATCTTTTATAAATTAGTTATTCAAAGTTTTTAATTTGGTCAATTCACCCCCTATTGAATTATATACATGAAACTATGTAGGAAAGAATTCCAATGTATTATGTTATATATTGTTTGTAGGAAAGAGATAATGGCCTAGAATGGGGTCAATTTTGGTTACCTTACCTTTTAAGTGGTGATTACAAATCATCTATCTCATGAGAGTCCTCTAAACCATATTCTTTCAATGCATGGTTTTAATTGGAAATGTCACACTGGGAAAGTAATGAGATAACAAGATAAAGGATCCCATGATGGGTTTCCCTTCCAATGAGATTAATTGGTGATCCTTGTGAGGTATCCTTGAGAAGTTTCCATTAATATGAAACTTTTGTATTTTTTATACTAGTGGATGATTAGCCTTTTTTTGTGAACTTTGGGATAGTTAGTTCTGAATGTGGTATGAAACTTATGATATGGGTGATTATATGAGATTATAATCCATTCTAAATGAGGTCATGTTTTTCCTAAATGTGATTAAGGTACATGCAATGGACATAATAGCATAGTGATGAGATGGATTAGTTAAATTTAAAAATGTGGTGATTGAACATTCACCCATATTTCTTGTAATTATAATAGTGATTACTCATTCATTCATTTTAATTTAATTCTTAGGGTGAAAACCCAATAAACCATGTTTATTATTAGGGTGATTAACAATTAATCCATGATTACTTTTATGGTTGTGGTGATTATACGTTAAACCATGTTTATTATTTTGGTAATGGTGATTATCATTTCACCCATGTTTATTTTTACATTTTTGGTGATTAACCATTAACCCATTTTATGATTTTTTTATAGGGATAACCTATACACAAGGTGGAATATTTCATTATAGTGATTCCCATTCACCTTTATTATTTATCTTGGTGATAGATCATTCACCTTTATCTTTATTTTTGGTGATGAATCATCCATCCTTGTTTTATTTTTGAGTAGTGATAACTCATTCAAGAATACACATGTGATTAGTGGAAATTACCAATTCATCCAGGATATATATGGTGAAAACCTATTCACTCATGTTTTTGATTATGGGAATAATCTGTTAACCATATTTCATTATATGGGTGCTAATGACATATTTGACTAATCTAATTTAGTGTTTGTGACACACATTCGACCATATTATTATTAAAAAATGTGATAATCCGTTTACCCATATTATGATCAGACTCTATGAGTACTGGTCACATTCAGGGGCTAGCTGAAACAGGTATGATCATTTATCTAGGTGGATATGTAGCACCCTAATACACTATGGAAATTATGTTTATTATTTTTTCATACATATAATTCTATGGATGCACCCATATATATAATATATTTATTTAGGTACATAATTTTTGGAGTCATTCAAAGTATATTTATCGCACCCTACATGTGCGCCATGGTGGAAATACAACATTCATAGTAAGGGAAGAAGGTAAGGTAAATGGTATAACAATTTATAGTTGAGATGGATGGATTATTATAAGTGGGAGATAATACCAGGTGGAGTCTTAGAACAAGTTTTATTTATTTCTCTATTTTATATATTTTGGAATATGTTTTGTATATGATCAACCCATAAAGTGATACTACACTTGATGTATGGATTTTTGTGACTTATAGTGGTATATATTTTGTTATTTCATGTTTTTTATTATATTTGTATTAAAAATTTAATTCCTATATTTTTCTATTAAATTATAAATGATATTTTATCAATATTTTTAATGATATTTATTCTTATTTTATTGAGGATATTGTCTCCCCATAATATTTATTGACCCATGTTGCAAGTAAAAAACATCTAATATATTGAGAGGTGCCCTTGAGGTCATGCATCTCTCTGACTCAACACTATTTGGGATGATTATGCGAGGGATTATAAAAAGTGCTATCAGAGCCCTTATTTTTTATTTTTATTTTAAAATTTATGACATGGTATTTAAAGATAAGAGTAGTTAGAGCATGGTACATACCATATAGGTAATTTCTAGGTTACCATGGTATAAATTATTGTTATGGGTTTATGAAAATCATGATTTTTGAATTTTTATTTAATATGGTGTGTGATTTATCGTTTATTTTATTATTTTTGAACTATGGTGGAGAGTGATATTAAATTTATATAACATATTCAACACATAGGTTTCACATGTCATGTAAATAAGTGTATCTGATCAAGAACCTAGATATGAAATAAAAGTTTGGTAATTTTATGTGTCAATAATAAGTTATATAGTTTTTACTATATAATTTTTTAGTTTAAATTTAAATGACATAAGGTTACTGATATTCTTCTTGAAAATATCATTTTTTGTCTAATTATTTAGATATTATGTGTTTTATGTATCAAAAACTGAGATTAGGTAGGCTGGGTTAGAGGATTCTTGATTCATTGGGACCCTTACAAGATGAAGCTATGTATAATACAGTGGGACACATTTTGTGACACCCCATGTTAAGGTGTTGTTCTTATCATGTTATTTTAAGAAGTGGATGTCTGTGTTACATTTCCATGAATCTCTAGTTTAGAACTTGTTTTTTTGTGTTTTTCCTTTTATTCATGGTTAAGATGCACAATTAGTTGGAAACTGTATGGACTCCCTTTACATTGACCATTTTTAGTTTATTTTGAATTATAAAAATTCTATCAGCATGGAATGTGAATGGTTAATTCAACACCATGTGGACCCTAGGATATACCTTATAAGATCCTTGTTGTGTCTATGGATGGGAACACAACTTTTTAATAGTTTGGTAAACTGTGGGAACAACCCATGGTTGGCTATGTATTTTTTGACAGAATCATTTTCATGGATTCTACGTGGTTTTTTAGAACATGCAGGGCACCCTAGGAGGAAGTGAGGGGAATAAGTGGTAAAAGAGTGTGGTTCATGGTTTTATTAATAATTCTAACTCTCAGAAGTAACAGTGTGTATTCAATTTTTTGGTAGGTAGTGGAACCTGCACGATTTTCCTAATTCTTCAGCCAAATCACACGAGTTTTCCAGGTGTTTAATTTTTGTGGTTTTCCTAAAATAACCCTTTCAATTTTAAGTGTTTTTACCCTTATTCTACCATTTATGTATGTTTACCTATATATCATGGGAGGAGTGTTATTTTATTCCTCCCCATAGATTCTTGGCTTCCTTTAGTGTTTTCTAAGTGGATTAGAGGTGTGACCTTCCTCCTCTTCACTCCTTCCTTCTCCCTCTCTTCTCTCTTGTTTTGGCCTTACCAGAAGAACCATAGGTATCATGTGGTTCTATTTTGGTATTATGGGTTGCTCTAATAGTGGAGATTTTTGTTCTTAGGGGTTTTTGACATCGTTTCTTCTCCTGTGGGCGTGGTCATCATTGAAGGCAACATATTTTGAGATATTTCAAATTGATTCCCACTTCTTTGAGGTCAGTTTTACTATGAAATTGTTTCATTTTTAAATTATAAGAATTTTTACACTTTCTAGATTACATTTTTAGGAAATAATAATTTTATATGTTAGTATTTTGATGATTTGAAACCATTTTGTTGAGTTTTAGGTTTGTCATAGTTGGTTTTATAAGTGAATTAAATGTTTTTTTTGTTGAAATTCAAATATTTTATTATTCTAAGCTTCTTGTGAAATGAATTATGGATTCTTGAAATGTTTTTCATGAGGATAAATGGTTTCTAACCTAGTACCGGTTTTCATTGAGTAAAAATAATAATTTTAAATGGAATTTAGTTTTGAATTGAGGTGTGGACCTCAAAATAATTTTTAAAGGGGTGTTTTAATGTTTTTAAATAGTTATTTGAAGGGTGCGTGTAGTTTACACCTATATGAAATTCTATATAGCCTTGTTTAAACAATTTTGTGGTATATAGTCGGCCCTTTGGTCTTATTTTGGTTTTCAAAGAGGAATACCCTTGTTGAAGGTTAGCTTTGAAACATTTTTAAAAAAATGAGTGATTTATTTGGACCACTTAAAATATTTTAAGTTGCATTTTATGAAAAGTGTGATAGAAATATTCTATCTGTAAATGTTTTAGATTTTAAAATAATAAAACCCTTGTGTAGGGGTGACCTAAAAATATTTAAAATTGTTAGGGATATTTCCATTGTTTTCTAAATATTTCTTGGAAAGTGTTTTATGAAATGTGAAATGTCTTAGCATTCCTAGATGTGATTTAGTGTTGAAGACATATTTGAAACTTTATTTTAAAATGTTGTATGTGTATGGAATCTCTTGAACACCCCTTGGATTTGTACCACTTGTGTAGGTTTTTATCACCATGTGATTCTCGTCACTCCCCTTGTGTGTGGATGATCTTGTTCTTCCTTGTGTTATATTATGGGTATGTGGGTTTACATTATTGGGAAGTATGGGTGAGGGTAGTTATGGTTATGGAGTGTAGTTAGACATGGATTATTTTAATATGCTTCACTTCCTTTATTGGTCATGGGATTCCTATTATTATGTGGATGATATAATTTCTTCCTCTAGTGTATTCAAATGCTTGTAGTTGCCCCTTAATGTGAAATTGAGCCATGTGAGGCTGGTCATTACAATAATTTTTGTTTGGGATAATGGGATTATAGTATGGACTTAACATATGCTGATAGATAGTTTCAGTTGTTATACCCATATACAACCAGATTCTTGGAATATTGGTGACTTCGAATAGGATCATGTAACACTCATTTTCCTGGGGAGCATGTGATTGAGGGGAGTTTGATCTAGTTCATGATTGTATCATTTGACCTAATTTATTTTATATGGTACATTCCTTGTTTATGTTTCATTTTTTTGTTTTCCTTGTGATACATATGTGGCAACTACATGTTGTTCTTAACACATGTGAGTTAGGTATCTTCCCTTTAAAATGAGTTTTCAAGGATGTTCATAAAAACCAATTTTGAGTTTTTAAAGACTTCTATGTGAGTGATTTAAATTGGGTTTCAAAATGGGTCTTGGATTAAATATGGATTAAACTGATAAAAATTTTAAATTAAGAATTTTCATTTGTATAAAACATGTGAGTTTTTTTGTGGAATGAAACTTGTATGTGTAGATTTTGGAAATGGAATAGGTCATTGATTTTTTTTAAAACGTGTGTGTTTGGTTTTAGTAAACAAAGAGAAATTTTTTTAAGTGGTAAAGTATGTATTTTTTTTATATATTTTGTATGTATGTAAAGATAAAGTTTTAGATTTATTTTCAAACTAGAATTTATGATTTTTTATGAATTGAATTTCACATTTTCTTAGGATTATGGTGAACTACTTGGATTTTTAGAACTTGCCAAAAATATTTTAATTAATAGGTTCTCTGTTAGATCCTTCCTATTGATCATTGATGATGTGGGGTGATTTGGGTGGTTGTGAGCCACTGGAGGTTGCATGCAGTTGGTTTTGGGTTCATCTTGAGTGGGTTGGTTTGTAGTAGTTTTTAGTTAGTTTTGTTTCTTATTTTCTTACCTATCTATATCTCTTTGTTTATGGATTTTTATTATGTATATAAAAATGGGTTGATCATGGTACTTGGTTGTAACCTTTTTAGAATAATATATATTTATTCTCACTTATATATTTATTTATTCCACTATTTTATCTCTTATTTTGAAAAAAAACATTCCCAAAGGAGTTTTTGTGATTCTGAGACACTTTTTTTCCAATCACGAGGATTGAGAATTCACTTTAGACCTTGTGGTGAATTAGGTTGGGTTCCTGGTTGGATGACAGTCTGGGCCAATTATTTATAAAATAGTATGAGGTCTTTGGGTTTTTCTTGTGTAGGAACCTAAGCTTATTTTGTATCCCATGCTATTTGGGAATTTCCTAGTATATGGGAGATTACAGTTCTAGAGGTTGATAGGTTAGGGTGGGGAGATTTTTGTGAGCTCTTGATTTCCCGGAACCTTATGCATCCATGGGTTGATGGGTTTCAAATTTCCAGTTCCAGGATTATTTTTGGATGTTTCTGGTGGTTTTTGATGTGATTATCATTGATGGGTCCCCATTTACTATTGAGTGATATTGGGGACTAATATTTGGCTTCATGGTGAATGGAAACTGAAGTTATATAGTTATCTCACATGGCCCAAGAAACCATGTGGCACCCCACATGGTGGAGTCTATATTTTTGAAATAAACTTTGTATGGTTGAAACCTGGTCACCCAAATCGTGGTGGCCAAGGCATGTATACCATTTTTCCTTATCGACTAGATTATTTTAAGTCCTCTTGATTCTATATTTTTTCGAAATGTATTTTCAGTTGTTTGAGGTGGAAGAAGGAGTGTTTTGTGGATCTTTTGGGATGTGTCATTGGTGATACTTTTTTGGATACTTTTTTAGTGCTTATGTGTGCTTGGATCTTTCAAATCTTATTTTGGAAAATAAATAGGTTTTGTGAAAACATTTATTTTTGAACATGGTTTTTTGAATAATGGGGAGAGTTAATTCCCATGGGGTTATGAAATGTTCTATTAAAATGGTAGTTTTACTTGTTGTATTTGGTGAACATGGAGTTTTAAAAGGAAATTTTGTTTTTGAAGCAATTTTGTAAAGTTTTTTGAAAATGGTAGTTGAGTTTTGAAAATATTTTTTGGGTGGATGGGTCTTAAAGTGTACATGATATTTTAAAAGAAATTTTTTTGGATTTAATTGTTTGGGAAATTGGTGTGTTCTATCAAGGGGTTTTTATTTTAAATTCTATGTTTTCTTGATTTTTGAATTCACACCTTAGTGGAAGGTGGTTTTAAATTACTTAGTAAAATGGCGGTTTTCAAAAAAAAATGTTTATTTTTATGTGGTTTTTCTATACCTCATTTGTGGGTTGTTTTTATGGTTTTTATTCATCTCTTTTAAAGGAGTCATTTTGGTTTCCTCTTTGAGACACGACTCAAGGAAGTTTATATCTTTGTTCTTGACATCCCCCAGAATGGTTGAAAGGTTTCCTTGGTTCAAGTGCCTAACCAGACTCCAAAGGTTATAGTAGACATGGAACATTCCTTTTGAGTGATGCTGTGACCGTGTTCACTAGATTTAAATAAGTTTTTTGGAAATATGTGGCGTTTATTTTGGTCTCGATATTTCGGTGATTGTAATCTTGGCTTGGGAGATTTTCTTGTGTTATATGATTTTGTGGATGTTTTCCTTTTTTGGGATATCTCATATTAATGAATCACTTTGGGATGTTTAATGGATGAGTTGAATAAAATATTATTTCATATTTTGTTTTGCTGATGATTGTTCCCCCCTCTCCTACCTTATTGGATGTTTTGTGGTTGGGTTGTGAGTGTTGTTTTTTTTGAGCCGCATTGTTTGGCCAAACCCTTATTAGTGACAGTAGGTTGCCCCATTTCTTTTGGTTGAACCTAGTGGTGCTCATTTTTTGGACTTGAGAGAGGCGTTTAGGTTAATGAATTAGTAACTAGGGTGTCTTATACACCATTTTAGTGTGATATACTAACTTTTGTTTTGTTATGATCCTTTTTTGGGATGCTTCATGTGAGGGAGATTTAGTGTTTGACCCTTGGTTATCCACTTGTGTTGTGACTCAAGGAAAGTTATTATTTTATTATTATAAGGCTATTGTGTTTTTTATTCCTTTTATTGGGTTCAGAAGTGTTCATAGTTGAGGGCGTGTTCTTCTTCTAGTTATCTATTATTTTAGGATGAGTTTCCAGATAGTTTTAATTTTGTGCCATCGTGTAAGATGAACTATAAATTTTGGGGAAACTATGTTAGGTATCCCATTATTCTTAGAAACTATTGTTAGAGGATCTTAGTTCTTTTTGGATTTTTTAGTTCTCTTATGGGTTTTTAGTGTGTTTTTTGAGGACATTCATTATTGGTATTTGGGTAGGGTTACGTTGAGTGGTTCATTTGTTAAATCCTCCCTGGATCTTCAATTATTTCTTATGATTTTCATTTGTCTGAGACTTTGTGGGGGAATAAAGTTGGAATATGGAGAGTTTGTGACACCCCCTATGTAATAGTGTTGTTCCTCTCATGTTATTTTGAGAAGAAGAGGTCTTATTTTCATTTACATGGAGATCCATTTTAGAACATGGAAAATTTGTAGGTTTTCATTCTATGCATGATAAAGGTGCATGACTAGTGGGAAACCATGAAACTCACTTCATAAGGTGCCTTTTTAGTTCATTTTGAACTCTGCATGGGTTTTTATCATGATATGTACATGGTTAAGTTAAAACCATGTGTCCCTTAGGATAAACTGTGCGAGGTCCTTGGTTTTTCAGATATGTGGTCCATGACTTTCACATGGTATGGTAAACTGTGTGGAAATCATGTGTTTGGATCAATAGTCTTTGAAAAAACTATTTTCATAGCTTGCACACCATTTTTAAATCCTTGGGGGTACCCTAGGAGGTTATGTGGGGCTTGGGTGTTCTTGGAGTGAGGAATATAGTTTTCTTAACCATGCGGCCTCTTATAAGTGATTGCGTAGCTTAAATTTTTTGAGAGGTAGTGGAACCTACACGGCTTGCAAAAAAATTACCTAACCATGAAGAACAACTATAAGATTTTTCTAGGTGTTTAATTTTTGGGTTTTTCTCAAAAATACCCCTATGAATTTTCAGGGGTTTATCCCCCTATCCCCCTTCATTTCAGTTGACCCTGGGGATCTTGGGAGGAGGTATATTTTCTTCCCCCCCTTGGATTATTAGAATCCTTTCGTGTTTTACAAGTAGATTTGAGGTGAGATCTTCCTCCTATTCCCTCCTTTCTCCCTATATTTTCTCTTTGTTTGGATTTCCCCCATGTACCCCACAGAACATGTGGTTTGATTTTAGGATTCTATATAGTTCTAATTTTGTGGATTTTATATTTTAGGGGTTGTAGACACCATTTATTTTCCTGTGAGTGTGGTTACTATTGAAGTTGACATGTTTTAGGATGTTTCAACTTAATCCTTATTTTTTAGGTAGTTTTTATTATGATATTGTTTGATTTTATTATTCTAATAATGGTTCCACTTTCTAAATGACATTTTTTATGAATGGATAATTATATATGTTCACCTTATGATGATTTTTTACCATTTTGATGAGTTTTATTCTTTTAATAATGGATTTTATAAGTTAATTCTATGTTTTTTTGTTTAAATTGGAATCTTTTACCATGAAAATGTTTTTCTAAAATGACTTAAGACATTTTTAAATGGTTTTAATGTGTCTAAATGAGTTTTAACTCAGTTTTAGTTTTCATTGAGTGAAAAAATGGGTTTAAATGGAATTTGGGTTTTAATTGAGGTGTGGACCTCAAAATGATTTGTAAAGTTGTGTCTTATTGTATTTTAAATGGAGATTTGAAAGGTTTTCCTATATTTGACCACTTTTTAAAACTCCATGGATAGTTACATAAATGGTTTTATGGTAAATGGTTGACCCATTGGAAACATTTTGGTTTTGAAATAGGAATACCCCTATTGAAGGGTATCTTGGACATGTTTAAAAGAACAGAATTATTTCTTAGGACCTCTTAAAATTTTTTAAGTGGTGTTTTATGAAAAATTGGGATAGAAATAATGTAATTTTCCATATTTTATATTTTCAAAGAAGATATTCCAAGTGTAGGGGTGAATTTGAATTGTTTTAAATGCTTGGGAGATTTCTATCATTTTCCAAATGGTGTTTGGAAGGTGTTTTATAAAATTTTAAAGGGATTGGAATTAATAGAAATTATTTGGTGTTAAAGGACCATTTGTAACTTTGGTTTTAAAATGGTATATGTGGATGATGATATTTTATTTACCCTTATTTGTGTACCCCTTGTATAGGTTTTTGATCACTAAGTGATTTTTGTTTCTCCCCATATGTGGGGATGATATTGTTATAAATTATGTGCATGTTATAGGTATGAGGATTTCCATCATTGGGTATTAAGGTTTATGGTAGTTATGGTTATTCCTTGTGGGTAAACTTGGTTTGTTTCACTATGAATAACTTCTTTTGTTGATCATGGGATATGGGGTACTAAATGGAAGATCCAATATGTTTTTCTATTAGGTTGACATATCTCAGTTCCCCCTTAATGTGAAATAGAGCTTAGTGGTTGTTTTATTCCAAAGATTATTTTATGGGATAATTGGATGATGGTATGGACTTATCATATGTCAGTAGTTAGTTCATATGGTTATAGCCATATACGGTTAGATGTTTGGAACATTAGTTACTTCAGGTAGTACCATGGAACAATCATTTTATCAATGAGACTATGATTGAGGTGAGTTTTATCTAGCACTTGGTTATATCATTTCTCCTCCTTTATTTGATTTGAAACTTTCCTTGATTATGTTTCATTTTTCAATATGCCTTTTGATACATATGTGGTTCCTTCTTGTTGTTTTTAACCTATTTGAGTTGGGTTTTTTTCCTTTTAAAATTAGTTTTCAAATATGTTCATGAAAAATATTTTTAGTTTTCTAAATACTCTTACTGAGTGATTTAATGTGGGTTTCAAAATGGGTATTAGTTTAAAGATGGGTTCATCCAATAAAATGTTTAAAGAAAAAATTTTCATTTGAATAAAACATGTATGTTTTTTTGAGAAATGAAATATGTTTGTTTAGATATTATAAATTTATTAGGCCATCACATTTTTTTACAAAATATGCATGTTTGGTTTTGTTAAATAAAAATAAAAATGTTTTGAAAAAGAAATTTATTGAATTTTTTCCATAAATTATATGTATTTAAAGATTATTTTTATATGTATTTTCAACTAGAATATATGAATTTCTCTATGAAATTAATTTCATAGTTTTGGTGGTTTGTGGTGACCTAATAATATTTTAATACCAAGACTACACAATTTCAGGATCTAGGTTCTCAATTGGATTCTTGTTGTTCATGTTGGATGACGTGGGGTGAGTTGGGAAATGGTGTGAAACCAAAGGTTGTGTGGCGTTTTTTTTGGGAATGGATTGACTGGGTTGGTTTTTTGTAGTTTAATTTGTTCTTCCTTTATGTATTTATTTATTTATTTATTTTATTTAGTCTATTAAAATGGGTTGAATCATAGTAGTTAGTTGTAGCCTATTTAGAATGCGGTTTATTTTCCCTTTTTGTTTATCTATTCTTATTTTTTATATATAATTTTGAAAAATCATTCCCAAAGGAGATCCTGTAGTGCCCAGGTGCTTCTCAGTAGCCCATATGGATTGAGAATTCTATTCATGGATTATGGTGAATTGGGTCAGGTGTTAGGTTGTATAGAAACATGGTATAGTTCATTCCATATTTTTTTATTCCTATTACTCTTAAACTATGATGTCATAAAATATGATGGAAAATAATTAATGCATGTATTGATATATCAATAATATTCCCCCACAAAGGACTCTAGTTGAAGATTATAAGGGAGGGGCTATGCATTGTCTATTTTTTGTGGCACTGGAGTCTCTAGTAGATTAGTATATTTGGTAGATTTTTCTATAAGTTGTGTAGTGGAAGGACTATGAGGCTCTATGAGGTGATTAATTTATGGAAAATCTTACCAGAGGGATTCATATGTAACTCCACCCTTATTTTGTGGTATGGGTTATCCACATGTATCAATGTTATGGATTTATTTTCTAATGATTATTTTTGACTAGATTGAAACCACTACTAATAAGAGGCTGAAACTAGAAATTTAAATGCATCATGGGATAACAAATCACTTATGAGATGTTCGAGTGTAGGAGGGAAAACAATAATGGATATCCTATAAGTATATTTATCCTAGTTCTTAGATTAGGTTTCCATTGATACCTAGAAAAGTTTGAGGTATTAGGTTATTATAAATCTATTATAGAGTAAAATATCTATTATTAACAACATATCATACTTTAGAAAGTTATTTTATTTTTCTTTTGTGTTGGAAGAGAATAAGGTTTCTTGAGTTGGGAATTTTGATGATGGGTTGACGTACTCTATCAAGGTTTAGATGAACATATTTTCTAGATATATTTTTACAAGTAGAAAACCTGACCCTCATATCTTTGGGTAACCTAGTAAAGGGTAGTAGATTAGGGTATTTTATTCTTGTTATCTACAAGTATTTGGACTTAGGGAAATAGATGGTAGAGATTTTATGGTTTTTACCCAGGTTGTGATGAGTGTATTAATAAGAGTAGAGTTTTATCTCTTCCCCAACGAGAGGGGGATTTTATTAATTACTATTAGTGAGGCCAGGTAAGTCACATCATACTATATTGTGATCAAACACCATTATAAATTTTTCATATAGTTGAATGGGGAACTTATCAAGAATTTGTAGGACTATACCTCTGCCAGTTGGTAGTGGGTGAGGTGGTGGTTTGATTTAGGGATCTAGAGTAGAGTTATAACAATTTTCTTAGAGTGGTATATAGGGACCATAGGTTATTATAGACACTATAGAGGACATGGTTCATAAGGTTACCCATGGTAATAGGTTGGTATGATATGTGTTAGTCAGACTTGAAGTAAAAAATATTGGGTAGTCGAGACAAGCCAAATTTTTACTATCAAGATGACATTTATAGATGGAGGAGAGATACCATAAACTATTTGAGGTAATATCATAGTGGGAACAACAATTTCTTCAAAATTATTTGATATAGGTAAAACACACTTATTACCTTCAACTTAGTTGGTTAACGGTCTGGGTTTGGCATTCGACTTTACAATGGGATTGATGAATATTGATGCACCCTTAAGAAATTAATGTGAGGGTATATAAAAATATATAGGATATTTTTATGGTAATAGGGTATGAACATTCATGGGATTTACTATATATTGATATATTTATATTTAATGTAATCATTGAAATATATTGGTGGACTTGATATTGAGCACATATTAGTTTCTACTGGTGAAAAGTTCCCTTCACCCCCAATGGGTGATTGTTATATTCTTTGTTGATGAATGTGGCATGTATGTAGGCTTTTCGAGACCAAAATTGTCACAACCCCCTCCAAAATGCCACAATGAAGGAATATAGATAATGACCCCCCAAGTGCTCTCTATAGTAGGCCCCAAGTTGGAAACTAGCATCAAGGGTATCAAAATATCACAAAATGGGAGGCATTAACCTATATAATAATTGTAGGGTTGGGAGATATTTAAATCAACCATTAGAAACTCCACGATATAACATAAAAAAACAAAAAAATGCCACAACGCATGAATAAATTTAATATATATAGGTAAAATTATTTAAATTAAAATATCCCAAAGAAACTAAGGAATAAACACAACAATAATCCAAGGTTTTTATCTAGTAATGTCCAGTATGGTTAGTGTAATCCTCCTGAAAACCTGGAAATAAATTTATATACATAGGGTGAGAATACAAGTATACCTAGTTGGAGAACCAAATTCTATCATGTGCATGTTAAATAATCATAATAATGAACCCATGAGTAAAAAATAGAACCAAAAATACCTAAATAGGTAAACTATCAAATCAAAACCTCACCAAGGGCACTAAATAATGCATGCCAATTATAATAACATAATTTGAATCATATCGATAAAGGGTACCCACACCAATTTACCATTGATTTTCTACTCTCATACCCCAACATAATATGTCAGGGATCTCTTATATATTATGTATAATATCACATATCATTGCCCCACAACATGACCATCACATCACACCTCACTTGAAGACACATAGGCCATCACAACACACCTCACTTGAAGAAACCCGGACCATCACATCACAACCATAACCAAAATTTATGGGTATCATGAACCTGAAGTATATCAACCTCATGCACACTCCTACCATGAATGATCCCCTACATAAGCCATCTCATCACATCTCACCACCCCACATCATGACCATCATAATACATTGTAACCACAAATACCTAGGTCATTATATCACCTCATATCTCAGTTATTCACTTTTGGACTCTAGCCATCATAACCTATGCATGTTAATGTCACCTTGAAGAGAAAGTGGGAAATATCAGGTAGCCATCCATCCATTCTCACCACCAAGATTTTAGAAAACACACCCATATGCATATATATGGATGTCGTCATAAGGTTCTCAATGTAGGTGGGGTGAATATAAAAAATAAAAAGGAATATACATGGTAAATATATGTACCCACACATTATACCAACCTATGTGTTCACAAAAAAATCACTAACTAACTTACAACATCCCCACCCAACCTCATAATGCGGTGAATTTCACTATCACCAAAAAATTCACAACATCACATAAGAAAAACACGATCCACAAACCACTTTTGACTTTTCATTATAAGCTAAGACAATTCCCATTATCTATCCCACTTAATTCAACATCCACATATCACTTCGACCCATTCCATTTTCAATTACGACATTATTATTTAAATTAATTACAACCTATGAAACTACCATAAAACAACCATTCTAATCTAATCCACCACATATCACAACCAAAAATCACCTAACAACATATAATCTCCCCACTGAATGACCACACCACAAAATGCCACCACCCACAACACAATCACCCAAACACATCACCAACCCACAATATGGTCATCCTACAAAACAACACAAAATATTATCCACATCACAAGAACAAATCACTAACCCACAACATGGTCACATAAATCATCATCCCCAATACACTACAACCACACATTTCCACTACAAATATTGAACACATCACATCACATCAATTTTTTAAAATTTATAATGTTTTTTATCAAATTCACTTCATTATTTTAGAGGCATTATTAGGAAATAAATAAATCCTAGGGAAACAATTTTATTAACCAAATATAAGTGGTTAACCAATTTATAATTTAGGGTGATTCTAAACAATCACAAAAAACAAGGTTCTATAACAAATACCAAATTAACAGAAATAAATTCCATAACAACCATGAATTTAAGAGGGACTTCAAGTTCTTACAATCACAATATCAACAATAACATCAAATATATAAAAAATGTGATTTCACCGCTACCCCATTTAAATTTCAATTTAAAAAGTTCATTATATTTATCAGTCCGGTGAAAACCATCTTTCTAATGATAAAAAAGTGTAAATCACTCCTGCATAATACACAGAAAGAGAAATATAGGATTATTTACATAAAATGAAGCTTTCCAAATCACTGTGCACAAAAAATAATAGAATAAATGTTTGAAAACCCACAACCACATAAGGGACTCATGGTCCAACCTAAACCGCACCCAAGGATCCTCAAAACAGATCCCAAATACACCAAGACCAATATTTCAGAACCAGATAAAATCTATAGGGGGTTAAAGAAAATAAACACCACGAGGAAGAGAGGAGAACATACCCAGATTGAGAAAACTCAACTACCAGAACCCATAGATCAATACAAACAAATATGGGTTGGAAGATATTCTAAACTCGCCTAGGGTTTGGAAAAAATGAGATAGTTATGGACATGATCGAATGAAGAATAATTGTTTGAAAAACTAAAAAACTAGAAGACACCCCTTTCATGTCGTGAATTTAATTTTCATGATGTGAGTTCTTTAGGGCCTATAGATTATAAGTTATGAATACTATATAAGGTGTAAAGATTTTATATATGAATCTTTTATTGAAAATTAATTCACCTTGGATCGAATTAATTACATGCCCAAAATTATACTTTTGTGATGTGAATTCATTTCATGGAGTTCCCCTTATCCCACATACACTCTATGAAAATAGCTGACTACACACATCTTGAACCATCAACTCATGATTTGAATCTAGTTCACATCATGAAATACTTACTTTATTACTCTTACAATGCTATCCCCAATGATCCCTTAAGGGATTCCTCTATAAACTCCCCAAACAAAAAACGAGAGATGTAATGGGATGAGTAGGTATGATCCATTACATCAGATATGTCTCAACTGATTTTCATCCTTGATAATCAAAACCAAACCCAGAAGGAAGTAAAGGGGTCCCAAAAACCACCCTGTGAGATAACTCTTAAGGATATCATCATACCATAGGCATTACCACTAACTAAACATGCCCACTGAAACACCCAAAAAATTTCTTATACAACCACATCACCACCTCTGACCAGGAACAACCCCACATCATCTAGCCCCAGGAACAAACTTCCACATCTATACATAACCATTTAATAATCAAGTCTACCTCATCACAACCCAACCACTACACAATAAGACAATTATATGAAAATCAATGAATTCCATCATCCTTGTCAAGATAATAATCACTTTTGGGTGGAACTGACTCACCTTCACAGTTTAAATCACATCAAAATGTAATACGTCCTGATTCGGATTCCAGTCCTCCACTTTTCATTACAATCCAAACAAATTCCCATTATCTGTCCCATTTAATACTATATTCATATATCATTTCAACAAATTCCATTTTTGTTTCAACAATATCATTTAATTCCATTATTAGATGGGAAACAACCACATTAAAACCATTCTCATGTTATCTTCCACATATCACAACCACACATCACCTAACCAAAAATCACTACCCCACCACACATAAAGACTGCAACATATCATCATCCCACAACACAGTCACACAAACACATCACCACCCCACTACACGATCATCCCAAAACAAATCATGAAAACCTCCCCACATCAAAACTGCACATCATTCCTCTATATAATAGTCACATAACTCATCATCTCCCATGAAATACAACCACACATCACTTCCAAATATCAATTCCACATCAAATCACATCAAAAAAACATTTTTTAGATTTAGTAAGGGTCTTTTTATTAATTTCACTTATTTATTTTAGGGGAATTCTCACACAATCCATAAATCCTAAGGAAACCACTCTTTTAAAACAAATATATGTGTTTAAAATATTTCCATTTTCAGGTGATTGCAAAAAAAAAATTCAATAAAAAAGGTTTCATAAAAAATTCCAAATTAATTCTAACAAATACACCAATGGACATAATTTTCAGTGGGACATCGATCCCATATAAGTAAAATATCAACACTAACAAAAAAATATGTAAAACATTTGATTTTATTCCCCCCATTAAATTTTCTATTTAACCAATTCATTATATTTATTTAGTTATTGAAATCCATATTTATATAGATTAAGAAGATTAAAGCACTCCTAGAATATACACAAAAATTAAACTAAGGGATTCCCTACCTCAAGTAGGTATTTTTGAATTGTTGTGTACCATATGGAATATAAGAAATTATCACTACCAATAGATGCACAAAGGAATCATAGATTATCCTACACTACACCCAAGTATATTCCAAACACATCTTAAACACACCCCAAACCAAAAAATCAGCACTACATTGAATCTATGAAGGATGAACATAAAGAAAAACCATAAGGAATAGAGGATAACATACCTCAATTGATACAAATCAACCAATAAAACCCATATATCAAGACAAAAAAAAGATGAACTGGACAATATCCTAAAGATGCGTAGGTTTTTCCACAAATGAGATAGGGAGGGACATGGACAAATGAAGAATAATCATATGAACAAAGAAGTATAAACCTAAAAAACTCCCATTTCACGTCGTGAATTCCCCGTTCAGATTATAGATTATTCTAGTCCCATAGATTACTTTACTTGAATATGATACAAGGAATGAAATGTCCATATCTTCAATTTACATTGAAAATCAAGTCAAATCAGATTAAATTAATTACATGTAGTGAATTAGAATTTCATGATGTGAATTCACATCTGGGATTTCCCCTTATCACACATACACACTGTGAAACTGCCTGACTATACGAGAGATGAACCATCAACTCACAATGTGAATCCATTTCACATTGTAAACCACATGATATAGTAATCTTGTAGCTCTAGACTTTCTGAACCCTTTAAGGATTCCCACAAGTCATCTCCAACAATGAAATTAGAAAAGTAATGGGCCGAGTAAGAACATGTCATTTTATTAATATATCAACATGCATTTGATCATTACCTAGTTCATGAGTATGAAGTTAAGAGATGGAAAGGATATGATATAGTTTGTATATTTTAATATTTTTGGATCATTATTAATATATTTTTATTGTGGAATTATTGGGGTTTCCACTCAGTAGATAGTTTGATTTTATAATTCATCAAGTGCAAGAGATGGTGGGTATATCTATTCCATCATATAGGATTACATTAGTAGAGATGAGAGATTTGATGGTCCAACCAGGGAATAAATATGAAAAGTGGTTTATATATTAGATAACATAACATTATGGTTCATTTTTTCCATTCAACAAGAATGGAGACAAAAATTTACAACCATATATGGATTAACAGAGGTCTAATCTGGTGAAAATAAAAAGATAAAATCATCCTCCACGAATTTATGACTTATTCAATTAGATAAGGGGAGTTAGATGGCCCTTTAAGATAAATTTGAGTTTAGGATATCACCAAATACAAATGAGTATAAAGGAAATTCCATGGAATGTTTTTTTGTTTAGTTATAGGCTATATGAGTTCTAGGGATCTTGTTTGGTCTGATGAATAGACTAGTAGTATTTATGGACTGAATGAATTACTATTTACACCCATATATTGATTCCTTCATAGTGGTTTTTGATGATTATATCCTTGTGTAATTCTAGATATTGGATGACCATGATATGAATTTGGAGTTTGTTTTGAGTACTTTGAGAGAGCATTTGATTTATACGAAGCTATTAAAATGTCACATTTTGATTATGGTATTTTATTTTCTGGGCCATGTGATGTAAAATTCATACAGATCAATATATTCCTAGAATTGTAAGGCTACCATAAAATATTTATCTAAGACCTCTCCTAATTAGTAGCATTGATGATGGACCAAACCATGATGGGGATAAGGTTTTAGTGGTTTGAACAATGTGAAGATCCTTCTAATATATAAAGGGAAGGATGATAACTACACTTATCCTAACCTTACTTGACATGAGTAATGTTTATGAATAATAAATTAATCCATTAAAATTTGGTCTAGGAGTAGTTATAAAATAGGATGGGTTTTTAGTCTCCAATGGGTCTAAGTATGTGAATCCATACGAGTGGAACTACTCTATGAGTGATTAAAATTGGAATTATTAGTGTATACTCTAAAGTTATGGGGATATTATCTTCTCAGCAAGATATTTATGGTTATATAATGAATATAAGAACATGAAAAATAAATTCTCATAAAATTTCCTAAAGCTTTAGAAGAGAAATGGTGTTCAGTAGTTATAATGATTAAACTTTGAGATAGTGTACACTTATGGGATGGGGAACATAGTAGAGAATGTACTATGTAGGACACTCAAACATAGTGGTTTGGGAGGATAGTAATAATTAGAAGCTGGAAAGACTTTTTTTAGGGTTTCACATTAATGTTCAGGATTATCATGGTTCGGATACACTCCAAGCTATAATAATTTCTTCATTACTTATTAGTATGGAGAGGGATATCTTGTCACTAGTATTACATTTCTAGGATATTAGAATCAAAATATATAGTGGGGATCCACCAAAAAACATGACTTCACATGATAATGGTCTTATATGTCTTATGTAGAGTTTTTGTCTTAATACAATTTCAAGAGGAGCTAATACAGGTCTCACAAACCCTAAAATGAGTTCTTAAACTAGGGTTGACTAAGGTGTATCGAGATATACACCAGAAATATTGGTTTTTGGTGATAAAGAAGAACTTAATAGGATATATATATCATGATTCCTCATCCATCATCTGGTGAATGCTAAGTAACAAAGGCATGTTGGTCTTCTTTATCCACTAACGATTTCTATTTGTAAATGAGGTGAGTTCACTATAGACATCATTATAGGGATTAGAAGGTCCCCCAAAGTAAAAAATGATTTAATTTTCATTTGATTATTTGAACATGGTAGATCATTTTTTACTAATTAGGGAGACCATGTAAGTGGTATATTTGGGAAGGTTTTTCATGTAGGAGGTGGTACAACTACATTGTATTCCAAGGAGTATCATGTTAGACAATGATGCAAGTATTAGATCCCATTTGTTGTTAGGGTTGTAATGTTAATTGGAATCCCAAGTGAAATTACGTATAGTGAAACATCCTCAGACTGATGGGAAGTTTGATCATATGATCAGAGTGTAGAGGAAATTATTTGTGAATATATCCTAGATTTTGGTGGATCTTTGGAAAGCCATATTGTGATATTAATGTTCCCCTATAATAATATTTATATGGATTATATTCAAATGGAACAATTCAAGGTGTTTTATAGTAGGCCATGTTAATATTCTTTATACTGATGATAGGAAAGAGATTTATATATCATTGGGTCAAGTCTCATTAAGGGGACCTTGAAGCATATTCAGTTGATTTAGAGGCCATTGAAGACCACCCAGAGAAAGAAGTGATCATATTAAGACTCATGATACTGACATCAGGAGTTCATGGTAGGTGACCTAGTATTCTTAAAAGTGTTACCTTGGTTAGGAAAAATGTAATTACAGAGATAGGGGAAGTTAACTATGATGTTGATTGGTATATTTAAGATTGTCGAGGGGATTGTAATAATGGAATAATGACTAGCTCTTCCTCATAGATATATTGTGATATATGATATAGTGTTTATATATTAATTTCATAAGTACCATAAAAAACCATCACATGGGATCAATATAGATGATATTGAGCTGGAGGATGATACATCATTTAAGAAGTGACCTACATGCACAGTGAATCAAAGAGAGAAGATTCTTAACGGGAAGTTGACACACATAGTACATGTTATTTGTAATAATAGACATATCTAGGTGGAGACTCTGAAGATGTAGGTGGACATGTGATCACAGTTGATATATCTTTTTTATATAGAGGATTAATGATGAATCTTGAGGATGAAAAACATTATATTGAGGAGTTTTCAATTACCCATATACATCATAGTATGAATTATATTTAAATTCTATCAATTCATATATATATTATTCCACTTTAAATTCTGAAGGGAATTGAAGTGGTATGTTATTGGAGCATGGTAAAAGGGACTCTTGATGAAAAATTATACTAAGGAGTGGATTAGCCACTGGAATCATGGTGGGAGGCCATCAAAATTTTGGTACCCATGACCTAGGCTACTTCCCCCAACACTAATAGAATAACAATGAGAACTAGTACATAAGTGTCCCATTGTAATTTTAGTGTGGGGAAACTATACTTTTGTTGGTTTTAGTCCCTCATTTCATGGGGAAGCTATTTTGGTCCTTCCCTCTAATTAATTTATTTATCACTCTAATTTTCTACCATTGGAACCCAATCATTAGAGGATAAACCTCCTTTTTTTGCTTTAATAATCTTGGATTATCCTCCATTAATACTTGGTATATTAAATTTTTTTTAGTTACGTTGATCACCAAAGGGTATGAATAACCTCATATGACTAAAAAATATTGGTTCCTCTTGCTATATCTATATAATTTATTCAAAATCTCTAAATTATGGGATTTTTTATAATATAGGTATATCCATGGATTGAGATCGACTCATCTAATGATATTGGATTGGATGAGCTATATGGATACAAGGTTAGTAGTCCATATATTATCCCTTTGCTTTATATTATTTTCATAAATTTTAAATTATGTAGGTGTAGGTAAGTGAAATAGAATGACCCATAATGGAACTCATTTTGGTTTCCATGTTTTTGGAGTGGTGATTATGGACTATATATCTCATTATAGCTCCTCTAAACCTTATACTTTGAACATGTATTTATTAATGAACATGTCACCATGGGAACGTGGTAAGGTTCCATGATAATGGAACCTAGGGGGGGGGGTCTCATCACCTATCACTTAAATTGGTGAGGCTTTTGAGGAATCCCTGAGAATTATTTATTGATTATATTCTTTCATAAGGGATATAGTAGTGGTGGATTAAAATTTTTACAAGAAATTTTGGAACATTTGTGTCTAATTTGGTATGAAACTTATGTGATGGGTGATTATATGGGATTCCAAGCCATGCCAAGGGAGTATGGTTTAGAACCAGATGTAACTAGGTTACACATGGTGGGAATGGTAGCCATGTAAATAATACTGGTCAACTGATCCAGGTATTATAGTGATTAAATATTCCTAATGTTTATTGTTATAATTATGATGATTGCATATTCAACCACACCATTTATATTCTTAGGGTGATAAACCAAACACCAATGTTTATTATTATTCTTATGGTGATTAGTCATTCACCCATGTTTATTTTTATGGTTATGGTGATTATTTGTTTTCCCAGTTTATTAATATGGTTATAGTGACTCTTGATTCACCTTTATTTATTTTTATGGTTATCATGATTACCCATTCACCAATATTATGTTTATTTTTATAGTGATAACCACTTCAATATGTGGAATATTATATTATGGTGATGATCCACTCATATTTATTTTTTCTTTTAGTGACAACATGTTCACCTTAATTATTTTGTTTGGTGAAAAAATATTGAATCTTGATTGGACTATGAGTGGAAATAACCCATTCACACATAATCGTGTGATTAATGGTGATAACCCATTCACCAAAGATTTTTATAATGATAACCATTCACATTTTGTATTGATTATAGTGATTACTCATTCCCCTGGGTCTATGATATTAATGGTGATAACCTATTCACAAATCCTCATTTAATGATGGTGATACTCATTCACCCATTTTATTATTATTAGAGAAGATAACTGATTCACCCTATTATTTTGATAAGACTATGGGAATGAAAATCCCATTTTAGTACTGGCCAAATTAGGTATGATATTTCATCTTGGTGGATATATAGCACCCCATTACGTGTTGTTAAATATATTTATTGCTTGTTTTTAACAATATCATACTAGAAATACACCCATTTATACTATATTAATATAAGGACACCATTGGTGGGGTCCTAAAGATTATATTGTCCACACATTGGAGATGAACATTAGTGGGTGTGTTAACTTCATGGAAAAGACTGTAGGGAATGGGAATTAACATATGGTTGATGCATGATATGGATGTTTATTTGGGGGTGAGAGATGATACTAGGAGGAGTCTCAGAACCAATTTTATTTGTTTCTCTATATTTATATATTTTGAATTAATTTTTTATATGATCAAACCATGGAGATATTATACACTTGATTTATAATATTAATTACATTACATTAGGGATCATATTTTATTATATAATGTGATTTTTTGTTTTGGTTGGATTATCACTACAATTCTTAAATTTTGTGGTTATATTATGGATGGATGTTTATCATGAATTTATATGTTTTTTACAGAAATAAAATATATGACATATTTTTCTCATATCATTAATAGACCCACAACACTATTTGGTATCCAATGATATAATAGGAGGTGTACTTGAGATCATGTGGCTCTCTAAATCAACATTTTTTAGGATGATAGGGTTATAGATTCTATACCAGAGAAAATTACTTGGTAGTTGGTAATGATACTAAGTAATATGTTAGTGATTTCTTCATTGTTTTCCTTCTGAGAAATAAAAAAACAGATATTGAACTACTGAATAAGGACTATTTATCTCACTAACCATTCATTAGGAATGAAAAAAATGGAGGATTTAAATAAATGTATCAATGTGGGAGGCCAAATGGATGTCTAAATACTATTGAAAATAGAACAAAATTTTCACCATAACAATGAATGAGAGATAATTATTTTTAACTAGAGTGTATCTGATTCAATCCTCTAACATTATATAGTTATGATAATAAAATTTCCCCCTTTTTATTACTATTCTTTTATCTAATGAGAGTAAAAAATAATTTCATGAATATTTTTATATAAATAACTATCATTCGAACTTCTAAGTATGGAATCAAAACTAGATGGTCTGAATGGTATTTCATAAGACTATTAAATTCATTTAGGTAATTATTATTCTAGATGTAGGCCACAGTTTTCTTAATCATATTTATAAATGATACACACTTAAAGGCTAATATCACAGTAAAGTTCATCATATAGGTGATGTGTCCTTGGTGACCTATATGATATCATGGATTCTATGGAGGTGTCAAGTTAACTATTAATTTTTTCATTTTGGGTTAATCTTGATACCCTGACAGTGGACCATAATCCAATAAATTTACAATATTAGACTTTATAAACACATTTTTTTTGGATTCATCATCAGGTTATACTACCATATCCTAGATATTACCACTTTTAATACAAATGAAGTGGTTATAACATTGTAATTATTTTACCACCAGGTCATCTATAAAACATTCACCTATTTTTCCTAGGAGGGGATTAAATATTTTGTGTATCACTCATTTATATATATTTCTAACATTTTAAAGACAAATGGAATCAAATGGTAGAAATAAAATCCAAATGTTCCCTAAATGTTGAACCAACAAAAGGTACTAATGTTATTTCAACACCAATGGTCTTCCTTGATGTTGTCTACTATCTAAAAATTGATGAATCACTATGATATTTCTTCAATTTATAATAAATTTCTTATAGTGTTCTTTATAACCATAATTTTATATTTTATGTTTTGATCCAATATGATATTATTAAGGAAGAATAGGAAAAAGGCAAGGAAGATGAAACTTTTCAAAAATAAAAGGCTAATAATAAGAAGAAAAAGGTCATAGAGAAGTAGACCGTCTAAGATGATTACACATTAATTATAGGGAATGTTTGGAATCAGTTATTCAATTTCAAATTAGAAACATGTTTATCTTGGGGGTGATTATAGATATATGATAAAGGATTATATATCCTCTTCTAGTTTTCTTGGTTCTTTTTTCTTTTGGTTCTATCATTAGGTGGACCCTCCAACCTGTTTTTTATTATATTAATAAAAAGTTTAGGTAATTAGGTTCCCAAAATAACATGGATTCATTCCCTTTAGGGTCTATTTTTATTTTATTATATCCTAAATACCCATCTATAAATGAGAGGTCACGAAAATTATCTATGACATTGATAATATTTTTCATCAGGATGAGAATGTAATCCTTTGAAAATGGTATTGGAGGTACTAGATGTAGATGATGACTATGAATTTTCCATTCTTCTTCTTAATAGTTACAATGTTGGCCATAAATTTTGGGTACAATACCTCCTAAATGATTCAATATTTGATTATATTATCAAGTTTAACATTTAGCAAGGAACTCTGAGCTGGATGAACCATTCTAATTACCTATATGGAATCATGATGTTTTTTGGTAGACCTAAGTGTTATATGAACACCTGGGGGTATAAAACTTGTATTTCTATGTAATTACATATGATAACTTCTTGTAGTTTCTTAAGTAAAATAATATTCTAATCCTTTTCATCTAAGTGTATTACCCTGATAATTATCTTTGATAATGAATATTATTTAATGATTAGATTCAATAGATTGATCTAATAAATGGTTGCTAAAATGTGATATTCAGTTTTGGAGGAACATCATCGAGGTCAAGGGAAGCATATGATTGATCAAAATTTTTAGTATCGGATAGTTATATGGGGTTTTAATTTTATTAATCAAGGTAATGATTGTTAAGGATCAACAATTGGTCTAAATGATTTAATGAAACTATATATATATATATATAAATAGGTTATTTATCCCCATGTTTTAGACCTACAACATTATTTTATATCATTAAAGTTCCTTGGTTTTATCAAATAAGTTTTTTAGGCTTGTATTTTGATTGATATACATTTAACATTTTTCTTTAAGGATGATTAATATTAGTGAGCCATATTTTATCCCATGGATGAGGGAGATTTAAATGATGTATCTTCTTATTTATCATAAAATAAAACGTTTTTAAGGGATCTTTATCCTTTCCTAGGATGAAAAGATGACTCCCCATGTCTTTGTTTGTTACTTTAACACAATGAATAATGTATAGAAAAAAATTTATTTATATTATTCTAATGGTTATTTGGGGTGACTTGCACTCCATTTGGGGCTACAACTTAATAAAAATCTATTTGTTTGAGTTTGGTTCCCCTCTAATTTTTAGTACTTTACATTAACATATATGGTTTCACATGAGTCAAATGGGATTTTTCCATGGATATGTATAACTTTCCAAATGACATGGTGCTCAAGGAAATGATAATAAGATGAGGGAAAATACAATTTATGATAAGACCAATTTCTACCTAATAAGTTATTTAATGTTGTATCATATCTTTCCACCATAAAATCATTATTTGACACAAGGTCTTTGACTTAATCTTCTATCCTATTTCCCATCCCATATGCAGTACCTGCCATTAATATATGAATTCTTCGAGAGTTATATTTGTATATTTTAATCCACAATTAAATTTTAATGATCTATGATGGTATTAAGTATGTCAACATTAGATTATATCACATATGTTATTATGTGCCCCCAATAGGTCAGATGAACCAAATACTGGCGATGATTTAGATGAGAAAAATCACGGAAATATACGAGAGAGATAATTATCCAAATTGGATGATGTGATCTAGGACATATCAAATGGGATAGTTCTACCCTTGTGGGTTAAGTGTTTTCTTTCTATAGAGTTGTATCAACCAAAAACTATGAGGCCTAACCCTAAATCCCATAATCAACATGTATATACCCTCAATGAAGTTTAAATTTAATTCAAGGAAGGTTTTTTACTTTTGTTTCGTCAACTAGGTAATAATCTCCTCAACTAATATGGTCTTAGTAACATTAGGTTCTTGGTTACTTAAGGACATGGAAATTCCATCTCCTTTGACTTTTTCTTTTAACCCATTGGGAAAGAAACAATGGTAGATCAGTTAACAGTATGAATTCTTGATCACATATCCTTCCTTGGTTTTGAACTCACTAATAACATGTTTTAACATGTGGTTCATTTAAAAAAAAATGTTATATATCCATATTGTTAATTTTCTCCTCCTTGTTGCAGGGAATCACCAAGTTTTTATGTGATAATATTCACCAATGTATACCTCACAAGAATAAAATAATTTTCTATATCTATAATATATGGGGGTTTATTTGGCACAAAAAAACTAGAGGGGATATTCAAAATAATTCTTAATTTTTAAATAGTTTAAGGGAATTACATACTTATATCACATATAATATTTTACAATATTATCTTGATTTAATTTCTAGGAATTTATTATGGATTTACTATGATAAGTGATCCTGAGAGAATTACCCTCATATTTTACCAAAAATTGACCAGGTAAAGGAGTCAGAAAATCAGTGATTGGTTATGGGGATTCCACCATCTTGGTGAAAAAAAATTTGTTTTAGGAGTAATCATAATGAATGAATCTAATTTTTTCCTGACTATAATTTTTGGAGACAGTGGTTGATATTAAAATTATCCTATTCATATAGAATTCGGTTTTCCTTGTGATATTACTAAGATAATTATGAATTTTCACACCTCTAGATATTGGGTCCTAAAATCTTCCAAATGCAGAGTATTTTCTATAAGTGGTTCACCTTTTTAGTTGATTTTCAAGGAGAAAAAATTAATATAGAAGATGAAATTATCCTAATAGGCTTCACCCTGATGTGTAACCATTGTTTCATGTTTAACTTAAGGGATGAATTAATTAATTTCGTTGTATTTCCAAGTATGAATATTGTGTTTCATGGAGATAGTGTATTATTATTGAGTAATACAACTAGAATTATCTTACTTCATATCCAAGGTTCTACCTAGAGTGAGGAAATTGCATGCCTCCTTTGGTGATCATTCCTAGGGTGGATTTATGGATAGACTCTCATGATATAACATGATGTATACCCATGGAGGAAAATATATAATAACATATATCCCCTAACCCATTATGAGCATATAGGGAGAATATTCTTCAATAATTCATTAGATTACCCTAATTATATACTAAAATAACATTGTATATGTTCATGTTTTGTGATAAAATTATGGTTCTATGCTACTTGGAGGGTAGCTTGGTCAACCTACCACCATTGATCATTAAGAATCTTGAGGTGTTTTGTATCCCATTATATAAATCACACCATGTACTCTGTAATTTATAATAGTGTCCAAGCATGTATTACTCTTTTATGTTCTCGGTAATAATATACTGATGAATGGTGAAAGTAAATACAAAAATATTATTTTTTACCATTAATTCTCCCAACATATCATTAGGATCAACCTCATCACTTGTGTGAGTATCATTATATTATTTTGATTAAATACTCTATTTTCTTGTTGTTTTTTCAAGTGGAGATAAACTTTTCTGGGTATATTTATCTTTTCCTAGACTAAGGTGATCTAGAAATATAAAATATAATGATTTATATCTTGGTGATTTTTTAATTAATTTATAAAATCATTTCACAATGATGGGGTAGCTAATAGAAGTAGCTCTAAAGTTAGATGCGTCCCATGGTAAGTGAAAAGATTTACCAGTACTGGGACATACCCACATGGATGGGTACTAAGAGACATTAGCTCTACATATAATTTTTCAAGGACAAAGGAACATGAATCGAAAATTGGAATCCTAAAATCCATGTAAATGTAATTACTAAGTGACACTTGATGATATACATCTATTACTATGGTGTAAACAATCCCATAAACCAAGAAATTGTTTCTAAAAATATTTCACCCTAAAATAGATTATCATCATCTTGGTGGTAGTGGGGGGGGGGATTCCATTAATTCTATTTGTGAAACTCTAGGAAGGACCTATGTGGTATATGTATTTATTAGCATTATAATTAATTCTATGTTGGTTGGTGTCATCTTTGTGGGGTGGACCTCCATAGAATCTATTAGTGACACCAAGATAAGTAACTCTAGGGTTAATATCTTCATCAATTTGTGGAGGAAATCATGTTTTTTTGAGATAGTTTCATAGGGAGGATACTCAAAATTAATATTGATGGTAGCAAAGGGAGGACCTACATAGTTAATGTCTTCATAGTAATAGGTACTATGTGTCAGTCAGTTTTAATATCACAAGGAGTACCTCCATTGTAGCTACTGATGATAATTTATAGAGTATTTCATGGTGCATATTTTCATCGACACAGGGAGGAACTCTATGTTAGTTGTTGGTGGAATAATAGGGAGTAGCAATGTGATAACTGATAATTATACTAAAGGGAGGATCTATATGGTGTATATATTAAACATCATGAGGAGGATATTTATATAATTTGGTTTTAACAATATTTTGAGTAACCGTTTAGTGATTCCTAATTCTACCACACGAAGGACCTTGATAGTGCACGTATTCATTAGAATAGAGAGGACCTTCATGTTGGTTAGTGTCAACATTATAGGGAGGATATATGTGATGAACATTTGTGCTACTATGAGGAGAACTCAATGGATTATATCTTTATTGTTATAGGGAGGAACACTATGTTGGTTAGTTTCAAAATTTCTGAGAGGAAATCCAGAGTGGATACTGATGCTACCATGGGGAGAACCTTAATGGTAAATGTTTTCATCAGTATTGGGAGAAACATTGTTTCAGTTGGTGTTTATGTCATAGAAAATACCTCTACAATGTTTATTATTGCTACCATTAGGAGGAACATCGTGGTTCGTGTCCTCATCAGTATGGGTGGACCTTCATGTCAGCTGTTGCCAGTATCATGATTAGGAAACTAATGGTTGTTTCTAAGGATATCATGGGGAGTACCTCCAGTTTCATGTATTCATTATAATGGTTTGGACCTCCATGCACATTAGTACCTCTCAGAAGGAAATATTTGGTAGGTGGGGATACCGAGGCATGCCTGAATGGTGGGTGAGGTCTCTAACTTAAGGTGACTTTGAAATATCCCTAGATAAGTATTTAATTAGGGAAAATACATATGATTTAATGGTATAAGTGTGGGAATCAACCCCCCTATGAATTATTTTATTAAATTTCCCCCATGAGAACATCATCCTAGGTTTTGGGGCATAAATTGTTAGAATGGAGTGTCTTCAACAACCATTAGTGGATTTTGGGCTGTGTGGAATTGGAAATTACTCTGATGAACTTAGGCACTCTTAAGGTACTATTATATTTCCAAATGTACGTATGTTATCTCTATATTTTAGTCCCAAAAGTTTGGAAGGATTGGATTATATTATCTATGATAAAGGGTCACAAAACATTTAGAAGTAACGATAATGTCCATCTGACTTTGTTGGTCTTTTGATGTACTTGTCTCATCCATGAACTTCTTTTATCTAGGTTGTCTTATTCCAATGGGTGTATTGGGATCACGATCTCTCACACATATCCCCGTAACATTTTGTTGGTCATATGATGTTGGAGGAACTAAATTTGAGATATTAGGTATTGATTCATTGTATTCAGGCAATTATAGTAGTGATTGTATAATCAATACCAAAAATTATAGTGAGGTACCACAAAAATTATTAACTATTAGGGGGTGGGGTGAATTAGTGATTATAAATATTTTATGATTCTTCAGAAATTTACATTCATTACCAATTAAGTTAATTATAAACATGATTCTTTCCAACACCCATCTCCAATATCACAAATTATGATAATAACAAATTTAGCTCATAGATTTCAACTTCAAATTTACAAAACAAAAGAGAACATAATGATATAAAAGGTCACTGTTAAAAATAAATGTCCATATCCTTAGGTCATTATGATCAGGTTTTATCTTTGAAATTTTATGAGTAAAAATATATCCTCAAGAGAATTATGTGCTTCTTCTCAATATAATATAACTCTTAAAGTCATACAATATAATATATTAATAAGCCTCTAATGAAATTCCCCAAAATACTATCAATAAAGTATAACCTATTTTTATTCTCTTGGATAATTGAACCATTTAAATTAAAGAAAAAAATACTTCTTTTAAACCAATAATCATATTCATTCTCTTTCTTGCAATATATATTGAAGTGTATATGAATCCCTGATAACCAAAAAACTATAACAAAATCAACTACACACCGTTCAAACAATGTATATTATATTCTTCAAAGTAATCATTTCATATAAAATTTCCATGGATTTGTGATTCAAAATATTTCATTGATTAATGTATAGAATTTATCATCATATTTTCTAGGGCTTATATCATTTCTCTGAAATCAATTGTTCATACTTATTCCCTTAATTTTCAAGGAAACACACATAGAAACACACATAATTCTCTAATTTCAAGATTTTTTAAATTCAAAGAAAAAATTTAAATTATATATTTAACTTTCATAATATCCCACTTCATTCCAATAATTTAGATAAAAAATATTTCAATAAATAACATCATGTATATGTTAGGATGGTATGTATGAGAATGATATACTCTATAATACCAAATGTAGGATCGAAATAAGAATGAGATTCTCAAATACAAGGGGGGGGGGGGGTGAATTGTACCTTTTAAAAATTACTTTGGAAATTTTAAAGATGGTTATGTTTAACAAGGTTAAACGAGATAATTCACAAGACCTATATAAGTTCTAATCACTTGCTAAATTCCGGAAAAGTGATTCTGAAAATGAAACTTAACAAAAGTTTCCAAAGATGAAGATTCTATCTTAAAGCGTATAGAATCTAACTATAGCAGAGTACAAGAGTAAGGAAGTATAAGAAAGTTATACTTTCCTTAACAATACAAATGCAGTGGAAAAACTTGTAACAAAACAAGTAACAAGTAATACATCTTTTAACCCAAAGAGAAGGGTATCCAATAACCTTGGATAAAGGTCTCTTGATTTATACTTTCAAGAAAGGCTATCTTACCCACACCAGGGTAAGCCATCGATATGAAGATCGGAGTCTATCTTGCTATCCCCGCAAGCCCTCAACTATTAGTTAGTCGGCACCTCTGTCTTCCTCAGTAAGGAAGCCCTCAAATTCAGGGTGTTGGAACCTATGATTTCCTATCCCCGGAAGCCCTCGATTGTACATAGTAACAATCAGAGTTTCATGAAGAAAATATGCATAAGGAAAAGTTTGAACAAGCTATTCAAACTTTCTGCACGAAGCTTAAGAGTTGATAAGAGTATCTCTCTCTAAAAATAACTTCAACTATATTTAGACACATATGTCAAAGTTCAATGTTAAAGTTGTTTTTTATATGATGCTCTTTTCAAATGAGCTCCTATTTATAGGCACAACTCCAACGGTTGACTCCCTCCTCCAACGGTCATATTTTTCTTTGAATTTCAAAGGGACCTATACACGTGTCACTCAAACAACGATTAGTTAATAACTGAAAGCATGACATCATTTTGTAATAGAACAAGTGTAAGAATAACCAAAAAATGATATTTGGAATGGAGAAAATGAATGTTCGTAATGTAAGTAAATGAATTCGGATTTTATAATATAGGGATATTCAGATTCTATTTTTCTATGGAATTCATAATGAGAATTCGTAATCAGAATTCTTCATCAGAATTCTTAATGAGAATTCATAATTAGAATTCATCATTAGAATTCGTAATGAGAATTTTTAATCAGAATTCATCATCAGAATTCGTAATGAGAATTCAGAGTCAGAACTCTGAAGAGTTTGTATCCAGAATTCATAATCAGAATTCATGACTAGAATTCATAGTCTATATTTTCATAGGTTCGTAATCCAAATTCAAAATCGAGCTTCATGAATGTTTGTATCCAGAAATCAGAGTTAAACTTCATGAGAGTTCGTATCCAAAATTTGGAGTAGAACTTTATGAGATTTCGTATCCAGAATTCGGAGTGGAACTTCATGATAGTTCATATCCAGAATTCGGAGTGGAACTTCATGAGAGTTCAGATCCAGAATTTGGAGTGGAACTTGATGAGTGTTCGTATCCAAAATTAGGAGTGGTAAACAAAATACCTCATATCTAAGTATTATATGATTCCGAGGGTTTTGGTTTCAATCTGAGTTTTATACTTAGAAAATTTATGATATTAATAATGAAATCTTGGCAAGGGTAAATTTCCTTGGGGAAATAAATTTTTTTTATTGACGTAAAACAGGGGTAAAATAAGATTTTAATTAAAATTATGTGTCTGTGATTTTCAAAACAAGAGGAATGGTAAAGTCATAAGGAAAGCCTTAATGACTTAACAATCTCCCCCTTGAATGAAGGAATGGAAAAATTCATAAGGAAAACCTTATTAACTCAACAATCTCCCCCTTTTTGGAAAGCACAAACATCCTTACGGAAAATAATGTAAGGAATTAGAATAAATTTGTAGACTTTGAAATTAAAGATTATCTCCCATTGTTTATGGAAAATGGTGAATACGACTAACTCCCCCTTAGGATTTTGAACTCTAAGGATCGTATTCTAGATTTCCGGAATAAGGAAATATTCGTAATGATCACTCCCCTTACTTATTGATGATCTTCTTATACTTATAAGTCTCCTCCTTTAGATTTTTCATATCCATTTTAGAATTATTTTTCCTTTCTCTCCCTTTGTGATTTTTAAAAAGCGTTTGAGGGAATGAAAAACAATATGGTACTTGAAATATTAGTACAAAATACAAACAAGACAAGCATCGACATTTTCATTATGATTGGAAATATTAGTACAAGGAAAAAATACAACAAAAGATCAGAGTAGTATATTTTGTTTCTTTTTCCTTGGGAATTAGAATCTTGACAATGGTATTCAACTTCTTCAGCTCTTTGTGATATTCCTCAGCTTGTTTTTCTAATGCCTTGATCCTGTATTCCTAAGACTTCAGGACCTCTGCCTTAGCCTCCATGGATTCTTCCTGAACCTTCAGCAATTCATCTTGGTTTACAAGCTTCTCTTCGATCTCAATCTAGAGATCTCTTTCCCCCTTCCAGTTTTGAGTAATAGAGTTAAGCTTCCAATTCATATTTTTCACCAGTTGAATCCGAGTATTTTGTTCAAGGGTTAGCTTTTCCTGAAATATGTCTGAAAGATTTTTCATTTTGGAATCCTTATTACCAAAGGCTTCCTTAACATATTCTTGGAACTAATTAAGCTCTTACATATATTTGACAATCTTCTTAGAACATTTGGTCATTTTCTTGTAGGAACTTTTGTGAGCTTCATAATTGATAATGAAATTTTTTAAATCTGCCTCAATCTTCACACAACTGTCCATTACCATCGATAAAAAGTCTGATTTCTGATTCATACTGTGTTGAAGCATCTTGAATCTGGATTCAATTACTGGAAAGATTGTAATGGTATCCACCAGCTTCTTCAGGGACTGGACACCAAAATCATGTCCCAATGCAGATGACTCTGAATCAGACAATTTGCTAGGAGATGGTTTTTCCTATAACTCTACCAACTTTCTCTTTGAGGTTCCTCTAACTTCTTTCTTTCTGATAATATCTTCTGTTGGGGTGTCAACAACTACTTGTTTTCCCTTATCAGATTTCGGTACTGCTTCCTCATCAGGAGATTCCTTCTCACTTCCAGATAATTGAATAATATTGTCTTCATCAGGCTTTTCTTTCTGAGCTCAAGCTTCAATATCCTCTGGAAGAATAAAGTCATGATTGTGGCTCTCTTATTCGAATGGCTTGTTGACTTTCTCTTCACCCTTATCATCATCTCTCAGTGTAACAAGCTTTGAAGATCTGGCTTGAGAAGTCCGGATTGAAACTTTCTCTGAAGCACTATCCTTGTCATGATAGTCTTTAATTTTTTTGATTAAATCATCAGATCCATCACTGCTCTCAGCTTCTTGTTCTTCTTTTGCAGTTTCCTTATCTTCTACAGCCTTCTCTTATGGTTTTTCCGAAGTGAAGAAATTCTTCCCTGGAGTATCAGGTAATGATTCCACTAAAAATGTTTTGGATACATGAATTTTTTCCAATGAAACCTCAGCAGCCTTCAAAAGAGATTGAACAATCTCTGCCTTAGACATTTTCTTATTTTTCTTCTTGTCCTTCGCCTGCTTCTCTAACTCATCAACATCTTTTTTAAGGCCTTAGCCTTAGCAGGATCCAAACCGAACTGTGGCTCCCCTGCTTTTCTAGTCTTTTTATCTTCTCTCCACTTTGTAACTACTTCATCAGGGTAGGATTTTTGCTTTTTGGGTTTAGGAGGAGCAGATTGATCTTCCTTGGCTTTGGGGATTTTGTCTGATTCCTCCACTTCCTTCAGCTTTCTTTTGCTTCCTTCTTTCATTGAGGGTTCAACATTTTCCACATTTTTTGGAATGGGTTCTTCCTCCTCCTCTAGAAAATCATAAAATTATTCTATCTCTTTGGAAAAGCAGACTTTCATCCTCTTTAATGTGTCATCACTAATCAACATCACCTTGAAATTTCTCACCTTGGAGTTACATGGGATCTTGAAGGAATCAAGACACCGAACAATCAAATTTGAAAGCAATTCCAGATGCATAATGATCTGAGCTCTAAGATTTCCATTCTTGATGTTTTGAATTTTAATGAGGATATGTCTCATGAGATTCACCTTCCTTAGGTTTACCAAAAAATCTAGAATATACATGTCACTCTTATTAAGGGTATTCTTATCACCCTTCCTCAGTATGATAAACCATTGCACCCAAAGCTGTAGAATCCGATTTTTGGTTGAAAGATGGGTGATATTCTTTGCAGTGTTGATATGATAAAGACCAAGGCACTCCATAGCCTTTTTCCTTAACAAAACTACCCTAAACTTCTGGCAACTTATGAGAGAAAAATCCTGCATCTCCTTCATAGGGTATTCCAACCAGGTTAGCCACCTTGGTATAAGATAAAGAATACGTCTTGCCATAGATTTTGAAGGATAACTTCTCCCTTACACCTTCCATGAAAAAACTGGCTGACTCATAAACCTCTATGAGAAAGTCCAGATACACCACATCTTGAGCTCGAGTTTTATAAATAACTACATCTTCCCATACATTGAGCTTGATGTTCTTGGAAATTAGAGAATCATACTTATTGAAGAATTTTGGGTGTGCCAACCTCTCCCTATATATTTTCCACTCTGAGATCAGCTTGACTGAAGACATATCCTGAGAAGGGGCTTCTACAGACATTCACAGCGAGGAACTTCGAGAGAATTGGAACGGGCTTAAGAACTGAGACAGAGCTTCGAGATGTGAGAGCTTGGAAATCGATGTGGGACAACCATCAAGGGACCCCTTTATATAGGCAATGGAAGTGACCTTTCCTCTTCCAAATCCAATCTAACGATTGAAAAACATTCTGATCTGATCTGATGGTTGAAAATATGCCCACAAGGAAATCTTGAATCTGATCTTTTGAGGTTTTAAGAAAAAAATTCAGATTTAAGAAAACTAGAATCCAAGAGTTTGAAAAACAAAATATAATACCAATAATATAATAATGAATACAAAAATTTGAGTAAAGAAATTATACCTTTCGGATTGGATAGGAAGATTATTCATAATAGGTGATATTCTTATTGAAGAAAATTTGACTTCAAAAAACTCACTATAAAAAACATACTATGAAAAACTTAAGATCTAAAAGTTTTATTTCCAAAACATTGAGTACCAAAACATGATTACGAAAATTATTATTATGAAAATTCCTATTATGAAAATTTCCATTACGAAAATTTACATTATGAAAATTTTCATTACGAAAATATTGAAAAACAACTACAATAACAGATGTACCCCCCTATGAAAAGGAGTTTATTACTGTAAGGAGATTGATTCAACATGAAGTTAATTAAGAAGGATTAACTTATAGTTATAATTCCTAACTTATATTTAAATTATTCAAATCTATCGGTAGGTAAATATTTTGTGAAAATATTAGAAAGTTGATCTTGCTTTCCAATAAACTGAAGAATGATATCTCTTTTTTGTGTGTGATCTCTAAGAAAGTGATGCATAATGTCTATATGATTTGCACAAGAGTGATGTGCATGGTTTTTACTAAGGGAAATGGCACTTGTGTTAGCACACAAAATTTGAGTCTTAGTAAAACTCAATCCATAGTCTGTGAGTGTGTGTTGCATCCACAACACTTGAGCATAACAACTTCCAGCTACTACATATTCAACTTCAGCAGTAGAGAGTGATACTGAGTGTTTCTTGTTACAGGACCAAGAAACTAATGAATCTCCTAGGAAATTATAAGTTCTAGATGTACTCTTTCTATCCATTCTACATCCACCAAAGTCAGCATTCGAAAAAATATTTAAAACAAAATCATTTCCAGAAGTGTAAAATAGTCCTAAATCCATGGTTCCCATTAAGTAGCAAAAAATTAATTTCACTGCCTTTAAATGAGATTACTTAGGATTGGATTGATATCTTGCACATAATAATACTAAAAACATTAAGTATGGACGAATATCTTTCTAGTAAAGTAGACTTCCTATCATACCTCTAAAAGATGTTTGATCTACTGGTTTCTTAGCTTCATCAATATCAAGTGTGTTTGAGGTACCGATGAGAGTAATTATACTCTTAGTGTTGTCATATCCATACTTTTTAGAAAGATCTTTAATATAATTATGTTGGGATATGTAGATTCCTTCTGGTTTTTGAGAAATTTGAAAACCAAGGAAAAATGTTAACTCACCAATCATACTCATTTCAAACTCAGATTTCATTAGATCTGCAAATAAATCAGTTAAAGATTGCTGAGTTAAACCAAATATAATGTCATCAACATAAATTTGAACAATCAAAATATTGTTCTTATCTTTCTTTATAAAAAGGGTTGGATATGCATTTCCCTTAACATAGTTATTTTTAAGAACAAATCCTGTAATTCTATCATATGAGGCTCGGGGGGCTTGTTTAAGGCCATACAAAGCTTTGGTAAGTCTAAAAACATCATCCGGATGTTTTGTATCTTCAAATCTAGGAGGTTGTTCAACAAAAAATTCCTCTTGAACACAACCATTAAGGAAATCAAATTTCACATCCATTTGAAAAAATTGAAATTGAAGAATGCAGCAAAGGAAAGTAAAATACGAATAGATTCAAGTCTAGCTACTGGAGCATAGGTTTCTTCATAGTCTATTACTTCTTGTTGATTATAGAATTTAGCAACCAATCTAGATTTATTCCAAACTATGACTCCATTTTCATCACACTTATTTTTGGAGACGCATTTTACTCCAATTATAGAATTTTCTTTTGGTCTTTCAACCAAGGTCCAGAATTTATTCCTTTTGAATTCATTTAGTTCATCTTGTATGGATTTAATCCAATCATCATCACCTAAATCTTCATCAGTGCTTTTTGGTTCTAATTGGGAAAGTAATGCTAGATGTTCTACTTCATTTCTTAAGGAACATCTAGTCCTTATAGGTTGATTCACATCACCAATGATACTATCACTGGGATGATTTTTTAGAAATGACTGATTTGGGTTTTGTAAAACCTGTTCAACAACGTAGGGTATGAAATATTCTGAAGTAAATGTTTCAGTAGTATATTCTAGAAAATTTTCCTTATCAGAAGTATCTTCTATCATAGGTTGATAATCAGTTTTTGAAAACACATCTGAGGATGTAGGTTGAGGTTGTTTAAAAACAAAAGGATCAGTTTCATCAAATTTAACATGTACTGTCTCTTCAACAGTACAAGTGTTTTTGTTGAAAACTCTATATGCCTTAGAAGTTGTGGTGTAGCCTAAGAAAATTCGTTCATTAGATTTTGGTGTGAATTTATGAAGATTATCTTTATTATTCAGAATGAATACCTTTCAACCAAAAACCTTAATGTAGGAAAGTCTAGGTTTTCTATCATTCCATAACTCATAAAGAGTTTTATTAAGAAAAGTTCTAATCAAAACTCAATTTATAGTGTAACAAGAAGCACTTACAGCTTCAGCCAAAAAATGTTTGGCAACAGAATACTCACTCAAGATGGTTCTATTTATCTCTTGAAGAATTCTATTTCTTCTTTCAACAACTCCATTATGTTGAGGTGTTCTGGGTGCTGAGAAGTTTTGAGTAATACCTTTTCGACTACAAAAAGATTCAAAAATTGAATTTTGAAATTCTCCACCATGATCACTATGAATAATTATCAATGGAAGGTTTTTCTCATTTTTAACTTGGGCTCTAAAACTTTTGAAATAAGAAAAAGCTTCAGACTTCTTTGCTAGAAAATATACCCATGTAAATCTAGTGTAATCATCAAACAAGAGAAATACAAAATATTTTCCTCCAATGATTCTAGTTTGTGTAAGACCAAAAAGATCCATACGCACTAGCTGTAATGCATCAGTGGTTGAGACTTCACCAATGGATTTAAAACTTTATTTTTGTTTCTTTCCATATTGACAAGTTTCATAGAATTTTAAAGAATCAAATCTAAGCTCCAGTAGATCCTTAACTAGTCTTTTCTTAGAAAGTTTGCATAAGTTTATAAGGTTACAATGTCCAGTCCTTCTATTCCATAACCAAGAATGATCTTCCATTTCACTAAGACAAGGTAAGTCTTGGATCCTAAGATCTTCTATGTTTAGTGTGTAAACATTCTCTTGCCTATGGGCATAAAGAATAAACTCTACCTTGGAATTATGTACTTAGAACTTATCATTCCTGAAATTCACAAGGTATCCTTCATCACATAATTGACTTATGCTGATGAGGTTGTGCTTAAGACCCTTAAAAAATAAAACATTTGAAATCAATGTTTTTCCAAGAAGAACGATGTCACTTATACCAATAATTTCTCCCTGAGCATTATCTCCAAAAGTTACTTTTCCTCCTTTCATCTTTGTAGTATCGAAATAGTGATGTAAATGCTCAATATACAAGAGGGGGGGGGGGTGAATTGTATACTTTAAAAATTCCTTTGGAACCTTTAAAGTTAGTTAAGAATAACTATTTTTTCCTTAAGTAAAGGAAAAGTCTAAGTTTAACAAAGTTAAACTAAGCAAATTCACAACACCTCTTAACACCGAATGCAAACTAGGAAAGAGATTCCAAATGAGGGTTCCGGAAATATGGTTCCGAAAATTGAAACTTAACGAAAGGTTACAATATGAGATTCTACCTTAAAGCGTATAGAATCTAAATGAAACAGAGTACAAATAAGGAAGTATAAGAAGGTTATACTTTCCTTATAATACAAAATGCAGCGGAATATAAACAAGTAGTAAAACTACAAGTAACAAGATATAAGTCTTTTAACCCAAAGAGAAGGGTATCCAACAACCTTGGATAAAGGTCCCTTGATTTATACTTTCAAGCAAGTCTGTCTTACCCACACCAGGGTAAGCCCTTGATACGAAGATCGGAGTCTCTGTCTTACTATCCCCGCAAGCCCTCAACTTCAAGGTAGTTGGCAACCTCTGTCTTCCTCAACAAGAAAGCCCTCGAACATTAAGGTAGTCGGCACCTCTGTCTTCCTATCCCCGGAAGCCCTCGAATGTAATCACCAACATTCGGAGTCGCACGAAGCTTTGAGAGTTAATAAGAGTCTCTCTCTCTAGAAATCACTTCAAGCAAATTAGTCAGCCTTTCAGTACTTTCATCAGCTATCAGCTTTCTGCAGCTATCAGCTCCGAGCTCTTTCAAATGAGCTCCTATTTATAGGTAAGGTCGGCTCCTTCTCCAACGGTCATATTTTCCTTAAAGATCGGAGGGACCTGTACACGTGTCACTTAGAGAACGGTTAGTTTATAACAAAACAGACGACATCGTTTTATAACAAAACAAGTGTAACAGAATGTACGACATCGTTTTAAACTCTAACATAAAAGTTCGGAATTAAAACTTCAGAGTGAAGGTTCGGAGTGTAAGGAACAATAATAAAGAGTAGACAAATTATAGAGGTGTAAGCAATATAAAAGTTCGGAGTCTAACAAAGATATTTTTCGGAGTCTGAATTAATTCAGAGTGTATAAAACAAATATACTCAAATTCTGTTTAATAGGTAAATTCAGAATGAGAATTCGGAATAGGAATTCGTCATCAGAAATCATAATGAGAATTCATCATCAGGATTCGTAATGAGAATTCGTCATCAGAATTCGTAATGAGAATTCGTCAACAGAATTCATAATGAGAATTCTTCATCAGAATTCGTAATGGGAATTCTTCATCAGAATTCGTAATGGGAATTCGTCATCAGAATTCGTAATGAGAATTCGTCATCAGATTTCGTAATGCGAATTCAGAATGGGATTTCTTCATTAGAATTCGTAATGAGAATTCAGAATGGGATTTCTTCATTAGAATTCGTAATGAGAATTCTTCTTCAGAATTCGTATTCTGAATCTGGAATAGAACTTAGTCAGAGTTCATATCTGGAATTCGGAATGAAGCTTCCTTATAGTTCTTATCCAGAATCCGAATCCTAAAATAGAATGCTTTATATCAAAGTTTCAACTATTCCGAGAAAATGAATCCGAATCTCATACTTAAGAAAAATATGGATGAAAATATGATAAGGATAATTTTTCTTATAAAACCGATTTTCCTTAAGAAAGTAATTTTCCTTAAAGATAAGGTGTTTGTGATTTTCAAAACAAGAAGGAATGGAAAAGTCATAAGGAAAAACTTATTGACTCAACAATCTCCCCCTTTTTGGAAAGCACAATCATCCTTATGAAAAAGAAATTCTAAGAAGAAAGAAAAACATTAAGGCTTATCTCCCTTTTCTTTAAGGATATTAATGAATACGACTAACTCCCCGTTAGGCTTTGAAACTCTAAGGATCGTATTAAGATTTCCAGAGTGATAGATAAGAATGTCTTCTTTAATGAAAAAGCTCCCCCTTAAACAAACTCTTATTAGAGTTTTTGTCTTTCTTAAGAATCTTTTTCTTCTCCCCCTTTGATAAACTCTTATTAGAGTTCTTCTTTTTCTTAAGGATCTTTTCCTTCTCCCCCTTTGTGATTTTCAAAAATAATTGGAGGGAATGGAAAAAAAATAACAAAGTACCTGAGATATTAGTAATGACAATGAAAGAAACAAGAGGCACAATTTTCATTAGGATTTGAAATCTCAGCAACAACAAAAAAATACAACAAAAAGATCAGATTTGGTTATTTCGGATCTTTTTCCTTTGACATGAGCCCCTTTAGAATAGTCTTGATCTTCTTCAGGTCTTTATGATCTTCTTCAGCTTGCTTCTCTAAGACAACTATTCTTTCGGATTGAGCTTCAATTTTTTCTTCCTGGGATTTCAGCTTTTCTTCCTGAGCTTTGACCTTTTCTTCCTGAGCCTTCATCATTTCTTCAAAATCAATCTGATGATCCCTTTCAAACATCCAGTTTTGAGAAACGGAATTGAGCTTCCCATTCAGATCTCTTACTTCTTGAATCCGGAAGTTCTTTTCTTCTGTCAACTTCTTTTCAAAGGATGCAGTTAACTCATTTATCTTCTTGTCCTCGGTTTCAAAAGCATCTTTAACATTGTCTTGAAACTCATCGATCAACCTCATCTCTTCCACAGTCTTCTTCGACCAATTTTTCATCCTCTTGCAAGATTTTCTATGAGCTTCGTAGCCAACGAATTTTTTTTTGAACTGAGCCTCTATTTCAACACACTTGTCCATAACCATAGATACGGAGTCAGTTTTCTGATTCAAAGCATGTTGGAGCATCTGGCATCTTGAATCAATACTTGAGAATGTCGGAATGGTTCCCACCAACTTCTTCAAAGACTGAACAACAAAGTCATGCCCCACTGAAGATGACTCTGAATCTGAAACTTTTCTTGGCGAAATTTCTTCTTCAACAAGTTCAAGCTTTCTCTTTGAAGAGCTACCAACTTCCTTCCTCTTCTTCACTTCTGAGCTCGGAGTATCAGCAAGAATTTTCTTTCCCTTGTCTTTTTCCGGAATTGAATCCTGTTCCGGAGTTCTCTTCTCACTATCAAAAACTTGAACAACATTATCTTCTTCATCAGCAACTTCCTGAACACAAACCCCTACGATTTTCTTTTGAGCAACATCAAGTAAAAGATGTTGTTCTTCTCCATGATAAGAAACTTCTTCTTCTCCTTTCTCTTCTTCTATTGCTGGAGTAACTAGCTTCAAAGATTCTGCTTCAGAAGTTCAGAGTGATAAGTGTTCCGAAGATGTCCCCTTGTAATCATCTACTTGTTTTAGCACATCTCCGGTTTCACCACTTCCTTCAGCACCACCTTCTACTTGCTCTACTTGCTCTACTTCCTTAGTATTCTTAGAAATAGCTTCTTCTGGAGCAACGAGATTTCTTCCTGGAGTCTCAGGTAGAGATTCCAAGGAGAAAGATCTCGAAACTGGAATAGTTGCTGAAACTATTTCATTGAATTTTAACAAAGCCTGAGCTACCTCAGTCTCAGACATCTTCTTCTTGAGCTTCTTTTGCTTTGCTTGTTTTTCAAGCTCATCAGCAGTTTTCTCCTTCAAGGCCTTAGCCTCCGTAGGGTCCAATCCGAACTGCGGATCCCCTACTTTCCTTTTCTCATTATCAGCTCTCCACTTTGTAACTACCTCATCAGGATAGGTCTTCTTCTTCTTTGATCTGGGAGGAGAGGTTTGAACTTCCTTAGACTTAGGATCTTCGACTTCAGCTGTAACGTCCTTTAACTTTCTTTTCTTCACTGGTTTGGATGATTCCGGTTCAGCGGCCTTCGGAACCATTTCTTCTTGATTAGGAAAATCAACGAACTCACCAATCTCCTTGTTGAAATCCACATCCATCCTCTTAATGGTGTCATCACTAACCAACAAAATTTCACAAACCCTTGGCTTAGATCTGCAAGCTTCCTTGAAAGATTCAAGGCACCGGACTATCAACTTTGATAATATTGCTGGGTACATTACGATCTGAGCTCTGAGATTTCCTTTCTTAAGATTCTCAATGGTTATAAGAATGTGTCTCATGAAGGTAAACTTCCTTAGATTTATCAGGAAATCTGAAATATAGATCTCACTCTTCTTCAAGCTGTCTTTATCGCCTTTTCTCGGTATGATAAGTCCTTGCACCCACAACTCTAGAATCCAGAAGTTTGTGGATAGACTTGCAATCTTCGGAGCCTTGTCATTAGCCAGTCTGAGAGTTTCTAAGGTTTTTTCCTTGTCGAAGCTACCCTTAGAGTCTGACAACACATGTGAAATAAATTCGGCTTCTCCTTCATAGGAAAACCCTACCAAGCATGCAGCCTTGGTATAAGAAAGTTTGTAGGTCTTGCCATACGACTTGAAAGAAAATTTTTCCCTATTATCTTCCTTAAAGAAGGAAACTGATTCATAGAACTCAACAAGTAAATCTGAATACACTTCATCTTGGTTCCCGGTTTTTTACACCACAACATCTTCCCATCCATTCAACTTAATGTTCTTTGAAATAAGGGAATCGTAGTTGTTGAAGAAATCCGGATGGACTAACCTTTCTCTGTAAACTAACCACTGAGAAATAGGCTGGGTAGATAACATTTCTTGAGAGGCTAACTCTGTAGACATTCGGATCTGTAATCCTCTGAGAAGTTCGGAATAGAGAAAACTGAAGTTCGGAACGACCTTAAAACAGAGAGGCAGAGATTCGGGACGCGAGAGCTTGAGATCGATGTGGGACGAGTATTTGGGTCCCCTTTATATAGGCAATGAAACGACGGTTCAACTTCCTCGGTTGATCTAACGGTTGGAAAGAGCTGAGATCAGATCTAACGGTTGAAAACTTGAATCTGATCTTTTTGAGGTTTTTATTAAAGAAAAGAATTAAGAAAACTAAAATCCGAAAACATAATACAAGAAAATGCCAGCAAGTAAAGTATGACTATGAAAACTTAAGTAAGGTAATCATACCTTTCGGATTGGATTAGGAGGATTATTCGTAATGGGTAATATAAAAAGATGATTTGAAAAAAACTTTATTATGAAAAGATAAAGTTCTCAAAAATTTACTACGGAAAACTATCTTAGTACGAGAAAAAAAAACATAGTACGAAGAAGTCAATATGAAAAACATAAAAAAACATTACAAAATACATAGTATGAAAAAGTTAGTATAAGAAAAAAACTGGTACAAAAATCTGGTTATGAAACTGCTAGTACGTAATTTTCCATTCCGGAAATTTTCAATACGAATACTTTCATTCCGGAAGTATTATGTATGAGAATGTTCATTTTGGAAAATTTTAGTTCCGGAAGTTCCATTCCGGAAATATTTGTTCCGAAAGGTTTGAAAACAAATTTTGAAAAACTTTGTTAAACAAACAGACAAATGTACTCCCCCTATGAAAAGGAGTTTATTACTGTAAGGAGACTTTTTCAACAGAAAGTTAATTAAGAAATATTACCTTATGGTTATCATTCCTAACTTATGTTTAATATATTCAAATCTATCAGAAGGAAATGATTTTGTGAAAATATCAGCAAGTTGATCTTGCGTTCCGATAAACTGAAGAATAATATCTCCTTTGAGTGTGTGATCCCTAAGAAAGTGATGCCTAATATCTATGTGTTTTGCACGAGAGTGATGTGTAGGGTTTTTACTTAGGGCAATGGCACTTGTGTTATCACACAAAATTTGAGTTTTAGTAAAACTCAAGCCATAGTCTGTGAGTGTGTGTTGCATCCACAACACTTGAGCACAACAACTTCCAGCTGCTACATATTCAGCTTCAGCAGTGGAAAGTGCTATAGAATGTTGCTTCTTGCAGGACCAAGAAACTAGTGAATCTCCTAAGAAATGACAAGTTCCGGATGTACTTTTTCTATCCATTCTACATCCACCAAAGTCAGCATCAGAAAAGATTTTTAGAACAAAATCATTTCCAGAAGTATAAAATAATCCTAGATCCATGGTTCCCTTAAGGTAGCGAAAAATTCTTTTTACTGCCTTTAAGTGAGATTCCTTAGGATTGGATTGATATCTTGCACATAAGCATACTGAAAACATTAAGTCTGGTCGACTAGCTGTTAAGTAAAGTAGACTTCCTATCATACCTCTAAAAGATGTTTGATCTACTGGTTTCCCAGCTTCATCAAGATCTAAAGAGTTTGAGGTACCAATGGGAGTACTTATACTCTTAGTATTGTCATAACCATACTTTTTCAGAAGATCTTTAATATAATTATGTTGAGATATGTAGGTTCCTTCTGGTTTTTGAGAAATTTGAAAACCAAGGAAAAATGTTAATTCACCCATCATACTCATTTCAAACTCAGATTTCATTAGACTAGCAAAAGAGTCAGTCAAAGATTACTGAGTTGAACCAAATATAATGTCATCAACATAAATTTGTACAATCAAAACATTTTTCTTATCTTTCTTTATAAAAAGGGTTGGATCTGCATTTCCCTTAACATAGTTATTTTGAAGCAAAAATCCAGTGAGTCTATAATCCCATGCTCGTGGGGCTTGTTTAAGGCCATACAAAGCTTTGGTAAGTCTAAAAACATGATCAGGATGTTTTGTATCTTCAAAGCCAGGAGGTTGTTCAACAAAAACTTCCTCTTGAACATAACTGTTAAGAAAAGCACATTTTACATCCATTTGGAAAAGTTTGAAATTAAAGAATGCTGCAAAGGCAAGTAGAATACGGATAGATTCAAGTCTAGCTACTGGAGCATAGGTTTCTTCATAGTCTATTCCTTCTTGCTGATTATAGCCTTTAGCAACAGGTCTAGCTTTATTTCTAACAATGACTCCATTTTCATCACATTTATTTCTGAAAACCCATTTGACTCCAATAACAGAAGTTTCCTTAGGTCTTTCAACCAAGGTCCAGACTTTATTCCTTTCGAATTCATTTAGTTCATCTTGCATTTCATTAATCCAATCATCATCACCTAAATCTTCATCAGTACTTTTAGGTTCTAATTGGGAAAGAAATGCTATATGTTCTACTTCATTTATTAAGGAACTTCTAGTCCTTACAGGTTGATTTACATCACCAATGATACTATCACTGGGATGATTCTTAAGAAACACCTGATTTGGTTTTTGTAAAACTTGTTCATCAACATAGGGTAGAAAGTCTTCTGGGGTAAATGTTTCAGAAGTATCTTCTAGAACAATTTCCTTATCAGAAGGTTCTTCTATCAAAGGTTGACAATCAGTTTTTGAAAACACATCCGGAGATGTAAGTTGAGATGGTTTAAAAACAAAAGGATCTGACTCATCAAATTTTACATGTACTGTTTCCTCAACAGTGAAGGTATTTTTATTAAAAACTCTATAAGCCTTAGAAGTTGTGGAATAACCTAAGAAAATTCCTTCATCAGATTTTGGTGCGAATTTATGTAAGTTATCTTTAGTATTCAAAATGAATACTTTGCAACCAAAAACTTTGAAGTAGGAAAGTCTTGGTTTTCTACCATTCCATAATTCATAAGGAGTTTTATTAAGAAAAGGTCTAATTAAAACTCGATTTATAGTATAACAAGCAGTACTTACAGCTTCAGCCCAGAAATGTCTAGCAATAGAATATTCACTCAACATGGTTCTAGTTATCTCTTGAAGAATTCTATTTCTTCTTTCAAATACACCATTCTGTTGAGGAGTTCTAGGTGCTGAAAAATTTTGAGTAATACCTTTCTTATTACAAAAAGTTTCAAAATTAGAATTTTGAAATTCTCCTCCATGATCACTATGAATAGTTTTCAATGGAATGTTTTTTTCATTTTTAACTTGAGCTCTAAAACTTTTGAAATAAGAAAAAGTTTCAGATTTCTTTGCTAGAAAATAGACCCAAGTAAATCTAGTGTAATCATCAACTAGAACAAACACATAGTATTTTCCTCCAATACTTCCAGTTTGTGTTGGACCAAAAAGATCCATGTGCACTAACTGTAATGCATCAGTTGTTGAGACTTCACCGATAGACTTAAAACTAGATTTATGTTGCTTGCCATATTGACAAGGATCACAAACTTTAGAAGAATCAAATCTAAGCTCCGGTAGATCCTTAACTAGTTTCTTCTTAGAGAGTTTACATAGGATTCTCATATTACAGTGTCCTAATCTTCTATGCCATAACCAAGAATGATATTCTATTGCACTTAGGTAAGGTAAATCTTGGCTTCTAAGATCTTCTAAGTTCATGGTGTAAACATTCTCTTGCCTGTTGGCTGAGAGAATAAATTCTTCCTTGGAATTGTGAACTAAGCACTTATCATTCCTAAAATTCACAAGGTAACCTTCATCACATAACTGACTTATGCTAATGAGGTTGTGCTTAAGACCCTCAACAAAAAGAAAATTTGAAATCAAGGCTTTACCAAGAAAAAACAATATTTAAAATACCAACAATCTCTCCCTTAGCATTGTCTCCGAAAGTTACCTTTCCTCCTTTCGTTTTGATAATCTTTTCAAAATAGCTTTTGTTACCAGTCATGTGATGGGAACATCCACTATCCATGTACCATGTATTGTTGCTGGTACTTTCTTTATTATCCTTAGCAATAAAACAATGATTATCAATAGGTAATCTGGCTATAAGACCAAGATTCTTCTGTCCTGAAGATTCATAATCAGAAGATTCATCTGAAGAGTCACCACCACTGGCACTCTAGGTATCATTAGCTTTCAGAACTTTCTTAGCTTTGGATTTATAATACTTATTTCTATTTCTGTCTGAATGTCTTTCCTTCCTTTCTTTCTTTTTGATCATAGGGCAATCTGGTCTAATATGTCCAGCTCTTTTACATTCATAACAAGTAACTTCTCCATATTTCTTATCTTTCCTGTCCTTTTTCTTATACTTAGATTGAAAATTTCTCTGTCCAGCTATCTTGTTCATCCTTCGAGCAAGATTTGCTAATTCATTTTCTGAAACTTCACTCTCACTAGATTCGGATTGGAAAATAACTTTCTTAGACTTGGATCTGGTTACTCTCTCAGGAGTCTTAGCTTTCATCTGATTTGAAGTTGTAGTAAAAGCAACAGTACCATTACCATTCTTCTTCTTGATGTTGTCAGCATCTCTCTTAATTCTTGTTTCATGTTGTAGAAGAGTTCTAAATAATTCATCAAGAGTAATTTGAGTGACCTTCCTGTTCTCATATATAGCTGTTCTCTTGGATTCCCACTCATTGGGCATAATATCAATTATCTTGTCCACAAGAGCTTCATCATCTAAACCTTTCTCTCCCATAGATTGTAGACTGTTGACAATAGTCATAAATCTTTGTTGAACTTTACAGATAGGTTCTCCATAAGGAAAATTGAAGCCATGATATTCAGCTCTAAGCATAGCTCTTCTAGTCTCAATCACTTTGGAAGTCCCAAAGTGTGTAACCTCTAACTTTTTCCATATACAATTAGCTGCTTGACAAGAAGAAATTTGGCTATATATATTTCTGGTCATTGAACATAGTAAAGTGTTGCGTACCTTATAGTTTAGTTGATATTCTTGCTTTTCCTGGTTAGTAAAAGTTCTGACTTCCTTTTTAGGAATTTTATAATCACCAGTAATCATAACAAAGTTGTCGACTCCAGTATTGATAACAAAAGTCTTCATACGATCTCTCCAGTACTCATAGTCATTACCATCAAAGATTAGTGGTCTTGTAGGATTCAGATTGTCAATTGAACCAACATTAATTCCTTCCATACTTATAATAACTTTGCATACAAACCTGTTAGTATCAAAGAATCGTAATAACAAAGTTTGGAATGAGAAAAGTTTGGAATGAGAAAAGTTTCTGAATGGGTAAGTTCGGAAAGATAAAGTGAGCAAGAAAAACATGTATGTGAGTACAAGTATTTCAGAGACCTTCTCTGATACCAAATGTAAGATTGGTATAGAGTAAGAGGTTTCCAACCTCTGATACCAATTGTAAGATCGAAATAGTAATGTAGATGCTCAATATACAAGAGGGGGGGGGGTGAATTGTATACTTTAAAAATTCCTTTGGAACCTTTAATGTTAGTTAAGAATAACTATGTTTTCCTTAAGCAAAGGAAAAGGCTATGTTTAACAAAGTTAAACTAAGAAAATTCACAACACCTCTTAACACCGAATGCAAACTAGGAAATAGATTCCGAATGAGGGTTCCAGAAATATGGTTCCGGAAATTGAAACTTAACGAAGGGTTACAATATGAGATTCTACCTTAAAGCGTATAGAATCTAAATGAAACAGAGTACAAATAAGGAAGTATAAGAAATTTATACTTTCCTTATAATACAAAATGCAGCGGAATATAAACAAGTAGTAAAACTAAAAGTACAAGATATAAGTCTTCTAAACCAAAGAGAAGGGTATCCAACAACCTTGGATAAAGGTCCCTTGATTTATACTTTCAAGCAAGTCTGTCTTACCCACACCAGGGTAAGCCCTCGATACGAAGATCAGAGTCTCTGTCTTGCTATCCCCGCAAGCCCTCAACTTCAAGGTAGTTGGAAACCTCTGTCTTCCTCAGCAAGAAATCCCTCGAACTTTAAGGTAGTCGGCACCTCTGTCTTCCTATCCCCGGAAGCCCTCGAATGTAATCACCAACATTCGGAGTTGCACGAAGTTTTGAGAGTTAATAAGAGTCTCTCTCTCTAGAAATCACTTCAAGAAAATTAGTCAGCCTTTAAGTACTTTCATCAGCTATCAGCTTTCTGCAGCTATCAGCTCCGAGCTCTTTCAAATGAGCTCCTATTTATAGGTAAGGTCGGATCCTTCTCCAACGGTCATATTTTCCTTAAAGATCGGAGGGACCTGTACACGTGTCACTTAGACAACGGTTAGTTTATAACAAAATATACGACATCGTTTTATAACAAAACAAGTGTAACAGAATGTACGACATCGTTTTAAACTCTAACATAAAAGTTCGGAATGAAAACTTTGGAGTGAAGGTTCGGAGTGTAAGGAACAATAATAAAGAGTAGACAAATTATAGAGGTGTAAGCAATATAAAAGTTCGGAGTCTAACAAAGATATTTTTCAGAGTCTGAATTAATTCAGATTGTATAAAACAAAGATACTCAAATTCTGTTTAATAGGTAAATTCGGACTGAGAATTCGGAATAGGAATTCGTCATCAGAAATCGTAATGAGAATTCATCTTCAGGATTCGTAATGAGAATTATTCATCAGAATTCGTAATGAGAATTCGTCAACAGAATTAGTAATGAGAATTCTTCATCAGAATTCGTAATGGGAATTCTTCATCAGAATTGGTAATGGGAATTCTTCATCAGAATTCATAATGAGAATTCGTCATCAGATTTCGTAATGCGAATTCAGAATGGGATTTCTTCATTAGAATTCATAATGAGAATTCGGAATGGGATTTCTTCATTAGAATTAATAATAAGAATTATTCTTCATAATTCGTATTCTGAATCTGGAATAGAACTTAGTCAGAGTTCATATCTAGAATTCTAAATGAAATTTCCTTATAGTTCTTATCCAGAATCCGAATCCTAAAACAGAATGCTTTATATTAATGTTTCAACGATTCCGAGAAAATGAATCCGAATCTCATACTTAAGAAAAATATGGATGAAAATATGATAAGGATAATTTTTCTTATAAAAGCGATTTTCCTTAAGAAAGAAATTTTTCTTATAAAAGCGATTTTCCTTAAGAAAGTAATTTTCCTTATAAAAGTGATTTTCCTTAAGAAAGTAATTTTCCTTAAAGATAAGGTGTTTGTGATTTTCAAAACAAGAAGGAATGGAAAAGTCATAAGGAAAACCTTATTGACTCAACAATCTTGATAATCTTTTCAAATTAGTTTTTGTTACCAATCATATACCGGGAACATTCACTATCCATGTACCAATTATTGTTGTTGGTACTTTCCCTATTTTCTTGAAAATAAGAAAAATTTAGGTTTTCAGAATCCAGACTTTCTTGGATTTGGAAATCTCAGAAAGTAAAATTTTGGGAACCCAAATCTTCTTAGAAAAATAAGATTTATGAAATCCTAAAGATTGGGTTTTGTTTAAATAACAATTCATTCCCCAGTGACCACCACATTGACACTTTATGTAGATTGGGGAACTTTGAGGAACAAAGTAATTGTTGAAAAAAATCTGTTTAGAACTTGTGTAACCAAAACCATAAGTATTCCTTTGAGGTCAGATTTGTGAATACATTTTATCAAAATTTACTTTACCTAGGGTAAAGTTTAAAAAACACTTCCTCAAGGAGAATATTTCAGAATTGAGTTTTATAACTAATTTTTTGCCTTCAAAAACATTTGAGTTTGAACTATATCAAGGATCGAAAACATTTTTCTTAGAAATTACGTTTTCTAGATCTTTAGAAAGTTTATTCTTCTCTGAACTTACTTCCTTAAGATTTTTTGAAATACATTCAAAATAAGCATTCTATTTATCAAGATCTTTAGAAATATATGATATTTTCTTAGTAAGAATAGTATTCCTAGAATTTTCCTTACCATGTTTTTTTATGAGTTTTGAATTCTCATTCTCAAGTAGTTTGGCATTCCTATAAACACCTTCATTAGTAGGTAAAGTATTATCTTCATGAGAAGAAGATTCTTCAGTCGAACAGTTATAATATTTACTATCATTAGAATTTAAAGAAACATTGGTCATTGATTCAACATTGTGTACCTTAGCCATCAAACAATTATTATCAATAGGTAGCCTGGCTAAAATACCAAGATTCTTCTGTCCAAAAGATTCATAATCCAAAGATTCATCTGAAGAATCTCCACCACTAGAACTCCAACTATCACTATCTTTCAACACTTTCTTAGCTTTGGACATGTAATACTTCGATATGTTTTTTTCATAATTCCTTTCCTTTCTTTCTTTTCTTTTGAGCATAGGACAATCAGATCTTATGTGTTCAGCTCTCTTGCATTCATAGCATGTAACATCAGAATTTTTCTTATCCTTTCTTTCGTTCTTCCTATATCTGGATTGAAAGTTCCTCTGTCCATCTATCTTATTCATCCTTCGAGCAAGATTTTCTTATTCATTTTATGAGGACTCACTTACTTCTTTATCAGGAATTTTATATCCACCGATAATTATAAAAAATTTTCAACCCCACTGTTGATAATGAAAGTCTTCATGCGATCTCTCCAATATTCGTAATCATTACCATTAAAGATATGTGGTCTGGTTGGATTGAGATTGTCTATGGAACCAACATTGATTCCTACCATCTTTAAGAAAAGTCTTTCCACAAAAACTTGTTAGTAGAAAAAGTTTTTAAACATGGAAAATATTCTAAGAAAGAAAATATAGAGGAAAAGTATCTCTATAAAAAAGTGAATCCGAACTATATGAGTCCGAAAATCTGATTCCGAAAATGAATCCAAGAAATTCAATTCCGAGAATTATCTTCTGAATCTAATCATGAGATTAATTCAGATTGAACCAAATCCACTGATAGCAATTATTAGGATGGTATGTCTGAGTATGATATACTCTATAACACCAAACATGGATCAAAATAAGAATGAGATTCTCAGATATAAGAGGGGGGGGGGGTTAATTGTACCTTTTAAAAATTCCTTTGGAAATTTTAAAGATGGTTATGTTTAAAAAGGTTAAACTAGATAATTCACAAGACCTCTATAAGTTCTAATCACTTACTAAATTCCGGAAAAGTTATTTCGGAAATGAAACTTAACAAAAGTTTACAAAGATGAAGATTTTGCCTTAAAGAGTATAGAATCTTACTATATCAGAGTACAAGAGTAAGGAATTATAAAAAAGTTATACTTTCCTTAACAATAAAAATGAATCGGAAAAACATGTAACAAAACAAGTAATAAGTAATATATCTTTTAACCCAAAGAGAAGGGTATCCAATAACCTTGGATAAAGGTACCTTGATTTATACTTTCAAGAAAGTATGTCTTACCCACACCAGGGTAAGCCCTCGATATGAATATCGGAGTATGTCTTTCTATCCTTGAAAGACCTCTACTATCAGGTAGTCGACACCTCTATCTTCCTAAAAAAGAAATACCTAAACTTCAATGTGTTGGAACCTTTGTCTTCCTATCCCCGGAAGCCCTCGATTGTACACAACAACAATAGGAGTCACACGAAGAAAATCTGCAAAAGGAAAAGTTTGAACAAGCTGTTCAAACTTTCTGCACGAAGCTTGAGAGTTGATAAGAGTCTCTCTCTCTATAAATCACTTCAATAACATGTAGATACAGATGTCAAAGTTCAGTGTTAAAGTTGTTTTTTTGTATGATTCTCTTTTCAAATAAGCTTATATTTATAGGCACTGCTCCAATGGTCAGCTCCCTCCTCCAACGGTTATATTTCTCCTTGAATTTCGGAGGGACCTGTACACGTGTCACTCAAAAAACGGTTAGTTAATAACAGAAAGCATGTCATCATTTTGTAATAGAACAAGTGTAAGAATAACCAAAAACTGATATTCAAAATAGAGAAAATGAATGTTCATAATGTAAGTAAATGAATTCAGAGTTTATAATATAGGGATATTCAGATTATGTTTTTCTAAGGAATTCATAATGAGAATTCATAATCCGAATTCTTCATCATAATTTTTAATGAGAATTCATAATCATAATTCATCATTAGAATAAATAATTAGAATTTATAATCAGAATTCATCATCAGAATTTGTAATGAGAATTTGGAGTCAGAACTCTGAAGAGTTCGTATCCCGAATTCATAATCATAATTCATGACTAGAATTCTTAGTCGATCTTTTCATAAGTTCGTAATCAGAATTTAGAATCGAGCTTCATGAATGTTCGTATCCAGAATTCAGAGTTGAACTTCATGAGAGTTCGTATCCAGAATTCAGAGTGGAAATTTATTAGAGTTTGTATCTAGAATTCAGAGTGGAACTTCATGAGAGTTCCTATCTAGAATTCGGAGTGGAACTTCATGAGAGTTCATTTCTAAAATTTGGAGTGGTAAACATAATACCTCATATCTAAGTATTATATGATTCCGAGGTTTTTGGTTTCAATCCAATTTTTATACTTAGAAAATTAATGATATGAATAATGAAATCTAGGCAAGGGTAAATTTCCTTGGGGAAGGAAATTTTCCTTATTGAAGGAAAACAAGGGTAAAATAATATTTTCCTTAAAATAAGGTGTTTGTGATTTTCAAAACAAGAGGAATGGTAAAGTCATCAGGAAATCCTTAATGACTTAAAAATTTCCCCCTTGAATGAAGGAATGGAAAAAGTCATAAGGAAAACCTTATTGACTCAATAGTATAATATAGGTATGTAAGGGAAAAAATTGAACTATACCATGTGTCAATCATAAATCCATATCATTAAAAGCTATCTAATCATGATTGTCTATTGAAAAATTTCATTTTGAGTTCGTATTATAAAACATTCTGTCTTAACTATTTAAAACTAATCTAAGATTGTTTGAAAACCAAGGACATATTTGGTACACCATAATGTTTTTATTTATTGATTTCTTCCTTTACATCACCCATAATCACCATTTAGACATGTTTTAAGAGACCATGACTAAAACTATCACTAATAATGACCATGATACATATCATAGGATGTAATTTCACATTTTATATTTTACGTAAACACATTTCAATATTTTGATAGTTTTTACTTCTTAAAAATCTTAATTTTGGTTTTGATAATGGGAATTAATTTTAAATTAATTTCTGCAACTTATGTGTTTTGAATTTGAAAAATGGATTCTATACGTGGAATCAAGTGGTCCAAATTCTGTAAATACGTAACTTTTATATTTAGACATTATAAATAGTTACTTCAATAAATATTTTATTCACCATAGTTCGGCCAAAACCCACTCAAATACCCTTCCAAATACTCTCAATTCATCCTTTAGTACATACATTTATCATAAAAACAACCTAAGGATCCCTTTTGATCAAATCAAAAGGAAGAACCTGAAGAAGAGGTAATTATTTCATCACCTATTTCAAAGTTCTTTTCTTCTTCCACTTCCTTTTTCTTTGTTGTATCCATACAAAAATAACGACTCCAGTACCTTATACACACTGTTATTTTATTATAAATTTGGTACAACAATATCTGTTATTATATCCATCCTATAAATGACAAAGTCACCGTATGTGCGTACATACGACTTGTCGTCTCTACATCGTGGTGTAGTTTGTCATTCAACAATTCACTATTTGGATGTGTATAATAATGAGTATAAATCTTGTAAATAATAAATATAACATGTTAATGATTATTTATTTATAATCTATCATCTATCTATAAACAATTTCACCATAAATATAATGATATTGTCGCTTGTGCGTACGTACGGCTTACCGTATCAACGACACGATGTGATTTCATTCCCCATCATAACCATTCAAGAATAATTTTCATTTGACAATTAAGAATAATTATTAAGAACTTAATGTCAATATGGATACGAATAAAATGCATCCTATCCATAAAAAACATGACTTATGTAACAAAATATAAAAAATAAATTGAATCAGTTAACACCCGAAACAATGATACTACTGTAATATTATCAACAATACAATATTAGGAGATCATATATAATATCATATTTATTTAAATTTTTCTTGAATAAATTAATAACAATGATTTAACTATTATACAAGAGTTTAATATACCCTTAACCAATGAAAATTATAAGCTAAGGGTCAATTTTACAATCTCTATATTTATCTGAGGTTGTTTATATGTAAGTATCTACATGGAATTTTTTAACATCCGCATCCGTGTTTCTTTAAAATGTATTTAATTTTTTTTAATATTTCTATTAATATGGGTTAAATTAATTTATAACATTTTTTTAATTTTTATAAAATGTTTTGGACGAAATATTTCCGTCATTTTACAAATAAGGTACTTTATAACATTTCTGACTAATTAAGGTAAGAATGTTTTTTAACTTATACGGCGGGTGCAACTATTTTCATCCATTATAACACCTTCGATGCTTCCCTTAAAAGATTATAATAATATTTTAAAAATAAATTTTTTCTTTTATAATTATGTTACATTTAAGTTATTTCAATATAGAATGATATATTTGTGTCAAATAGTTTTGATTTCATCTATGTCAACAACCTTTTATGGATTTTACACTAGATTGAAGTTCATTTATTATGATACAATCTTCCATATTGTATTGAAGGTTTTGTGATATGTTTTACTGTAGATGTGTTATTTTTATTCCTTTCATGTCTTATGGTTAAATTATTATCATTTCGTATTCTAATTTTAATACCAATGTTTATGTTATGTTTCAACCTTTTCACACGAGGAATGCATTGGACATAGTAAGTGAAGGGTGGAGACCGCTATAGATCCTCGATGCATCAGTACGTCTCATGAGACAAACTAGTATCTTGGCACAAGTCCTTGAAAAAATCTTATTTGTAGTCTTGTCACGAGGCCTTGACTATGTGGTTATGATGTCCGACATTATGAATTCCATCATTATGAAATTAACTATTTATATTACAAGTGATTCTTCGACTTGTAGAATATCTATATGAATAAGTAAATGAAATTATTTGATATATCTTTTCCATATTATTCTAAAGTTTAAATTTTAAATTATTGTGTTTTAGTCTTATATATTTTCTTAAATATTTATGCTTTTTTATGATAGTTTCTGTTATATTGTTATCCTTACTGTGCATCTGAGCTCACCCCTTTCTTAAGTTTTATTTTTCCTAGGACGTGAAGAAATATATTATGAATAACCTACAGGGATAGGCCAAAGGATATGAGTGTGTTCACAAAGGGGACACAATATTGTCTTCTTTATTTCACGATGTAATGAAAAACTTATGTATGTATCTAGTAACTCTAAGGATACTAAACTGACTTGTCCTTCGGGACATAATTTCTTGTATAATTCCAATGTTATGAAATAATCCATTGACTCTGGGTAAATCGGTTTAGGGCGTTACAGTTGGTATTAAAGGAAGTTTTGTACAAACCTTGGAAACTATATTTAGAAAAGCATTGATTAGAGAACATTACCCTAAGATAGACTTTGAGGATTAGTATAGGAGAACTTCCTAGAATTTTGGTAATATAGATATTTTGTGAGTTTTCCAAGCAATACATCACTGTCTGGATACGAGCAGGTAGAGGCAGCTCTGGAACATATGTGCCTATGAGTAAAAACTTTGACAAGAAGTTTCAGGCTTTACTTGGGGTATCCTACTACATGAAAATGGGCCTTGATTTACTCTTGGTTATGACACTCTTGGGTGATATGCTTTGGATAATTCACATTTACTTTATAGACCATTATAAAGGATTTATGATTAAATACTTCCTTAAATAAAATATTTTTATGATTATGAATTATATGCATAAACTATTCAATTTATGTTAAGTATTTTACAAGTTCGGATTTATGTATTGTAATTCATAAACTAATCTGATGTATACCACTATTTAGAAATGGTGCCCGGTATAAGGAATGAGAACTCTAGCAATACGTATGATTTGAAGAGTAAGAAGGACTATATATATCATGGTATTAAGCCAACATTTATAAGGGAAATAGTTTCCCACGTATCCTCATCATATGAAGAAATAGAATCATGTGTTAATAAGATATGTAATGAATTGTCATAGTCCTATGTCTTTGAAGGGGATCAAGAGAAGAAAAGGATGGTAGAGAGAAAGTTGGATAAAGAGAAGAAGGGAACACATGATTTTCCCATAGGTGATAACTGTGGAAAGAATCACCTTGGTATATTCTTAAAGGGAATAAAATATTTTTATAAGTTTGGAGAAAAAGGACACTAAGTACATGATTTCAAGGGTAAGAAAAAGGTTTCAAATGTATAATGCTTCAGGTGCAAGGAGTTGGGACACTACACAAATCAACATCCCAATCATCAAAGTATGACCCAAATGATGCTATTGGAAAATAATCAAGATATGATAAAATATCAAATGAAGAGGAATGAATAGTGTTCTTATGTTGTTATTAAATAATTATGTCATTTCAGTGTTGTATCAATTATGTACTAGTTATATGAATTATGGAAATAAATAAGGATTGTACTACAGTACTATTTCATTGAGGATTTGAGATTAAATGGTACTAAAAATAGTGACTCAACAATAAGTTAAACATTTTGGAAAATATATGTTTGAAGGAAAGATAAACCTTAATATGGTCCTGATACTGATGTAGTAATCTTGTTATAATAGATGGTGGATTTGGATAAATTATACTGGATATTCTTGACTACCTAGGAACTGATTAATGGTTTTTTTATTCCATCATTGTTGGAGTATTCATATTTTTTAGATATAAGGAATATATCAAGTATTATATAATGAATAAGGGAGCATGAATTCAATCAAAAAGGTTTTATGGTAATTTAGAGTGTTTCCATGTTTTAAGAGAATACATGATGAAGGTAGTCATATGTTATTTTGTGGGAAAAAGAGATCTTCATTATGTTATGTTGACCTTACTTATAATTTTTTGAACTGTGGGTTTGGAAACAAGTATTTTGGATAAGTCTAAAGATTAGAATGGATTAATTTTTACATGGGATACTATTGTTAACAAATTTCCCAATATTAATTTTGGATTTTTTTATAAAATGGAAAACCCAAAGGTCGGGCAACAACCCGTCGCATCCCGCAAGGCCGTGAGACTTGAACCCGCAACCGAAGGGCCACAAGGGTTCATCACCTAACACTGGACTTCGTGACATCCTGGTTTGTATAATGTAGTTTTTTTAAAGTGGTGTGACAAATGAATTATAAATTCATTTTTTGAACCCTATACGATAGGATAAATAGAATATTTTTGAGTTCTATTATCTTTTGGAGTCAAAGATGAGTTTTTTGTAGAAATTAGTTAAAGGATGGAACTATACTTGTCAAGTATTATTTTTTTCTTATTATATGAAGAAATTAATTCTTAAACTTTAGGAAAGGGATCTTAAAACCAAAAATGTGTTATCATAATACCTTATTTTTTTTGAACTGACAATATTTTAAATCATCATAGATTTATGGATTTGAGGCCCTTAATTTTCCATTCACTTGTTTGTGATTGATGACCTCAACAAATCCCTATAAATATTTAAATTTTCCTCCAATTATAATTTCCACCAATGTTCTACTATTTGAAATCCTAATTTGGTGGTGAATTTTTCATTTCCCCTTCCCTCTTATTAAAACTAAATTTTATTAACCCTATTTCCGATGTGAGTTTCAACAAAGGTATTTTATATTTTTTAACCTTTCATTTTTGAAGAAAAATTTCAAATTGATAGGATGAAATTATTTTAAGGAGGGAATAATGTAACACCCCAATCTTCCATGATATGTTTCTCTTTGAATAATACTATAGCGTGTGATGTATGCAACACCGAGTTCAAGCGCACCATGACCTATCAAACTAGCCATTTAGAAAGCGGTTATAAATAGTAATAACCACATTTTCAATTTCATATTTATCCCATTTAATTTCAAAATTGGTCTTTTTTTATTAGACATAATATAAGGACAAATTCAATTTTTCAGATAAAAGAAGTATTTTTCTCAAAAATACAGTTTTTCTAAAATTTAATGATGAACTCTTTTTAAATCCAATATTTGACACTTTTATATATTAATTTTTTTAAATGAAATTATTATTTAGAATTGGGAAACAAAAAATTAGTTTGTATAATTTTTTGTTACTTTTCTGAAAACTTTCATATTTTTGATGAATAGTGAAAAAGACTAAATTTTAATTAAAAACAACTTTTTAATCGAAATAATTTATAGTGTTAAATTATAAATATGAGTGGTTTTAAAGTATTATTATGTTATATTTTTACCATTTAACATAATTTAGGTCATTTTATGTAATTTCGCAATTAAATTGTACATAAACACAAGTCAATCTTTTGATAGTTATTACTTCTTAAAAACCCGCTTTGGGGTTTGACAACAGAAATTAATTTTAAATTAATTTATGAAACTTATGTGTTTTGAATTTGAAACAATGGATTCCATATTTGTAATCTGGGGGTCCAAATTGTTTAAATAAGTAACATTTATTTTTAGTCATTATGAATATATACTTCAGTAAATATTTTATTTACTGTGGTTAAAGGGTAAATCCGGTAAATAAGAGTAAAAAAATAATATTAAATTTACACTAACACATGTCATATCCCTATTTTTTGATAAATTACCTACCATGGTCACATTACCTACCGTTTTCATCCTTGGGGTTTATTTTGGGATCCCATGGAGCAACTCGGGAGTGATAATGACATTTTATATTAATTAATTTAAAGTAAAGACAAAAATAACACAAGCATGTATCCTTTAGTAATTTTTTATATATGAGGTTATATAATTTATATCTTCAACTACAAATTTTCATTATAAATATATAATGATTTACTACATCATGATAGTTTATTTATAATTTTTATACATAATATAAATATATTTATTTATGACACAATAATGATGCAGTATTTTCCTTATTAATGAAAGAATCACATAAATGATATTATAAATATTAAAATAAATATAATTTCAAAGTTTTTATTTCATACACTACTTTTATAGGAGAATATTACATTTTATGGTTGATTATATATTTTTTTCAAAGTGCTAAGTTGCTATGACTTTCATGAAAACAAAATACCAAATTGTGTCAAAATAGACATAAATGAGTTTTTAAAACAAATACAATATTATTAATTGATATAATATTCCTAAAAATTTAAGGTTCAACCAAAGGAGTTATATAAGGTTATATATGTCAATAATTAAACACTAGGGGTTCTCTTGGCTTTTTATAGTTTTTTATTAAACATTTATTATAACAATACAAGATGACATGGTAAAAGTTAGACTATTTAACTAAGAGTTAAATATAAAAGATAAGGTCAATATGGTGACCTAAACTAGTCTAGAACTAATTAGTTGAGAATATTTAGACCTATAAACACCATATACACAAAATAAATCCTTTTTTATCTATTATAAACTGAATATGATTGTATAATAATTTAATATTTCATGATTTTCCGAAAGTGATCCTCACCTCTCTTATAAAAGGGTACTTCCCCTTATCTGAAAATCACACCTCCAAAGCCATCTGGATCAGCCAATCCCCAGTCAAATATCCTCCCAAATACCCTAAATTCAACCTCGAGGCCTTAATTTGATCATAAATCCAATATAAGGAGCCCTTTTGATCAAATCAAAAGGAAGCACCTGAAGAAGAGGTAATTATTTCATAACCTCTTTTAAAGTTATTTTCTTCTTCCACTTCCTATTTATTTGTTTTCTCCATACCAAAATAATGAATATAGTACCTTATACATATTGTGATGTTATTATAAATATGGTAAAACCATATTCGTTATTATATCCATCCTATAAATGACAAAGTCACCATACGTGCGTACGTACAACTTACCGTCTCCACGTCGTGGTGTAATTTGTCATTCATTGGATGGGTGTAATAATGAGTATAATTCAAGAAAATACTAAATATAACAAGTTAATGATTATGTATATATAATATATCATCTAACTAGATATTATTTAACCATCAGTAGAATGATATTATCCCTCATACGTACGTACCGCTAACCGTCTCCACGATGCGATGAGATTTCATTCCCCATTGTAACAATTGAAGAATAATTTTAATTTGAAAATTAAAAATAATGTTTAAGAACTTAATAAAATTGTGTATATGAATCAAATACATCCTATCCATAAATATCACGACTTATGTAACAGAACATATAAAGGAAAACAAATCAGTTAACACCCAAAACAATGATACTGCAGAAATATTATTAACTGAAAAATATTAAAAGATCATATATAATATCATATTTATGTATATAGTTCTTGAAAAATTTAATAAAAATCATTTAACTATTATATATGAGGTTAAATTACCCTTAAACAAGGAAAGTTACAAGGTAAGGGTTAATTTTACAACTATTTATTTATCTGAGGTTGTTTATATGTATGTATCTACCGGGACTTCTTTATCATCTACATCCATGTTTCATAAAAATTTATTTCAATACATTTTTACTCTTTCTTATAATATGGTTTAAATTCATTTACACCCTTGTTTGAATTTTAATAATTTTTTTTGAAAGTAATCTTTCCATCGTTTTCCAAACAAGGTACTTTATGACCTTTTTGATGAATTAATGTAAGAATATTTTTTAACTTATATGGTGGATGCATCTTTTTTTTTCCATTATAACACATTCAAATATTCCCTTACAAGATTATAATAATATTTTAAATATAAATGTTTTATTTTATAATTATGTTACTTTTAAATTATTTCAAAATGGAAATATATATTTCTCTCAAATAGTTTTGGTTTCATCTATGTCAACATCCTTTGATGGATTTTACACTTGTTTGATGTTGATTTATTATGATATAATCTTCCATATTGTATTTATGGTTTTGTGATATGTTTGAATGTGGATGTGTTATTTTTATACCATTCATGGCTTATGGTTAAAGTATTAACATTTCGTATACTAGTTTTAATACGAATGTTTATGTTACGTTTAAACCTTTTCATATGAGGAATGCATTGGATTTAGTAAGTGACTGGTGGAGCCCGCTATAGTTCCTTGATGCATCAGTAGTTCTCATGAGACAAACTATTATCTTTCCACATGTTCTTGACAAAATATTATTTTTTGTCTTGGCATGAGGCCTTGACTATGTGGTTATGATGTCCGATATTATGCATTCCCTCATTATGAAATTAGATATTGATCTTACATGGGATTATTCGACTAGTAAAATTTCCATGTGAGTAAGTAAATGGAATTATTTTATTTATATTTGCCATATTATTCTGAAGTTTAAGTTTAAAAGGCTTGTGTTTTCATCTTATACATTTCCTTAAATGTTTATGCTTAATTATGACAGTTTCCCTTATATTGTTATCCTTACTGAGCATCTGAGCTCACCACTTTCTTATGGTTTATTTCACCCAGGATGTGAAGAAGTATATTATGAATATACTTCAGGGATAGGAAAAAGTATATGAGTGTGTTCAAAAAGGTGACAAAATGTTGTCTTCTTTATTTCAGGATGTAATGTAAAACTTATGTATGTATCTAGTACTTCTAAGAATACTAAACTGATCAGTCTTTCAGGGCATGATTCCTTGTATCATTCCAATGTTATGTAATAATGCACCATCTCTAGGTAACTTGGGTTGGGGTGTTACAAAAATAAAGATAATTTCCCACCTCAATTCTATGATGGTTTTGGTATTGACAATGAAAAACACTATAAAACCATGATGTGGTTTATATTAGCCTTTGAAGGTATGTATTTGTTTCACAAACCATGGTCATTAGTTTGACCGTTTTCTTTGTTTTTTCACAACATTGTTTTATATTATACATAATACTGAGGTTTTTTTGGTTATAAAAACATTTTTTTATTAGATTGAATATTTTTTTTTCAAACCTAAAACATCACTCCAATATTTTTTCCCATCACTTCATATATCACATAATAAAGTTTTAAATTCAATTTAATATCTTTGATTCCTTGGGATTCACTTGAGATAAATAAAAATTAATGTGTTGGTAATAAAATAATACATTTTGATGAATATATTTACATTTCACACCACTATTCACAAATACATTAACTCTATGAACTTAATAAACTCCCCAACCACATTCTTTAATCAGAACCATCTCCCCCTTTGAATTTTGATACCAATAAATGATCATTAATCACTAGAGAAAATAAAAATGAATCATTATTCAATCATTCTAACCCTATGTGAGTGAAATTGATGTAATAAATGGAAACTATTTATAATAATCACAAACCTATCTATGAGAGAGACTCAGATTAACTACCACTATTCTATTGTTCAAAATTATCTTCTCATCAAAACTATCCTTATATATGCATTGATCAAATTTAATACACAAATACTTAATAAATAATATAGAACAGTAAATGAAAAAACCACCCTGACATAATGAAAATATAGCTCTACACATCCACACACCAAATGTGTATGGTGAACTCACAGCATCCCCCTTTTAAAAATCTCCCGAAAATATGTATTTGTATTTAACAAGATATTTATACCATAAATGGGAAATATATACCATGATATTTCTATTTTTATATCCCACTTTTAAAAATAATAATCCAAATAAAAAATAAGAGTGGGGATATATCACCATACCTTATACTTGAGAATATTGAAATTGAACTCTCATTATCAATGTCAATTTATAAAATCCATTATTTGGTAGTGGTTTGATACAAAAATACAAAACTTATTCCTTTTTTGGAACATAATCCAGTTTCATAAATATTTCTTCCACATTATCCTTGATTAAATGGTATTTTATATGAATAATTATTGATCTTGACTTTTGAACTATATTTCATGAAATATTTATAACACGTTAATAATCATATCCCATAAATAAGGTAAATTTTATTTCCACATTGATATCTTCATGTTATTCTTTCATCTATAATAATTTTCATATTTATTGGGTAGACGAAATATATTCCACTTATATTATAATAATTATTATAGAATTTGGTTTCTTAGTATTCCATGTGATACACTTTTACTCCATTAAAATAAATACGCCACCATATGTGTTCTTTGGATCATTAACACTTACATCCCAATCTACATCAGTATAACCAAATAGATCATGATATCCTATGTTCTTATATAATAAATCATTATCTTTGGGGATGTTGATATACCTTCGAATCCCCTTCGATGTTATGAAATGAGTATCCTTAAGTGCACTTTGATACCTTTTACATAATGTAATATCATTGGTATTATCTAGTATCAAAGTTGCCAAGTATAGAAAAATCCAAATTAGTTTCTTAATAAACATTTGAAAAAATATATATTCATATTTAAGAGGATTAGTTCCCACTAGATTTTTTAGAAAATATCTAAACATATCACCTTTCAAAATTCTTCAAAAATTCTTGGGTATTATTCTCTCAATAAAGAGTTTTTTGATCTTTCAGTTGATACATTTGTATCCCTAGGAAGTACTTAATCTCTCAAATAAACTAAATATTTAATATATCATTCATCTAAGAAAATTTTTTCTTATAAACACCTTCTTCATTTCTAATGAAGAGAATATAAAAAACATAGATGATAAAAATGAGATATAACTTCTTTTTTTCTTTGATGTATAGGCAATTGTCCACTATTTATTTTATAAAATCTAGTAATTCAAACATGATTTAATATTTTAATACCATGACCTTAAATCTTATTTAAAACCATATAATTATTTCTTTAATCTAAAAAAAATCTATCATATTATATAAGAAATAGTCCTTCAGGTTTCTCAATGCACACATCTACTTGAAGTTTAATAATAAAAAAGGATAACTTGACATCCATTTAGACAATACCATATTTCCCTTAATTTGGAACAACATGAAATATGATTATAGTTTCAAGATTATAATGTTGTGTAAATTCCTCATCAAGTTCATTTTCTCTAACCTAAGAATATGCTTTTCATACAAGTGTTTCTCTATTCCTAAAAAATTCTCCCTTTTTATTCAATATGTTACAAAACACCCAAATTGTTCCAATAACATTTTTATTTTTTCATTAGGTACCAAATCCCATGTATTATTCTTATTTATTAGATCCAATTCTTTATTAATGGAATGAATCCAATAGTGATATTTAATACTTTATTTATACTATTTGGTTTGACTTGAGAAATAAATAGATTATGCAATGTTTTCCCCAAAGATATCCTTGTTTTAGGGAATTGTATATGATAATAAAATAATTTTCATAACATCCACTTGTTTCCTTAATCTCAGATTGATTAACTTTTTTTATTTATAACTGAATAAAGTTTAGTCATCATCTTATTTATATCCATAACAAGAAACATTTTAATTTCCATATAATTATATTTGTTGTCCAACCAATTTTATATAATCCTTATCCACATTATATTGTAAAATTATTTATTATTCATATCTAGTAAATGAGTTTTCAAACCTATTCACACTAGAAATATCATAAAAAATTACTGATTCCTTATTACAATAGTGATATCCTCTTCTATTTAATATATATCTATAGAAAATTATTTCAAATTATCAATATTGAAACTTAAATAGATTAGTTTCATTCACATTAATAACATATGGAATTCCACAAACCTTTAACAATTTCAATCCTGGGTTATTCTCATAATACATATCATTATAAGTTATATCATATTTTAGATAATATAAGAACATGTTTTCAATATCAACTACTATCCTAATCAACTCCTTACAAAAGAAGTGAGAAGCACCATATTCCACCAACATAGTTCAACAAATCTCAATAAGAAATATATTCATCCACTAAGATTAAATACTTTTTTATTGGGAATAACATACATTTTACTCTTACTGAATACCATGATTCTATAAATATTCTAAAAAAATTCACTATTGTATATAACCTTATTATCTTAACCAAATGATTTAAATGAATTACCACATTTATTTTTTGCACTTATCTTTAAAAACTTCAACCTATTTAATTCTTCATAAACATGACACAATTGATCTTAGTAAAATAATCATTAAACAAGATAAAATATTTATTAAAATCTTGAATTATTTTGTAGTAGTCCAAAAATAACCAAACGAACTATTTTTAAAGGGTGATTTATTTGAATCCCCACTATTTTATATGAGGAATTCATATAAATTCCCTATCAATATTCTGATAATTCCCGTATTATCTCCTTTTTTATAAATGTAACATTAATAAATTGTTTCCTCAAGTTAACTTGTTCATTCACTTTTATCCATTGTGTTCAAGCCTTTTATGCAATGTTTCATTCTCCTTATTCATGCTCAAGTAAAAAAGGTTTTCAGCTTCACCAAGTCAAAATATATTGTCTCTTGTCAATTATACTTCTATCATAGCACATCAATAATTAATTAATTTTACCAAAAAATCTATTTTTTATAAATATTCACTTCATTTAATTTATCTCATAGTTATGAAATTGCAGAAAGTCCGTGTTTCAAATCATCAAAAAATTTAATTCTCTTTAAATTCATCATTTTATCACTAATTTCCATTAATCCAATACCTTTTATTTTTACTACTCAATAATTATGAAATGAAAAAAATATAATACTAACTTATCAATGTATTTGATTAGCCTCATATCACCTATTATGTGAAATCAAAACTTTCTATTATGTATCCATGGTTAACTATTTTGAGATGATTTTAAAGAAACTTTCACTAATAGATGTTTTTTACATTATTATTTATTTATTATTTTAAAATATGTGAATATTATGTACACTAAATTGCAATATTAAAATGATTAGGAATTACATACTCAAGTCACTCAACTGATCACATATTGCAGAAATTTCATTCATAACTTGTAACTGATTTTTCATTTGAACTCATAAATTTTAATTCATATTCCAAAAAATTATTATCAGATTAGGTTGTATCATAATAAAATAATGCCATATAAAACATCTAAAATTTTATAAATTTCATTATAGCCACTATATTTACAATAGTACATAAAAATGAAAATATTCTTGTATAATTGCATGTTTTCTAGACCACGACACTTATTTCCAACACCTTTCGAACATCTGATTTCAACTTCTTAACATCTTACCCTTCATATTCAAAATTTCTCTCTAATTTTATACCTTTACATTTCTAACACATTTCATCATAAAATTTCTACTTGAATATTATAAAATATTTCTTATAAGGAAAAAGTCATCTAATTTTTTTCTTTTAAATTAACTTTATCCATCTTCAAACTAAACTTATGATTTTTTAATCCATAGAGGAATTATCATTATGCTTAAAATTATTTTCACTATTATTGGAAACTTCCCTATTATTTTCAATACAATTTTAACTCTCACTAAAAAAATTCATAAAATTTTCAAAATCAAACATAGTCTTCAGCCTCAAAAACCTTTTCAAATTAATAAGTTTATTTTATTTTTTATTTTATGTTTTTATAGCACAATTTATCTTTTTTCCCTTAAATAAGTTATACATTTAAACATTCAACTTATTTCACCAATTGTGCATTTCTTTCATTGTGAAATATTTTGACCTCATTTTACAATTGATTTACCTTTCCTATATTTCTATTCTCATACTCAATTTTAGATATTTTCATGAGACATTCCTTCAATCATCTCATTAGAATTAATTTCATTTCCATATATTGTTCTCCTCATTAATTAGATAAATTCTCTTCATTTTTCATGAAAATCTATAATTCTTATCCTTGATCAATATGTGTTAAATGTTCTTCACTTTCAAAATATTATTCTTCCATATTACAAGGATAACTGTAATTTTTTTTGGAATTGTTTTTATATTTATTTTATAAGATAATTTTTAATACTAAATTTTGAAATATTATTTTGAGAGAAATCCTTTGAAGAACTATCCTCTTATTCAGTCTTTTTATCCTTGAACATTGGAAAAATTATAGAAATATGCTCAAAACCTCTGTAGATGAAAACATTCAAAGTCAGTTCAGCATGGTATATATTATTTAATTTTCAAACAATTATTGAGATAAATTAAATGACTTTATTAAACATCTTATGAATATTTCTATCTTAATATGAAACTTTATGTTGTTTTTTAACTTCCTTTGAACTATTTTCCATCTTTAAAGATTTGAAAGAGATTTGCTTCTCACAATTACTTATATTCTTGAATGAAGTACCTTTCCTTATATCATATATAACCAACAAAATATACAATTAATCTATTGAAAATGAATTACAATCATGGTATTTAATTGAAAATACATTTACCTAAAAAATGTATAGAAATATATGAAGTAACTACATTATTATTATTGAATCCTATAGAGTTTATCTAAAACTAATTATATAGATGATGTTAGATTAATATGTATGAGAACACCTTGAGAGGGGGGGGGGGTGAATTAACCTATAGTAGAATCTTTATTCAATTATAATATTTTTCTCTCACCTTAAGGAACTCTCTAATTTCTCTCTTAATGAACAAAAAATATAGTAAATGACATAGAGGATTTTACTTGGTTCACCCAAAATGGGCTATGTCCAAGGAGAATACATAAAAATGTGAAAATACAAAAAATTCACTATAATATGACTACTTAAAGTACAATTTAGAGTGTCCTCACACTCCCTACTAGTTTACTACAATGAAACAAAATAGAGAACTCACTTCTCTCCCCCAACAAGGAACTCATGACTCCATTTATTGGATTGTTTTTCATCAAACGAAGATGATATGAACATAAACCTACAATGGTATTTCTCTTCATAGAAAATTTTTATTTATAAAAAGAATTAGGCTCCCAGAATTCCTTCTTTGACTTTGTATATTTCATATAAATTATTGAAGAAAACCTCTTGTAATATTCCACAGAACTGTTCCTTCCTTTACCTACAATTTTCTCTCTGTATGACTCTTTTTTTCTATCATTATTCTCACCCAATTTAAAATCAATAGATATTCTAGGATGTATCCTCATATTTCTAGGATCATTCCAAGGGTACTATAAAATTAATGGGGTCAATATACACAAAGAAATTAAAACTAACCATTGGGGGTTTAAACTCAATTTCCCTCTAACTCAAATAGTCACTAGACAAGAATTTTGACAGGTTGAAGTGTTGTTTGAGAAACTATTTAGTAGTAACTTGAATTATATGGTCTAGACACGATTAATATAACATAATCATGATACAATCAATTCTCTATGTGTCGTGGTCAAAAACAATTATGGCATAGAGGCTTGTTGTTGATCGGATCCACTTATCTCATAGAATTAACATCTCATAACTCTAAATGATTTATGGTGTGGACTCCTAAAAATATATTTTCTCACTGAAATAGTTTCAAAATAGATACAAATACTTAATTATAGCCTCATATTGGATATGAAACATCAAAAACCTCACCTCTTCCAATTTTGGACCCTCTATATCATAACTCACAACTACGATGTGGACTCCTTCTCATCCAATTAAAGATGTGGTTTATCCCAGGTTCTAAAACATGAACACACTCAAATTTATTATGGAACTAAAATACTTCAAACCAATCATAGTACTGTGGTGATCTCAGCTATGGCGTAGTGTAAAAACTCAATTTTCACAAATTAAAAACTCCTCCAATTTTATAATAGAATATAAGTTAACTGAATCCACTGAGTGTATAGTTTTTGTAACATGGTCTTCACTTGGGATCCTCCATGGTGTCTCCTTATGCCATGGACCATGTAAAATTTATTCTACCCTTTTACTAAGGATCAACATTCTATGTGCACAATGAACCATGTGTATGTTTGCCAACCATTTTTTTCCATCGCTGTCTAGCTATATTGGATGGTTACCCTATGTGGTTAAGACTACTTCCATATGTGAAGGGTTTAGTTGGCTTGGATAAACCTCCCATGGTTGGCATTCTTTTTATTGAAAAAAACCAGGGCTGTCATGTATCCCATTGACTATGGCATGAACCTTTAACCTGAGAAATTACATATTTTATTTTGTCAATAAACATAATAACTAAACCTCTAAAGGGATTTTGGACAACAATCTCCCTTTTGGGTTTATTGACAATTCTCCACACACTCTAACCATACTCTCTTTCAAAAAGCATAAAATGGGCCACCAATCATCAATTTCAAGTCCACATGAACAATGATTGATGTAATAGAATGAAAATTTTGTAATGGCCACCCTTGATCCATTTTAACCATAAACCAACTCAAAAATCCTTTGGTTATATTAAACCTACACTGGTTTTCATTCACATAATCTCCCCTTATCCTTTCTTTCTCCCCCTATGAAATGCACCTGTATATTTCTCTCCCCTTTGGAAATGAACCCAAAGAGTTCACTAATTTTAAACGTTCTGAAGATGGGGATAGAAAACCATTAAATTGAGTTGATAAGACAAACCTCACTCATAGAAATAATAATGGAGAGTGGGGGTTCTATCTTATCCCTATTAATTGGATATAAATGGTTGGAATCCAAGAGACGAAATATGCATTTCAAACACTAATTTGGGTAGTGAATTCATAAATATGTCTGCTAATTGATCCTATGTTGACACATACTCCAATGGTAAATATCGTTTATCCACCTTCTCCTTTATAAAAATTTCTTTCATTTCAGTGTGATTTTTCCATAATTGTTGGATATAATTTTTTCTAAAATTTATTAAAATTTATTTTTCACACATAATTAAAATAGGATAAGTCACCTCGACTCTCAAATCATCATGTTGTTGTTTTATCCATAATAAATTGTTTCGTGCTATAGTGGAAAAAAATATTCTCCCCCACAATGATCGAAGATCTACAATACTATTTCTAGTTTTTCCATGAGATACATGATATCCCAAGATAAAAATAACCACAATATGATGATTTTGGGTCATATACCAAACCAACCCAATCCGGATTAGTGAATGCCATTAAATTCTGTTAGGAACCATTTGGATAAAACAATACATAATCCATTTTTTAATTAATCTACCAAAGTATTATTATCATAGTTTTCAATTTAATTTACATGCGATCACTTTTAAATGGATCAGATTTATAGGTATTAAATAATATTCCTAGTTGATTGGTTCTAAAATATAGAAAACAAATAGTGATATACAGATACATGATCACATTGACCGTGTCTCTTGACTTGTCATTTGATACCTCATACTTGTTTATACTAGAGTCTCTATGTTCCTGGATCCATCTATATGAAATCTTATTAAGAATTCCTTATAATATTTAGTTTTTGAGATAAATACCACATACAATCCTTGAGTGACCTTCAAGCCTCAGAAAAGTGACATTTCACTAATTAGATACATTTATAATTTTCCCCTCATCAGTTCTTTAAATTACTTGCATTGGCTGTCATTTCAGCCTACAAAAGTTATTTTATCAACATAAATTATTACAAAAAACAACTGCTAATTTTAATTTTTTATATAGAGGTTGTGATCAACTCATCCTATATAAAATATAAGATTTATTAGACATTGGTCTAAAATAGAATACCATTCACATGGTTCTCTCTTGAGGGCATACAAATCCTTCTTAAATCGGAACACCATTCTTTACTCATCATCAATTAGAAACCCATATTGTTGTTCAATATACACTTCGTCTTCAATTATAATATTCAAAAATGAATATTTAGCTTCCATTTGAGAAATTTTTTATCCCCTATGAATTGATATAGCTAGAAATAACTGAATGGTATCAATCCATGAAATTGGTAAATATGTATCATCTAAATTAATGCCTTCAATCTAGGAATACCCTTTATACACAAGATATGATTTGATCTGAATCATGTTTCTATATTAATTTAATTTACTCAAGAACTCCCACTAGGTTACGATGAAATTATTTTCCCTTGGTCTTGGAACAACTTACCATGTTTTATTTTTCCATCTTTTTTCAAGATCCTTATCACATCCTTGACAAAAATATCATCACTTTTATCTTATTTAAAAGATTCTTAATATACCAAACATAATAAAGATACCTACTACCGATATTTCATTATTATAGAATGTACATGGGATGTATGATCTCTAACAATATTTACTTTAGTTATTTCATCCCTTAACGGATACCTTCGTGAACCTAATATTCATTCTGATCATTCTTTACCATCTGAGTCTTCTTATGAGTTCTCCTCATGTTTAGTAGCTTCCTCAAAACACAACATTTATTCATCACTTTATGATTTTAAAATTTGTTGGTTTTCATGAAAAATACTCATGTTCCACTATATTCTATTCATATTTAACTACCACAACAACATATATATCAATAAAATTTTCAAAATTTTTGTTGTAACATCGATAATATTTTATATTTAATAAATATCCAAGAAATATATCTTCATCTCATCCATCTTAAATTTTTTTGGTGTTTTATGTGTTGAGAATAAGCTCTTGAAATTTTTTGGGAGTATAATTCTTTCCATACAAAATTTCATATGGAGTTATTTATTTGTTTTCGCATAAATATTTTATATTGGATATTTATAAAACTAAAATGACAACTTATTTCCAATATCTTTCCATAAGATAATGTTTAGTCAACATAATTTGTTCCATGTTGTCAAATATGAAATTTATTATTTCCATAATCCCATTTTTATGGGGTGTTCTGATAGATGATACTTAATGTTGAATTCCATGTTTTTCTATATATCCCTCAACATGAAAATTTGTGACTTCATTTACATTATTGTTTTCAAATTTCTTTGTCATTACTCTAAGCCTATTTTTATCTATCATATGAAATAGTGTGACATAATTTTGTACCTTGGAATTATGTCTAATGGGTATAATTCTTACCATTTTTATATAGTCATCTATAAATAACACGTAATACTAACTTCTATCTATTTATTTTGGTGAAATTAGCCCATAAACATCAATGTGGATGAGCTCAAGAAGCCATGATACCTTCATCTTCTTTTCCATTAGGACTTCATGATGATCTTTACCTTTTAACGTGAATCACATATTTTATTGTGATCATATATGATATGGGGAATGAATAAATCTCCATTAATCTTTTAGATCCTCTATAGAAATGTTTGGATTAAATGGATAATCCATTAATTCTATAACATGTTTTTATATTCTTTGGATAACATCCATAAATTTTATTCTCCAACAAGGTATATATTTCTCTTTTTTCTTCTTACTTGGAGAATGAGTGAACCATATTTATCTTTGAGGGTACAATCATTTTGATTGAAATTCACCAAATGTCCATAGTCACACAAATGGATGACAATGAGAAGATTATGAATCAAATCATAAACTCAAATAACATCAATTATCCTAAGATATTTTACTTCAATTTTGGATTTTCCTTAAACAATATTTCAAGACCCTTATTTTTTCTAAAACAGATGATGCCATATTTATTATGTTTGAAGTTTCCAATAAGGTTTCTATTTCTGGTCATGTGCGATGTGAAGAAACTATCCACAATCCATGAACTTGACTTCCCATTTCCCTTAAGTAAATATCAACAATATTACCCTTCTATGAAATTCCTTTAATTACCATTATTGGTGATGAGTATACATCCATAATATATGGGTCCCTAGTTTCTTCTTCTTTTTTCAAAATTAAAAATATATTATGGATCTCTACACATTTGAAAAAGGATTGTAGTATCATATTTATTAAATTTTTACAGATTATAGATGAAAAGTTTTGAATTTTTGAAGTGGAATAGCTTCCTTATGACCACATCATCCACAATAAATACAATATCCATAAAACGAAAAAGAATAATTAGAATTTCTTATTGCATGTTTGGTACGATGTTTCTCCCAAATGTTATTTATAGAAATAGATAACACATGGTATGTATATCCCAATATTCCAAAAAAATATAAATCTTGTTGTATAATAGTGATCCTTGGTCCAATGATTTTATTCCTTTCCATTGTTGTGAAGATATATCTTCTTTTTAAAAATTGGTGCTTGTATTTTTCAAAAAACCACATATTTTTCTTTATTTTTTTAGTCACTTAACATGATGTGTAAGCATGATTTATTCCTTAAGAATTCCGTTGGACTGCTAAATAAATATTCTTGTATATTTTTCAACATTCTGGGTGTTAATAGATGTTCTTCATCTTCACACTTATATCACCAACTCAAAACTTATTTTTCAATATATTTAATTATCTTTTCTTTTCTAATGATAGTTTTTTCTAAAACATTGATGATTAATTTTTTTTCTTAAATTTTAAGATTTAATCCAACTTCCTTCTTGATATTTTCTAAACTTTTAGATATAAGTATTCAAATTTCATACATCTTCTCTAATTTTTCATATTCTTATTTTTACATGTAGAGCTTTAAATCATGTATCATAATATTGGATTTCTTCATCTTTGATCTCCATATATTGTTTTATTTAAGGGATTATTAATGTTCTAAATGATAATTAACCCTTCTAACAACTCCTTTATTCTCATCATCACTATCATAATTTCTTTGATTATTTTCAATATCGATAAAAACACCTTCATATTTATAGTTTTCCACTTTTTTTACATAGCCTTCCATAAAATTATATTCCTCTTTTGAGTAAAGATGTATTATTTTGAAGAAATATATTGATAATTCATTGAATTGTATATTTTAATTTTCTTGATAGTTTTGTATTCACTATCACATTATTATTATTTTTTGGGGAATTTGGCTACATGTTGTAGCAACTTTACACATTGGAAACAAGAAAGGGGGGAAGCTTACCCTTAAAACATTATTTTCCTGTTTTAATATTAGAGGAAAAAATGACCTTACATTGTAAACTCTATAAAATTATGATATTAATATCATTGATAGTTTCTTCATGGAATTAAAGGCCACCTTCTACGTGATTTCTTTTTTTTATTGACTCATCATCTTCATTTATCATTTCATTGTCCATAAATGTGAAATGAAATATATCAACAATTTTTTTTTCTAATCATTATCTTCTAGAACCAACACTTTTTTTAAAACAAGGATGAAGTCTTCTCATGATCCTTTTAACAATATCTTTATCATTGATTTCTTCACTGAGACCTTCCCTATCTTCAAAAAGAACGTTTATACAATTGAAAAAGGCCTCAAATATTTCATTTGAGCTCATTTTCAAGTTATTATACCTATTACCAAAACATGTAATTTGGCCTCCTGAACCCTTTAATTTCCTTTAGAAATGTTCAATATATTTTCTCATAAAACATGATAATTGTTACTAGACTTTACATTTGTAAAGATATGATTTGGAAGAGAACATCACAAGGTATCTATGGCCATGGAATCTACAACTAATTTATGATGATCACTTACCATGAATGCACTACCTATAATATCTATAGAGATTCCGTATATGGATTCTGCATAAAAATCCATGACCAAGGATCGTAAATAATTTTGAATCCAACTTTTCCACAATGGTAAATTACTACCTTCAAATACTGGGAATCCTTTATAGTTAAAAACCATTCCCATGATTTCATGAGAGAATAATAATAAAAACCAATCTAATATAACTTATTAGAATCGTATGGATGATAATACCACTGGAGTGGTAGGGTGTGAATGATGGTATAATAGATTAATTTTCTAATAGGATATTATTATCTTACCTTAAGGAACTCTTTGACTTTTCTCTTAATAAATGATGAATGTACTAAATGAAATAGAGTATTTTACTTGGTTCCCCCAAACGTAGAATGGTCTATGGTGCATGAATGAAAATTAACATTTTCACTAAATTGAATAGAATGTCACTTATTAAATTACAACTTGGAGTGGCCTCACTGACTCTCAAAATCAACTAATAAGAAAAAATAGAGAACTGATTGATCTCCCCTAATAAGGAACTCATGACTCTATTTGTTGGACAATCTTTATTCAAATGAAGATGATATAAACATACAACTAAAATGATATTTCTCTTCAGCATAAAAATTTTGATTTATAGAAATAATGAAGATATTATAATTCTTTTTTTGACCTTCTAAAATCCATATGAAATCTAGAACAAACCCTCTAGAAGTATTTCAATAAACTACTCCTTCCTCTACCTGAGTTTTTCTCTCTAAATGTATATGCGTTTTCCTATAGAATTATCACTTTATTAAAAATAAATCTAATGGATAAAATGGATACTCTTATTTTTAGGTTTGTTTCAAGTGTCCCCTGAAACAAATGGAACCATTATTAACCATTAAATCTAAACCAACCATAAGGGGCTTCAAATAATAACATCCTCTAACTGAAATAGTCAACCAATATAAAAATAACAGGCTACGACGTGGTATGAGGTACAATGGTGAAATAATTTACATTATATATTATAAAATCCACTTCTATGATTAAATAATTATAAGATCCATTATCTATACACCATGGTAAAAAAACAATGGCATAAAGGACTATTGTTTACCAGATCCACCTTTGTCGGAGAATAAATTTCTCATAACTCCACATGATCTGTAATGTTGAATCCTTATAACTAATTCTAACATAGAACTGGCTATAGAAAGTATACTACTATTGTGGCATTGCATTCTATAGTTTATGAAATCCTAGAAACGTCACCTCTACTAATTTTGGACCCTCAACATCACAATTCATATTTGTCGCATGGACTCCATCTCATCTAACTGTAGCTACAGCATAGCCCAGGTTCTATGACATAAATACCCTCCAAATTTTAGTGGTACTAAAATCCATTCAACCACTCACTATTCCATAGTGATCCAAATTGATAAATATCATGAAAAATCCATTTTCCCACATTGGAAACTCATATGGGTTTCTTATGGAATATAAGTTAACTTGATCCACTAACTTGACTGATGCGAGTAGGGGGTATGCTCCACCACTCCTCCACTATGCCTTCCTTTGAAATAGTCCAATACCTATATGTTAATACCCCAATGGAAAGAACCACTATTATATGTGCACAATGACCTGCATATTAATTTTCCTAACTATTTGGTTCCACAAGGGGCTAGATAGCCTCGATGGTTCCCCTGTGTGATTGAGAATGCTCCTACATGTGCGGAGTTGATCTGGATTTTCTAACTAGCCCCAAGTTGACCTTCTTTTTACAATAAAACAACCAGGTCTATGACATATCCCATTGACTATAGAATAAATCTTTCACCAGAACACTTCTATCCTTTATTTTGTTAGTAATCAAAACAATTAAAAATCTAAATTTATTTGGGAAAAACAATCCTAATCTCAATAACTATATTAATGAAATCATTAACTATTTCTCTATAAATTATATAAATGTAATCAAATTCATAATTGATTTTTTTTTCTTCCTTTAATCTATCATTACCTTCATGATTATTTATTAAATTCTCCAAAATTCATTATTTATATCTTGACCACCTAACCATTATGAAATATTTCTCACAAAGTGATGCATATGTAGAATTTATTTCATTAAATAAATTTTAATATTCTTTCAATAAACTGTTATCATTATTACAACTTCAATAAATAGAGTAAAATCATTATTTATATTGTCAGAAACATCCATACCTAATTAAAGAATGTATGCCAATATTATTTATGTATAGACATTATAATTTCCCCTAAAAATATGATATTTTTTTATTCACTAAATCAATATTATCCATGATGGATATATAATGTGACAACCAACTTAAGAAAAAATAGCGGGTACTTAACATCTAAAACATCATATAACCGTGAAATCTTCAAAATAAACCCAAAAATTCTTTTATACCAATTATAGGATCATTTATTCCATTTTTATTAAGGTATCATGATCATTATTCATAGAAAGGGCGGTGAATCAGTGAATAAATGTATTTTATGATTCTTTATTAATCAACCTTTTCCATTGGTTAATATGATTAAAAAAACTATGTTTTAAATTTCTTGCTCAACACTGTACATTATAATGTTAAATATTTTAGTTTAGTGATTTTATTTACTAATTGACAAGAACACATAACACAACGATGAATAATATTCAATATGAAAAAGGCTAAATCCTTTTTTTAATTGTATAATCCATCTCTATATAATGTATTTACATAATATAATAGGTTAAAATATGTATGTTTTATCCTTGAACTCAGGTGACTAAAAATAAATACTTACTAGTATGATGTTCTTCTACACATTACATATTGAAACATGAGACACCATGCGATGCAGGGGGATGGGTTGGGGTGGGGGTGAATAAATTTGATTCACAATTATATATTTTTATTTGTTAAAAATCCATTCCCCTGAAAATCTTGTTCACTTATTGAAAGGAATACAATTAAACCTTTGTTTTCAATATCTTTATCAAATTCATCCAAAATATTATTCCATGCACATGTGAAGAGAGTAAAATATGCATGTACATATGGGTTTTACTTAGTTCACTTACACTTTCCACATAGAAGGAGAAAAAACTCCTTATTACATAGGTATATAAAAATGTACTATAACTCACTATTTTAGTGGATACAGAGTTTATGTGAAGTCACCACCCAGTAAGGCTCACAACCTATACAAGTTTAGGTGAAGTCATTCCTCACCAAGGCTCACTACTTGTTGAATAGATTAAGGAATATATCATAGTATACCATGGTCCATTCCCTTATCTTATATCATACAGTACTCTAAAAGATATTAGTTTATGGACTTGTACGTCTCTTCTTTGTTTATTGACATGAAGGTCACACCAAGTTCAATAGCTATAAACTATATCCAAATTCCTGATTTAATTCTTCAATATATATTAATTTATACTAAAAGATTATAAATCTTGATATAATTAAATACTTATGAGAAGAGTTAAATCTTCGATATTTTAAAAAACCTTACATAGTTGAAAACAACATTAACCAGGTTGAATAATTATTGAATCAAAATTATCTTAATGTATTACACATTTACTTTCTTAAGAAATACATAAGTATTCCTAATGTTCCAAAACTATGATCTTGAATATATATTCAATTAGTAATAATATAAATTTTTTAATTTATATATTTAAAAAATCTCATATTCCTAACCACCATTTCTCTACTTCCTTCTACCTTTTTTGAAAAAATATTTAATCTTCTCTTTAATATATTAATTATTCTCTTAGTTGTATCAAGAAACTTATCCTTTTATTCCAAACATCACTCTCCATTTTCTAGTTTGAATATTTAAATTTAAATATTAAAATCTATAAAATAACAACCACCATACTCATCTACTTAAAATTCATCCATTAGATCATCTTTGAGTTTTTCTCCACCATTAAAGTATATTAAGGTTATTAAAGTCTTTTCCATAACTACCAAATTGTTAAATAAGTTCCAAATCATAAAATAAGGTCAGAACATCTAGTTTTTCAAACTACATAGTGTGTTATAAATTAAAAATTCCCATGGTGGGAAAAAAGTTAGACCATCCATGGATTATTATTCTAATTACTATGGTATTATTCTTGTTTAGGAAAAAATATATTGAAAACTTCATGATCTATGCTTTCCTAACCATTTTTTTCTTTAACTCCAAAATACCTTATACTCAAGATGCATTCTTCATGATGTGGCTCCAATATAGGGACCTGTTTAGACAACCTTTACATGAGTCCTCAATAGTTTTTATAGTTTAAACATACCAAATATTTCTTCTAACATGATATATAAAAGATATTACAAAATAACCATGGTAGGGATCTTTATTTTGTATATATATTTTCTAATCTCAAAATAAAATATTTCCATGGTGTGGATCTCATTATATCTATATTTCAATTCAGTCTTCGACCATCATGGTCTTTATAATTCTTATTGAAATGATTTTCATTCCATTTTATCATCTCTATGTCACACAACATGACATCCTTATCATGATGTAGCTAACATATCATGGTGTGAAAATAGTTCTTAAAATATGAAAATGTAAGAATATATTCATAAAGCCTTTTATACCCTTACATATCATAATATACTTCACCACTTTAAACATTTTTTCATTGTATTCACTTCATATCTTTTCCATACTTCTCATGATTTATCCAACACTTCTCATATATATTAATTTACCATTGAAATTATTTTGAATATATTAGGGTTTTATAATATTTTTCTCCTCAAAATCAGTCTAGATTGAAATGGGTTTTTAAAATGTCCATACCTTCTTAGACTCATAGTTTCCTAATTCAAAATGGCATATCCAATCAAACTATGGAGTGGTGAGATCTTGATTCACTAAAATACTTCTATTCATATGCTAATAATTACTTACAAGATCCAAAATTTTCAAATGCGGGAATATGCTTTAAGAAACACATTTAACATATTTCAACATCCATTTTATCCATATTTCACATTTCACATTAAAATTGATCTTCAAAATCGATGTCTTTAATATAGATATATACCGTTGTGTCTCCTTAAATCTCTCTAATTGTCCTTCCTTGTGAACCTCTTATTTTGATCTTACATGAACATCCTAAAACCTCAATCGCATATTTAATAATTCCAAGTATTAGTATATTACAATCATAATCCATGATTTCCTTTTTTGTTGAAATTAATTAAATCACTATGTATTCAAAAAATACAACCTTTATATACTGTTAAAAAATACTTATTAGAACCTCTTTTGAACAAAAAATTTTCATAACCATCAATAATTATCAACCTTTAGTTATTTTTAACATATCCAACACACAACCACCCAATTTAAATAATATCCCTTTTTATATTTTTTTGAAAATACTTCCATCAAATATATGAACCACATATATATATAGTCTCTATCACTTTATATTTCAATCCAAGATCCTCTAAACACATATATATCCTAAATTCTAGATTTATTGAAATTCCTTTCCTCCTCCTTTATCAATAAAATGAAAAGTTCTTCTTCTTTAATAGATTGTTCATTCTTTTTTATCTCCAACTTCCACCCCCCCTTTATATACGATCTTCAATGATTTCATATACTTTATTTTTCCTTCAAAACATCAACCTCTTTCAACCAATTTTTTATATAAAATTATAATATAGATCTTCTATTAATGATTCTTCATTATATCTTCATTTTGAACTCATGTTCACTTTCAGTTTCATTCTTCTCAAGGAAGTAAAGTGAGTGAATTTAACATATGACAATGAATCAATAGAAAATCCTCTAATACTACTAAATAATAACTCAATATATGATACAAGTGTCAAAGTTAATAATTTTAATGCTATTCATATCACTAAATAACATCAATAAGATTATATGAATTTATAAATAAGGTTGTTTCAACAACAAAAATCTTGTAATATCAATCAAACTTACCTAATACTATTAGTGTATAAGAAAAAAATTAAATAAGTGTGTGATTTATTCCACAAGATGAATCAATTGATACCACATGCTTATTATAATGTACTGATACCGCTAGATATCATTGATATCCCTTTCATTATATGATTTCTCAATTATCATTTTAGGATAATCATCATTTTAGTGTTCATTATCTACTCTCATTTATTTCATCACTTCTAGACACAAAACATTGTAATAATATCCAACATATGGAAACCACTTATTGGTTATAATAATATCTTTTCAGAAAATTTTAGTATCCTATAATGAAACTAGAAAATACAACCTTGTTGGTTCTTAAAAAAATAGAATAAATATTCCTACTTGAATATATAAGATACTCTATCAAGCTATCTATCTTCCTCTTCTAGGACTTTCACCAATAGTTAAGGTAATTATACCACATTTTTGAATTCCAAAATTTTCATGATATATTTTTAACAAATAAAATTTGTTTTCGATACCTATATCACACAAAATTTGGAACTTATCCAATTTTATTTAATCATCTCAACATATTGTATCCAGATTTAGCTTTGATTTTTGGAAATGGTTTCCTGATATCAATTATTAAATATGTTTTCATTAACATCACTAAAATTTCATCACCACTACATGTATCTAAAGATTTATAAATATTATATTTTCATTCCATATCAACCTAATTTTTTCCTCATATTTTTATTTATCATCCAAAATGGATACTTCTGCCACTTGTTATATTTTAACTACTCTTAATGCAATAGGTCTATCTCAAGGCATTCACACTTTTATTATGAATTCATCCCCTTTGAATTCATGTGTACACCTTGGATCATATCTCCCCATTAATCCTATATGAACCAAATAATGAATTATAAAAAATAATTATATGGGGAGAGGGCCCCATCTAACATCCTCAAGTTCAGAATTTCAGTTGATCTTATTGAACCAACATATTTCTTTCAACTTTATTGAAATCCTTCTTAGTGGAATTTCATTCAATGATTCTACTAATGCATTATTCCCCATGATTCAAAAATTTAACACCCTTTTTATTTGAATTTTTTATAAATTTTATATATGGAAATATTCTCAATGATACCACTTATGAATGATTAATTCCTTTTGAAAACAAGATACCCTCCACGATTACTGTTAGTATCTTCATGTTATTTACTTTTCCCATTCTAAAAATATGTTTTTATCTTTACTTATTCATCATTGTAATAAATGAAATATTATTATTTAATATTTTTTTAAAAAAAATTCTGCATATCCTTCTGTGAAGTATTTTTTCATTATAATATACTTTTATGTATGACACACATCTCTTTCGTACTCTATCTCATCATTATTCAAGATTGATAAAATGTTGATTAATATTTTTTTACCAGCTTGATTTACAATTCTCACAAGAGTAGTGATCTTCCTCATTATACCATCTCTTATTCTCATATTACTATACATTATAATATATTATTCACTGTCCAAGTCATATAATCTTGTTCTGTAATTATCACTACTTATTATTTTCATCCATGAATTTCATCCCATAAATTACATTTTCACTTTTTTATAAAATTTACTTTCAATCCAAAAAAAACATATACATCCAAAGGTGTAGTATGAATTCCATTATTTCAGAATTACCTTTTGCCCAAATTTGTATCTATTTTTTAATTTATTAACACCATAATTAGATTAATTATAAAAACAAGTATAAGAATTATAAATTCTCTCTCATGGTATTTATGACTTTGATATTCCATTCCTTTCACAATATGAAATCAACCTAATAAAATCATCAAAAAAACATATTATATCATGAGAATCCATATAATAGAAACAAATGTTTTCATATTTCTCTCTTTGTATCCATATATTTGATTCAATCACTTTATTCTGATTCTTACTTTATTTCATTGATTTACCTTTGTTAACTCCTCTTATCTCCCTTTTTTAATTTACTAAAATCTTCTTAATTTATTTTGATGATGATGTATCATGCCTCAAACCTGCTTTTACCATAATAACTATCCCTTGAAGTTAAATACATTCATCAATATCTCTTTACGACTCAACAAATTCTCACTAAATAATATTATTTGTTTTAATTGAGTCTTTATCACTTTCACCGTAAAATCTATAATTAAGTATTTCACATTGAGTTGATATCTTTCTTCTAAAAACAATTTTACTTTACCAAAATATTTAATTATAAAAAACTTATCTTGGCCACCATTATCTTTTCATAAAGACTCTAAATAAATTTAAATCTATTTATTCATTTATTCCTTTACATATAAAAAAGTATTCATAAATACTCTTTATGATTTAAAATACCATTCCCCTATTTTCAAAATTTCTTATAGTCTTGATAAAGAATTTATTTATAAATTCACCCATCCATTGAATGATCAAGAAAAAATATTCCTTGAAATTGTTTTTAAATGAAATCCATAGATATTCTTATTATAATAACATCAAACTATTTCAAAGGTCTATAAAAATTAATTATTTTTCTAAAGCATTTCCACACTACCGTTTTCTGAAAAATTTAATAGTTCATCTTTATCCATACTACAATCACACATATGTGACAAATATTCATCACTAAATCCCCCAAAAAAGTTTCTTTAAAACATATAATCTTATGGGTAATCCTAATAATTTAACCTTTTAAATACAAAAAATTATTCCCCAAGAGACTCAATTCTCTCATTTTATTATTAAATAGAAGCAATCACACTTTTTATGACCTTGGATTATTATTCAATATAATAATTAAAATAAATAACTAATTTTTTATTCTTTATTAAATATATATTGATCATCAAAAACTTGTTAATGATGTAAAAATATAACTTCAAGTGGTTTAACATACTCATAGAAACCTTCCAATAGTCCTATAATGTTTTTATTTCTCTTTATTTGAAGATCGAATTCTTGAAGAGAACCCAATATATCAACATAAATATATGAAACTCCCACAGATTTATTCTTATATTGAACTATTTCCCAAAATTTGAATATACAGGGGTTATACAAATCTAATAACTAAAATCCAATACCGAATTCCAAATATGGATCATTTAGGCTATGATACCACTTGTTATAACCGAGACACCCTATATGTGGGGGTGGGAGTGGGTTGATCATTTTTTTACCAATTAAAAACTTTTCTTACTTAGAAATCTATTTTCCTTTAGATCTAGTTCCCTTGTTAGAAGGAGCACTATTCAACATTTTATTACATCTATTTATTGAATTCAACTACATCATATATCATACACATGTTTATAATGTAAAATATATAAGGAAAAATTGGTTTTACTTCATTTACCACATTGGGCTATATCCAAGTAATATAGAATCAACATTGTACTGGTGTGACAAAATACACAACGTCTCACTATTTTTTTGATAAAGATATTAGGTGATGTTACTATATACAAATTTTCACCACCAATACTTGTTTAAGGGAATTAACTCCTAACAAAGGCTCACTACTTTTTGAGTGATTTAAGGAATATCTCATTACCACCAACATGTCACTCTCATCTCTTCCTCTAGGAACTTCTCATGAAGATACCAGTTTATAGAATTATAAGTGTCTTTATTTATTAACATGAATATCACTATAAGATTAATCATAAAAATCTACATTATTATTCATTATGTGACACTCTAATGTATATCAAGTTATGATCCTATATTTCGAAGCTAGATATGATCAGTACATTGTGATAATAGATTAATATTTTATCTTCAAATAGATTTCACACAATAATAAAAATATTCCCTAGATTTAATAATTTTATTATAAGAATTATCATGAATTTATTATCTATTTTGATACATGATCAATATATATATATATCCATGATGTTCCAAAACTCTGATCCTTAATATATCTTTAATTATCAAAAATTAAATCTTCTTAATTCAGATATTCAATAAATACCATATTTTTTACTACCTTTATTCTACTTACTTATCCCTTTTTGGATCAAAAATATTCTCTCATATGAAATAAATTCATTCCTATCTTAGTTCTATCAAGAACCTATGTCCTTTTATTCCATATATCTCTATATATTTTGTAGTTATAAGATTTTGATTTTAATTTCAAATCCAATTAAATAACTATCTTTAACTTTGTTGGACACCACTCAATTTGAGTAATATTTATTGAAAAGGGGTGAGTTATCAACCCAAGGTTCTTTTTTGATAATATGAGGTGATTATTAGATACCCCAAGTGATTTGGTTTTGTTGAAAAGGTGGTCAGGGTGATGCTTGCTGTTTTTGTCAAAGGTAGATTCATTAATATACATGTTGGTTTTTTTGACAAAGAGATTTGGATGCTGTAGAGATGCATGGATTTTAACATGTAGATATAATGTTCATATGGATGAAAAATTCCATCTTCATATAATTTAATAGTTAATAGGATGATCCTTGAAGTATAGAATTCATGGGGAAGAGATCTAGAAGCATATCTAGTAGTTTTGTAATAGAAGTAGATTTTTAAATAAATTACCTAAGTACCCACATATAGGGTTTCCCATGTAATATAATTTGGTATGGTTGATGCATGAGAACTAATATACATATAGGTTATACATAATGTAATTTTTACAGTGAATAAAAACTCTGCATATCCATTTCCCTGATATTAAGGATTCATGTATGCATATTTGGCTACATAGGGATTCACGTAGGAGAATCTGGACATACAAGGGTTCACATATGTAAATATATATAAATAAGAAAATTTGGATATTTAGGGGAGTTCATGTATCAAAATTTGAATATTTAATAGAATTTGATTTTTTACATGTTTCCATATAGGAAAATATTAGCATCATAAGTGAATTCTAAGTTATATAAGGGATTAATTCTATGGATGTTCTGGGAATGTCATCCAACCATGAAATAATATCAATAAACGTTGGAACTATTTGAGAATTTTATAAACATCATGAAACTTAAAATGGTATCCATGATCCAAGCTAAAAATGAATAAGAAAGTTTCAGGTGTGATCTAGCTAGTGAATTAAATGAAATATATTCAAGCTTTAGTGGAGTGTTTAACACCACTAGTGAAAGGGATGAAACCATGAAGTATCCTTATTGTATGAATAATTATGATATTTTTTATTTATTTATTTTGTATTTTTGGGGATGAAATGAATCAGATTACCCTGGGCCTTCCATTTTTGAAAACCCAGTGTTTAGTGTGTTCTAGGAGGCAACAATGGCTCATTTCAAGAGCTTTCCAAATTTCCAGTTTTTCCAATTTTCCATCAGTAAATTAGGGCATCTGCGTCGACATGTCAATTAATTTCCATTCTAGTGCATTTAAATGTTAGTGCATTGGTGAGTCAGGAAGATCGGTGTTGGTGAGCCAGGAGTGTCGGTGTCGGTGAGTCGAGGGTATAAGTGTCGGTGAGTCAGGGCATCGGTAGCTTAGCGTTGGTTGCTCAATGTTAGTAGCTCACCATCGGTAGCTCAGTGTTGGTGTCTCAGTGTTATTAGGTCTGCATCAGTAGGTCATGTCGGCAGCTCGCCCATTAGTGGCTCTGCATCGGTGACTCACCAATCAGTGACTCACCCATCAGTAACTCATTTACAGTTTTCCTAGTTTTTCCCAATTTTTTAGTTTCACCCATCTTACATCTTATTTGAATCAAACCGAGTTTAAAGCTTTTTTTGAGAATTTTTAAGATCGTTTTAATGGATATTAAGAATATATTCAATACATTAATATTTTGGGGGTTTTGAGATACTCAAACCATGTAATCTTGACCACGATCCCATAAATAATGGCTTTTGAAACCGTTCTTCCTTTGATATAGGATATGGATCCTCAAATCCAAGATCTTTCCTTCCCTATATGTTTTCCATTCTATATTGGGGTGCCTAGAGCCTTCCTCCCTAGATAAGCCGTGTTACTATGCTAGAGCCCCTCCTTCTCAGTTGTCTTGGAGTTCTTTCCTGCTGCTCATGCAATCCCCTATTCTTGAGACAAAGAGGATCTTGGTCGCCTGCTATTCTGGTAGGTATTTCTTCTGCCTCTCTTAAATTTTGTGTCATGTGGGGTGGGTGTACTAATGGTTCTTTGTGAATAATAGATGAATACTTTTCTTAATATAAGAAATAAATAAGAAGGGAATATGATCAAAAGATAACGAGGTAATGAAATAATAGGCTAGGAGTGGATTTATATTTGATATTATATTTTATTTTATTATACTTGTTTCTTTATAGATTTATGTGGATGTATGCATTCTAAAAATCATGTCCGTTTGGGGTCTTCGCTTGCAAAATGGCAGTGTTCTGTTTGTTTTTGTCATGTTGTTTTGATAATTGTTCATGACATGAAATCTTCTTATTCATGTATACCTGGTTAAATAAAATGGATTCCCCAGGATGAGAACCATTGTATGATCTCCCTTGATTATCAAGTGGATTAAAGAACAATATTTACCAAATATGAATATTTGTATCATGTTGATAGGTGTGGATGGGTGCTGGGTCCTGTTGGGTTTTCATGTGAGTTGTGTGGTGATGTTGTTGGGATCACAATTGTGGGTACATGGGTGGATGGAGGAACTCGTTTTGTGAGAAAGTTATGGGATGTGTGTGTAGAGGGGTTGTGGTCTAATAGTAGTCACTGTGGGTTTGGTGTGTGGGGGTGTTATGTGTGTTGTGTTGGAGTCTCAAGTTGAGAGACTGATTTATTGTGGAATGGATGGGCTTGGATGTAGCAGAACTGCCTTTGTTTATGTTGTGGCCATTTAATGACGTTGGGCAGTGGGACTATAGGGTGGTTACGAACTTGTATGTAGTGGTACTATATTTGGGAATTTTTTGGGTAGCAGGGCTGTGGGGATGGGTTGTAAGAGAAGGGTTGTGTGGTATAACATTGAATAATTATAGTTGGAAGTGGTAGAATGGGGGCGTGCAGTGGGACTGTAAATATTGTTTTGTTTGTTGTTTTGATACAGTTGTGGTTTGTAGATGCTCAATAGTGATATAAATAAATTAAATTGAATCCCTTAATTAATAAATGGGAAGTGGTTAGATGAAAAAAGGGTTGGGTTATGCTTTGGTAGTGGTTGTTTTGTGGTTGTGCATATAGGGGTAGCAGAAATGTGGTTTTGTATGAGTTGGTTGTTTGTTTTGGGATCCATAGGTTGGGGTTGAGTGTTTTCTTATGCATATATATATATACTATAATTCCTTATGATTTATATACACACCCCACCCTTGTTGAGAACCATGTGCCAAATTCCCCCATTTCATGGGGGAGGGTGTCTTTCCTGAACCCCAGTGGGAGGATGGATGGCTGGTTTCTACCTTTCATCATCACACCCTCTTCTAGTTTTTACCACTCGAGCATATCCTAGAAGGTTGTAATGGATTTAGGCTTACCATAGTCCCATATCCTCCAGGTAGGTTTGTTGTAGATTAGAGGCATAGGTGTTTGTGGGCCATGATTGTTTTCCCAAGTGTCTTTAGGATAAGGCCTAGGTTTATTCGGGCGAGAGGCATGGTTATTGTGGCCTAGGTGTCTGCGGGTGAGATTGTGTGGGGTTTGGGGCCCAGGTTTGTGCGGATAGGTTGTATAAGTGGGATTGTGTATGGTAAGAGTGGTAATATCAATACATTATCCATTATTAAAGAGTAGTTTCCCAGTGGGAAAGTGGTGCGGGGTACCTAAATGTTGATGTGATTATATTGCTACCTTACCTAACTTGCGTTATTTTGTGAGTGTTTTTTTGGTGAGACTAGACTGGTTAGTACTCCTTGGCAGGTGATTTGCGGTTCTACTATTTTCTCATAGGGACATTAGTATGTTCCCCCACTCGTGGATGGGTAGCTTTAGTTTACCTATTGAGTAAACTCATATGCTCACCCTATGTATATAAACTATTTTCAGGTTTCCATGAGGACTTTGTGGACTGTTATGGACTTTACTAGCACATGAATTGGGATTAGATTCTATTGTTTCTTAGTATCCTTTTCTTTGGTTACTTTTTTGTTACTTTTGTTTCACTTTGTATCATCCTTAAAATTGAACATGCATGTGGAAATGGATTTTGGATTTACTTCTATTTTTAGCATTTGGAGTTGCTTGGGATTTACCATCTTATATCATGATATTGTTCTATAGAAAGGGTAATACCTTTCATACTATGTAAGATTCTATACCCTTGGTTCTAGTCGCCACTTTGGGGACTATTGAAGGGGAGACTCATGGGTCATTATCTCTCCTACATCTTGAGGAAGGAAGGTTGTGGCACTTTGTTGCCCCTTCCCTCTTCTTGAAGAAGGTGGGTCCAAAAAAATGGAATCGGAGGAGGGTTTTGTAAGTTGAGAGGTAGGATGGTGTTCAAAGTTAGGCACAATGATGATTTCATGGAATGGTAGGGAAACAATGTTAGGAAATAATGGTATGTGGAATAGTTCATGGAAGGTCGTCTAGGACACGGGATTTTAGGCCCCCCATGATCCGATGCAAGGACTCTGGATGTATTGAATGACCAAGTGATGCTACACCGATTATAGGGTAGAGACCCTAGGAAAGGTACATGCATCATAATTACTTTCATTCTTATATGTCTATTATGTTTTAGGAATTTAAAAATAAATAAAGAGTTAAAATGAATTTAAAAGAAAATTTATATAATACTCGGGCTTAGGAGTTCCTTGTTTACTTTTTAGTTATGGCACCGGGACGTCGTCTATGTGTGGTACGAGCAGTTGAGGCCCAGTAGATTGACCTGGTTGATCAGTAGCGGGAAAATCGAGAGGAGGAATATGACTAGTGGAAAAAGACACTTCATGTCTTCTAGTGGTAGACTCTAGGAAAGTACGAGGGCAGTGTATTAGACATGGAGATGGAGAGTTGTCTTGAGGAGATGGTGATTTATTTCAGCTTGATCTGGGATTCAACAGAGTACTGGGTTCCTCTAAAGGTGAGCTAGATGAGGGGAGCATCAACTCAGTGGGGGATGATTTACCTTAGAGAGAAGAAGGGGACTAATGTTACGTGAGTTGACTTTGAGAAAGAGTTCTAGGAGGAATTCATTTCCTCCATGATGAAGGGCGAGAAGAGGTAGGAGATACTCTCCCTACAACAGGGTAGTATGTTAGTAAGGGAACTGAGGATTAAGTTCAAGGATCTCCTACACTTCACACCAGATCTCTTTCCGGAAGAGAAGTCTCAAGAGAGATGCTTAGAGGATGCAGTCCGACCTTCTCTTCAGTATACCGTCACTCCCTTTACTCTACCAAAATACATAGATGTTCATAAGAAGGATGACATAGTTTAAAGGATGCAATCACTAGGATGTGTTCCATGAGAGGGGATCCAACCAATTTTTTCAAAGGGAAAGGTCGTCAGTAGTGGGTCTCTGGCATCTGGGGATTCTAGGTTTCTACTAGTGAGAAGTAGGCCTTAGTAGTTCCACTTCCGATATCTTGGTCATATTTCTTTCCCCATGGGGCCGGGACTGAGGTGATCTATTTATGGAGGCTGTTGATATATTTATGACCATTTCCCAGTTCATACATAGTACGTTGGGGTTGGGCAGGTTCAATGCACACAAAGAAACAGTTACCGGTCAGGCCCTTCCAGCAGCCGGGGTAGAAAACTCCTACTACACTGAGGGTAGAGGGTTTTGGAGGCATCCAACCTCATATAAAACCTCAGGGACCTCAAAAAAGGCATGGTTGGGGAGGCTGTCGATAGCCGAGGGGAAGAGGATCTGGTCCTGGGAAGTTTCACACTACAGAGGCAACAGGTCTAGAGGGACCAGTGTTTTTTCGAGGTATGATCAGTCTATTTATTACCCTTGTGTGTTCTTTGGTTGATTCAGGATCTTCACACTTTTTTGTTGCACCTAGTCTATCACATTCCCTAGTTCTAGACATAGAGAGACTTTCCATTCCCCTAGTGTTGAATATGCTAGTTGGAGGTCACACTAGTCTGTTTGATGTTTGTTGAGGATGTAGATTGATGTTGGGAGCACATCAGTGTAATGGGAATCTTCTTATACTATAGATGTAGCCATACAATTTCATCCTAATAATTGACGGATTATTCTCTATGTGTTCCATTACTGACTACTTCTAGAGAAGGGTCGTGTTCTCAGATATGGGCATCCAGTGCATAGTTTTTATTGGAAGGCAATGTTTTTATGTGGGAAGCCAGCATGTAGAGCCTCTTCTTTCTTTGGTAGCCAAGATATCAGTGGAATCAGCTGACATAGAAATAGTGGAAGTTCCGGTGGTTATTATTAAGTTCCTATATTTCTTCCCTAAAGAGGATGTGACTCTACCACCTCGAAGTGATATTGAGTTCAGGATAGACTTGAAACCTGGAGCCCGTCTGAGTTCAATGGCTCCCAATCAGATGACACATTCTGTGTTGTTGGAGTTACAGATTATGGTTGATGACATGATGAAGTAGGGTTTTATCTGTCCGAGTGTGTCACCATGGGGTGCTCCTGTCTTATTCTCATTGAAAGAAGATAGTGGTCTAAGACTGTGCACATACTACCACTGGTTGAATCAGGTGATGGTCAAGAACCATTACCCTTTCTTGAGGATTGATGATATTTTTGACTAGTTAAGGGAGAATGTTGGTTCTCTAATATTGATCTACGATCTAGATATCACCAGTTGAGGGTGAAGGAGGGTGACATTCCAAATACTTATTTCTGATACAGGTATGGGGACATCAAGTTCATGGTCATGACCTTCAGTGTTACGAATTCACTACCTGGGTTCATGGGTATCATGAACTCTTTTTTTCTTAAGTTCCTAGACTGGTCCATCATCATGTTCATTGATGACATCCTGATCTACTCAAGGTCAGAGGAGGATCATGATGAGCTTTTGAGGACTATGTTAGAGATCCTCTAGCACCACCAACTCTATGGGAAGTTGTCCAAGTGCATGTTCTATATGTGATAGGGGAACTTCCTTCGACATGTGGTGTCTCATCAAGGGACAACAATTGACCCGTCAAAGTTCAAAACAACTATTTCTTGGGAAACAACCAATAATGTGGAAGAGGTTTGTAGTTTCTTGGGTCTATCATGTCACTACTAGAGGTTAATACCCATATTCTCTAAATTTTCAGCTCCATTGACATCATTGAGACAAAACGACCAGGAATTCGTATGGAGTGAGTAGTGTCAGGAATCCTTCAAGTATCTAAAGGAGAAGCCGGTATGTGCTAAAGTGCTCAGGTTTCCAGAAGAAGGGGTGTTGTTCGAGGTGTTATGTGATGCTTCCAGTCTATTCTTGGGATGTGTGTTGATGTAGTAGCAGGGATGAATCTTTTATGGGTCTAGGAAGCTATGTCCTCATGAATGTAACTATTCAACCCATTATCTAGAGCTTGTAGTAGTCATGTTTGCACTGAAGATGTGGCGGAATTACCTCATCGGGGAGCACTTTTTGGTCTTCAAGGATCACAAGAGTTTGATGTATATATTTTCCCAAAGAGAGTTGAACTTGTGGCAATGAAGGTGTATGGAGTTTCTCCAGGACTAAAACTTCAAGAACTTTTACACCTCTGGAAAGGGGAATGTTACGGCCGATTATTTGAGAAGGAAGTCATAGAATAAGGTAGTTCAGGAATCCACAGATACTTGGACGACAATAGAGGAGTTGTATTATTGGTGCCAAGATGCTGGGTAGGATAGTGGAAGAGGTTATCTATTATATATGATAGTGCAGTCTTCCTTTGGGTGGTAGGTGGAGGAGTCTCCGTGGGGAGACTCAAAGGTTGAGGTGATGCATGATCACGTTGGATGGGGTAGTGATCCAAGAGGATGGTGGGAGGATATTTAGAATCATATGATGTTTAGTGGGAAGTTGTTTTTCTAATAACAATGAATGAGGGAATTTATTGTGAGTTCCATAGGTTACCCCTAGAGGTATATCCATGAGTTTCCAAGTTGTACTGAGGCATGAGGGAACAATTTTGGTGGCTCGAGGTGAAGTAGGTAGTGGTGGAGTTTGTGGCAAGGTGCCTATTGTGTCAGCATGTGAAGGATAAGAACCTTGTTCCTCAAGGTCTATTGTAGTCCTTAGATGTTATTGAGTAGAAGTTGGGAGACATATTTATGTATTTCTCCATAGGATTACCCAGGACCTGGGGAGGACGTGATTCCCTTTGGGTAGTAGTGGATCGATTAAAAAAAATGACTCACTTCTTAGTGATAAAGGAGTTAAGCATAGTGGATGCCTTAGTACAGAGATATGTGGATGAGGTGGTGAAAATGCATGGAGAACCAAGATCCATTATCTCATATCGGGATACACATTTTATGTCATGAGTCTGGAGGGAATTTCCACCTACCTTTGGACCCCAATTATTCCTTAGCACTTCTTTCCACCCAAAGACAGATGAGCAGACAAAGAGCACCATCCGGACATTAGAGGATATGCTGCGAGCATGTGTTCTAGACTTCAGAGGATCATGAATATGAAACTTTCCCCTAATATAGTTTTCTTATAATAATATATGTCTCTCTACTATTGGAATGACACTACTCGAGGCCTTGTTTGGAAGGTTGTGTCATTCACCAATATGCTGGAAAGAGGTTGGAGAGGTATCCCATCTTGGACCAGAGTTAGTGCAAAGGACAAAGAAGAAGGTTCAACTTGTGTTCGAGAGTATGAAGGTTGTGCAAGACCAACATAAGTCATATTCCAATCATAAGAGGATGCCTTCATAGTTTTATGTTGGGGACCATGCTTTCTTGAAGGTTTCCCCTCGAGATAGGCATTATAGTTTCCATAAGGGAATTAATATTTCTCCCAAGTTCATTGGACTATTTGGAGTGTTGGGATGTGTTGGAGAGGTGGAGTATCAACTGGGATTTACATTGTGGTTGGAGAAGATCCATGAATTCTTCCAAGTCTTTTATCTCCATCAGTATCTACACGATTACTGCCATGTCCTTGATTGGGGATAATTCAATATCGAATATGACACAATGTTCCTGGAGAGACCAGTAAGAATCAAGGATCACGAGGAGAAGGTGATGTGTGGATGGACCACTCCTTTGGTTCATTTATTATGGAGTCATGGTGGTTTTTAGGAGAGAAATTAGGTGTGGGAGGCATAGATGCATTCCCAGTATCCGGAGCTATTATGAGTTTTTTCTCTTGTGTTTTTTTGTGCTCTTCTTGTGATGTAATGTTTAACCTTATTCTAATATCAGAAAAGTTGTTTCCCTATTCTTTTAATGTTTGTGAAAAATTCCTTATAGTGGGGAGGGTATGACCTAATAGCTATTCTAGACACATTAATTAAGATTTTATTAAACCTGTGCTGGCGAGAGAGTGCTGAAAAAAGTGGATAGTTTCTTGACATGGAGGACGTAGATCCCCAATCCACATGTCTATACAGTATGACTTTGGTGTTTGCATGGTTTCTTATGATAGTGGGAGAATAAGTGTTTTCATAGGTGTTCAGGAGATATATGTCAAGGATGTGTCCTTGGATGCTGAGTTTTTTTCTCCATCTTTCGAATAAAACTAGGTTGTTTGTTCTCGAGGGGTATCTTAAGGGTTGCTAGTTCGGACATCTTTTCACTAGGTTAGTTTTGAATTATCGAGGAAAAGAATAGTTTGAGAGGTATATGATGTAATGATCTAGATTTACCTAGGCCTCCCCTTTGTGAAAAACTAGTGTTTAGGGTGTTTTGGGTGGCAAAAATGGATTATTTCAAAAGTTTTCCAAATATCTTGTTTTTTTCAGTTTTCCATCGATAACTCAGGGCTTCGGTAGGTTGAGGTGTCGGTAGCTCAAAAGCGGTAGATCATTGTTGGTTGATCAACATTGGTGGCTCAAAATATATAGGTCAGCGTCAGTAGGTTGTGTCGGTAGCTCACCCGTTTGTCGCTCTGAATTGGTGAGTCACTAATTGGTGACTCATTTGTAGTTTTCCCAGTTTTTTGCAGTTTTCCAGTTTTTCCCCTCTTACATCTTAATTGACGTAAACTGATTTTAAAGCCTTGTTTGGGATTTTTTAAGAGAATTTTAAGGATATTAAGTATATATTAAATATCCTAGTATTCCGAGGGATTTCAGATAGTCAAACTGTGTAATCTTTACCATGATCCCATGATTAATGGATTTTGAGTCCGTTCTTCCTTTAATATAGGTTATAGAACTTCAATGTCAGGATATTACCTTCCCAATATGTTTTCTATTCCCTATTGGTGTTCTTATAATATTCCTCCCTAGAAGTTTTTTGCTCCTATTCTAGAGCACCTCCTACTCTGTTGTCTAATAGTTCTTTCCTAATGCTCACGAAATCACCTATTCTTGACGCAAAGAAGATCTTAGTTGCCTATTATTCCGGTAGGGATTTTTTCTACCTATTTTAAATTGTGAATCATATGGGGTGGGTTTACTAATGGTTCTTTATGAATAAAAAATTATTAATTTTCATAAAATAAGAAATAAATTAGAAGGTAATATGATTAAAAGATAACAAGGTAATGAAATAATAGGTTGGGAGTGGAGTGATGTTTGATAGTGTGTTTTATTTTGATATAATGGTTTCCTTATGTATTTATGTGGAGTTATTCCTTCAAAAAACCATGGCATTTGGAGGTCCTTTCTTGTGCACTGGTGGTGTTCTGTATGTTTTCTTCATGTTGTTTTGATAATTGGTCGTAACATGAAATATTCTTAATCAAATATAACCGGTTAAATGAAATGGATTCCCTTGGATGAAAAAACTTGTATAATCACCCCTATTTATAAAGTGGGCTAAAGAAAAATATTTAAAAAATCGGAATATATTTAACCTGTTGATAGGTTTGGTTGAGTGCTGTGTTCTGTTGGGTTTTTGTGTGAGTTGTGTGGTGCTGCTATTGGGAAAATGGTTATGGGTACAGGGGTGGACAGAGGAGTTGGTTCCCTGAGAAGGGTGTAGGATGTGTGTGTCGCAGGGTTGTGGTCTAATGGTAGTCACTGCATGTTTGGTTTGTAGGGTGGTGTGTGTGGTGTGTTGGAGTCTCAGGTTGAGAGACTGACTAATTGTGGAATGGATGGACTTGTAGGTAGCAAAACTTCCTTTGTTTGTGTTTTGGTTGTCGAATGACATTGGACAATGGGACTACAGGGTGGTTATGAACTTTTATGCACTGGGAGTACACATGGAAATTGTTTGGGCAGTGAGTCTACTAGACCAGGTTGCAAGAGAAGGATTTTTCATTATAAATTTTAAGAATGATAGTTGGTAGTGGTTGAATGGAGGTGTGCTATGGGACTGAAAATGTGGTTTTGTTTGTTGTTTTGATATGGTTTTGGTTGGTAGTTTCCTATTAGTGTTTAAAATAAATAAAAGTGAACCCCTTAGTTAATTAATGGTAAATGGTTAAATGAAAAATGGGTTGGGTTTTGTTTTTAGTGGCTGTTGGGTGGTTGTGCATATAGGGGTAGCGGAAATGTGGTTCTATATGAGTTGGTTTTTTGTTTTGGGATCTATAGGTTGGGGATGATTGTTTTCTTACCTATATATATAAATATAAATTTTAGTTCCTTTTGATTTCTATATGCACCCCACCCTTGTTGAGAACCATGTTCCGAACACCCCCATCTCATGGGGGAGGGTGTCTTTCCCAAAATCCCGGTGGAAGGATGGATGGATGGTTATTGAATTTCTTCCTCACACCATCTTCTGGTTCTTACCACTCGATCATATCCCGATAGGATGTAATGGATTGACGTTTACCATAGTCCCATATCCTTTTTCTAGGTTTGTTGTGGATGAGATTCCTAGGTGGTTTCGGGCCATTATTGTTTTCCCAAGTGTCTTTGAGATGAGGCTCAGGTGTCTTTGGGTGAGAGGAGTGGTTGTTGTGGCCCAAGTGTCTACAGGGGGGGATTTTATGTCATTTCAGGCCCAGGTGTGTTTGATAAGGTTATAGCAGTAGGAATTCATATGGGAAGAGTGGTAGTATCAAGACCTTAGCTGTTAGGAATGAGTAGTTAACTAGTGGTAAAGTGGTGTGGGGTACCCAAATATCGACGTGCTTATACAACAACTTTACTTGACTTGTGTTATCTGGTTAGAATGCCTAGGTGAGGCTGGGCTGGTTAGTACTCCTTAATAGGTTCTTTGAGGTTATATTATTTTCTCATATGTACATTAGGGTATTCCCCCACTTGTGCATGGGTAGCTTTAGCTTCCCTACTAAGTATTCTTGTCAAATCACCCTATGTATATTAACTATTTTTAGGTTTCTAGGAAGAATTTGATGACCATGATGGACTTTACTAGCTCAGGCATTGTGATTAGTTGTTTTTGTTTCTTAGTATCCTTTTATTTTGGTACTTGTTTGGGTAATTTTTTATACTTTGTATTATCCTTAATATTGAACATGCATGTTTGAATGGATTTTGGATTTACTTCTACTTTTAATATTTTGAGTTACTTGGAATTTACTATCTTATCTCCCAATATTGTTCTGTAAAAGGGTAATTACGTCCACATTATGTGAGATTCTATACCATTGGTTCTAGTCGCCAATTCGGGGCCTATTGAAGGCCAAACTCGGGGGTCATTATCTCTTCTTCATCTTCAGGAAGGAAGGGTGTAATAGTTTTTTATCCCTTCCCTCTTCTTGAAAAAGTCGGGTCGTGATAGGGAAGCATAAAGTGATGGTATATTATAGTTATTGAATATTTAGAGGTTTTCAATTCAGAAAACCAATTAATAGGGATGTTATTTCATAGATGTTGTAGCTGAGAAATGACATGAATGATTTTTAATACATGATTTATCTATTATGTGAGCATTCTAGAAAGATATTTTAGAATAATGGATTTTTAATTTGGGTTTTTTCAAAATTCCTCTTGGGTTTCAATATCTGGAAAATGAAAATAAATACTCACTAACAACTTTTTCAATAGGACCATGAAAAAATATAGTGATCTTAGAGGAGATATTATATCTTCCAAAATAAAAGAAAATAAGATAGAAAGAAACAATTCTACAAGAAATTATTGACATATTAATTAGAAGAGATGGAGAAAGGACTCTATGAGTATCCATTGACACATCCATGCAAAATAGGATGAAGTCGACCATGATGTGTATTTAAAAAAAATTTCATAAACATTGAGGTAGAAGATAACCATGTACCCTCTTGAATATCCTCATTCTTATAATAATAAAGAGATTGAAACTATATAGTAAATTAAATAATAAGGGATTTAAGATTTATTCAGGAAAGATGAAGAAAACAAAAAGAGGGAGTTCATAGCAGACCTATGAAGAAGCATAAAGGAGTTCATCAATGCATCTATCTATAACTAAGGATTCATTAAGAAATGATATTACAAGGACTCATCCTTAAACGTTATATAATCTTGAGTTTAATGTCAATATTTCATTCTCTTTTATTTTTGTATATTTTCAGGTTTATAGTTTTAGAGAATGAGGCCATAACTCATACATAAGAAATTATAAAATACAAAGTGGAAATTTTGACTAGTATCCAGTTTTACCACAATAAAAAACTTTTAAAGTAATGATTTTTTTATTTTCATAGAAAAACTCCCATAATTTCAATTCATCCTTTCCCTTACCTAGCCTTAAAACTTGTGAAATATATTTTAAAACATGGGATGAACAGAAAAATATAAGTAAGGGATATAAAAAGAATAAAAACCATTAGTCTAGTGTAAAGAAGGAAAACACATATAATATTTACCATTACCTTTACGTTTTTTCAGTATATCAAATGATACATTTTCATATGAAAAACACACACATGTTTTTCTCAAGGAAACTCTTTAAAATCCAAAGAAAGAAACTAAAACCCCCTTTTTGGTGACTTAGAGAAAAATATTCATAATAATGTTTATAAAAATTTTAAATTACAATAATAATATGAATGAATTACACTATAATGTTTACACCATGCAATAGAGAGCTATAATATGGATCACCGTTTATGTAAACTATATTCAGTCATCCAATTTTTGTGTGATATAATGGGGATCAACCATTCATATAAGGTATTTTGGGCTCACCTATGAGCAATAACAGGGATTAACCCTTCATATAAGACATATTGCCCCCACACTTTTCATAAAATTCTCAAGTTCCATATCATGAATAAAACACTTTCATAATAAAACCCATTGAAAAACTCATTTAACCCCATATGAAAAACACTTTCAGATAAAAATACCCTTTTCTTTTAAAACCCCATTTTCAATACCAGAATACCAAAAAAATAAAAATAGGTTTTTTTATTTGAATAAAACGTGAAATATTTTAAAAAAATAAATTAATTAAATAATCCCCACAATGGCTGAAAAGTAATTTTTACCATGTATATTTGGAATAAATTATTCCTTTTATCTTTTTTCAAAAAATTTCATATAATAAAAATTAAAAGACACCTCTATAAAATTTTTGGAAATAAAGTAAAAAGTGACCTAAAATGTAATTTATAAATATTTAATCTCCATATAAATTTTTTTTAATCATAATACCAATGAAAGAAAACAATTAAAAAAATTATAAATACCATACTAATAGAGAAAAATGACATAACAAGTAAATGGGTCTGTATATATACCCTATAAAAAATTATATGTTCATAATATCAAAATATGCCTCATTGAAAGGAAATTGAGACGAAGTACCTTACCTTGAGTTCAAATTATAATGTGTGTATTTATATTGATAAATAATAATATTATGTTAATTATTTTCTTTAATATAATAATTTTATAGTTTGATTATTTCTTTTATTTTATTTATTACAATATTTTATTTAATTACTTAACTAATCAAAATTACCTCAAATGTTTTGACCATATTCAACTTATTTGTCAAGAATGACATTGGTAGGTTAACTGTGGTAAAAGAGGTCATTATTTAAACATATAAAGAATAATAATCATGAAATATTTATCATATTTATAAATTAATTATAATTTTAAGAACAATCACAAAATTTGGTTTTGATAAATGAAGTATGTTTACACCAGGGAGATGGTAGGCCGTACATACAAATGAGTAACATTTATATTTTTCTATGATCATTATGGAAAGAAGGGATGTATTATTTTATATTTAAATAATAATAATAATATCATAAATACCATATTATTTCTCTAAATATACTTATATATATATATATATGATCCATGTCTTTTTGTGATGAAAATAGAGTCACAACGCTTCATGTAGATGGTTGTCCATACGTCGACGAATGATGTTATCATTTCTCAGCGAGTGAAATGGTAAGAAATAAAATTGTTTATTATATTTTAAGAATGATAAATATTTCATTAATATCATAATTATTCCATTTATATCACATATATTTATTATCTTTACCCCTATTACCTTACATGTAAAGCGTTATCCAAAACAAATCACATCACTTCGTGAGGTAGTAGTCCTTAGTACACACAAAAAACATTAACATATCCCCATCATAATAGAAAGTAAAAATGTATATAAATGATAAAATGAGAATAAAGGTATAATTATATTATAAATATCATATATAAACTTTATATGCATCATCATACCCAACTATGAGAGGTGGTAATGGAAAAATAAATGAAATCGGTGCACGAAGTGGTAGTCCGTCGTACGCATGAATGATGATTTTGTAACCCATTTGATAAAACTATAAATGGTTCTATGTTATTAAATTATTATAATATTTTCCCATTATATTTAATAGAATGAGGTTATTATATTATCATGTTTTAATAAAAATTTAAGGCAGTGGAAAAAGAAAAAAATAGGGACTATTGTTGAAGAACATCACATCTTCTTTGGGTATCAATTTAGGTTTGCACTAAATCTGCCTAAGATGAATTTATGCAAAAACTAAGTATCCTAGGATGATATTAGGCATTTTTAATGTGATTTTAGAATTTATTTACTAAACCAAAAAGTTTTTAAGGTGTCAAGAAGAGAGGAGAGGGGGTGACCATTCATAAGTGAGGTGAGTGGAACACTTGTTATATTTTTTGAAAAGATTCAATCATACCCACGTTTTTATCATGAAACAAGCTTAAAAAATAGACAATCATATAAAATATAAGATATAATGTGTAAATAGGTCCAGAAAATGGGTTTTTAAATGTTTCATGGTCATTTTTATCCTTATATTCTTATCTTAAACCCCCATTAAATCCATTTATACCTTAACCGTGGTAAATTATTTTTACTATTTTCACTATTCATTTTGGAAAACAATTATGTTACAAATATTATAAAATATTAATTATGATAATTATAAATATAAAATAAAATATTCGAAATTAAATTAACATGCATGGTGAAATTTAATTCAAAATTAATCTCTCACATGTGATTATAATACAAGTTTTCAAAGAGAAATTGTTCAAATGTTTAGAATATTTTTATACTGAAATTCAATATGGAAAAGATTAAAATGAAATAAATTGGATGAATAGGTATATAATTGAATTAATTATACTTAAAAATAAATTCAAAAAATAATCTAACGTTATAAATAATCTAATCAAAAAGCTAGTTTTTAATTAAAATTTAGTACATTTCTCCATTCATCAAAAAAAGAAACTTTTCAGAGAATACCAAAAATTCCATTTAAGAAAATTTTATTATTATGACTTCAAAAAGTATTTTTATTTTATAAAAATAAAATTATTAAAGTGGTAAAAAGTAATTTTATATTATGTTCTCAAAGTTTGACAAAGCCAACTATTAGAAAAAAATACAATTTATGAGAAATTTTTTGTTTTTTTCTTTCAAATGGTTATAATTTTATCGATAATAAATAATAACAAAATAATGTGTGTAAAGTATATAATTTCATAATTTAGTTAGTTTTATTCATACCCACCATTCTAAGGTCTATGTGATAGGTATCACATTAAATAATAATAATTTAATAATATGTCATGTTTTGTTTAAACTTGATATTTAATGTAACACATGCTAAACTAAGTGTTCTGTGTAATGAAAGCTATTTTATAGATTGATTTTTTTAAAACTAATATATCATAAAATCTTTTGGTGTTATATATTCATATAAATTTGGTGTTTTGTGTATTATATGCTATAAAATATATTTTTCTTATTTTAAATCCTAGGGGCGTTACATTCTCTCCCTCTTTAATAAATTTATTATCTAAAATTTGAACATTATCATGGTAATAAAAGGATGGAAATTTAAAAATATTTTTGTTTTAAATGTACATATAAAAAGGGTCAATTAAACATCTTCTTAGTAAGAGAGAAAGGTAAGTAAGAGAGTCATATGAAAAAACTCATAAATAGGTTTTTATGTAGGATAACATCAGTGGAAAGTGAAGTTAGGGTTGTGGAATAAAAGAGTAAATAATTTTAGAGAGTGATTATTGTCATTGATCACAAGTAAGTGAATGATAAATGAAAATTTAAGATCCTCAAAAACATAAATATGTGATGATATAAAATACCATCTGATTCATCAGATATGAATGCAATAGGATAAATTTTTTGTTTCAATATCCTTTCACTAAACTTGAGGAATTATTTTACAATTTAAGGCTATTAGGAAATATAATTAATTGATATATATCTATTTTATAAGAAAAATTCCATCATTTGGTTTTGTTTCAATCAATTTCCAATTCATCTCTAACTAAAAGAAATGAATATTCTAAAATGAATATTTATGCCTAAATCCCTAAAATTTACTTTTAACAAAAAATATGATCCATAAAATAGTGAAAATTCTTTTCATACATCTCTTAATATATTCCAAAACCAATATGGTTTTCCCAAGTTATCTAAAATAATAAATTAATATTTGAACCTCCAATGAAACACTACCAGTTCATCATTAATATTTATTTTTTCAAAATATTTAACTAAAAACAATGTTATGTTAACCATGAAATCTTGTAGTTCAGTGGTAGGTGAAATAACCTTATCATCCTTTGGTCACAGGTTTATGGCCTACAACTTGCCTTATTAAATACAATGGTTTGTTGTACAGTATATGAGTTTTCATTTTCCTAAACCATGTAAATATAATTTCTATATCATTCCAAAAATAATGATCAATATCCTTGAAATAAAATTAACCATTTAATAACCAATTTAAAAAGGTTCTCAATACAGTCATTGTTTTTCACAATGTCCAATAATATTATTCGACCATTATTAAAATGTAATTAATGATATACTAACTGTTTCGGTGCGGATGTGCGTCGGGTTTCTGTTCCGACGCTGTTCCGCCAGGACGCGTTCGCGCGTGCACCCGTCGACCCGAGGGGATGGGCGCGCGCGGCTTGTGGTCCCGCAGTCCCGCTTTCCAAGGGCGGGCGGCATTCGTCCCTTATTCAGGGGCGTCTGCTCCTTGATCGAAACCGGGATGATGGGATGTCGGCTCCTCCTTCCGTGGACGTCTCCTCGGAACTCGTTGCCTAATCCGGGTCTCCCTCATAGATTTAAGAATGTTCGTGAATCTCGTTCCCGGCGCCATATCTTCATGGACACCGGTTAATTACGCTGCTTCCGCCCGGACGCTCCAAGGGGTCTGGTCGGGGCAGCAACCTGCGGTGAGGAGACTGGGTAGCTCTGGGTGTCGGGGGCGTGTCTTAACACTGCGACTCTGCATGTCTGCCTTCCGTCCCTAATAGGGCTTCTCGAAGGCGTGATGGCCTGAGGCATCCCGCGCTGGGTGCGGGGAACTGTGTTACCTGAGGTTTTCCTCAGCTTCCCATGTTTAACACGGGGTATGCCGTGAGTTTAACGTCCAGCGGGGACGGCATCGGACTGATCAACACGAGAAGTGGATCAGATGACAGAACCCCTTGCGGGGAACCTCCGACGCTGGGGCCAGCACATGGGCAGCTTCCCGAGTGGAGTGGAGTGGAATGAAGTGGCATGACCCCACCGGGATGTGGCGGCCCGGGTAAGGATCAGGATGGATGATGGAGTGAAGAGCTTGGACCCCGTAGGGGCTTCCTACGTACCGCGTGTTGGCGCGAATCAAAGTCAGCGTAGTTCGAATATACAGTTTAATGTCATGCTGGACGTCGGCAAGCCGACTCACGAAGAGGTCAAGGCTGCCGGGCGGAGGATTGAACCGAACCACCTAGCACAGAGGGGGATGGAACGGCCGGGTGGATCACAGTTTCACGTCATGCTGGACGTTGGCAAGCCGACTCACGAGGAGATCGAGGCTGCTGAACGGAGGATTGAACCGAACCACCTCGCACAGAGGGGGATGGAACGGCCGGGTGGATCACAGTTTCACGTCATGCTGGACGTTGAAGAGATAAATAGAAAAAGGCAGTGGGGAAGTGAAATGGAGATACACATGTGCAGTCCCCCACAAGAGCGGATTCATAGGTGAATCGACGCAAGTGTGAACCCGGGAGGGGTCCACTGATGGACGAACCGACGTGAATACGACCGGGACGACCAGGTGGTGGGCTTGAACCTCGGAGAGGCTTCCTACGTACCCTGTTTAGGAGACAGGGATCAAAGTCCACGTAGTTCGTTCGGTTTGTAGCACTCTACCCCCGTGGGCGAAGCCACTCCAATCCCGTCATCCCTGCAGAGACGAGCGGGTGGGGGCCACATCCAAACCGGGAGGACCCTGCGTGCGGGGCACGGGATCAGGTGATGCGGACGGTTTAACGTCCTGCCGGACGAAGTACAGTTTAACGTCATGTGTTGAGGACGAAGCGGATGGTTTAACGTCTTGCCGGACGAAGTACAATTTAACGTCATGTGTTGAGGACGATGTACAGTTTAACGTCATGTTGGACGAAGCACTCGGTAGTTTAACGTCTTGCAGCACGGACGTAGATGCTTGGCAGTTTAACGTCTTGTCGCGCGGACGATGGAGGCTAGGCAGTTTAGCGTCGTACAGCTTGGACGTGGTGCAGTTTAGCGTCATGCAGGACGAATGCTGAACAGTTTAACGTCTTGTAGCTCGGACGATATGCTAGGAAGTTTAACGTCGTGCAGCTTGGACGTGGTACAATTTAACGTCATATTGGACGAAGATGCTTGGCAGTTTAATGTCTTGCCGTGCGGACGAAAGTGTGATGCCGCCAATGGGTTCATGTCACTTCGCGCGAGCCTGGAGGGCCGCACGGAAAGACAACGCACGGTGCGGGCACCCGGGATAAAGATCATCGGGCGCCACGCAGGCGGGTACCCTCAGGGGGTCAAAGGGGGCGACCCTGGCAGTTTGCGCGCAAAGGAGGAGTTGGCGCGCAATACCGCGGGTCGGTGCATAAATGGGCGGGCTGGCGCGCAATTGGGCCAGCGCTTTGCGCGCGGAAGATAGAGATTGCGCGCACCGGGCTTCGGATAGCGCGCGAGGGCAACGACTCATTCTTTAATGAATGGCCACTTAAAAAGGGGGGGGGTGCGCGCAATCGGGCCGGATTGCGCGCGCAAAGCACTGGCCCAATTGCGCGCCAGCCTGCCCATTTGCGCGCCGACCCGCGGTATTGCGCGCCAACTCCTCCTTTGCGCGCAAACCGCCAGGGTCGCCCCCTTTGACCCCCTGAGGGTACCCGCCTGCGTGGCGCCCGATGATCTTCATCCCGGGTGCTCGCACCGTGCGTTGTCTTTCCGTGCGGCCCTCCAGGCTCGCGCGAAGTGACACGAACAGATTGGCGGCGTCACACTTTCGTCCGCGCGGCAAGATGTTAAACTGCCAAGCATCTTCGTCCAACATGACGTTAAACTGTACCACGTCCAAGCTGCACGACGTTAAACTGCCTAGCATATCGTCCGAGCTACAAGACGTTAAACTGTTCAGCATTCGTCTTGCATGATGCTAAACTGCACCACGTCCAAGCTGTACGACGCTAAACTGCCTAGCCTCCATCGTCTGCGCGACAAGACGTTAAACTGCCAAGCATCTACGTCCGCGCTGCAAGATGTTAAACTGCCGAGTGCTTCGTCCAACATGACGTTAAACTGTACATCGTCCTCAACACATGACGTTAAACTGTACTTCGTCCGGCAAGACGTTAAACCGTCCGCTTCGTCCTCAACACATGACGTTAAACTGTACTTCGTCCGGCAGGACGTTAAACCGTCCGCATCACCTGATCCCGTGCCCCGCACGTAGGGTCCTCCCGGTTTGGATGTGGCCCCCACCCGCTCGTCTCTGCAGGGATGACGGGATTGGAGTGGCCTTCGCCCACGGGGGTAGAGTGATACAAACCGAACGAACTATGTGGACTTTGATCCCTGTCTCCTAAACAGGGTACGTAGGAAGCCTCTCCGAGGTTCAAGCCCACCACCTGGTCGTCCCGGTCGTATTCACGTCAGTTCGTCCATCAGTGGACCCCTCCCGGGTTCACACTTGCATCGATTCACCTATGAATCCTCTCTTGTGGGGGACTGCACATGTGTATCTCCAATGCACTTCCCCACTGCCTTTTTCTATTTCTCTCTTCAACGTCGAGCATGACGTGAAACTGTGATCCACCCATCCGTTCCATCCCCCTCTGTGCGAGGTGGTTCGGTTCAATCCTCCATTCAGCAGCCTCGATCTCCTCGTGAGTCGGCTTGCCAACGTCCAACATGACGTGAAACTGTGATCCACCCGGCCGTTCCATCCCCCTCTATGCGAGGTGGTTCGGTTCAATCCTCCGCCCGGCAGCCTTGACCTCTTCGTGAGTCGGCTTGCCGACGTCCAGCATGACGTTAAACTGTATATTCGAACTACGCTGACTTTGATCCGCGCCAACGCGCGGTACGTAGGAAGCCCCTACGGGGTCCAAGCTCTTCACTCCATCATCCATCCTGATCCTTACCCGGGCCGCCACATCCCGGTGGGGTCATGCCACTTCATTCCACTCCACTCCACTCGGGAAGCCGCCCATGTGCTGGCCCCAGCGTCGGAGGTTCCCCGCAAGGGGTTCTGTCATCTGATCCACTTCTCGTGTTGATCAGTCCGATGCCGTCCCCGCTGGACGTTAAACTCGCGGCATACCCCATGTTAAACATGGGAAGCTGAGGAAAACCTCAGGTAACACAGTTCCCCGCACCCAGCGCGGGATGCCTCAGGCCATCACACCTTCGAGAAGCCCTATTAGGGACGGAAGGCAGACATGCAGAGTCGCAGTGTTAAGACACGCCCCCGACACCCAGAGCTACCCGGTCTCCTCATCGCAGGTTGCTGCCCCGACCAGACCCCTTGGAGCGTCCGGGCGGAAGCAGCGTAATTAACCGGTGTCCATGAAGATATGGCGCCGGGAACGAGATTCACGAACATTCTTAAATCTATGAGGGAGACCCGGATTAGGCAACGAGTTCCGAGGAGACGTCCACGGAAGGAGGAGCCGACATCCCATCATCCCGGTTTCGATCAAGGAGCGGACGCCCCTGAATAAGGGACGAATGCCGCCCGCCCTTGGAAAGCGGGACTGCGGGACCACAAGCCACGCGCGCCCATCCCCTCGGGTCGACGGGTGCATGCGCAAACGCGTCCTGGCGGAACAGCGTCGGAACAGAAACCCGACGCACATCTGCACTGAAACAGAAAAATGGTGAACCCGACGTGAATCTCTTCTCCTCGATACGAAGACCGATGGCTTTCAGAGGTGTTGGAAGACCAGCATGCTGCTCGACCGAGCATTCAACACCGGAGCACGGAACCCGCCAGGGGCTGGGGAAGGGAAATCGGGCACTCCGTCTCACGACGTCGATGGCCTGGGTTCCCCCCCACGGAGGGCGTCGTGGCACTAATGGTTGGTTGTCGATTACTTTTCCTGTCAGTGTTAATGGGTTTTTCTCCCTGCTTTCAAGAATCAAGTCGCCCAATCCAGCGCCCGATCGCCACCCGCCCACTGGCGCAGGGGTAGGGGAAACACCGACGCGGCTACTCCGCGCGGTCCCGCCCGTTCCACAGCCGTCCCAGCAGCCGCAGCTGCGGGGCAACCACGCCCTCTCTCCCCCTCGGAGGTCATCCAGAGAAGGGTGATCAACAACTTGGTGCGGAGATATGAGGAAGAGGGAGTCATCCCCACCAGGGACATGGCTCGCCTAGACCTCGAGGAAGCTGCACCTCGCCACCAACGCCGCCCCCGAGGGCCGCGCAGGGAGGCACCGCTGCCTACCTCGACGTCCAACCGCTTCAGGATTTTATCCCCGGAGCGCTCTGACAACTCCTTCCCCTATGCGGATGAGGTGGGAGATGCCCGGGACCACCCTGTCCGAGATTCGCTCCAGGGATCCGCGATAAGGGCTCCTGTCAGGCCACGGCGACACCGCCGCCAGGCCTCTCAAGTCGAAGAATGGGCTCTCCACCTGCCCGCGCCGCTCATCCCGACTCGTTTGTCCCGACGCCAACGTCGGGCACGAGCGGAAGAGGATGCCCACCTTGGGGCCCTAGCAACAACGGCCGCGTTGGCTCAAGACACTGCTGGCTCCAGTCACCAGGCCCCTGCGCATCCTGAGCAGGGGCACTTCTATGCCCGACCTGGATCGAGGCCCCGACCGCCCCAAAGGCAGGTTGGGTTGACTCTCCCGGTTGCTGGTACAAGCAATAGCCACCGCGGACCACCTCGCAGTAGCGCTATTCACCAATAGGGTCTACTCCGCGTGGCCGATCCAAGAGGCATGGGTCACCCCACCTTTCGATCCCGGCCTGGAGGCCTGCCCGGAATCATCTCTCCCCGCGTCCCCTTTGATATCTGTCCCGGTGCTCCTCGCACCTTGGTTTCCAGTCCTCTTGGCCCCAGCACCAGTGCGGCCGGAGGACGCCAGGATAGAGATCAGCCATGCCCCGAAGAACCACCCAGGGGCAGGAAGGCGAGGCGTCGACGCCGAGGGAAGAATGTTACGGAATTCCGGACAGAGATCCGACCGGTTCGCTTCTCTGATACAGAGGCGGAGTATGATTCGGTGACAGAGCCCTCCCCCCGATCCCGCCAGTTAGGGGCAGGGGTAGGAATGCGGCACGTCAGCCTCGTACTTCCCGAGAGCGAGATCGATACGATCCCCGCTTCTCTCCGAAGGTATATCCGGAGTAGCGAGGGCCTGGTAGACCCCCAAGGATCAAGCTTGCGGTTGGTACCAGCCCCTCCGGAAGCACCTTCTGCCTCGATCGGAGAAGCCGGAGACTTTTTCTGGCGACCGACGGTCGAACCACGATCTAGTGCACCCTCGGCGAGCACCGACGCTATGGCAGGATGTTCGCTCGCCGGCCCGTCCTATAGTGATGTGGTAGCTAGGGCACCGCCACCCTCAGAGGGCGGCCCAGGATATGGAGGCCAATCGGCCTGCTCGCCGTATTCACCGCCGGCCAGCCCGTCGGCCCGGTGGCCCGCCTCGCCACCACTGCCGGTTCCCCGTCCATTCCCAGTCATTGAAGAGGACCAAGGCGACCTGGGTCCCGAGTTTGAGTCGTGGAGCTTCTGGACCATCCTTTCAGAGGGCCACTTCCCTGAGAAGTTTTGGCCAGTCGTAGGACCGGACTTTGATGCACCCGAATCACTCACCTCGGATGAGTTCGAATGCTTCCGCCGAACTCTCCGGGAGACTCAATCCCGTCTTAACCGCCTAAAAATGCCATATCCCGGGAGTCAAGCACACCTGGAGGATATTGGTGAGCAGTGCCGTCAAATTGACCTGGCCACGCTCCTCGCGGTTCGGCACCACGGGTCATTTGGGCCCCACGAGGCCCTCCAACAACGATGCGTTGAGTGTTTTCAAGTACTCCGCAAGGTTATCGAGGGGGACACCCCCCACGTGTATATCCGTGGATGGGGGAAGTACGCTGCCCTACGCTTCAGTGCGATTCGCTGACAGCCCGATTTACTGGGTGGCCCTGAGGGTACATCCCCGGGGACGGAAACGGTCAATATGGCTGACCTGTCGGGGGAGGGGAACGACTTGGAACTTCTCGACGGGGGATCTCCCCCCGAAGACAAGACGTTGTTGGATCCATCGACGAGAGTTACTCGTCACCAGAGGAACCTCCTGGGTCTCCCCACACCCACTGAAGCACTGACGTTGAGCCGAAACGTCAGCAAAGGTAAAGAGCACGGCGGGGCTATGAAGCCCGCCGACCCATCTGCCTCCACACAGAGGGCGGATGAGGATCCAGAGATGGCTATGCTACGTCAACAGCTCGCCGAGCAGAAGAAGCTAGTTGACCAGCTCCTCGCCGAGCGCGCTGCAGAGCAGCGGCCTGACTACGGTGATCCTAGGCCAGGACAGCAGGGACAGGAACAACCACCCCTCGATGAGGCTCTCCCGGGCAACCGTGATTATGCTGTGTTTGCCGACAGGGGAGAGGCCATTGCCTATGGCAAGAGGGCGCGGTATGATTCACCGCACCCTCCCGACTGGCGTGACTACCTGAGAGACCCCGCTCGGATTCCTCCCGCTGCCCCAAGGGCCGCTCCGCCCGCCATCCCACGAACCGCCGAGTTCGACGACCCGGTCGACGACCCGATTGAAGGGCCATGCAATGCGCTCGTGGTTAGAGATCCTCGCCAGGACTGGAACCCATGTACGGACGATCCGATGGCGGCACTCATCGCCCGCTTGGAAGCCTTGGAGACTCGGAAAGTGGCGATCCCACCGGACGGAAAGCCATACCCAACATGGGTGGATGACATGCCGGCACCTCCGGGATTCGGGAATCCCACCTTCGCCCCCTTCAACGGGACTGGAGATCCGCCACAGCATTTGGCCCATTTCAACTCGAGGTGCGGGCCTATGTTGGGAACTCCGGCGCAGCAGGAGGCCGCTAAGCTTCGCTGCTTTGTCCAGACACTGGAAGGGCCAACATTTGTCTGGTACAGCCAGCTCCCCGTCGGGTCGATAACTAGCTGGGAGGACCTTCGTAGACAATTCCTCTACCAGTTCAGTTCCATGACCCGGAAGACGAGTATCACAGACCTCTTTAAGTGCAAACAGAGGCCTGATGATCGAGTCGCGGATTTCGTCGCCCGATGGAAGGGTCTCACATATTCCCTTGACATGCCATTGACTCAGGAGCAGTTGTTGACAATGTGTGTCGGGAATGTCAAGACCGAGCTGGTCCCTTCCCTGATCACTCAGAATTACCCCGGAGGGTTCAGGGACTTCTCAGACAAAGCTCAACGTCTTGAGGAATCCCTGTAACAGGCCAGTCAGGCACACCCGCTGCCTCCTATGATTCCTGCAAGGAGAGACAGCAGGGCTGAGCCCGCTGTTGTTGCCCAGATAGAGGCCCCCAGGCCGTTGGAGCTGCTGCCGGTGAGGCCAGATCCACAGCCTCACAGGAATCCGCCCCCATGGGCTCAGTTCTCGGCCCAGCAGCGGCAGCCTCAGAACCGGCCGGCCCCTCTGCGTAATGTACCGCCACAACCCAGGCGAGATAATCAGGGTCCACCTCCTCGGCAGGCCCCTCCAGCCCCTCGTCAAGACCACGCTCCCAGGGGCCCGCGATACCTGACTTACTTATTTCATGAGGATCAGGTCCCCGGTTATTTCCGGAGCGCCCTGGAGTAGAGGATTGTGCGACTGCCTGAGTGTTGGAGGCCAGAGGAGGCACATCTCACGGATAACCCCCGCTACTGCCCTTACCATCGGGCCCTGGGGCACACCATCCAGTGGTTCTATGTGTTTAAGGATTGGCTCCAAGACCAGATTAACAACAATGTAATCAGGTTGGGCCCAACTCCAGCACAAGTGGCGGGCGTGTTCGTGGGATCAGATGACGATAGCGGTAATGAGGACGAATGGCAGCTGGTCTCCGACCGCGGATCCCAGAAGTATAAAAACTGGATGGCCCGCAACACGATCATTCGCGCCCATGGAATCATCCGTGCGCGCTTGAATTAGCCTGAGCCCCCAGAATCTGCGGGTGCTGCTTCGGCATCGTCATCCCAGCCTGCCTCTTCCGAGAAGAGCAAACGGCGGCGGCGCAAGAAGGAAGAGAGCGCCCCGCCAGTTCCGCCACTATCCCGCACTCTCGGCGATTTCATGCCCCCGGAGATGGGGATCCCTCCCCGGATCCGCCCAGTGATGGATGATTCGTCCAATGATAGTTTTGGGTATGCTTCGGTTAATACCGTCGAGCTGGTAAATCTCTTTTCAGTTCTCGACGTTGAAGAACACCAGGTGGACCTCCCTAGTGTCCCCGGTCGTCGCCACCGTCGGAGGAACCGCAACAACAGGAGTCGCCGGGGCACAACAGTTGGTACCTCCAGCCAGGACATGCACGCCACTGAGACTAGGCAGCAGGCTCAAAACCGAGTTCAGCGTGCGCAGCCCCCCCATCCGGGGATGACGGATTCTCCTCTGCCACTGTTTGTGGTGTGGGACCAGGAAGAACCGCCTCAGCCGCGTCGCGATCAGCTCCGCCCTGCCGCAAGTCCGTCCCGGCCTCCTGACCCCAGTACGGTGACTACTTCCCGAGCTTCAACCAATGAACAACGGGATGCGCCAAGCACCAGTCGGCTGCCAGTCCAATCAGCAAGGCCCATCATGCCTCCAACCGCAGAGCAACCTCCTGCAACCAGGGGCTCGCGCTTGGCCAAAAAGTATGATGTCCTGAAGCACTTGGCCAACATCCCAGCAAGGCTCTCCATCCTTGAGGCTCTGCGCATGTCATCTGAGATGCGTGAGGCACTCGTTGAAGCCCTGAAAATCCCCCTCCAGTTTGAGACAGAGGTTGCGGCTGCAGAGGCCTTTCACGCCGAAACGATTGAGGACGCCGAATGTCAGGTAGTTATCTCGTTCTCTGGTAAGGATGAAGACCCTCCTATACAGGGGCACATTCGTCCGCTGTATGTTACTGGCCAGTTCAATGGCCTTGAAGTCCGGCGCTGTCTTGTCGACACGGGGTCCGGGATTAACCTGATTCCCACTCGGACGCTCCGGAGATTGGGGTTGTCTGAGGATGACTTGATTCCCTCCGACCTCAGGATCCAGGGGTACGACCGCACCGAGAAAACCCCGGTCGGCAAGATACGCTTGAAGACCCAGTTTGGTGACTTGGTTGCCAACACTGAATTCATGGTAGTCTCTCAAGACACCGCGTACAACGCATTGATGGGCAGGCCATGGCTCCACCTTCACGCGGCGGTTCCCTCATCATACCACCAATGCCTCAAATACTCCCTTAACGGTCGAGTAGGCGTGCTTCAGGGTGATGCCTCTCCTTTTGCCTCATGTGAAGCCCGCTATCTGGACACAGACTATTACAAGAGAAAGGATAAGCAGATCTTGGCAGGTGAGGTTCAGCCTGTCACTGTTGTAAGTGATCCCTGGGCAAGCTTGGATGACGCTTACGTCCTCCCGATTCAACGGTTGGACGTAGCCGTGGTCTCGACGGCCTGTGAGTCTCCTGATGAGATGACCACAACCGCTCGTGCCAGCACCAGCGGCCCAACAGGATCTGGTAGCCCCAATGCAGTTTTCAACGCAGTCTCTCCCGTGGACGATCCCTCCCCGAGTGGAGAGGACGTGTAAGACGCACCCCCAGCCTTTGAGGAGGGCGTCTCCGCCACGGTCGATGAGTTAGTACAGGTGAACCTTGGAACCGAAGCAGATCCAAGACCCACATTGGTCAGTGCCACCATGCCCTCTGAGGAGCGGCAGCAGTACGTGGACTTCCTCAGGCAGCACCGTGATGTGTTCGCTTGGGGCTATGACGAGATGCCGGGGCTAGATCCTCAGGTAGCCGTCCACCGCCTTGGTCTCCCGGCGAACCATCGCGGGTTCAAGCAGCCTCCCAGGAAGATGCACCCATTCCACGGTGCCATGGTTTAGGCCGAAGTTGACAAGCTTATCAAAGCCAACTTCGTGAGGGAAGTTCAGTACCCCAAATGGCTGGCCAACATTGTGCCGGTCAGGAAGAAGAACGGGCAGATCAGAGTCTATATCGACTTCCGCGATCTCAACCGCCACTGTCCGAAGGATGATTTTCCCCTTCCGGTGACAGAGCTGTTGATTGACGCCACGACAGGGTTCCAAGCCCTCTCCTTCATGGATGGATACTCCGGATACAACCAAATCCGGATGGCCCCTGAGGATGAGGAGTTCACTGCCTTCAGGGCCCCCAAGGTATCTTTTGTTACCGGGTCATGCCCTTCGGCCTGAAGAATGCAGGTGCCACCTACCAACGGGCGATGCACCGCATATTCAAGCCAATCCTCGGCACACTGGTAGAATGCTACGTCGACGACTTGGTGGTCAAATCGCGCCAGCGTCAGGACCATCTCAAAGATCTTGAGAAAGTGTTCGGCTTCCTCCGGTCTCGCTGCCTGAAGATGAACCCGTTGAAGTGTGCCTTCGGGGTCACCTCCGGAAAGTTCCTTGGATTTGTGGTAAGATACCGGGGTATTGAGATCGACCCAGAGAAGATCAGGGCGATTATCCAGATGCCTCCCCCAGGTAACATCCAGGAACTGCAAGGGTTCCAAGGCCACTTAGCCTATATACGCTGATTCATCGCGAATCTGGCCGGCAAGTGTAAGCCCTTTTCTCGGCTCATGAAGAAAGGTGCCACCTATGTATGGGATAAAGAGTGTCAGACCGCTTTCGAGGAAATCAAGCAGTACCTGCTTCAACCTCCGGTTCTGATGCCGCCTGTATCCGAGAAGCCGCTGGTCCTTTATGTGACCGCCCTGGAACGGTCCCTGGGTGCCCTTCTCGCCCAGAAGAACAACGAGGGAACAAAGAATAGCCTCTATTACCTCAGTCGCATGCTCCTCGATGCGGAAGTCAGGTATTCCCCCATCGAGAAGAGCTTCCTGGCGCTCGTATTTGCCGTACAGAAATTACGGCACTACTTGCAGCACCATGAGGTACAGTTGGTTTCTCGGGTAGACCCGTTGAAGTATATCCTGAGCCGGCCTATGTTGACTGGCCGTCTAGCGCGGTGGGCTGTGATTCTTCAGCAGTTCGACATCAGGTATGTGTCTCAGAAGGCCATCAAAGGGCAAGCATTGGCAGACTTTCTGGCTGCTCACCCGACCTCCGCGGATCAGCCGCTGGATCTAGGCTTTCCTAATGAGGCCATTCTCTCGGTCGATCATGCTGATCCGTGCTGGCAGATGCACTTTGACGGTGCCTCCCAGAGCCCCACCGGTAAAAGGCTCGATAATCCTAAGCTCAACAGAGTGGGCTTGGGTATCGTCTTCATTACCCCGGAGCAAGCCGTGCTGCCATACTCTTTCCTGTTGTCAGAGGGCTGTACCAACAATGAGGCGGAATACCATGCCCTCATCACCGGCCTCGAGTTAGCTCTCGAGATCGACGTGCCCCATCTGTGTGTGAAAGGGGACACTGAGCTGGTCATTAAGAAGATCAATGGCGACTATGTGGTCAGGAAGCCGGAACTTGTGCCGTTGCTGGAGTGCACCCTCCTTCTGATGGCCCAGTTCCCTTCTCGGCCAGAAATTGTCCATATTCCCCGGTCGCAGAACGGGCGAGCAGATGCTTTGGCCAGCCTTGCTGCGTCACTTGCAGAGCCTGAACAGGATAACCTGATCTTCCGCGTGACGCACCGCAGGCTCATCGCTTCCGTTATCCCGGAGGGAGATCGCGGCCCGTCGGTAAGTAATCTCACCACGGTTGCCCCTATGCCCGGAGCCCCGAGTACTCCAGATATGGCAGTCGAACCATTCCCTGATTGGAGGACGCCTTTGGTTGAGTACCTCCAACATGGAATTCTCCCGTCGGATCGGGCCGAGCGTGAGCGAGTTCGACGCCGCGCATCGCAGTTTGTCCTCCAGAGCAGTCCCGGCCTGGAGCAGATCCTATATAGACGCGGATTTGATGGTGTTCTCCTCCGTTGCCTTCATGGAGTTGAGATCCCACGAGTCATGCAAGAGGTTCATGCTGGTTCATGCGGTGCCCATCAGACTGGGCCAAAGCTGTCCCACCAGATTCGGAGGTTGGGATACTTCTGGCCCTCCATGATCCATGACTGCATCGAGTATGCCAGGAGGTGCCATGCGTGCCAGGTTCATGCGAACTTTGTGCATCGGCCGCCGGAGCTTCTCCATACCACTAGGTATTCTTGGCCCTTTGCAGTCTGGGGGATGGACGTTGTGGGACCTTACCCGCCGGCGACGGCTCGCCAGTGCCGGTTCATTCTGACCGCTACGGACTTCTTCTCCAAATGGGCAGAGGCGATTCCGCTCAGAGAGGTCAAATCCTGTTCGATCGCTGACTTCGTGACCTCCAACATCATTCATCGATTTGGACTGCCTCACGCTATCCTCACGGATAACGGAGCCAATTTCCGAGCAGCCGAGTTGAAGAAGTTGTACGCCAAGTACAACATTCGCTCGAACCATACATCTCGCTATCATGCGCAGGCGAATGGACAGATTGAGGCGTTTAACAAGACCCTCTCTAACATTCTACAAAAGATGGTTGGTCAGAACAAGAAGAGTTGGCCGGACAAGCTCCCCAACGCCCTCTGGGCTTATCGGACGACGACTCACAATTCCACCCAGATGACCCCTTATTCCCTGGTGTATGGAGATGAGGCCGTCCTGCCCATCGAGATCCAATTACCGTCCTTGCGCACTGCGGTCTACGACCAGCAAGCGCCGGACAGAGCTGTTGAAGCCCGTCTAGTCGAGCTGGAAGCACTGGATGAGAATAGGCTTCGCGCTTTGCACAACTTGGAGAGGCATCAAAGCAGAATGGCTCGAGCTTTCAATAAGAAGGTTCGCCTCCGCTCCTTCCTGCAGGGTGACCTAGTGCTGGCCCTAAGAGCGCCAATGATCCCCGGCAGGAAGCCACCCTAGTTGGAGCCCAAGTGGGAGGGACCTTTTGTCGTCCACAAAGTCTATCCCAATGGCGCGTACTCCCTAGAAACTATGGATGGTGAGCGTGTCACTCCTCCCACCAACGCTAGGTTCCTCAAGCAGTACTTTGCCTGAGTGCACTTCGTCCGCGCGGTAAGACGTTAAACTGCCAAGCATCTTCGTCCGCGCGGTAAGACGTTAAACTGCCAAGCATCTTCGTCCGCGCGGCAAGACGTTAAACTGCCAAGCATCTTCGTCCAACACGACGTTAAACTGTACTTCGTCCCGCACGACGTTAAACTGCAGTTCGTCCCGCACGACGTTAAACTGCATTCATCCTGCATGACGCTAAACTGCACCACGTCCGAGGTACAAGACGTTAAACTGTTCAGCATCCGTCCCGCATGACGTTAAACTGCACTTCAAGAACTACGTACGGCTTGATTCCCATCCTTATGGGATACGTAGGACCGCCTGAACATTCATGTTTCAGGCCCAGCCCCATCCTTCGGGAATTTCCATCCCATCTCGGGCCCTTGGCCCAAGTTCCTCTGGGTATGCGACGTATGGTGTGAATGCGGGGCTATGCCCTCATTCACGACGGTTTGCTCGCCACGCTGTATGCCCCCCACGTTTGGGGATGGCTTCTGCTCCCCCCTTTTTTCCTTTTTCGTCCTGCATGACGTTAAACTGCACTTCAAGAACTACGTGCGGCTTGATTCTCATCCTTATGGGATACGTATGACCGCCTGAACATTCTTGTTTCAGGCCCAGCCCCATTTCCCGGGAATCTCTATCCCGCATTGGGCCTCTGGCCCAAGTTCCCCTCCTTTTTGTGCGAGGCGTATGGCGTGAGCGGGGGATTATGTCCTCATTCACGTTGGCCTACTGGCTGCGCCGCACGCCTCCCCCGTGTGTGAGACTACCTCACACCCCTCATCGTCCTGCATGACGTTAAACTGCACTTCAGGAACTACGTGCGGCTTGATTCCCATCCTTATGGGATACGTAGGACCGCCTGGACGCTTGTGTCTCAGGTCCAGCCCCGTCTCTTGGTTGATCACGGGGATCTGCCGTCTTTTGGTTGCTCTCAGGGTGAGTCCCCCGACCCTTTCCGGTGATCTGTTAACATGTTTTGGGTACTCAGGTCTATGACCCGTGGTGTCGGATTCAATCCCGACAAGTCCTGTGTTGCTTGTCGGACCTCGTGCTTCCTCTTGTTTGAGCCTTCACTCAAAGGGATCCTCGTTAGCGGTTTGGGTACGATGCATCAGTGCTCTCCTACCGCTCCGGGTCGATTTACCGGTGGGTCTTGGGCCGCAAATCGATATGAATCCTGCGCTTGAGCGGTTGATGCTCGTTTGCTTGCCCCGTCCTAGGCTGACGCGATCGGATGTTGTGTTGCGAATATGGTCAGCGACATCCTTGATCGCCATGTCTGCTCTTTCAGGCTCTGAACATTGGTTGCGCAGTCCTCATCACACTCCGCCTTTGTGCGTTGTAGTGGAATCTCGACACTCTCTTCATACTGACCTTCAGTACACCTTTACACGTTAGGCAGGCCAACCAGGGTAATGGTGTCTTTCGAGGCTCCCACGATCTGAGCACCAAGGATATATGTTGATGTCCTCCCTAAGGGCCATGTGTAGCTGGACCCTCGTCCCCATAAGGAGGAAGGAGCCGCCCGAACAATCGCATTCTGGGCCCAGTATAGCTGGAGGCTAGCATCTCTGCCCCTCGGGTGATGGACATACGCAGGCCCCTATCCCAGGATTCTTCTCCTGGAATCGTGCATGACCGCAGGGCTGGGTATGTTCCCACCTCTGCTGAGTCCGCCATATCGCAATAAGCGGGTTCCTCCATGGTCCGAACCACACGACCTTAAACTGTGTTGTCTGGTCCTACCACACGACCGTAAACTGTGATTGTCTTGTCCGACCGACGAGAAACGGCACTGCATCGTGATGTTCTCCTCAGAGGACACTCACGTTGGGCGCTGGTTACTAACCACACCATTTGTCAATGCCTTTTATGGATTGATTATTGTGGCGACGCCAGGGATTTCCTAATCACAGGCATGTCGCTGCACAAAGAAAAACCATCCATCTTTAAGGACAAACAAGAAATATCAAATGCCGCTTCTTCTAGGTGCGAGGGCCAGACCCGCACCCCTCCCCTCGCTGGTGCCCGATTGTGTTGCGCCGCGTTTCAAGAACTACGTGTGGCTTGATTCCCATCCTTATGGGATACGTAGGAACGCCCGGATGTTTGAAACTTCGGGTCCAGCCCCCCACCTCTTAGAGATTCCCCCTTCTCTGGGGAATCCGCCGCCTTCAGGTCACCCTCAAGGCGTGTCCCTCGACCCTTTGCAGTGGTCCACCAGTGTCAAGAGTACTCTGGTTTATTGCCAGGAGGGTCAGGTTCAGCTTGGTCAGGTTCCTTCCACTTTTCAGGCTTCATGCTCCCTTTCATTCGGACCCATCGCCTACGCCCTGGGTGGAGCCCCCGTGAGCGGTTTGGACACAATGCCTCAGTGCTCTCCCACCGACTCAGGCTGGTGCCCCCAAGGGCCTCGGGCAACAAATCGATATGAATCCTGCGCTTGAGCGGTTGATGCTCGTTTGCTGCCTCATTCCATCAGCGGTCAGTGCGATATTGATGATGCTTTTCCGCCACGGTCGGCAGTACTCTTATATCATCACGCCGGTGTCCCCAGTCCTTGAGTGAATGGCCGCATGATTCACATTACATTTTCCACCCCCCATTCTGACCAGGCAAAATCTCGGCACTCTTGACACTATCCCTCAGTGCATCTTTGCATATCCAGGGGATGGGACCACGATGCGGCGTGCTTTGAGGTTCTTATGGTCCGAGCTCTAAGACCTTAAACTAAGATCTTCCCCTTTGGTCCAAGCTCTACGACCTTAAACTAAGATCTCCCCAAACGGGGTTCTACGTCCCGCATGACGTTAAAACTGCACTTTCAGAACTACGTGTGGCTTGATCTCCAGCCTGATGGAGTACGTAGGAACGCCCGGGCATCTCGACTCGGGTCCAGCCTCAGGGATCGCTAAGTCCCGCCCCTCCTTGTCGCCGGCCGTCTGGCCTGGCTTCTGGTAGAGTGGTGCGATTGTGATATTCCCCCCCCCCCCCCGATTCAGCTCGGGATGCCCCATTGCAATGATGGGAAGCGACAGTTTCCTCTTCAAAGAGGTTCTGTCTGAGAATTGAGGTGATTCACGGCCAGATTAGTGCATCCTCCTAATACACTTTCCCCACGGTGGCGCAATTTTGAGAGCGTTGGATTCTGTCCGAACAAATCATCACTTCGCCCCACGCTTCGCATGCCCTGTTGATCTGGATTTCCACCCTTGTGCCTGAAGGAACCCCCAAAGCGGCATTGATGATGACATGTGATCCGCCTCCTGCAATATGAATGATGACCTTCGGTCCGTCTATTGCAGTGGTATGGTCGATTGATCCATTGTCCGCTTGCCGTCTTGGGCATTTCCTGGAAGGCCGACCGTTGTGGATATCTGAATTCGGGACACGCGATTCACCCTTTCTCATCTCCCTATGTTCGGATAAAATCTCAACGCCCCTAGCGTTGTCCCGCTCGTGTGTCGGAACAAGTTGGGGGATGATACATTGATTAGGTCTGAGGTCTCCTTTCCTAGGAATGATCTCCCTCTTTTCTTTAGAAATCCAGGCCCAATTACGGATGCCTGAAGCTTGGTTAACGCTCCCGCGAGACAATTTGTGGTTGAGCATGTTAATCCAAAAGATGCAGATAAATATATTGGTTCATACAAATGGATCGAAATATTGAGTAGCGGAAGAAAATGTTCTGGGAGTGGAAAAAACAAAGCCCCTAGGGATTAGCGTGCTGAATTAGTCTTTCTAACGCCGCTACCCTTTGGCTGGCGGCCTCCTGAGCTGCTTCTCGCTCTCTGCGTGCCCTCTCCTCGTCGGCGGTCGCAGCGCGTAGTTCGTCGATCCTGGCCTGTGCACGCTCCCGCTCGACTTGAAGTGTGACCATCTGTTGGCCCACCTCCGTCAGCTGTACCTGGGCGTCAACCAGCTGGGCCGCTAGTTGCTCTACAAGCTCAGTGCACGTTGCAACGAAGGCCTCCTTCTCTGCCGCCTGCCCTTCGAGACGCCGGACTTCCTGCTCCGCCACGAGGAGCGCCCGCGTGCTCTCCGACATGTCCCGACATTGTGCGACATCGGCACGCCGGCGGATCTCGCGCATCTTTTCGGCCATGAAATCACGGACCGTCAGATGGAGGCGTTGAGCATCAGCTCCCCCGGCACACAGGAAGCGCAGCCAGGTTTGAAGCGATCCCATGCGCCCCAGCCACTCCGATGGGTCTCGCTTGAGGAAGCGCTGGATACACTTCCACCCCCTGCGGCGCGTTATCTGGCTCTCCTCGACCGCCTCCGCGTCCGAGTCGTCCATCTCCTCGGGGTCGGCAGGCCGGTAGGCAGGGAAGGCAGCCAGCAGGTCTGCTGCAGGGTCCGCCCCTGGGATGTCCTCACGGGGGATAGGTTCCCCGACATTTGGGCGACCTTCTTCTCCCGCCCCAGTGGCGTTGAAACCCTCGTCAGCCCCCGACCTCTCTCCGATGTCAGCACCGCCGGCGTCCGCAGCCACTTGATCAGCAGTTGGTGGGGCCGGCTCGGTGTGGGAAGTCTGTTCCGGAGCAGGCGGCATGTCTGCCACCGGTCCACTCGTGGATGGCCCGGGTTCGACAGCCTGACGAGCCTCCAGTGTTGAGATCACTGCGCAGGGAATGCCGTGGTTAGTCACGGATCGTCGATGGCAAGCACCAGTAGTAAAGTAAGGAGACTTACGGGAGTTCATAGCGTCATCTTCCGCTGCCCCGGCCGCCGCAGGAACCATTGCAGCAGGGGACCCTTCCACGCTTGTCAATTCAATGATGGGTGTCTGGCCCCCGCCTTGTTCTGCTGGCGCCTCTCCTACTCCCACTGAGGACGCCTGACCAACATCCGTGCGCTCCTGAGAAAGGTGGAGAAATGGGTTAGAAGCTGCATAAGAGAATGGATGAAGCAAGTTGAGTAGGGATAGAAGCAGACCTCAAGGAGCTCAGTGACATCAACATTGTCAGAGCCGGCCACCTCGCCGCTCTCCCGCGGTTTCCCCTGATGGGACCTTCCCTCGGAGTCTTCATCCTCCCCCGTCTCCTCCTCTTCCTCGGAGTCGTTGCTACTGTCGTCTTCCCCCGGCGACATCTGTTCTGGAGCGGGCTCTAGGCCGAGCATCACCTTCACCAGAAGGGACGGCTCCGTACGCTGACCACGTTGGCGCGCGTACTCGTCCATGGCCGTCAGATACGCATACTGCCGGTTGAAGTCCACCCTGTCGGCGATCTGGAGGCGCCCGACCTCTGGCAGATGGATTCCTTCTCTGAGTATCTTTCTCCAGATGGCGTCGGTCCCCAGTGACTGCCGCAGGGTCATCCAGGCCGACCACAGCGCCGGGAAGACTGCATCGTGGGAGGGTTCGAGCAGACGCCTTACCTGCTTCCCGGGCCGCTCCCCGACCGCCGCATGTGCCCCCTCTCTGGGCGCTGAAGTCGTGGCGGCAGCTTGCGATGTGCCCGCCGCCGAAGTCCCTGCCCGCACCGGCTCCGCTGCTTGGCGCGCCTCCGTTCTCCCCCGTGTGGCGGCGCCTCGCCTCCTTCCTTGACGCCCGGTCTCCGCACGGGTGACCTCGAGCCACCGAACTGGCTTCCGTAGAAACCCCTCGGGGTACGCGATGGCCCAGTGTTCGGCGTACTCGGTTGCCAAGCCTGCGTCGACCCCGGTAGGAGGGAGAGTGAGGACGTCGCCAGAGCCAAAGGCGGCAAACATCAGCCACAACTGGCGAAGGACGCCAGGGTTCGTCTCCTCCCGGACAGCAGTGAATACCCTCTTCGGCATCCGTTGAAGGCACCCGAACTGCGTGGCGAACCGGGTTGGCACGTAAGGCTCGCAGATCACCTTCCCGTCGATCCGAGCCACGAGCACCCCGCCCCGCATGTTCAGGAAGTATTCGTGCTACTCCAGCGGACCCTGCCCATTGTCGATCATTTGGCCAACGGGAGTGGGGAACGGGCTGAAGTTGAAATTGGCGTGATTGCCAATCCGAATCCTCACGCCCTCCTCATTTAGGGTCATCGGAGCGACCCCCGCGATGTTCAGCAGGGAGGGTCGCAGGCCGTTGCCCGGAGGAATGACGGCGTTTGGAAACGTGTACCCACCAAGGTGAGCAGCCACCCAGCCGTGGAATAATTGGAAGGGCCCACAGATCCTTCGTGGCGACCCCCCTCGCGAGATGCGTCCCAGGATGGCGTACATCTTAGCCAGCACCGGGACCCCGAGGTTGTATCTTTTGTTGGCAGCCATGGCGCCCGCCATCGCCAGTGTCGCCGGGCGGACACCCATTCTCGCGTCCCGCACTGGCAGGAGCCACCCACTCAGAAAGGCGGTCAGGAACGCCGCGTACCGGACATTTGGGTCCCGGGCCTCGATGACGCGGTACCCCCATGAGCGGTAGTCGCCCGTCTTCAGGACCCGCCAGTACGACCCGTTCCGGCTCCTCTGAGCCGCTGTCGGGCACCGCTTCCCCATGCCTGGCATCTTGACCACCGGGTCATGCTCCAAGAACTGGCTGAACCACTCCTTGTAGGCTATGTCCTTGTGGAAGTCCTTGATCCCGAGCCGCTGCCTAGCCAGGTCAAGCAGATGCCATGTCAGAATGGGAGTCCGTGACCTGTCTTCCCAGATGTTCTTCGGAGGCAGGAACTCATCGTATTGGTAACCCTATAGCGGGATACCTCCGATGCAGTGGATGTCCCAGAGGCCGATGCTAACCTCCCCATGGTGAAGATGGAAGGTGTTGGTATCCGGGGACCAGTGGGTGAACAGATCCGGCCCGAGCTCGGACTGCTGGTAGAAGTGAAACTGCGACGTCCACACCGCCTCAAACAGGCCGATGTACCGCAGCTCCTCCGCGAAGTGATCGCAAGTGTGGCGTACCCAGAACACCCAGGCCCACTCACTGGTGAAATTTCCCCCAGACCGCAAGTCCCAGTCCTTCAGCCAGCCCTTGGTGTCGTCAGTGACACTCTGGCGATATGTGCTCGAGTAGAGGGCTGGAGAGTTCTCCGCAGTAGGCTCACTTCCGACGATGGTTCGCGTCCTCGGGTTCAGGACACAGACATCTAAGTGCCTGGTCTCTCTGGCAGGATGCCCATTGTTGGTGATGTTATAGCGGGGAAGCTCGCCCTCCCGAGTCACCCAGGTCCATGGCGCATCAACCTCGAACCCTGGCACCAGAACCTCATCTAGGATGCCAAAGTTCCAGAGCGGCAGGTTGTCCGACAGCGGATATGTCTTCTGGGCCGGCGTCAGCAAGTCGAACAAGGATTGATTGTTGGAAACAATCTCCTTGGCTCCATAGACCTCCTCGTTCGTCGCCATCTCAGCTCTGCGAGTGGTGGCATCCCCCTCATTTCCTTGATTCGCGGCCATCTCAGAAGCTTCGGGAGTCGTGCGGGTTAAGGGATGAAGCGTGCGGAATCTGACGAGGCTGGTAGAGAAGTTTGAGATTTGGCGCGCAATCCTAGTTGACGGCGCGCAATCAGAAAGTCCGTCGCGTAAAACCCCGGGTGTTCGCGCAAAGACAGGCCGAAATCCGGAAAGTTTTGCGCGACGAACGGGTGAATTCCGCGCCGGAAAGGGCAATTTCGCGCACGAGAGCTCAAATGCTTATCGCGCGGAAGGCCGGTGTATGGTGCAGGGGACCCAAGGCCTCTATTTATAGGCGAGGCCGGGTGTCCGCGCTGCGCGGAAAGCGCTTTGCGCGACCGCACCGGCGAATTTCGTGCCCGACGCCCCTTTTTGCGCGCCACAGTCCCGCGCCACCTAGGACTTCGGCATTCCGGCGTCTCCCTCGGAACCCGATCGTTGCGACCTCTCTCCGATCAGATTCCCAGGGGGGCTTTTGTAGACGCCGGAAAAGTCCGTTGTTCCCAAACGAAGCTCCGGATGCGGGAAGCGAGGTCATATTTGGAGTCGGAAGCCCGTTTCAGAGGGCCCGGAAGCCTTGCACGGAATTTTGGAGAGCCGCGCGCAAAGTTGGTGTGCCGCGCGCAAACCTCCCGGGATGCGCGCAATGCGCTGGGCTGGCGCGCAATTTTGGGCGCCCGTTGCCCGCGCGACTCCCTTGCGCGCCGGGCCCGATTCCGCGCCCGCGAAGGGAATTCCGCGCCCGCGAACCGGATTCCGCGCCCGGGGTTGCCTATAAATATAAGGCGACCCCCGACGTTTTGAAGGTGGCCGGAATTCGAAAGGTCTCTCGTGCGCGCAATCCAACCCCTTCCGCGCGAAATGCCGATCTTCAGGTAACCTCCTTTCTTTCGCGCAAGAAAGCCTCAGGGTTCGCCTTCGCACGCAATCCCTTTGGCTCCTTTCCTTTGAATAATTCTTCACCCAAAGGCATTAGCGTGCAAAAGAAGCCTCTTGCGCGCAATTGCCCCCGGGGTGCGCGCAATCCGGCCCGATTGCGCGCACCCCCCATTTTAAAGTGGCCATTCGATTAAAGAATGAGCCATTGCCCCCGCACGCTATCCGAAGCCCGGTGCACGCAATCCCTATCTTCCGCGCGCAGAGTGATGGCCCAATTGTGCGCCAGCCCGCTCATTTGCGCGCCGATCCGCGGTATTGCGCGCCAACTCCTCTTTTGCGTGCAAACCGCCAGGGTCGCCCCCTTTGACCCCTTGAGGGTACCCGCCTGCGTGGCGCCTGATGATCCTCATCCCGGGTGCCCGCACCGTGCGTTGTCTTCCCGTGCGGCCCTCCAGGCTCGCGCGAAGTGACACAGACCCATTGGCGGCACCATCTTCGTCCGCTCGACAAGACGTTAAACTGCCAAGCATCTTCGTCCGCGCGACAAGACGTTAAACTGCCAAGCATCTTCGTCCGCGCGACAAGACGTTAAACTGCCAAGCATCTTCGTCCTCAACACATGACGTTAAACTGTACTTCGTCCGGCAAGACGTTAAACCGCCCGCTTCGTCCTCAACACATGACGTTAAACTGTACTTCGTCCGGCAAGACGTTAAACCGTCCGCTTCGTCCTCAACACACGACGTTAAACTGTACTTCGTTCGGCAAGACGTTAAACCGTCCGATTCGTCCTCAACACATGACGTTAAACTGTACTTCGTCCGGGAGGACGTTAAACCGTCCGCATCACCCGATCCCGTGCCCCGCACGCAGGGTCCTCCCGATTTGGATGTGGCCCCACCCACTCATCTCTGCAGGGATGTCGGGATTGGAGTGGCCTTCGCCCACAGGGGTATAGTGTTACAAACAGAGCGAACTACATGGACTTTGATCCCTGTCTTCTAAACAGGGTACGTAGGAAGCCTCTCCGAGGTTCAAGCCCACCACCTGGTCATCCCGGTCGTATTCACGTCGGTTCGTCCATCAGTGGACGCCTCCTGGGTTCACACTCGCGTCGATTCACCTATGAATCCGCCCTTGTGGGAGACTGCACATGTGTATCTCCATTGTGCTTCCCCACTTCCCTTTTCTCCTTTCAGCATCCAGCATGACGTGAAACTGTGATCCACCCGACCGTTCCATCCCCCTCTGTGCGAGGTGGTTCGGTTCAATCCTCCGCCCGGCGGCCTCGACCTCTTCGTGAGTCGGCTTGCCGACGTCCAGCATGACGTTAAACTGCATGTCCGAACTACGCTGACTTTGATCCGCACCAACGCGCGGTACGTAGGAAGCCCCTACGGGGTCCAAGCTCTTCACTCCATCATCCATCCTGATCCTTACCCGGGCTGCCACATCCCGGTGGGGTCATGCCCCTTCATTCCACTCCACTTCACTCGGGAAGCCGCCCATGTGCTGGCCCCAACGTCGGAGGTTCCTCGCAAGGGGTTCTGTCATCTGATCCACTTCTCGTGTTGATCAGTCCGATGCCGTCCCCGCTGGACGTTAAACTCGCGGCCTACCCCATGTTAAACATGGGAAGCTGAGGAAAACCTCAGGTAACACAGTTCCCCGCACCCAGCGCGGGATGCCTCAGGCCATCACGCCTTCGAGAAGACCTATTAGGGACGGAAGGCAGACATGCAGAGTCGCAGTGTTAAGACACGCCCCCAACACCCAGAGCCACCCGGTCTCCTCACCGCAGGTTGCTGCCCCGACCAGACTCCTTGGAGCGTCTGGGCGGAAGCAGCGTAATTAACCGGTGTCCATGAAGATATGGCACCGGGAACGAGATTCACGAACATTCTTAAATCTATGAGGGAGACCCGGATTAGGCAACGAGTTCTGAGGAGACGTCCACGGAAGGAGGAGCCGACATCCCATCATCCCGGTTTCGATCAAGGAGAAGACGCCCCTGAATAAGGGACGAATGCCGCCCGCCCTTGGAAAGTGGGACTGCGGGGCCACAAGCCGCGCGCCCATCCCCTCGGGTCGACGGGTGCACGCACGAATGCGTCCTGGCGGAACAGCGTTGGAACAGAAACCCGACACACATCCGCACCGAATCAGAAGGTTGCATGTTCGATTCACGTCGGGTTCACCATTTTTCTGTTTCAGTGTGGATATGCGTCGGGTTTCTGTTCCAACGCTGTTCCGCCAGGAGGCGTTCGCGCGTGCACCCATCGACCCGAGGGGATGGGCGCGCGGCTTGTGGCCCCGCAGTCCCGCTTTCCAAGGGCGGGAGGCATTCGTCCCTTATTCAGGGGCGTCTGCTCCTTGATCGAAACCGGGATGATGGGATGTCGGCTCCTCCTTCCGTGGGCGTCTCCTCAGAACTCGTTGCCTAATCCGGGTCTCCCTCATAGATTTAAGAATGTTCGTGAATCACGTTCCCGGCGCCATATCTTCATGGACACCGGTTAATTACGCTGCTTCCGCCCAGACGCTCCAATGAGTCTGGTCGGGGCAGCAACCTGCGGTGAGGAGACCGGGTGGCTCTGGGTGTTGGGGGCGTGTCTTAACACTGCGACTCTGCATGTCTGCCTTCCGTCCCTAATAGGGCTTCTCGAAGGCGTGGTGGCCTGAGGCATCCCGCGCTGGGTGCGGGGAACTGTGTTACCTGAGGTTTTCCTCAGCTTCCCATGTTTAACACGGGGTAGGCCGCGAGTTTAACGTCCAGCGGGGACGGCATCGGACTGATCAACACGAGAAGTGGATCAGATGACAGAACCCCTTGCGAGGAACCTCCGACGTTGGGGCCAGCACATGGGCGGCTTCCCAAGTGAAGTGGAGTGGAATGAAGTGGCATGACCCCACCGGGATGTGGCGGCCCGGGTATGGATCAGGATGGATGATGGAGTGAAGAGCTTGGACCCCGTAGGGTCTTCCTACGTACCGCGCGTTGGCGCAGATCAATGTCAGCGTAGTTCGGACATGCAGTTTAACGTCATGCTGGACGTCGGCAAGCTGACTCACGAAGAGGTCGAGGCCGCCGGGCGGAGGATTGAACCGAACCACCTCGCACAGAGGGGGATGGAACGGCCGGGTGGATCACAGTTTCACATCATGCTGGACGCTGAAAGGAGAAAAGGGAAGTGGGGAAGCACAATGGAGATACACATGTGCAGTCTCCCACAAGGGCAGATTCATAGGTGAATCGACGCGAGTGTGAATCCAGGAGGGGTCCACTGATGGACGAACCGACGTGAATACGGCCGGGACGACCAGGTGGTGGGCTTGAACCTTGGAGAGGCTTCCTACGTACCCTGTTTAGAAGACAGGGATCAAAGTCCACGTAGTTCGCTCTGTTTGTAACACTATACCCCCGTGGGCGAAGGCCACTCCAATCCCGACATCCCTGCAGAGACGAGCTGGTGGGGGCCACATCCAAATAGGGATGACCCTGCGTGCGGGGCACGAGATCGGGTGATGCGGACGGTTTAACGTCCTCCCGGACGAAGTACAGTTTAACGTCATGTGTTGAGGACGAATCGGACGGTTTAACGTCTTGCCGGACGAAGTACAGTTTAACGTCGTGTGTTGAGGACGAAGCGGACGGTTTAACATCTTGCCGGATGAAGTACAGTTTAACGTCATGTGTTGAGGACGAAGCGGGCGGTTTAACATCTTGTCAGACGAAGTACAGTTTAACGTCATGTGTTGAGGACGAAGATGCTTTGCAGTTTAACGTCTTGTCGCGCGGATGAAGATGCATGGTAGTTTAACGTCTTGTCGCGCGGACGAAGATGCTTGGCAGTTTAACGTCTTGTCGCGCGGACGAAGATGGTTCCGCCGATGGGTCCGTGTCACTTCGCGCGAGCCTGGAGGGCCGCACGGGAAGACAACGCACGGTGCGGGCACCCGGGATGAAGATCATCGGGCGCCACGCAGGCGGGTACCCTCAAGGGGTCAAAGGGGGCGACCCTGGCGGTTTGCGCGCAAAAGAGGAGTTGGCGCGCAATACCGCGGATCGGCGCGCAAATGAGCGGGCTGGCGCGCAATTGGGCCAGCACTTTGCGCGCGGAAGATAGGGATTGCCCGCACCGGGCTTCGGATAGCGCGCGGGGGCAATGGCTCATTCTTTAATCGAATGGCCACTTTAAAATGGGGGGTGCGTGCAATCGGGCCGGATTGCGCGCACCCCGGGGGCAATTGCGCGCAAGAGGCTTCTTTTGCGCGCTAATGCCTTTGGGTGAAGAATTATTCAAAGGAATGGATCCAAAGGGATTGCGCGCGAAGGCGAACCCCGAGGCTTTCTTGCGCGAAAGAAAGGAGGTTACCTGAAGATCTGCATTTCGCGTGGAAGGGGTTGGATTGCGCGCACGAGAGACCTTTCGAATTCCGGCCACCTTCAAAACGTCGGGGGTCGCCTTATATTTATAGGCAACCCCGGGCGCGGAATCCGGTTCGCGGGCGCGGAATTCCCTTCGCGGGCGCGGAATTGGGCCCGGCGCGCAAGGGAGTCGCGCGGGCAACGGGCGCGCAAAATTGCGCGCCGGCCCAGCGCATTGCGCGCATCCCGGGAGGTTTGTGCGTGGCACACCAACTTTGCGCGCGGCTCTCCAAAATTACGCGCAAGGCTTCTGGGCCCTCCGAAACGGGCTTCCGACTCCAAATATGACCTCACTTCCCGCATCCGGAGCTTCGTTTGGGAACAACGGAGTTTTCCGGCGTCTACACTAACCTTAAATCTTATCAATGTCATTAAAATAATGTCTATAAAATATAAAGGAATTATTCATTAAATAAATTTTCCACTAAAACATATACTTTAGATATCTATAAAAATTCAATAAATTTATCACAAAGTATTTACATTACTTAAAACAAGAAAATAGGGGCCCCTAATTCATTGAGATTGTGATATAATTTAGAAAAATAACCAGATACCTAAAGCTATCATCACTTCACTAGATGACCCAACATAAACTATATAAGAAAAAATTATTTTCCACCCATTTCTGATTCTAATATCAATGATTTTCTCCCTTAGTAAGTAAATTCAGATACACATTATCATACATCATAACTTATTATAGCTAAAACATCTCATTGTTGATTGGATATATGTTATCTCTTTCTTGGAATATTTGCGATTGTTTTCTTTGTATTAAAAAACCTTGTGACCAAAATTACCACATCGTTAATACTTTCCAGATCTTGAAATACACTCCCCAAAATGTAATTTACCTCACATGGAACATTTCTGGGATTACCTCTGGGTTTTTTAGCTATTTTTGTATCCATTTCCTATAACTGTCACCATCTCTTACTCTTTTCATATCATGGAATTATTAGAAAACACAATATCAAGTTTCTCAACACAACGAGAAACATTTACATAACTTTTGAATTTTTGTGTGGACAAATATATTTTAAATAATAGTATTAATACTAATTAAAATCTATTAATTTAACTATCAATGTCCTGAAAGAAATCAGGTATGTAACTAGCTAACCTTGTAAAGTTTTCATCATATATAGGCACAAAATCTTCAACATTTTACCTCATTTTAAAAGAATTGTTCCTCTATCCTAAGTTGAACAAGATTAGGGAAATATTTCAAAAGGAAAATATTCTTAAATGTTTTTATTTCTTTACATCAAGTTCATATTTATCCATGGTATTCTTAACTAAATACCACCATTGATCAACATCACCTTTAAAACTATAAATGGAAAGAGTTATTTTTTTATGTTTAGAACATCCCATGACTTGAAATATATTATTTAGAGCATTGATCCATGTTTCATATTTCATAATGACATATGATCCATTGAATTATGGGGGATGTTTACTTATGAATTGATACTTTATAGACATGTTCCTTCATGGTAGACCAGGTTCATATCTAGCAAGAATTCCACAACAATTTATATCTTATGTTAACTAATACATCACAAAAAAACTATTCTTCTCATATTCCAACCATTTAAAGATGTTGATTTGGAAAGATATTTTACTATCAGTGCCTTTCCTCTATAAATTCCAAATTTCCTCTATAGAAAACCACTATGAATAGTAATATTTTAGATGAAGTTACATGTCCATCTTAAAATGATTTATCATTTTAACATATCCATATGTTAGAATCATTATAGGGAATGCTACTAACATTATCCTACCCTATAAAGTTATATAAAACATCATCTAATACTGAAAATTAGTACATAGAATTAAACATTACATAATATAGTGTTCTAAGTCCAGAATTCATTCTCTTATATTTTAGGATCTTTTCAATTTTAGAGTTTTAGAGAATTAGGCCATAACTCATACATAAAAAACAATAAAATTTAAATTTCACACTTCTGATTAGTATCGATTGTTCCTATTATATTATTTTTTTAAATTAAAACATGATTTAATTTGAGGAAAAATCTCCACAACATTAAAATTGACTTTATTCTCTCCATTACCCATCCTTAAACCTAGTGAAAAACTTTTTAAAACATGGGATGAGTACAAAACATTAAGTAAGGGACATAAAAAATAAAGAAAAACATTATTCCATTGAAAAATAGAAAAAATAATATAACATTTAAATTTACCTCTAATATTTGTTGAGTGTATGAAATAAATAATTTCCATATAAAGAAGCACATTTTTTTCTCAAAGAAATATTTGAAAACAAATATAAAGATATTAAAAACCCATTTTTGAGGACATAGAGAATAATATTAATAAAAACCAATGATTGTTTTTTAATTATATTAAAAAATGTCCAAATTTAAATATAATAATTACCCTATTAATTAGATATCTTTAATGAGGCTCACCGTTCATATAAGCTATATCGGTCTCACCCATTTTTCATAAGCTATAATAGGGCACAACATTTCTTAAAAGCTATATCGACCTCACCTATGATCTATAATGGGATAAATCCTTTATAAAATATGTATTAGGTCACCTGTTTTATATAATATTCATGTAAAATATCAAGAATAAAACAATTTCATCATAAAACCCTTTGAAAAATCTTTTAAACCCATATGAAAACTCTTTCAAATAAAATTACACTTTTCTTTTAAAACCAATTTTTAATACTAAAATACCCTAAAAAGAGAAATAAGGGTTTCTATTGATGAAAAAACTAAATATTTCAAAGGAATATAAAAATCAAATAACATCTAGGATCGTGGAAAAGTCATTCTCACTATGATCTTTAAGAATAGAACATTTGTTTTGTCAGTTATAAAATTGTTCCATGTAAAACACATAAAAATATTAATTTTAAAAAGCTTTGAAAATTAAGCAAAAAGATAAATAAAATGTAATGTATAAATCCTTTATGTCTATATATATTTTTATCAAAAAATTTAAAAACATGGACATGGAAAAGGAGTAGTAAGGAAAATAATAAAAGATATTTTTGAAAGAAAACAACCTTATCAATTTGTAAATATTGAAATTATAAGTCCCATGAAAGAATAAAATTAAAAAAAACTCTAAATAAAATTCGAATAGATAAAATCAGTATACAACATGTAAAAGGGTTTGTATATACATCTTGTAAAAGACTATAGTTGTATAATATCTAAGTATGCCTTAATGAAGGTAAATTAAGATGAAGTCCATTACCTTGATTCCGACTTTTCACGTGTGTATTTATATGCATGAATAATAAATGTTTGTTAATTATTTATTTTATTGAGTAAAATTTTAAATTTTATTATTAAATTTATTTCATTTATTAAATTGTTGTATACAGTTACTTAATCAATTATGTTTACGTCAGATGTTTTGACCATATTTAGTTTATGTGTCAAAAATGACTTTGGTTGATTAACTATGGTCAAAGAGGTAATTATTTAAACATCCCCAGAATAATAATCTTGAATTATTTTTCATATGTATTCACAAATATTACTTTTAATACCAATCATAAAATATGGTTTTGAGAAATAAAGTATGTTACAATGATGGAGACAGTAGGTCGTATGTATGCATATAAAATGTTTCCATTTTACACCGATCATTAAGGAAACAAGGTATGTATAATTTCATCTTTAAAAAATGATAATAATATAATAAATATAATATTATTTCTTTAAATATAGGTATATATATCATCCATTTTTTTGGTGATGAAAATAGAGTTACATCACATCGTGAAGGCGGCAGCCCACACATTCATGGATGGCATTATCACTTCTCAATGAGTGAATTGGTAATAAGTAAAATGATATATTATCTTTTTAGAATGATAAATATGTATTGAATATCATAATTATTCCGTATATATCACATATATTCACTATATTTACCCTTATTAACTTCCATGTAAAGTGTTAGTTAAAACAAATCACATCGCTTCGTGAGGCGCCACACACAGAAATTACATTATTGTATCCCTTAGGGAATGTGATTTAAAATGGTATATATGATATAATTACTAAAAATGCACAATTATTTTATAAATATAATATATATACTTTGTATCCATCTTTATACCCAACCATGAGAGTTGGTGAGAAAATGAAAGACATCATTCGGCAAGGCGATAGTCCACCATACACCCAAATAACGATTTTGTAACACATTTGATGAAAGTAGAGATGGTTATAGGTTTTGAAATTATTATAAAAATATAAAAATATATTTAATATAATTATTTTATTATATTATCAAGTTTTAATAAAAATTTAAATAGGTTGAGAACTAAAAAAAAATTGAAGACACTCATTGAATAACATCACCTCTTCTTCAGGTATCCTTATTAGGTTTGCACCAAACCCAACCTAGGTTGTATTTATTACCAATATATGGATTCTAAGATGATAGGATATAATTTAGGAAGTGATTATGGTAGTAATTGGATGAACCAATGTGTTTTTATGTTTTCATAATAAAGGAGAGGGGGTGGCCTTTTATAAATGAGGTGAGTGGCATACTTGTAATGTTTTGAAAAAATTAAATGATACCCACATTTATATCAGGAAAAAAGATTTAAAAATTTTCCATTATCGAAAATATAATTTATAAATTTAAAATATTTCTATCACATTAGTGTTGTAAAATTTCATGGGTAATTTTTTCCCCTTATCTTGTAATTTTAACCCTCGATAAATCCATTTTTACCTTAACCACAATAATTAATTAATAATATTTTCACTATTAATTTTTCTCAAATATTATGTTGAAATTATTATAAAATATAAAATTTGATGATTCTAAATATAGAATCCATTTTTCCAAATTCAATTAACATAAGTGAAAAAATATAATTTAAAATTAATCCTATAGACGTTATGAGAAAATGAGTTTTCAAAGAGAAAATGTCCAAAAGATAACAATATTTTATATCAATATTTTATATGAAAAAGATTAAAAGGACCTAATATGGATTAATATATATATAATTGAACTAGTTTTAATATAAAATAATTTTAAAACTATAAGTTAAGATTATATATAATCTAAACAAAAAGGCAGTTTTCAATTAAAATTTAGTATTTTTCACTATTCATCAGAAAAGAACCATTTCATAAAAATACCAAAACATCACCCTAGGGAAATTTTGAAAATATGATTTCAAAAATAAATATAATTTTTTCAAATAATTTTTCAAAATTTAGTAAATTTTAATTTTAAATTGTTTGTGCAGAGAGCATCTTACTGCCTTTTAGAAAGAAACAAATTTTTTTAGAAAACATTTCTTCTTATGAAAAATGATTTTCATTTTATCACTAGTAAATAAATAAAAAATGAAAATGTATAAAATATATATTTTTCTAATTTATTTAATCCTATTTATACTCTCTATTATAATGGCTTTGTGACTACTATCACATTAAATAATAATGTTTTAATAATATGTCATTTTTGATTTTAAATTGATGTCACATGTAACAAAAACTACGATCAATGTTGCATTTAATGAAATCTTTTGAAGATATTGAATTTATTTAAAAATAAATATATCATAAAATATTAGGGTGTTATATTCTCTTCTAATCTTGGTGTTTCATGTCACATGCGCTATCGAACAAAATTTTCTTCTTTTAAAATATCGGGGTGTTATAATTATGTTTAAGATAAAGAGACCTATATGTCTATAATATATTAGAATCAAACATCAGAGTATTGAATCAAGGAGGTGTAATAAAGAAATTCTTGTTCATAGAATGTGTTCCTTGGGTAGTAGTGAGCCAACCCAAAACCTTGTAGTGTATTGATCTTAGGGGTGGAGCTACCACAACCATGTAACTACCAAATCAGTGATCTTAGTGGTCAATTAGTGTATCAAAAAAATGTTGTCAAAATTATACCTAAATTATCCTAGTGCATGTGAACCAAGTTAAAATATCTATTTCTCTACATGCATCATATATTTTAATTCAAATATTAATTCGATAAGGTTTAGGGTCAAGTTAATGGACGAACAAAGTTCATATTCTGGATGGATTAAGATTAATAAATTAAAAGTAGTAAAGAGGTTAAAAATGTTTTCAATTATGTTAACCCCCATTCACCCCACTCTTTAGTTACTAAAGAAGACCCAACAATTGGTATCAAATCCTATGGTTTTGATAGTGTTTTCAACCTCAATAAAATTTATGGAAGTTCTTATAACATTGAATATAATAAAAAAGATACATTTTTTGTGGTTAGAAATTATAGATGTGGAGGAAGAAGTTTCTATACAATTTGGAAAATTATATTAGAGTCCCTATAGAAGTTGTACTGGAAGAAATTGTTTTTCTGATCCAATACAGAATTATTTTTGAGATATATCAAAGAAATATTGAGTTCGATTCTTTAGTTAAGGATAAATTAATGGTTCCATTAATATAAGTTGTGTACAAATATATTTCTCACTACAATTATTCAAAATAAATGATGATGATGCTGGAAGATTTATTTGGTATTAAAAATAATCCAAATGAATATGATCTTATTTAAAAAATGAAGAAGAAGAAAGGAAAGAAGAAGTCTTCCTAGATGATGAGATCATAAACTGATGTAATATCTTTTAAAATTATTTCTGCATTTATTTCTTACTATAGTTTAGTAAAGGAATATGTACCATAATTTTTAATCTCACTCTAAATTATGAAAAGGATACATGGATATGATGTAGTAAAAAAATAGAAATTTTCCTATCCTAGAAGTGTTCATCAATCCATTTATATGAGGTTGAAAAATGGGAGATTATGGTTGAATTTGATATTTAATTCTTAGAATATTGTTCCTAGAAAAAAAAAGAGATGATGTAGCCTTGAACTTTGAAATCAAGAATAGAAATTCAATGATGAAAGATCATAGTGATTTTATTAAAGATATGTGCCCAGATGTTTGGAAGGAAATTTCCATAGAAGAGAAGATAAAGGAAATCAGTTTTTCTATAAATACTCAACTTGAATAAAGAAGGTAGTATTATATGGAAGTTGGGGAAATACTTTAGAATATAGATACCCATATGGAAGAAAAGAAGGCTAAAATTAGGGAACTTGAGGAGATGATGAACAACACTTATGAGAAGGGGAAGATACCCCCAAAGGTAGTACCAACATGTATAACTAGTGGAAATTCAAATCTAAAATACAGATGTAAAAAAATAATTTTAGATCTAAAATATATAGTCTAATAAAATCATTAATATGAGAATAAATTTGATGTTCCAATTTTTTTTATGAAATAAGGTACATATGAAGGTAGTAATAACACTCTACATTTTCATGAAATTTAGGCACATTATGCACATGTGAATTAAAGAAAAAAAAACCAAAAGTGTGTGAAAATATTATCCCTTGATGCCTCCATGTAGACCATATGAATTGAGGTATATTTTATATGTAAAATTTTTTAGCTGTTCTAACTCCAATCATGTGGCAAGGCATTGTGGTTGAATGAATTCCTTGAAGGAAAAAGATTCCATTATGAGACACTCTACTCTAGTGACATACATAGAAATAGATTATTGGGGAAAGAATCTATTCTTCTGAAAAAATGTTCCCATCTACTACATCAATGTTTGTGTGGTTCTCCCTTTGGTGTATGTGACCAAGAATAACAACCATACTACCGGAATGTGTGCCTGTTAGCAGGTTGAGAGTCCCACATTAGGGAGTGGGGAGGTTCATATATAGTTAATGATAGGGTCATTATCTAAACCATTTCATGAGGCTTTTTCCCTAATTCAATAGTGTAAAACACTATGGGGAGATAACCATGTGGGTGATATGACCAAATAGAATTGTGAAATGACACTTGAGAACACTCATGTAAGGGTGTATATAAATTAACCGTGTATCAAAGCCATGGGGGGTAGCTTCAAACACCCTTGAGTAATGTTAAGGGGGGGGGGGTTGTGCCCATGGATATTTTGAACTTCCCTAAATGTATATACTAGAATAAACTTCTCTTCTACCTAGAGGTCTATTTCTTCTGTAAAATGGGAATGACCTTGTTTGTTTAAGGTTCAATCTTTGTAGTCAGTTTCTAACAGGTATATTCGTAGAATCGGAAACACCCAATGATTATATATCCATTTAGAACTATTTCCAAAGGTAGGTGCTCATTAGTTGTGGACTGATGAGGCTTTAAGAATTTTCATTGGTCGAGAGGATGAGATGTTAGGCTCATCACACCTTTTTGGGGGAAATTATTGCCTAATCTGGGAATATCTTATATATTTAAGTTATGTTCATGAATCCTTATTAATTCACCATAGATGAAAATGATTTTTACTTTAGATTTTTCAATCGATGATTGATATGTACAGGATTTAGAAAATATTTTATATGTATTTGAGTTTCTTCATAGATGGAGAATCATCCGTTTGTATTAGAGATTCTTAGTCAATGGTATCCTTAAATATATTATGTAGAAATCTCATGGTCATTATGATGACCATACTAGTTTTAAATCCACTCTGTGGGGCTCTTGAAGTTTATTTTCATTCAGAAAGATATGGATTATTTCAGAGTTGGGATCATACCCACCGATGGGCTACCTACGTATCCTTGTTAAAAAAGAATTAGAACCCACATAGTTGTATTAGAAGGGTATAGGTTAACATCATATGAGATGGAAAATAATTAATAAAATATGGGCTTAAACAATATAAAGGCTTCTTATGTACTCTAATTTTAATGCAGAGATCAAATTCCACATAGTTCGGGTGATGAAATGTGGGGTTTATGCATGGTTAACGGACAAAAAGAGATGTCGTTAATACTTTTACACTCTAGGCTCACATGAGTCATGCTCGGTGTGAGAAACAAGAGGTATCAGTAAACCTGACAATGGTTCCATGAAAGATGCAGTCATGAGAAATTATGTGGGGCTTATGTATGTATGACGACCCAAGTAGATGAAGACCATGACTTAATTCAGGAAAGAAGCCCAGGAACAGGGTCCATAAAGGTATTTATACATTATGAAGATTTGGAGTTTTAACCTAGGGCATACTCTTGATAAGGATTCCAAAATTAAAAAGGGATTTATGATTGGGGTTTATTCCTGAGAAGGAGACCTGAACCAAGATAACTAGGCGCTTACTCCAAAAGAGGATGCCCTAAATTAAAATATCTTCTCATCTTAAAGGATGAGGTTATATAGAGGAAACCTCTAACCATGGTCATATAAATCTTGTAATTCAAGAGGTTTTGGGAGAGGTTCTCACATAATTCCTTTCAGATAAGGAATCCAACACAGGAACCATGCCATAAATGACTTTGAAAAGGGGTTCGAGGGCTAATATCTTGAAGAGGAGAGGTGAATTGGTGAGAGGCACATAAATGAAGTTGGCACGCAAGTGTTGGCTATGAAAACTATTTTGTGCACAAGTATTGGCCATGCAAGTGTACTTTCGCGGCATGTTTTCACCTGGGCGAACAAGAATATATAGGGTAATACTTGTGCGAGACTAAAACTCAAGCCTTTAGTAATATCCTAAGATGTTTCCAAAAGGGCGGCATGAAAGATTCATCGAAAGTGTGGGGTAGTGCGCAAGTGTTTCCACTTTTAAGGAGGTCTAGACACTTTGTCACACAAGTGTTGATGAATTCTAAACACTTAGGCCTTATTCTACTCCTTCAAGTATTCCATTCTAGTTAAAAAGATACCTTAGAAGATATGGGAAGAGTTGAGTTGAAGACTTGGGAGACCAGAGCTTGAATCTGAGTTTTGGAAAATCCGTCGTCGAAATGGGGGGCCCACAGGGGCTATTTATAGGCCACTATGCACCTTGTGAAAAAAATTAGATAGGGTGCACAAGTGAATTGCGCGACCCATAGGTGGCGCACAAGTGACTTGCACAACACCATCCAAATAAGCTCCTGGTATATGCCTTTTTTCAAATATATTATTTTTTCTACAAAGGGTGACCCTCTTTGTGCTTAAAGTATCCCCTATTGCCATTCATTGGAATCTGTGATGGAAAGGAGCATCAGAAAAAGTTCTCCATTAGATTTGGATCCGAAAAGGAAAGAGGATCCGACTCTGAGGTAAATCTGGAGAAATCAATGGTCTGTGGCGTGCATGTTCACATGCATCTGCTGGGGCGCACAAGTATGGCATGTAGGTGGTCTGAATCAACTATATATACAGGTTCACTCCTGCGCGAACTCACTCACCTACCAGCAACTTGAGCTCTTGTCATCTAGGTGCTTAGGTCTTCGGCGAATCACTTTTCTGGATTTTTGACACGCTTCAGCAGAAGGTATTTGACTTGCATGCCATTACTTGGGCGGAAAGATTTGTGCAACCAGGCTGAATTGCACGACAAGTTTGTGACTTGGACGCCTTATTAACTTTGCCAATTTTTTTGATTTACTTCATCAAAATTTGACAAAACAAACTTAATTAAGAGTTGATTTCTTAATCTTTGTGCAGATTCAATGGATCCCAGAAGAATTGAATTAGCTGATGAGTTGGCCAGCAAGAGAATAGATGACATGATGAACATTGTCGTCCATGACAATTATGTTATCTGTGATATCACTCTCCTATATTTGGCTATTTACTTGAAGAAATATCATGCCAATTTCCCACAGAGCATTTACTTGCCTTTGTATGGCGATGGTCATCTTCAAGGAGTCAATGTTCCAGAGGCAAAGAATTATATCCCTCATTCCTAGCTTCAGACCTACACCAACTTCTCTTCAGCAAATGTTTAGTTGGAGGATCATTTTTTAATGATTGGACAGTGGAGAAGGAATACAAAATGCATCATAGCCCATGTGCTCCAAATTTGAAGCCTCACATGCCTGAGCTGTAGTCGCATTTCTATCCCTCTATTTTCCGAAATTCTTAGATGGAGCAATCTAAGGGATGGAAGCAGAGTTGGTATTTCCATCATGGAGGAGGTGTGAAGCCTACTTGGATGTGGGAATTTTGGGTACGATAAACCTGTGAAGAGTTCATCGATGATCTGAAGGTAGCTGAAATATACAAAGTTGTCTGGGTTGGGCATACATATGTCTATAGGAATGAAAATTTCGTGTCGGAGTTAATTATCCATTGGATCCTGGAAATGAATTCTTTCCATTTGAATCATGGAGAAGTAGGCATCAGTTTTTGGGATGTCTACAAGATTTCAGGGGCTCCAATTTTGGGAGATATGTATGATGAATTTATTCCCCAAGGTGACCTAAAATGATTTATAGAGGACTCCGGCTCTGGCTTGAGAGTTAATGAAAATTTTCTACAAGACTAAGAATACCACCCCCATGAAAACCCACTACAGAAAAGATATCCATCCAGAGGAGTGGATGGATATGTTTCTGATTAAGAAGAGAGAGAAGGGACCTTCCTGCACTCGTCCTACAAGATTCCCTAGAGTAGAAAAGAGGGGCGCTCCAGGCATATTTTGGCCAACTCTATAAGTAGGAGAGTTTGATAAGTGGGGGAATAAAGTGAACCAAAAAATTCTAGCGAAGACCCGTCTGGAAGGCTTTTTGGCCTTGTGGCTCAGTGTTTACCTTTTACCAGTTCGGGATTCAAAACGAGGTGTGAGGTTGGGGACCTTTTTCATTATAGCCAATCTGGATGAAAGGAAGACGATTGGGTTGGCCACCCCAGTTTTGGCAAAGATTCATAGGAGATTACTTCATGTTTATCTAGATAAGTCTCCTCTAAGAATAGTGGGACCGTTCCATGTTTTATGGGGACTGATCGCCACCCACATCAGGACATATGTTGTATAAAGTGGGGTACTTTCTCCTAGAAGTATTTTCTGTCCATCTATTCAGGCCTTTTTTAGAATTTCTCCCTTATCCCTCAACGCTTATGATATCAAAATAAGGCTGAGCATGTTCAAGGAGTTTCACTTCTTTCCTTATGTAAATATTCCAACAAGGTGATTTGTTGATTATGGAACAACCAGCCTGGAATTAAGGACATATATTATGGAATTTAGAGATGGTACACTATCCACGAGGATTAATAGAGAAATTATATATGAGTCCTATGCTCTATACAGATTTGCACATCAATTCAAATGTCTGCAGCAAATTACCATATCCCCTCTGGTCCATGTCAGGTTAGTGCATCATCCAATGGTTTATCGTCCACTATGGTTACTAACATCAATGGACAATACTGGAGCGGTATTTGATCTACTAGCTATTGGAGTGGCATGTATATTGACTACATGGTATGCCTAGAGCTGGGTAGCATCATACCCTGAAGGGGTACCGAATCAGCCAGTCCTTCAGGTGGGGACAAAGAAGAGAACCATTAGAAAAGAAGATTTTCATTTGGAAGGCGACTCCTCCTCACCCAGAGATAATTCAATGGATTCCTCACCCAGATATGACTCACTGGATTCCCAAGATGGGGATGATGAAGCTTGAAATGCATCCACGCAGCCTCGTGCCAGATATAATCGGCCTACCAGAGTCAAGAGACCTACTCCATTGACTCCTAGTGAGTTACATCATCAAGGAAATTTAGTCTCTTTTATTTTAAATATAAACATGTTTCATTTTATTATCCTTTATATGTGATTGTATTAGCTGGGACAAGGATGAAGTCCCAGACTGTAGGACCCTCCTCATGGCCTTCTGGTGAACATTCTGAATATTTATGAACAAAGGCTGTCCGAACATGGTGGAGTTTATTTTGTGATACTGAAACTGCCTGGATGAACTTATGTAAAGGGCTTCATATCTATGGATTGTGGAATCTCTAGGCTTCCTCTAACATTCGTTTTGAGTACAAACCCAATGATGTGAGGGTTTACATAAAAGAGCTGGAAATGCTCATATATTCCACTGATGAGTCAGTTCCTGTCATCAAGCGGGTAAAGGAAATGATGGACCGTGGTACCACTGAGGGGATTGGTCCTTCATTAGATGAATAATGGAGTAATTATGTGGTTCCTTAAGATTTATGTTTTCCTTTTTATCATATTTATATTTTCTTTACAATTTTAATTTAGTCAAAGCATTGTTATTTAAGAAAATAATCTTCTTCATCCTGCAGCTTGTAAAAGAAAGAACCACTGAAATCCCTTCTCCATGGTATAGCCATGGTGGCACCACTCTTGGAGCCACTGAATCTATTCGTGAGTCGAGCGAAGTATCTCCAGGCCAACAAGTCATGGAAAAAGTGTTAGAAAGGGAATTATTGTCTCCGATACCTATTTTCAGAGATGATGACGCCAGTCCACCCAAAAAGGCTAAGAAGCAAAGGCATCAAAGAAAGAAGACCACCATCAAACTCTTCATCAGTAGTGGTAAGTCTTTCTGGTAGTCATGAATCTCAACTTATGAAAAAGTGATCAAAATTTTTGGGACTACAGGGGATTATTCAGTTTTCACTTTAAGGGAAAGGACTGACTATCCTCAGAGTACAATAGAGGGTGTTGGAGAATGGCTGCAAGTTCCTGCTCAAATGGCTGTTCCTGAAGAAATACTGAGACCAGATGAGTCAGCATCTATTCCCAACACCGCTCATGTTTCTGATTCCAGGAGAGAAAAGAATTCTGGTAAATTAACAATACTTCATATAACCTCAAATGAGACAACAACTGACTTCCATTTTGTGATGATTTAGGTTTAACACATGCACGGGAACATTTGGCAACCAACACAGCTGACCCCCCAACTGTTTGTAAAGAAGCTATCTGGGGTCAGAGATTTCTAGATGAACGTCACGAAGAAGACATTCCGAGTGCTACCACTGGTGAGACTAACCTGGGATCTAGTACATCATTCGATAAAATTATGAAACTTGGCATGTACTTTGAAGAAATTTTAGAACATGTTAAATTACAATGTGATTTAGAAAATTTTAGAGAACTAGTTATAGAATCAACTATAGGTGAGTTTCGTCATTTGTCCTGTTAATCTTCTCATGATTACACTTATAACAATGTTTGGTTAAAAAAATATATAGTTCCATCTAAATAAACTGCTGAACCAACAACACTTGAATGGGGTGTAGACATTGATGTCAACCCTATTATTGCAGAAACACTGGCTCATGTGTAACTTAACACGGCATACCCTCCTGAAACCCATCCTAAAAATCCTACTGAAGCTAGGAAATATGGGGAGGAGTCTTCACAAGTTTCTGATCTACTGTTAAGTAAAAGTTGATGATATTTTTGGCTTTCTTAATCTGCAAGAAAATCAATCAACTTTAACTATCCTTTGAAACTAACCATACTTTCAATTGAATAAACAGGGCAGCTAACTTCAATGGCTAGATATGGAGGTGAAGCCTCAGCCTCAACCCAAAAAATAGAAAAAGGTGATGAAACTGGGCTCAGGGAAGGAGCAGAACAGGGCACTTCCTTAAGTTCATTAATCACAGAATATGTTCCTTCCAGTGATAGCGATGATGAATCAGACCCGGAGGTGTAAAAGGCGCTCCAATTCTCACATCTCAAGGCATGGAGAAATATATGGAAGATAATATCTGAGGCGCCTCTTGAAGAGCTTCCTTCAAAAATTCCAAGACATTCATCCCTGTTCATCATGCTGGGACTTGGAAATTTTGGATATCAAGAAATCCACGTCGCAATGAAACAAGTCATCCAAAGGAAGGAGTAAGAGCAGAGGTGCCGTCAAGACCTGATTAGAGCTAGATTGCTGCTCAATATCAGTGAATTTCAGGTTGCAGTGTCCCGAGATGAGGCTGATCATGCTACAAAGCTGAAGGAACTAATGAAAAAGATGAAGGAGAAGATTGTCTAGCGATTACACCTTCATCAAGAGCTAGGCACTATTACTGGGGAGCTTGACCAGCTTCATAATTCGTTGGAAGAAGTCCAAGCGGAAGGTATAAAATCCATAAAAGATGCCAAATAAGTACTTTTTTGAGCTAAAGAGAGTGAATTTGGTCGAGTAAATGAACTTCAAATGGCTACTGATGAAGCTCAAGATGCTTTTAAATAGATGAGAAGTCATGTTAAAAGTATTCTTTATTTTTTGAAAAAAAGAGAACAGGCTTTAATCTGTGGATGTTCTTCTAATCTTGTTCATCAATGAAAAATAGTTCATCTTCAATCATCTGTACCTTCATTTTCTTGATAATTGATCTTATTTTTACCTAAGTCAATGTGCCTAGTAAACATAGTTCTATTTTTACTAGTGTTATATAAACAACCCCACAAAATTTATCTTTTAATTGCCCAATATTTCCTAAATCATACAAAATGTATGTTTAGCGAGATGGGACTAGACTATTTTTAGATTACCCTTTATAGGTTACTAATTTAATGAGTATGATGTTTTTTTATTGGCAGTTTAAAGTCATGCATGTTGTACTATAAAAAGGATAATATTTAAGGTCGAATAGATTAGACCAAATGGATGATATTGACTCAATTCTTGATAATTGTTTTTGAAACATATTACCATATTCATGTATGGAGGGGGAAATTATAAATTGTGACTTGAGAAATTTTGAATATGAGGAATGACATGGGAAAAGAGATAAAAGGCATTAGATGAAGTCTTTTCTAAGAATGAAGTTACCACTACTTGACTAACCCATTATGGGGGATGAATTATGTAGGGACTACTAGGGAATAAGCTACAGAGTCAAATAGTAGAATCTTTTGACTGATAGGTCCATTATGTAGACAACTTATGCAAGGCCACCTAAGGGCACGCGTTGTATAGTCAGGAAAAAGAACTCTCAGAAATTTGACATTCTATTACTAAAAGTCGAAGAATGTTTTATGGGGATTCAAATTTTACAAAGCATAGATTCTACTTTATGGAGAAAGGTAATTGAATATGGAGAGGATATTTCCAATCAGAATTGTCAAAGAATTAGAGGATTGTGACTTATACGAAGGTTTGAACCAAATGTAGGAAAAAAGTTATCTGTAGTTTTAAATCATATGACTAAAACTAGAGATAGAAACATTATATGACATAATACTTTCAGATCATGAAAAAGAGTATGAAAAAAATATGCTAAGGATGATAGTTTTTTTAGATCCCTACATATCGCCATTAAGACCAATAGGGACAAAAGAGGCTTATCCTAAGAATGAATTTACCACTACTTGACAAACCCATTCTGGAAGTTGAATTATGCAGGGCCAACTAGGGCATAAGCTGCATAGTCAAATAATAATATCTTTTGGGTTGATAGGTACATTATGTAGACAACTTATGCAAGGCCACCTAAGGGAACGTGCTGCATAGTTAGGAAAAATAATTCTCAAGTATCAAACATTTTGCTACTAGAAGTCAAGAAAAGGGTTACAGAGATCATGAGTATTATTTTTATAATGTTATGGCTAGGTCTGGAATTGGGATTATGGATGTCACTACATTTCTCATTTGGATGAGAATCAATCCACACATAGTTCTTCAAATACATTTTATCGTCGTGCAGGACAAAAGCATGGAAGATCTTAGTTTAGGGTCATAGAGCTCGGACTATAGTGAGGGAGTCATGTCATGCGTTTGTTATAAATCAGATGAAAATAAAGACTAGGCTGCTTCATATCACACCATATGCTCCCAGGGGGATATTTTAGCCTAGGCACCAAAAGTAGAGTTTGGGGTTAGGCCCAAAGGATCAGGGCTAGACTCACGGAATGCTTGAGCATTCCTACATATCCCATAAGGATGGGAATCAGGCTACAAGTAGTTCTTGAAATACACTTTGTACAGATTTAGTTCGTACATATGATGGGTAGAGAGGACTTTATTCCAATTATGGCTGGACACAAGATTAAAGACTTTGGTGTAACTAAGTATCTTATAAGGATGAGAATCAAGCCACACGTAGTTCTTGGAACATGACATGGTTGGATACCATGTCAATGATGATTCCTCTCAAGTGAGGGTATCAGGGATTGTTGCAGTTTATTGTTATACATGACATAAGTATAAATAGTTTAAGGTCATATGCATGGACCAGTACTATGCAGTTTAATGTCTTGCAGCTAGGACAATAGAGAACTATATAGTTTAATGTCATATAGCTAGGATGATGGTACATACATAGTTTAATTTCATGTTGGACGAAAGTGAACCGATATGAATAAGATGGTTGATGGGGGATTTACGAATCAATATCATATGGGGTGAAGGTGAATTGATGTGAAGAAAGTTGTTTCGGGATTGAACCTCAGGAGGTTGCCTACGTACCCAGCCCAGGAGGCAAGGATCAAAGTCTGCATAGTTCAGTTGAGAAGGATTTGTTGATCAGAGTGTACTTGAGGACAACAACCCGAAGATGATGTTGGGAATTAAGCATGGTTAGCGGCCCAAAGAATATTTCATGGTCGATGCTTACTCGAAGCACACGTGAGTGATGCTCGGTGTGAGAAACAAGAAGTTGAAACATACCTGACAATCGTGTTGTGAAAGATGCAACCATGAAGGATGGTGTGGGGCTTATTCATGATTAGATGCCTGGGGAACACATGGAAACAGTGTTTAAAAGACAATTGTGCATGCGGCGATCATAGTTTAATTTCATGTGTCACAGACAAGGGGTGCTTGGCAGTTTAATGTCCTGCAGCTCGGATGATGTACAATTTAACATCATGTTGGATGAAAGGGGGACATAGTTTCAAATCTTGTTGGACGATAGAGGGGGATATACAGTTTAATGTCCTACAGTAAGGACAAGAGGAACTATATTTGTGTTACACAAAATAGTTCTTCAGGAATCTTGCATTGGTTGGAGTTGTAATGAGTTCTCCATCTATTGAGATTTAAGAATAAGATCCATTGGAGTAGACCCTATGTATTGAGTAAGGTCCATCCCACTTTGGATCAAGATTTGGAGGATTCTTTCCCAGTATTCATGGGGTTTTGGGGACCAATACCAATTCTCCTTGAATGAATGAACGAAGATGAACTTTTTTATTGAAAGCTCATGCTATTCGATGCGGATAGACTTCTAAATAGAGGAGTGTGCACAATCATTTTTCATATAGTCATTCCAATTCATCCAATCGATTTTGAGATTGTTCATATGTAGATAACTGATCAAAAATGGAGACTCTAAGCGAGGGTAATATGACTTTAGTAGGAAATACTACATCTGTTCCAAATACCTATGAATATGGAGTTGATCGTGTAGTAGTGCGGGTGGTAGTCTGATAAGACCATAGAGCATGAAATTTTTTTAGGCTATAAATTATTATCTTTATACACCATATTTCGAAGTATGTTTGAAAAGGTCTTATTGAAATCCTCAACTTGAACATTGGCTACTGCATGATACCGGGATGAATGGTTGGACCTGATATTGTAATCTTGATACAATTTTCTTACCTCGAATGACCAAAAATCGGTTCCATTATCCGTCAATATGGTATTAGGAACACCAAATCTAGTAATTATGTTGGATTTTACAAAGCCAAAAATGATTTTGGCACTGACTTCCTTGAGAGGTATTGCCTCTGCCCATTTGGAAAAGAAGTGAGTAGCAGTAAGAATATACTTAAACTGCTTAGCTGTAGCCGGAGGATAAGGTCCTACTACATCCATTCCCCATGTAGAAAATGGACATGAGTATTTAGCCATATGAAGAAACTCCAGAGGTTGATGAATGAAGTTGTCACATACTTGGAAAGAATGAATCTTATTAGTGAAATCAACACAATTTTGCATCATTCAAGGATAGAAGTATTCAAGCCTTTGAATTTGACCACAAAGTCTATGTTCAAACTGGTGGGCACCAGAAACTACTGCATGTACTTCATTCATGAAATCCATTGTTTCTTCAACATCAACACATCTGAAGATAATTCCATAAAAACCTCGCTTGTATAGAATATTTTGGTGATATGGGCTATCATAAAGAGTAAAATTGACTACATGTCACAGAATTTGTTCTTTCCCGGCTCTATCATGTCAGAGTGTTCCATTTTGAAGGTATTACCGGAGAGGTGTCATCCATCCTGTAGTATGACCATATGGTTCAGAAATGGGACTGATTTCATTGATTTCCTATGTTCCAATTTGAACAAAAAGTGAAACTACATGACAGTGGGAAATACTGATGATTGTATCATCCTGATTTGGATCTGCCAGGGATGTGGCTACATTATCTAGTGCATCATCTTGGGCATTTTGTGATCGTGGGACATAAGAAAATGTCATTTCGGAGGGAAATTATTCCAATAACTCTTCGACGTAATCACACAAAGGGATTAACTCTTCCTTCCTGATGGCATAATCCCCATTGATTTGTTTGATTACCAAATCTGAATCACCTTTTACCTTCAAGTGATTCACCTGTGCCGGAAGCACCAATTCACAGCCTGCGATGAGAGCTCGATATTATTCTTCATTGTTTGTATCGCCTTCCAACAATAAGAAGGAATAAGGTAGAACTGCCTTTTCTGGGGAAATAAGCACAATTCCTAACCCAACTTTGTTGAATTTAGGATCTTCCATTTTCTTCACTATTGGACTTTTGGAGGCTCTATAAAAGTAAATTTACCATGTTTGAGGATTATCTTGAATAGAGAAGACTTACTCATCAGGAAGTTAAATATTTAAATATGTATATTCTACAGATGGGTGTTCAGTAAGGAAATCGGCCAAATCTTGGCCCTTTATTGCCTTTTGAGACACATACTGGATATCTAACTGCTACAAAATAACTTCCAACCTTTCCAAACATCTTGTAAGAATTGGACGACTAAGGATAAATTTTAGCGGGTTATTGTGAGATACCAATTGGACCTCATGATGTTGCAGGTTGTGTCTCAATTTCTGAACTCCAAAGATTAATTCTAGGAATCACTTTTCAATACTTGAATATCAAGTTTCTTCCTCAAGCATAGTCTGACTAAGTCAATAAAGGATGTTTTCATTCCCAACATAATTCATTTGGGCAAAGAGGGCACCCAATGATCACTCAAAAGCTGTCACATAGAGAAAAAGTTGTCTTCTATCAATAGGTGGAATTAATACCGATGGAATCAAGATATATTTCTTAAGGATATCGAATTCTTCTTGACATATTTCATTCCACTGGTAGGTGACTCCCTTCTTCATTAATCTGGTGAAGGGTAAACACTTTCTTTCCAAATTGGCAATGAAACGCCAAATATAGGCGAAGTTTCCTTGAAGTCCTCTTAATTCCTTCAAATTTCTAGGAGGTGACATGTCAAGGATTGATTTTGTCTTCTCAGGATCAACTTCGATACAATGATGGCGTACAACAAAGCCGAGAAATTTTCCTGAGGTAACCCCGATAACACATTTCAAGGGATTCATCTTCAAATTGTGTTGTCAATGTTTGTTGAATATGATTTCCCAATCGGACAAGTGATCAGAACGTTTTCTATATTTAACCATCGAATAATCCACATAACATTAAAAATATTTTCCTTAAAAATGGTTTGAAGATATGATGCATGGCGTGTTGATACATTGCACCTGCATTCTTCGAGACAAAGGGAATTTCTCGATAGAAAAACACACCTTAAGGAGCTCTAAAAGATATAGACTCCTAATATTTTGGGTCCATTCGTATTTGAATGTAACAAGAGTAACCATCCATGAATTAAAGAGCTTCGTAACCAGCTGTCACATCAATTAAGAGTTCTATGATCGGATCTGGAAAATCATCCTTGGGACAATGCCGATTAAGATCTCTAAAGTCAATGAAAAATATAATTTTTCCATTCCTATTTTTCACAGAGAAAATATTATCCAACCATTTGGGATATTGAACTTCTATAACGAAGTTGACCTTGATAATCTTATCAACTTCATCTTCAATTTTGGAAGCATAAGTTGGGTGTGTTCTTCATGCTGCTTGCTTGAATCCTCAATGTTTCTCTGGAAAACCCAAATGATGAGTGGAAACATCAGGATCAATACCTGGAATTTCTGTATAATTCCAAGCAAATACATCTCGATTTTTCTTTAGAAATGAAGTATACATTTCTTTCTCTCCAAGAGTCACGACTGCACTAATTAAAGTGGGGGTGTGGATATTATTTGGTACCCAGATTTATTTCTCTGAGTTCATCCACAGTGGTAGAGATACCCTCTTCAAATGCTGGAGGCACAACCCTGAGATATTCCTCTTCTTCTTCAATATGTGTTACTTCTTCTGTTTCTACTTGCATAATAGATAACGAAGCAGAATTTCCGTGGTCAGGGGAGAAGTTAAAATTTGAACATCCTGGAGAAGAGGCTACCATTTCTGACCCTATTGATGATGAAGGGTCTTCCTGGGGTGATAGAGAGGTGATGATGGATTGGGAATCGATATCATTGTTTTCCTCTAGTATTGATATACCTTCTTCTGGCCAAGTTGATGAAGTATAGAATTGTTGGATTTCAGTGGATGAAATGAAGACATCTCCATTTAGGCTTTCATCACTGCTTGGCGAATCAAAAATTTCTCCCATGATGTCAAGCTTGGTAGCCATAATTGAAATTATAGAAGTTTCCATAAAAGTGTTTGGATTTAGCTCTATATTATCAATTTGAATGATAGGAAACACATAATATGTACTCACATATATGAATTGGTTTACTATAATCTTTTCCAAACCACTTGGAGCATTTATTTTTTTGACCTTCTTTGCCGTGGATTTTTCCTTTCCCTCTGTGTGATAAAATTCTACTTCAATGTATTGCGATTCACACATTTTGAATGGGTCCTTTTCACCATACAATGTCCCAATTTGACCATTGAAACAATATTTTAGACATTAATGGTATGACGAAGGTACGGCCACATGTTGATGTAGACAAGGTCTTCCAAGAAAAATGTTGAAGGTTATGTCCTGACGAACAACTATGAAATCTGAATTAGAAACAAGGTCTCCAAACTGAATAATGAGTGTAATTTCACCCAGAGGTTCTTGTTGATTCTTATCATATCCTTGAAACATAAAATTAGAAAGAGATAAATAAGATTCAGTGAGGCCCAACCGACGAAGTGTACGAATAGGAATGAGATTGACTCCTGAGCCATTATCAATGAAACCTTGTCGAATGTCTATATCATTGAATTTTCCAGATAGATACAAAGGACTGATATGTCCACGTACAACATCATCTTCATCTTTATCTATAAAAGATATCACTGCATGGCATTCTGCAATACCATTCTCTATATGGTAGACCTCATCCACAACAATTTTAGTTTTGAATTATTAAGGACTTGACAAAGCCTTAATAAGAGTCTCCCAAAGATCTTTTGATAGATTCAAGGAATCCAGAATTGATAACGTGGCTGGTACATGGGCCAAATATTTCAAGACATCATACTTTTGGTCCAAAGGTCTGTGTTTCCAATCATGAAAATGTGGTTTTTTAGGTTCCTTGGAAGTTGATGCTTTGGCCGTATATGCATCCCGTATCGGGGTAGGAATTGGAAACACTCATTGATTTGGTAGATTAGACCAACTAGGTCTACTTATATACAGAGAGGAATAAGGTGTAAACTCTAACCAGTCCTCCAAAATAACTATGTCAAGACCAAATCTTCCATGCGTGTAAGTACATTCTTTTTCCTCTTGAGCCCGTTAAATGAATTTTCCATGAGTTTCTACTACATATATAGTTCTAGCAGGGGTAGTATTGAAATAGTGGCTTCTGGAATATCCATGTATTCCACTATATCCTAGAAATCTGTCTCTTCCTCTAATTACTCTGTTTGATATAGCGAAATTTTGATAATCATGATCAAAACTGTCATTAGCATATGGATCTGTTAAATGAATCATGTTAACAGAACCAAAGATCAATTCTTCATCTAATGAAGATTCTGCCTGATGAACCAGTTTAGGTTGTTCCATTTGGTGGGACGGTGCCTGTGCTTTTGAAGCAGATGACATAAAATATGCTAGAGTCAAAGACAACTTAGGCTTTGACAGGAGCTCGTATTCTTCTAACTGCTCTTATTTCTTCAAATTACGCCGCTTCGTTGAGGATTCTCCTTCTGAAGAATGATGTCTTATTGTGGAAGAATAGAAGAAGACACAATTGGTTGATTCAATTGTGTTCATAAAATGGCATGAGTTCAGTTGATCATCTTCCTAACCATCCAATCATCATATTTCTGCGCATTTTTACTTTTGACTTCGGGCCACTCACCCTCTTCCTCTGTATCATAGCAGTAACACATGCTACCTAGGCTGAAGAACCTTTCAGTTTTACTTGTCTAGAGTCCACCATCTTTTGTAGGAGTTCATTGAAGACAAAACACTCCTGAATGGGATTCCCCAACATCTGATTAAACGGGAAATAGTTGGGGTGGTCTTCATATCCTTCCTTTTTCATCCTTTTTGGCATCAACAACTAAACCGGATTGTTTTCCATAGCCAAGATGAAGTAACCAGGAAATTGTTCATTCCGGAAAGAATAAACTTTGTTCTTTAAATCCTCAAACTGTTTCCACCTTTGATCTTTTTGATCATCTTGATGAGGTAGCCATTGTTGTTGTCTCCCAAGAGGTGGAGCCCTTCGATATGATACAGGTTTTGAAGTGGAAGCAGGTACATGTGCTTATTTAAGTGTAACTGTAGCAGTATGTACTTTCCCTATTCTCGTTCTATGAACTGATGGAATTATACGAGTTTTAGCCTTAGTCTTTATAAGAGAGTCTTCTATCTACTGAGCGATTGAAGTAAGGTCTCAAAACCCTACTGTGTATTTCACAGGGATCAACGGTGTGCGTAATTTATCACACCAATTGGCCACATAGATTGGCAACAACTCTTCTTGAGGGAGTGCTAAACTTAAGGAATATGTTAATCCCTTCCAGTGAGCAATGAAATATAAAACTATTTAATTATCCCCTTTTTTACAATTGGTAAGATAAAAAACTGTCCTCCTTGGTAATGTTTAGCTAAATCGAATAAGGAACCTTTGACGGAGATCTTCCCACCGAGTAATTGACCGAGATTGCAAACTTGTATACCAGACAAAAGAGGGTCCCTGTAATGACTACACAAAACACCTGATCTTAAATGCTTGTTTTTGTTGAAGAGTTACCATCATAGGATCACAAAGAGAAAGAAAATGTGTCAAGTGTTATACTTGATCTCCCGAACCATTAAAAATTGGGAATGTGGTATTCGAAAAATTTGATGGGGGAGGAATTGCATCCACCCATTCAGGGTAAGATCTCTTTTCCGGTTGAACCTGTGCATGTTGATCTTACATAGATTCCAATTGATCTGTTAATGTCTCAATGGTAGTCATTAATTTTTGAGAAACATCTGGTTGAGCTTGGACCTGAGTAGGTGCAATAACTGAAGTTTGGACGGGTTTGGCGACTGGTAGTGCCACTGATGGTAGTATTGCTGGTTGCTGTCACGTATGACCTATAGGATTTGACCTATGAGGGTGTACTTGTAGAGGGGGATATTATTGATCCATCCTAGTAGCTGAAAAAAATTCCCTTGATTGATTAACTCCAACATGCTTAGGAGGAAGACTGCCTTGACGCAGTTCTGCAATTAACCTCTTTAACTCCTTTATTTCTTCTTCTTGCTGTGCGAACCTTTCCTCTAATAAGAGTGATTGGAATTATATAGAGGTAGGGTAGGATGTAACCTACATTTACCCTTTTCCTTGGCATATAAATTTCTAGAGTATGGAAGGGAAGTACCCAAAGGAATGTCTTGCCTCTGGGAAACCCTCTAGCTTCAGGTATGCACACCTCCTTCATTTGTTTCCATGTGTACAACCTCTTAGACAAGAACTTCTTCATCTGATCCCTCTGAGTGAGCCTCATGTTCTGGGGGATTAGTGACAACAACATTGATGAAATTTATCGATGCATAACGCATTTCAACCCTTGTGTCAGTGCTTCTATGATTATGTCTTTGTCCATGTCCTTTATGAGACATTGCATTTTGTTTGGTTGATCCCTCAAGAACTTCTTCATGAACCTTAATTTGGAGGGAATTTATTTATAATTTGGCTCTGCGTTCCTATTGTGGTTTCTTCCCTAATTGAGAGAATACTAACTTTCAATGAGGAAGAGATTGAGAATTTGAAAAAGTCCCCAGTCCGGTGGACTGGGGCTATTCCTGTTTTTCCTACTCAACTCCTTGAATCTTGTCTATTGATTCCGAGGGTTGGATTAAAAGAGTCCCTATCCTGGAAAGCTGATGTGGCTCTTGAGCTGCTATATTTGAAACTTTCTTAAAAGATCTCCTGATTTTTCGGATTTTAGTTTGGAAATTGGCCGGATGCATCATCCGACATCCACTCTAATCACCTGGCTTAGTTGATGGTTGGATTATTTATGACACTTCTTTCACCTGATGATGTGGATGATCTAAATGAGAAGCCTGTTCGATATTCTATTTTACTTGATGCAAGAGTAATTCGACAACTTGTTCTTTATATGCCTGACTTTAGCAAGAACTAGTTGAGGCCTGTTCTTGAGCAAGCCTTTGATTACACAAAAAACCAGTTAGATATGGCCAGCCATGGGAAATAACATTGCATGAGACCACTTTTGGTAGGATTTGTTGATGGGGGAGCATAGTGAAATGAAATACACCATGAACAACCCATCCCCTAAAATGAATACCAGATGGGGTATTGGTAATTAATTGGTTCAACCTTTTTAATGCACCAAGGCATGAACGCTGAAGGGCTATCTATTGCTTTTCAACCTTTGGATGTCAGGAAACTGATATATATACCAAGTCAATTTGGTGTTGCAACCCTTCTATTACCTTAACATGGTTGTGATATTCATCATAAGATAATATTTTCTCTTTTAAGTGACAAAATGTTTTCCATATGTTGAGACGAATATCATGAATACAATATTATGTCAATGTTTCAGGAATATCATACTGAGAGTTAGCCAAAGGCCATAACATGACTGGTATTTCACCTTCCAGCAATTGTTTTCTAATGTTCAACACATCTTCTTTGTCATTTGATGAAGATTATTCTACCTGATTAGACCAAAGCTGGTGCTTCTTTCTTGCTTCATCAGATTCAACAAGATTGGTAGATAATTAATTTGTCAAATTATAAGATGAATGACCCAGGGGTGGTTCGGAGAGTGACCTACACCCTGGTCTATCTTCTAGTTGATAAAGTATTTCACCTTATAGTGGTAAGGTATTAGACATGATTGGATTCACATTTGGAAGTGCCTCGAGATAAGAAGGATTTATCGTTGCTGCATTTTCCATTGAATTTTTTTCTAGGAAATGTGAAATACTACTATGGAGAAGACTTTCAAAGCTAAATTCATCATCATGGGGAGGAACACCATAGTGGGTTACAACAAAAGATGAAACTTTTTTATCCTTGGTCTTCTGGCCATAGAGAGGGTTATCGTGGCTCTCATCTGAAGATGATACATCGAGAATGACCAAATTTTCATAAAGCAAGCCTTCATGAGGATGTTCTTAATTAAGACATTCATAATTATTGTTGTTACTTATGGAATTTGTAAATGAGGGAGTAGAATCATGAGTTACAACAGATAATTGTCTGAGGGCTTCAAGAACTCCAGCATTGAGCAAGACCTTATTATTGATTGGTTCTTGATTATTTAACTGTGGTGGATGGGTCTTTTTATTGGATGCCTTATTAGTCACTTTGGAAACCAGTTTTAGACGAAAGTGGTTATTATGGGTAGGTTTATGTTCCTGCTAAGGTGAAATGGTCAGGTTAGGCTAATAATCTCCATTTGAATCAGGTGTTTGTGCCTGACTTGATTGTCCGTATAACATTAGGGTGTATGCCCCATGATCCTCTTGGACTAGAACAAAGGCGTGTATCTACTCCAGAGTGACATATTGATGAGTCACTCCACTGATAGAGATAGATTTATGTTTCTTTCCATGTGATGTTGCTGAATTTTTTATAATATTATGACAGGTATCCAGAATATGGGCTAGGATTTGCTTCATCTCTTTGACCATTGTCAGAATGTTCTTGGTGACTTCAGCTACCGGAAAAAGAATATATGTCCATTCAATGTTTGGATAATTTGTGTGTTCCTACTCCTATCCTCCTTTTCCTGTTAGTGAATTCTGACAGTACTCATGTGTGGGGGCAGAAAGTTGTGTCTACCTCCTGTTTGTTATTGGGAATTTTCAATTGACATCTCTAGGTGCTACCAAACAAGACTGTTGGTTATCTTGATGAATTCCATGTGTATGTGCCTACTGATTGTTCTCCACCAAATATTATTGATGAACTTCCTTCAATACTGGTAGATGAGACTGCTGGCAGAATTGATGAGTGTAAGCAGGTGTATGTGCCTGTTTACAGGTGGTCACCACATTTGATTGGAGAGCTTCTTTGGATGTTGTCAGACAAGCCTACTGATTGGATGATGAATTATAAACATATGTATGTGCCTACCTATAGTACTCCTCTAGAATTGCATAGTGGTATTGGTGTGTTACTGCCAGACGAGTCTATTGGGCAGTGAAATCGGGATGGACGGGTTTATATGCCCCTTGTTTTTTGCCATCAAATTAGATTGATGGACAGCTCTGAAGGGGGAATAGGTAAGAACTTACTCCCTATTATCCGAATTTAGCCTCTAACAGTTTGTCTTGCATCCTCGGGTCTGAGGAACTTGAGATGAACACTTAGAGGCGATACCCTCATCATGTTGAGGATGCACTACCGCATGAGTCTGATGGTGATTGTTGGTGGGAGTTCTTAGGAAAGGATTATGTCTTCTTTAACTAAGGCCTTGAGTGACCTATTAATTCACCTACCTATAATATGAGAGGGATTGGTTGTTGTGTTCTGGGGATAACAACCCGAAACGGTTGGAGATGGTGGTTAGCACCACCTGCTTCTTGACCAATTTTCGCCACTGTCCAAACAACCACGGTGAGTTGTTAACTTGGAGGTCTTGTCGAGAAGCCTCCAGAGTCGGGATGGTTCTGTGTTGACGACATTCCCTCACCAATGCGTTTGAGACCCAGTGTTGAAGAGGCTGAGTAGGTGATTTCATCCTCAGAGTGGATGAGGATCCAACAGGAGTAGCGGCCAAGTCATTCAAAGGTTTGAACCTTAAAGAATACATTTTTTGTTGCAAAGAGATATTGGAAAAGAGTGAATGTTTGATATAGCAGACATAATCAAGATAAGTCTAGCCAGACTACATCTTTTGGATAAGCACATATGTTATTTATTACTTTGTTATCCCTCATATTGAGTTTAATAGGGGCTTAAAAAATAAGTAAAACATCATTTAACTTGGTTAAAGATTCACATTGGGTTCACCACTTTTTGTTTCTTCTAGAAAATGGGAATGACCTTGTGTGTTTATGGTTCAAACTCTCCAATCAGTTTCTAAAAGTTTTATTCATAGAACTGGCAACACCAAATGATTCTATATCCATTTGGACCTACTTTCCAAAGTTAGGTTCTAATTAGTTGTAGACCGATGAGGATTTAATAATTTGCGTTGGTCGAGAGGATGGGAGGTCAGGCTCATCACACCTTTTTGGGGGGAATTATTGCCTACTCCAGGACTCTCTTCCTAATTTAAGTGATGTTCATGAATCCTTATTAATTCACCATGCATGAAAATGAGTTTTCCTTTATATTTGGGAATAAATGATTGATATTTATGGGATTTAGAGAATATTTTATATGTATTTGAGGTTCTTCATCAATGGAGAATCATCTGTATGTATTGGAGATTCTTAGTCAATGGTATCCTTAAATACATTATATATAAATTTCTTGGTCATTATGATGACCATACTTGTTTTGAATCCACTCAGTGGGGAACTCGAAGTTTATTTTATTTCAGAAGGATAGGGATTATTTCAGAGTTGGGATCATACTGGCCGATGAGCTACCTACGTATCCTCGTTAAAAAAGAATCATAACCCATGTATTTTGATTATAAGGGTATAGTTTAACGTCATATGAGATGGAAAATAATTAATGAAAGATGGGCGTGAACCTTATAAAGTCTTCCAACATACTCTACTTTTATTGCATAGATCAATGTCCATGTAGTTCTGGTGAAGAAATGTGGGGTTTATGCATCGTTAATGTCCAAAAAGAGATGTCGTGATTACTTTTACACTCCAAGCTCACGTGAGTCAGGCTCGGTGTGAGAAACAAGAGGTATCAGTAAACATGATGATGGAGCCATGAAAGATGCAGTCCTGAGAAATTATGTGGGGCTTACGTATGTATGACGACCCAAATTGATGAAGACCAGGACTTACTTCCAGAAAGAAGCCCAAGAGTAGGGTCCATAAAAGTATTTATACTTTATGGAGATTTGGAGTTTTAACCTAGGGCTTACTCATGAGAAGGAGGCCCAAACTAGAAAGGGATTTATGACTGGGGTTTATTCCTGAGAAGGAGGCCCAAACCAAGATAACTTGAGGCATACTTTAGAAGAGGATGCCCTAAATTAAAAGATATTCTCATATTAAAGGATGCAGATATATAGAAGAAAACTCTAACCATGGTGACATAAATCTTCTAATTCATGAGGATTTGGGAGAGGTTCTCATAGAATTCCTTCCAGATAAGGAAGCCAACAAAGCAACCATGCCATAAATGACTATGAAAAGGGGTTTGAGGGAGAATATCATGAAGATGAGAGGTGAATGAGAGAGATGCACATAAATGAAGTTGGCACACAATTGTTGGCTGCACAAATCATTTGGTGTGCAAGTCTTGGTGGCACAAGTGTACTTGCACGACATGGGTTCACCCGGGTGATGAAGAATCTGTTGGGTAATACTTGGGCGATACTTAACTCAAGACTTTAGTAATATCCTAAGATGTTTCCAAAAGGGAGTCACACAAGTTTCATCGAAAGGGTAGGGTGGCGCGCAAGTGTTTCCACTTTTAAGGAGGTCTGGACACTTAGGCGTAAGTGTTGATGAATTCTAAACACTTAGGCCTTATCCTACTCTTTTAAGTCTTCAATTATAGGTAAAAAGTTACATTAGAAGCTTTTGGAAGAGTTGAGTTGAAGACTTGGGCGACCAGAGCTTGTATATGAGTTTTGAAAAATCTGTCGTCGAAATGGGGGGCCCACAGAGGCTATTTATAGGCCACCATGCGCCTTGGGAGAAAAATAATGTAGGGCGTGCAAGTGACTTGTGGGGATCCATCCAAATAAGCTCCTAGTCCATGCCTTTTGTCAAATATTTTTTTTATTTTCTTCAAAGGGTGACCCTATTTGTGCTTAAGGTATTCCCCATTGCCATTTTTTGGACTCTGTGATAGAAAGGAGTGTCAACAAGGTCAGTATATTAGATACTCTCGAGTCCCACATGAGGGAATGGGGAGTTTTTCATATGCCTAAATAGAGAGGCGAGATCAATCCTTCATCATTAGGCATTTTCCCCATTATAATATTCTAATTCCCTAAGAGAAGAAAACCTAGTAGGGAGGGGGGAAATGCGAACAACATTGTGACACTTATGAGTGATAATGGATGAGTGTACATACTAGAACAAAATTAAAACCTCCATTAAATGAAACCCACTACTAAATACACTTATAACAATTATTGATCCCATATTGTGTGAGTTTAATTTTTGTCAATAGACTTCAATTTTAAATTAAAAGGAAGCCTCTTTAAGAGAATAAGTACCCCAGTGTTGTGTGATTCGATATTATGTAATTTTTGGAGTACACATATGAGAATACATGAGGAATTCTATCCATGTGTTGGATGAAAGTTGAAGAAAATATACGGAGAAGAAGATTCATAATATTTCGTTGATTATAGATGATGTAATAATAATTAAATAAATATCATGATGCCTTTATTTTGTTATTCAATATATATATATTTTAAGAAGTGAGTCCTCTCTTAAATGGGGGTATATATGATAATTCATGTTTAATTACTAAGGTTCAAAACATATTCTTATTATGGATAAGGAATATTGTTTACAACAATGAAGAAGTGAAGATGTTTAAGTGTTGATATAAATAAATGAATAAATATATGGTACCTACAATATGAAGTGTAGTCTCATGGTCACTCATGTGACCACATAAGGAACAACTGCCTACCACTTAAAGGGTGGTCTCACTATCACTCAAGTGACTGCATATAGTGGGAAGTCACAATCATTGTGCCAATGGCATAATAGAATTGTATTTATATATAAATCACATAGTAAGTGAATCCTCCATGAGAAAGTTACCACATTAATTCATTCCAACTAACAAAATAAAGAAATATGGACCTACCACATGATGAAAATATAATCAACCACATGAAGATTTCTGAGCATCTGTGAATGAAGGATCTGCGACATGAATCTCATTATTTAACATAAAGTGTACCTTTAATGTGATGTGAATTCACCTAACCAAATAATGAGAATGTATATCTCAATATAAACTTGTATGAACCTTCCATGTATATAAGCACCAACTATCTACAGGGACCTTCTGTGAGTTCATGATCAATGATTTCAATATCAATTACATTCAAGAAAATTTGTTGAAATCCATGGATGAAATGTGAAGTTTCTTATAATGATAAAATAACATGATAAATATTATCATGGTTCTTTCAAATATTTTCGTGAATAAATAGTGAAATAATGATGAAGGTAAAATAGGTAAAAAATGAATTTGGGATGTTTTTTGAATAAGTGAAAAACCATGTTTGTGAATAGGTATATTTACTTCGTGTAAGGAAATGATACATATTGTATTTTCTTCCTAGATGTATCAAAATAAATTAACAGTATACTATATATGTGAATTTAAACCTATTAAAATATTGAAATATTATTGGTTACATAGTAAAATCTACAAACACAAATGTTCTTCTGCATATGTGAATTGGTCATATTAGAAAAATAAGCCACATTGGAGAATTGTTTAAATACAAAAAGGAAAAAATGTAGGTTATAATTGACATATTAAGAATTTAGATATGTGAGGAACCATGTATATAGATAATATGAGATTCATCCAGATTAATTTCATATTCTAATTCCATAAATTATTGGATAAGTAGGGAAATATAGGTTTAATGGTATTTTTTTGAGGAATAATGTCAATATTAATGTTTCTATGATCATGTCACTGTATCATGAATAATTAATATCTAGTGATTTAAATATGAATATGAATTTTTTAGATTTAATTTTGAATATATTTTGGTATAAAGGTAGTTGAAGATGATATGTTATTTATTCATATTTATGTGTAGTTACAACTAGTTATGGAACTAATTTCTTAAGGAATTTATTATGAATAAAAAATAATATATTTATAAAGATTTGAATTCAAAAATATTTACATGTTTTTTAAAATACTATAATAAATTTAATAGGTAACCTAAAGTACTACATATTAATATATATTATTATAATTTAAAGAAATTATGTCTGTGGGAGGCCGATCGACAATATCATTTGAAGAGAAAATAATCTTGAGTCAAGAAGAAGGAGACCTAAATGTATGAAAATCATCCTCATATACATTATGTAACTTGAATCCATGAAAATGAGAAGAAGTGAAAATTATATTCCCTAAAGAATAATAAAATGATAGAAGAGGGAATAAGAGAGAAGAACAGTGGGGTGTGTTGTGCAATTTCTTGGACAATAATTAGAATAATAATTTTATGAGTTTCTTGTGAATTTCACAAGAAGAATATGGTGATGTGAATTCCAGGTTGAATAGATTGAATAATGTTATTGTATTTAGTGAAATAAAATATTAATAAGAGAAGTATAATTCTTTCACCTGTGCAGGAAAAGAGGAATTTTAGTATACTACTATTAAGAGGAATAAAGTTGGGTGCACTATTGTGTATATAAGGGAAGTAGAAGAAGAGTTTCTTCCATTCAGCTGTTCAAGTAAAAGAAGAAAAATATACCAACATAGAAATTTGAAATTTAACAAAAGTCTCAAGTGATTGAGAACCCTCTTGGTGTTTTTAAGTAATTGAAGAAGCAAAAGACTCTCTATACAGGAAGTTAAAAGATCCAAGAGGAGCTACATGTAGACTTAATTGTCACTAGTCTAGGGGATCCAGATTGTTTTTTTGTACCCCTCCTAAGGTCTAGGGAAACACATTTTATTTCTAGAATTTTTCCATGACAAACTACTTTCAGTATTATCTCTTCATAGAACATAAACCATTTATTGGTCACCACCATACACAATAAGGACTTGATAATATTTTTTTGAAGTTAACCTTATAAAAACCATGTCTTCAATCATTTAAATTATTCAATTTACTTGAATATAGGATGTAATATGTAGTAGGAGAATAAATATTTTAAATGTTCAAATAGGTAAAGTGATAATATGATTAAATCAGACAAAACTTCACCACACTGATTTACACTACTCTTAGTTTGAGTTTATCCCATGTGATCCTAACAATTGGTTTTAAAGCCTTGATTTACCTCTATAGGATTCTCAATATTAGTTTTTTTATATTTTTAATGTTTGAGTTTATTTCCTATAGTAACAATGAAGTGTAGTTTTTGTGAATATTTTTTTATCTCAAAATAGAATTCAATCTTTTCCAAGACCATAATGAGTAGAGAAAATAAAGAAATTAGAATGTTGAAGCAGATATACCTCTTCATTAAAGAATAATGAAATTTAGTTTATCTAAACCATGAATAATCAAAATATATATGAGTCTTGGAAAGTGAATTATATGTGGTTCAAATTACCATCAGGGATATTGAAATACCATCAACCTAAAAGCATTCAATTATAAAGAGGAATCTAAAAACTCTTTCTCAAACTATCCTTAAGAAGAATAACCAAGAATAAGTAGTGATGATGATATATATACAATTTAGAGAGATATATAATTTGTTATGTTAAAATATATTCTGTACTATATTCCCAAAAAAATAATATATTTTGTTTATGGATTTTTTAGAGAATATTGGAAGAGATCACCCAGCTTGAAGGTGAAATAGTTAACCGGTATAATTTGAAAGAAAACGTTCTATAATGAAAAAATCTCTCAAATATAGTTGAATACACTAGAATAATGTATATTGAGCTTGAAATATTTTACTAATAAATTTGAAAAAAATAGATCTATGAATTTAATGAGACAGAATAAATCAAGAAGAATCTTGAAGAGAGGATCATGCACTTGATAAAAGTTTAAAAAATAACATAGATAACAAGGATTCTTAGTTGGAGGTAAAATTAAATAGGATCAAGGAACTTTACACCTTACCTTAGGAAATAAATATGGGCCATAATGAAGAAGATAATATAATGAATAAGTATTTTGAAGAGAAATTTATAATGATTTAATATTAGAAGAACCCCCGTAATATGAGATGTCTATAATGGGAAGTTTAATTAATCAATCTTAAGAAGGAACATATTTAGTATTCACAAATGTAGAATAAAGTTACACTATGACAATATGATTTATAGTATATTTTGTTAAAAAAATACCTCTATCATATGGAAAGATTATCATTACATCAATTAAAGATCATTATCATGTATACTTATAGAAATAGGTGCTATCGATTTTTTGGTAATAATGTTCCTAAATATATTTTCATGGATATTTCATGTATGAAAGAAAAATATACTCAACATTAGATAAACAAAAATTAAGAGAATTATACCACCATGTACATGGGGTGCCATGAACCAACCCACTTACCCTAGTAGAATGATACCTGATATAGTCCTGACATAGCCTGAAGGGAATTATCGATCCCCATTGGTTGGAAACTCGTACATGACATCATAACAAACATCGAAGGTAATGATTTTACCTAAGAAAAATCCATTGATAAAAAACAGTGAAAGATAAAAATATAACCAATAATAATTCAAAACACTCCTCACGGTGAAAAGTATAACATGAATAAATATAAAAATACCATGTTAAAACATAATACAAAGGAAAGCATGAAATCTCTCAAGAGAGAGTCTCATAATACACATGAAATATGTGGACCAAAGATACACTGATGGACACTATTACTATAGTGTCTCACAGATCATGTACAACCATAACCACCAAGTGGAGCTTTCCATTTCCCAGAATTGGGATAGAAAAATATACAAAATATCCAAGGCATGGGTATGGTGGAAGGAAAAAAACCCAACATGTTCTCATAAAGTGTTCCTTAATCAATTCCATAAAAATTAAACCATTTAAGCCTTCAATTTAAGTAAAACAAGGCATATAAATTAATTTATATATCTTAATCCAAAAAATGATTTCAAATCAATATATTTCATTTATATCAAATATTGGATTTGATGAACAATTTTTATAAAACAAATTGGAATGAAAAAATAAATTCTATAAAAAATGGAGTATATAATAAATTCCAACAAAAAAAGAACCATGGTCAGAATCCCCAATTTATTTTAGTTCTAGGATCTTAGATCCTTTAACTACTCAACCATAAATAAAAAATAAATTACATTTTTACACATCCCTAATGACCTATCCAACAAGACTAATCATTCAACATCCCATTAGGGAAAACCATTATGAACTAGATTTATTTATAATTTTTATCATTGATCCATTTTTATGGAGTCATATTTCAAGAATGATTATCCTAATCACCCAATAACTACTCAAGATCATATGTGATTCAATAAATTAATCAATAAATGAATGGAAAATTAATTATTGGAATTCCTTTCATCATTCAAAATTAAAATACCCACTTTTATGTTCGACATTCCTTTTCACATGAAAAACTGAATTAAGGCCTTTCATTAAATTTTATCCTTTAAAAATAAACTTTCATTTAAATAAAATTTTAATAATAATTGACATAAAATTGATTATCTTTTAAATCCATTATTTTTATCAAAATCAACCCCATAATTTCAATTCCATGGAAATTTGGTGATTTTCACAATATACATAACCTTTCTAAATCAAACATCAAATAATCTGAAATAAACGTTTTATAAATCAATTGAAAAATAATTAAAATTCTATCAAGAAATTTCATTTTTCAATTATATGATAAAATCTTATAGAACCACCTGACTTTAATTTCATGGTTAAATAAACACTCACAACGAGAATATCCAATGAAGATCATAGGTGTAGAAGATTAATGAAAAAGACCTTGAATCAAGAATCAAGAAAAACATGATCTAATCAATTAATATTATGAAGATTAAACACTCTAAAATGGAAGATAAATATAGGAGAGAGAAAAAAAATCAAGATACAATCCACACACCAGAGTGGGATTAATATCTTCCAGCTACACTTTGATTCACATGTAGAGAGGTCGGAGGAGCCAAGAGTGCCTATAAAAGAAAATAAAATCAATTAGGGAAAAAAAGGGATGAGTAGAGGTTAAAATTTGGGTATTGAGATTTTAATTAATATTTTCACTGTATTAAAAACTAGAGCACATGGTTTCCTCGTTGAGACGCATTATTAGTATTAATATTGCTCTCTAACATTGTGCCCTTACTAGGATTCATGAATGGGTGCAATTTTTAGTAGAATGGTTAAACTAAACATGAATCGATGATTAAAATACATCTATACAAGAGTGAATAGATTTTATGGGGTGGACTTACAGTTTGGAATAACCGTACACCCCTTCCAGAGCACAATGACATGGTGGCCAATATTCTGGGTCAAACTGCACAATTTTCCATAAGCATGTGCCAATAATGAACAACCCCATGGGAGTAAAAAAATTACAATAATCTGCAAAAATTAATGCAAAAAGAGACCCAAAATAATAAAGATTAAAAATGGGCCAGAAGTAACTGAAAACATGTAACAAGATGTTATAATATCTCTACTATAAAAAACTTTTGTCCCCAGAAATCCTATCAAGAATACTCCATGACAAAAATATTAGGCCAATTCACTCTCATAAATGCCTCACACTCCTATGTCTAATTTGAATAAGAACCATGCTTCTAGAGAGCACAAATATAAGGTATATTATTCCCAAAAAGAACATTTATCCTAGAATCAACAATCCTGAATGGATGCTCCGTCATGTATAAATGAGGTTCTAAATCAAGGTCTTCCCAGATCAAAATGTGACAAGGTACAAACAATAATTCCTAATATATGATACATGAAAAAAATTGTGGATCAAAATCTACTATGACTACATGAATAAATGGTAAGACACATTTTCCACTCACTCAATAATTTTAAAAGGGCCCACAAATCTCATTGTGAGATTTTCCAACTTTCAAAGTCATCAGTGACCCAACTGAGGTGAAACTCTAAAAAACCTAGTCACCAACTAGAAAATCCAAAGTTATACATTGATGATCATCATAGTATTTTTACGAGATATGTATCATCAATCTGCTATGAAGAATAAACTTAATCATTATTGTAATATTTTGGAATAAACTCAGTACAACCAAGGAAGATTCACCTATCATCGTCTAAAATAGAGGAGATATATAAGTACAATTATACAAGGCCTCAAAAGGATAAATTCAAAAAATGGAATAGTATATATTATTGCAACTCATCTAGTCCCAAATGGATATCCCAAGTTCCACCAATGCTGAGAATGAAAGAATATATCATGTCCTCAAGAATCTGTATGGCTCATTTAGACTAGCCATCCATCTAAAGATGATATTCCATGATCAATATAACATGGGATCTCATTACCACCTAGAGGTCTCTCAAAAAAGGAGAAGTGAATGAAAAATCCCAATCAGAAACTAAAATATAAGGGACTCTATACGATCAGAAAATCTCCCTCACATAGAGACATCCTAAATCCAAAACATTGGTTGTATTATGAATGAGAATAAATTGTGATAATTTTTAAGCCAATTGATAACTAAAAATATAGTAGTATTTCTTAAAGGGATACATAGAAACCAAACCACAAAATCTATATAAATCTTATCAAACTTCCAATTCAGCATAAGAAGGGGGTGAATCACACCCAAAGGTTTCTGGTTCTTGGACTTGACTACTAGAATGTATAATAATTAGAATCAATGATAGTAATGTATAATATTATAACTGATCACTAGAATCATCATAACATATAATAGAACATATTCATGGTGTCCAAGTGTTCCATCCATTGGGAATTGTATAAATACCCCATAAAAACGTTTCTCACTAGAAAAAGTACAAAGTAATGGTTCTGAAAACATAGGACACCCTCATAAGAAAGTGACCAATCACCAGTTGTCTCCCCACCATAAAAAGAGTCTATAATTTTGTAGAATTCATTATCAAGTATATGATCCAGATGAATCATCTCTAGAAAAGAGGAGTTCAATAGAATGTTTATCAAAAAAATCTCGCTCACATCCTCCCAGACTCCCAAATGAATCAGAGAAGACATATTCTATAAAATTTAACACATTTGATGAAACTTTCATAGAATGGATCATAATTTTCCAACTCAAAGAATCATTAATTATATTTTCCTTACTAGGGGTGTTGGAAATGTTGAAATAAAAAGAGTGTAGCTACTCCACCCATCACCTCTATATAAGGTTAAAATATTTTTGAGAGACAATATAATAGATTATTTTCTATAAAAATAAATGGTAATCATTTATAAAAAATCTAATTACTCCAAATCATAGGAGAATACATCATGACAGTGATCTAAAGATCATATATTGTATAGTTCATCTCATGTGGAGTAAGATGTCTAGAATCATAGTTCACTACATGATCATCTTGTGAGAGAACAAATCCCAAACGCAAACCAAATTTTTCACAAAATTCCACATATCCCTACCCATATCTTGGAAGAGTCTACACTGAAATAGAAGTCAAAATTCATGTCAACTCATCAAAAAATTCTTACCTTTCAATTTCCAAACAAAATTTACCACTTTATAAGTGGGAGTAATCATCAATGAATCTAAATTCAAGAAATATTTAACTAACCTATAGTAGTACTATTTAAAGACCAAGAATATCTAAATCTTGAAAACATTTCATGGTTTCTCCCATTTAATAATTTATTTCACATTATTAGGATTAGTTGAAATTCCATTCTCCAAGACCACACATCCCAATAAAATCACTTCCTAAATATAGATATTATATTTCAAGAGCTTCATGTAAAGTCAATGATATATCTATATTTCTAGAACTTCTCTTAGATGACGTACATGGCCTTTCTATGTTTTGTATCAATCCAAAATCTCATAAAAAACCCCAAAAAACAAATTGAGATACTAATGTAATGTCATATTCATTAGATTATTTAATTTTAAGCTTTTGGTAACCAATATAAAGATCAATATTCAAGAACCACTTCACCCCTTTCAACAGATCAAAAAATTATCTATCTGTGGAAATATATACTTTTTATTTTCCATAAATCAATTTATTTTTCAGTAATAAATACAACGGTGTAGTTTCCCATCATATTTATTTATAAAAAGATAAAACATCACCCAAGTGGAAAAAATTGGTCATATAACCCCTTTTTCCATCAAATCATCCAACTAAGATTTCAACTATTTTAATTTAGTTAGTTTCTTATATTAGGGATGATTAGACACCAGTTTTATAAAAACCCAGGATTTTGATACATGTATATTAAATATTTTTTGATGAATTTTCAATATATTACACAAAAACACACCTGAGTAATGTAATGTTTTAGTGACTTTTGAAACTTGGAAACATAATATTCGAGCTTGGGGAAACATCTTCAATGTCTCTAATAAATATCTTCCCCATTAGTATTCCCACTTAAATAATTTTTTCATAACACGATGAATGAAAACATAATAAAGGATGAGATATGATTCTTAGTAAGGGTAAATAAAATAGATATGTAAGTATAACATGAACATAAGGGTATGTAAACATGATCATAACAATTGAAAACCATACCTTTAGTGTCAATGATCATAATCATGAGTGATGACATAAATATTGGATATTCATACGACATGAATCATAAGGTAATAAAATAAAATAATCAATCAGAGAATAACATTTTTATAAGGCGTGGAATTTGTGGCATACGCATAAGCATAAAAAATATTATTCAAGGATACTCAACGAGAAATTCATGATAAGTAAGGCTTGGGCTAACCACCTATGTACGTGATTTGGGATATAGATGACCAAACATGTACTAACCTCTTCAGGGTTGGTATGAACACCCTTATAACCTCATCTTTTGGCTTGGGATGACCACTCATGTTCCCACATATTTCGGCTTGGTCTAACCACATGTATACCCTTATCTTTAGCCTTGGGATGAGTACCCTTTTATCCTCCGTTTTGGGCATGGGCTAAGCACCCATGTACCCTCTAAGATCATATAGAATTTATCATTACCCAGTGAATTAGATAATTATCTATACGCACCCATAATATAATCTATAATGGAAAAAACAGACACTACATTGGATTCCCCATCAGATAATCTTTAACAGGGTTACACAATTCCATATAGGCCACCCCATAATATATGTAATATAAAAGAACCACAACATTACTAATGTACAAAGAGAATTCATTTCAACATTAAAAAAATAAAAAAAATTATTCCCTTTATTACTTGACTAAACTTTGGAAAAGAAATGGGTTTCATGTGAATATATTTTAAAAATTACTAACCCATGTAAAAGAAATGGGTTCTATAATAAAATCTTTGAAACATGATTAACCAATGGAAATGAAATGGGTTTCAAAAAAATCACTTTGAAACATGATTGAAACTTGAAAAAGAAAAAAGTTCCATAAAAATCATGCACCAAAAAATAAATCATTCAGAGAAAAAATATTAATGGTATCCCTAGATCATATTACTCATAAGGCATAATTAAAATCAATAGATTCCATATTAGATTCAAAATAATTTTCAAAGGATCAGTTAAAAATTTTCTTGATGAAAATATCATTTCTTCTCCATGAAACTCTTTTTAAAACATAAAACATTTTTAAATCCATATTATTTAAAAATAACCCTGAAATATTATAAATTAATATTTGAAAATAATTTAAAACACTTTTCCAACATAAAAAATTTCGAAATCCTGATCTTTAAAAATAACCTTTGGAAAATTATAAAGGATGTTTTAAAAATCCTTTCAAACAATTTTGGAAACATAAAAATTTTTCAAAATCCTTCTCCCTAAATATGATCTTCAAATATCATTTAAAAAACTTTTTGAAAACATTTTTAGAATACACGGTTTTGGAATAAAATCTATTTCCAATAAAAGAGAGAGATAAAGTTAGATATTCATAAAAAACATTTATTATTAATTTTAAGAACCATAGAGTGGAAAAGAGAGAGATAAACATTTATTATTAATTTTAAGAACCATAAAGTTAGATATTCACAAAAACCCCTTATTGATTTGTTAAATTTTGAGCCATAATCCCCTTTAAAGAGACATACTAAAATAGATATATAAACTTAAATAGTTTTCAGGATAATAATAATAATAATACAAATTCATGGGAATTATATACACCACATCAATGAAATATGTGGTGAACATGGCATGTGTCTCATAGAAGTAAAAAGTGAGATGAGAATCCCTTACCATAAGTGTTGACATCCATTGTACTCATTTAACCCTACTTTATAATAAATATAACATTATTATACATATTTTATAGAATAAAACTTATATATATCATATCATATATTATTCTCTTATTACATTTTATTAACAATTCCATGTTAAATCTATTTTTTGGGTAATAACCGCTTTGTCTTTCGTATATGTTTTCACTTTTTATTTTTTGTTCTCTTTCATAGATCATGGGTTCATAATCTCTTGATTTTAAACCATGATATAAATATCTTATATTTTATTTATATATATATATTTATAGAAATCTATAAAATTTATTGATAGAAATTAAACACACAGTTTATGGAGATGGTAGACCGTATGCACACATGAACATTGTTTCCATTTTATTAAATTATTAAAGGAAAGAAATGTGAATGATATACACACATATATATATTATCATTTTTGTATCATTTTTATGTTATATATATATATATCAAATTTTTTTATTGAACCCATATTTAATACATTCCATGTAAATCATGAACGAAACACATTTCTTCGTGAGGCGGTAGTTCTCCGTACACACGAATGAAATTATCATATTCCCATAAAATGGAATGTATAAATTTGTGTGTGATATAAAAATTATTGAAGAATTATGTAATAAAAAATATTATATATATAATATGTAAAATAAAAATCCATTATTATTACTAACTTTTAAAGGTGGTAATGGAAAAATTAATGACATCGGTTCACAAGGTGGCAGTCCGCCGTGCACACGAATCATTATTTCGTAACCCATTTGATGGAATTGTGTGAAATTATACGTTGTAAAATAAACATGAAAATGTAAAAGGTTTATGGAATACAAATAATTTACTATATAATCATGTTATAATATTAATTTAAGGAGGTGGATAAATAACTAAAATAAAGATGCTCATTTTAGAACATTACATATTCTTCATGTTTACTCCTTAGGTTTTCACTAAAGTCTTTATATGTTGGATTTATTCTCACAATAAGGATTCTAGGATGATGGGAGGGATGTTTGGGAGTTAAATAAGTCAATTTTATTCGATCCAAATGGATTTTGGGGTGTGATTAATGGGGTATAGTGAGTGCCCTTTTATAATTGAGGAGGAGTGACATTCTTATAAATACCCAAAATCATTCAATATTGGGAGGTATCAATTTCCTCATGTGGCTCCCAGATTTAACAATAATTGAGGGGATGGATGAATTGGTCGAGAAAAACCTCTAAAAAAAAATAAGCACCTTTATTATCATGTTATTCTTTAGTCTTTATGTTTACACAATTTCATCCTTATAGTTTTTACCAAGGTAACATGCATCTTTTTTATTTACCTAGGTAATTTATCCCTTAATAATATTTTTAAAATGAGATTTATTAGATAATTTATTCCTAATTATTCTACATATGATATAAAATTCATTAAATAATAAATAATATGTGTGTGTGAAATAAATTTTAATACAAACACATGTAATGCGCAAAACCCCGTTTTAACCTTAATTGTGTTAATTAACTTTAACAATTTCCACTAATCATTATGGTAAAAAATTATGTTATCATTATTAGATAATGTAAATTATTGTGATTCAAAATATGGAATAGATTTTTTATGTTACATTCATATATGTGGAATAATTTAATTTAAAATTAATCCCACAAATGTGATGAGAAATCTAATTTTTAAAGTGATTTTTTTAAAGTTACAAAGTTTTATATCAAATTTAAATATGAAATTTATTCTAATGAGATATATTTGATTAATATATATATAATTTGACTAATTAAACTTTAAATAAAATTTAAAATATAATTTAACTATATAAATAATTAGGCTAAAAGACTTTTTCTAATTAAAATTTAGAATTTCTTACTATTCATCAAAAAATAAAACTTTTCAAAAAGTAAAAAAAATTAACCCTAAGATAATTTTTATACTAAGAGATATATTTTTTATTTTTCCAAACATAATTTATAAAATTTCACAAATTTATATTTAAAATATGTAATCCATAATAAGGAAACATAATTATTATTTAGAAAGATATAGATTTTAAGTGTCAAATATAATTTATTCTTATCTCTTATCTAGAAATGTTATAAGATGAATGTAAAATAGTTGATTGAATATAAAATATACTAATTTTATTAAAATAATTCCGCAAAAGTTTTTTATTTAATTTATTTTGATAAAACTCTTTGTTAAGCATAAATTTGTTTTTAAGAAAATTATTTCCTTTATATTCAATGGGATTTTAACTTGATTTATAAATAATTGGTTAGAAAAAATTCATTTTATATACATGTGTAAAAAATATTTTCATAACTTAGTTAATCCTATTTATACCCTTCATTCCAATGGATAGGTGATAACTATCATATTTAATAATAATATGTTAATATTATGACAAAAACATTTTAACTGAGAGTTACGTGAAACACAAGATAAACTTGGTGTTATGTGTAATAAAAGATAGACATATATAGTGTCTAATACAAGAAGAAAATATTGTTTTTTATAACCCAATCCATCAAAGAATATAAAAAAAATAATTCGTAAAAGCCTAGGGTGTGACATTTTACCCCTCTTATAATGAATTTCACCCTTGAAATTCATCACTATGATATAAAAAATTTGGATAATCCTACCTTATCATATCCTTAAATTCCTTGATATAATCCTAAAACTAGTGGTTTCACTATATAGATTTGAGTAGGTGAGTGGCTTTATTTCATCAAACTTCCCTTCTAGGATCTGAAATATCTAACCGTTGTTCCACTAAAGAAATAACATGCTCTAGTTGAACCACCATTGAGTTTAGTATATGTGGTGGATCGGGTATGAACTTTCTATAGAGAGATAAATGGAATATATCTTGGACCTATTAGTGGTTTAGTGGAAACATCAAAATATAATATACTATCTTGATACAATCTAGTATTCTTATGGGACATATAGATATTTAGGTCTTAGTTTTTCTTTCTTTATTCCATAATAAAAATTATAAAAGAACCATCTCAGAAACATAAAATTCTAGATCATGTCAATGATTATTAGTACAAAATATCCATCAACTTCGTGCAATCATTACATTTCTATAAATAGTTTAAAGTATCTCTTCCATATCATTACCATTATCAGGTCTAAATAGCTTTCTTTATAAAACAGCATTACAATACATTGGAGTTCTACAATTATATCCATAAAGGGATTCAAAAGGAACCTTATAAATGATCAAGTGAAAGATATAATTCCAAGAAAACTCAACTTAATTAAGGTGTTTATCCCAACCACTTTTTAAATCCATAGGATAAGATCTTTACATAACCATTAATAACATATCCACAAGTTGTAAATTAATTCCTACTAAAATAATTTTTTTAAATAGTTTCATTTCCATAAATTTCTCTTAAAATATCCTTTATCTTGATAAACTCCCATCACATAATATTTCAAAAGGGGAGGGGTGGGGGTCAAATACATTAAATTTATGATCACACTTAAACTTATAAAACCATTATGGTATCCCTAACTGATAAGATAATTATACTCTAATAAATATATGATTATAAAATATAATTCACCCTTCATACCTTAAATAATAATTTTTATCATATAAAAACATTTCCATTAGAATATAGGGTTCAACATTGTACTAATATAATATCAAATAGATTTTCATTAATCCAAAATTCATATAGATGGATACCACCACATAAAATTCACTAATGGATGATAAATAATATTTTCATAGGGCCGATTCAAACAAATCAAATACGAGATTACTATCTAAGGAGAGGAGGATTAGTGTTCCATAATTATAATGATTCACTTCATATATCGTGATTTCACAAGCTTTCCCTTTGTCCTTTGTCTTCATAGGTAGTTGGAATTAATCATCGTTATTAACCCTCGTATTTGGGAACTTATAATCATAAATACCAAACTCTTTGAAAATAAAAACTTTGAAGTTTTAGAGGTGTCTTTTATGGGGATTTATCATTATTTAAATCTCATAATAATTTTTTCCCATCATTTTAGAATTCATCCACTCGATGAATTTACCTTCAATAATTAAAAAATTTATTGGTCCCATTAAAAAAATTTCCTCAATGTTTCTTCATACACTTTGAGAACAAAGTAAATATCACACTTTTCTATATGTGGTTCTTATATTTTGATTTGAATTCCATTTTTCTATTCTTATCAAAACCATGAGAATGATATGTAAGTCCAAACTCCATTTCCACTTTTATAGAACATCAAACAGTCTCTTCATAACATTAAAAATCCTCTTATGGTTAATGAACTTTTGGTATTTTGTTTTAATACATTGAAGAATTGGTCAATAATATTTTTATGATGAAGGATAATAAACAAAGGGTACCTCACAAGTCTTTTAAAATTTGTTTAATATGCGCCAACATATTCATTATACTTTTTCTTAAGAAATATGAACTTCTTATACATTTTTGTGTGAATAATATGAATAAATTACTTATTAGAAATATTATGTTAAACTCATCCCACTTAATAGAGTCAATTTATTCTCATTGTATTATATTATTGATAATATTCCACCATTGATCTTCCTCACCTTTAGGATGCTAGATAGCCAAAGTGAATTTTTTATGGTACAAACACTGGAGAATAGAAAATATCTCTTCAATGGTACTGATAAATTTCTCAAAAACTAATGGACCAATGTAAAACCTTGAATAATGTGGGAGTTTCATAATTAAGGACTCAATAAAATGTTGTTCCCTCCTTTTATCTTTTGGATGTTCACCATGATTCACAGCCTGAGAAATTTGTTTGAGAATAACAATTTGATTTTTCATTTCATCTCCAATTAAATTAATTTACTTTGGAGAAAAATTATTTCATTTTCAATTTCATTCATCATTAACATGATTAGTTCATGTTCCATCCATTGAATATGACCAGAAATCATAGTGTGAGAAACTCTAATCATAATCGAAAATCACATAGTCTGAAAAATAACTTTGGAGGTCTAAATCACAACACACTCTTTTTAATATATGAAACCTTAGGTTTATTCTAGTTCATTCATAGTAATCAACTATTTAAATACTTCATGAAGATATCTAAATAGTTTATTAATTTGCATATCATATCCCCCAGGAGTGTAAAACTAGGTGTGCAACAAGGCCCATTCTCATTCACCAATTTCTGATTGATTATACCTCAATACAGTGTTCTTGAGGTTGTTAACCCCAAGCACATCTATTCCAGATCCAAATCCACTAGTAGTATCAAAACATGGAAGTAATTTCTTGGAAACCAATCACCATATCCTTTATAAAATTCAAAGAAAGTTTCCTATAATTTGAATCATTCTTAAACATATAATTAGAGAAATCCCTAGACATATCCTTGGAAATATACCTTGGGAACTCACTAATGTTTTCTTATCCTACTTTCCAAAGGATGACCAAAACTTTTCTTTGATACCAACTACAAGAACCAAATATTTTTATACATGGATATTACACCATTTTTTATAGATATTAATTAAAATACATAAACATAAGGCCAAGGACCGTAATAGTTTTGTGCCTTTGGAAAATAGGAAACATAATCTTCTAACTTGGTGAAAGATCTTCAATGTATCCCATAAAGAACATTCCATTTAGTTTTTTTATTTAAAACCATTCATCATAACCTGAGGAAATGAAACACAATAGAGAGACCATATTCTATGTAAGGGTAAATAAAGGAGATATGTAAGCATATCATAGACATAAGGGTATGCGATCATGAGAAAAACATTTGACAACCATACCATATATGTCAACGATCATAATCATAAGTCATGGAATAAATATTTGTAGTTCATAAGAAATGAATCATAATGTAATTAAAGAATATTATTGATGAGATCATTATATTTTCTCAAGGAATACAATTTTCTTCATACACATAAGCATATAAAATCTTATGTCATGGCTACCCAACATGACAATAATAACATGTTAATATTGGGTTAACCACTTGTGTACCTACTTTGGGATTAGGAAGACCCCCCATGTACCCTCCCATTTGGGCTTGGGATGACAACCCTTGTACCCTTATCATTGTTCTTGGGATGACCACACTTGTAATATAATCCTTAAGATATGGCTAAGAAGTTGTGTACCCTCATCTTTGGTCCTGGGCTGACCACTCATGTACACTCCTTTTTGGGATTGAGATAAGAACATGTGCACCCTCTAATATCATATATAATTTATCATTAACCTATGAATTAGATAACTATCTGGGTCTACCAATCTATAATCAATAATGGGTTTACTCAAAGATATCTAGACCACCCTATCATATAATCTGTAACGAGATTACCCAACACCATCTAGGTTTCCCCATTTTAAAAGTAAAGTCCAAGAACCAAAACATGGATAATTTATAATGTTTTTGAATTTAATCATAAAAATAATAAATACATCCATTATTCCCATTATAACTTGACTTACCCATAGAAAATAAATGGGTTTCATATCAATATCTATTAAATCTGATTGATCAATGGAAAATAAATGGGTTCTATAAAAATATCTTTGAAACATGATTATCCCATGGAAAAGAAAACGTTTTCATAACAATATTATTAAAATAATTTCATGAGGAAAATATCATTTCACCATTGGGAAATTATTTTTATAAAATTAAAAAGTTTTAAAACCTTTTTATTGGAAAATATATTTGAAAACTTATATTGTAATATTTGATAATCTCTAAAAACACTTTGTTAAAATAAAACATTTTTGAAACCATTTTCTTTGAAAATAACCTTTGAAAACATAAAGATAAATATTTTAAAATAATTTAAAAAAAAATTTAAAAATACTTTTCCTAGAAACATAAATTAATATATGATTTAAAAACATTTTTTATTTTTTTAGAAACCATCATTTTAAAATAAGAAGGATTTTCTTCTATAGAGACAAATAAAGTTGGATTTTCATAAAAAAAAATTATTAAAAATATTAAGAAAAAAAGAGTTGAAAAATGGTAGCATTAATTAATTATATCATGAATAAGTAGAATATTTATAAATTCATGTGAATTCTTGAGATATGGGTCATAATATATTATCATCAGAAACCTAGTGATAAACAATCCGGATAAACGATTAGAATGTTGCATGAAATATTTACCACCTTGGTAACATTGATTCATAATCCCCATTAAGAAATAACATAAAATGAAAAATAAAATATCATGATGATGAAAAAATTCATGAAATTAAAAGTCAAATAGGCTTGATATACACCGTATGATAGAATATAGGTTCATATAATAACATACGTCACAATGATTGCAAATTGGGATGAAAACCCTTATCGATTTTTTAACTTTTGAATCGTAAAACCCATTAAATAGAGATCCTAAAATGGATACGTAGACACAAATATTTTTCAGTTGAATAATTATAATATAAACTCATGGGAATTATATACACAACATCAAGGAAATATGTTGTGAATGTGACTCATAGAAGTAAAAAGTGGGATATAAATCCCTTATCTTAAGTCTTGAATTCTGTTATACTCATTAAAACCCCTAGTATAATAAATATAAGTTTTTTATACATATATTAATGAATAATAATTTTATATATAATTAATTAGGATCTTTATTACTCATTTATTAACCATTCTAGGTTAAAGTAACATTTCAGGTAATAACATGTTTATTTTTTCTATATGTTTTGACTTGTAATTTGTTATCCACTTAATTAGATCATAGTTTAATAATCTATATAATCAAAAAAATGATATAAAAATGATATATATTCATTATATATGTATTTATAGTAATCCATAAAATTTAGTGACAAAAAATAATACACACCATTCATGGAGACGGTAGGTTGTACGTATGCACAAACATTGTTTCCATTTTCTTGTCATATTAAAGGAAAGAAAATAAAATTATATATATATATATATATATTATATTTATATTATCATATTTATTTCATATATATAAGATATTTTTATTAATACCATCATTAATACATTCACATAAAGACTAAACAAATCACATCGCTTCGTGAGGAGTTAGTGCACCGTACACACGAATGATGTTATCATATTCCCAAAAAATGGAAAGCTTGAAGGTATGTGTGATATACCAATTAAATAATAATTATATCATCATAAATATAATATATAGATTATATAACTATAAATCAATCATTATTACAAACAATGAAAGGTGGTAATGGAAAAATGTACGACATCGGTCTGTGAGGCTGCAGTCCACCATAGACACGAAAAATTATTTCATAACCCATTTGATAGAATTTTGTGATGTTTTAGATAATAAAATAAAAATAAAAATAAATAATTATATTAAAGATACTGGGGTTATTGAATAACAACGGTATGATAAGAATTGAATGTGGTGGAGAGATAAATAAAATAAATATGCTTGTTGAAGAATATGACCTCTTCATCAGGTATCATAATTAGGTTTTCCCCAAATCCTTACTAGGTTGGATTTATGATCAAAATAAAGCTTCAAGGATAATATTATAGATGTTGGGAAGTTATTTTTGAAGGGTTTTGTGGATATAAATTTATTGAGTTGTGTTTTGAGGGGGGAAAGTGAGTGCCCTTTTATAATTATAGAGGAGTGACATTCTTGTAAATACCCAAAAGTACTCAATATTTATAGGTATACCTTAAATCATATAAAAAAAACAATAATGGAGGTTAGGGATGAATTTATTAAGAAACACCTCCACTACACAAAATAATCCAATGTTTTTTAGTTATTCCTTAGTCCTTAAGTTTACTCAATTTTATTATTATAGTTTTTACCAAGGTAACTTTCATCTTTTTTATTATCTAGGCAATTTATCATTTAATATTATAATTAAAATGAGATATATTAGATAATTTAGACACAAATATTATACATTTGAAATAAAATTAATAAAATAAAAATAATATGAATGTGTAATTTTAATTTTATTGGAAACACATGTAATGCCCAAAACCCCATTTTAACCATAATTGTGTTAGTTAATTTTATTTATCTTCAATAATTATTACGATATAAAATTAATATATCCTTATTATATAATATAAATTATGATTTTTCCAAATAAATAATATATTTTTCCAAATTATAGTCTAGAAGTGGTAGAATTTAATTAAACATTAATTCTATAGATGTGATGAGAAAGTGGGATTTTTAAGTGAAAATGTTCAAAAGATTACAATGTTTTTATATCCAATTTATATATAAAATTTATTCCAATGACCTATATTGTATTAATATATTTATAATTTAACTAATTTATATTTTAAACCAATTTAAAATTTAATTTATCTTTATAAATAATTTAGGCTAAAAGATAGTTCTCAATTAAAATTCATCATTTTTCATTATTCATGAAAAAACTAAACATTTCAGAAAAATCCCAAAAAATTCACCCTAATATAATTTTAATATTAAGATATCAAAAACTATTTTTATTTTATAAAATTAATTTATAAACGTTATAAATTCAGTTTTAAAATAAGTGCACCAAAAAAAGTCGATAAAATCGGTTTTTTGAGAAATATAGTTTTAAGCATAAAATTTCATTTATTCTTATATCCAGTATAGAAAATACAAAATATGATAGAAAAATCGTTTATTTAATATATAATATATACATTTAATTAATATAATTCCCTAAAAGTGATTTGTTTAATTTATTGAGGTAAAACACATTTATGTTCATTATTTAGTTTTTTAGAAAATGATTTCCTTTACATTAAATGGGTTTTTAATTTCATTTACAATTAATAAGATAGAATAAAATATATTTTATGTACATGTTTAAACCATATTTCATAATTTAGTTAATCATATTCATATATCTAATCTAATGGGTAGGTGATGACTATCATATTGAATACTAATATTTTAATAGTATGACACGTTTTATTCAACTCAGGGTTGCATGTAGTGCATGATAAACCCAATTTTATGTGTAACACAAGGAAAAATTTGTGTTTTATGTAATAAAACAAAACTTAGTTTTACATGTAGAATTATACTTTAATGGAATTTAATTTATTTGAAAAAAGTAATTCATAAAAATTTAGGGTGTTACAAGTTGAGTACCAGGTATCAAATTAATAGAAAACTCCAACACCAATACTAGTGGAAGACCAAAAAAATAATATTTAAATAGATTAATAACCTCAAATAATCTAAAGGTAAATATCCACTCAAATATTCAACTCCAATTTTAAATAATACAACGATATTTCCCAAACAGGTCTGAAAAAATTATTTGGCTCCGCTCGACCTCAAGTACCATTTTTCTTGAACAAAATGACACACCCCAATAGGCGTAGAGAAGAAGACCCACTGAAGATAACATTCATTCAAAGAATTTCGATAAATTACCCAATCTATCCCAAAAATTACATCATGAGGTTTCATGTTTATAACAAAAAAATTCCAAGTGAATTCAATTTCTAATAGAGAAAAAATGCAAGAGGCACATTGGAGACCCTGATATCTATTCATTATGAGGGGCATAGTATTATTAATATAATAATATATAGGGTCTGTATTATGTTTTATAAAATTTAAAACACAATTATATATGAAAAATGAGATTCACCATTATCAAATAAATCAGTCACTAAAGACAAAGCTATAGTGATGTCACTTCTCATTGTCATCCGAACCGCATCAATTTCCTTTGGAGACTCTTACACTACATAAGAAAGTTTAATTAAATATTCCTATGTTTATAAGTTATAATTTCTTGAAGAATATTATTTCAATTTAGTACCTTTAGGTGCTGATGAGCCTATGTTACTATGTTGGGTAGAAATGATATGGAAGAAATTATGAATGTTTCTTGAATTCCAACATTGACTATATATTATTCATGCCTCAGTACAAACCCACTTTGAATTACTAACCTTTCCACACTATAATTAATTCAAACAGTTTCTATAAGGAACTACATGATGTTTGGATTAATCCTACTATTGAAAAAACCATGTGACTCATCATGCATCCTCTTTACTTTGAAGGAATCAAAAAAAATGCCACTATGAGAAAGAGGTACCCCCATCAACCCTTACTTACCAGCCAAGGCATGATAATCCATAAAACTCTCTTAATCAAATTTTTTTAATACACAATATTCAATATAAAAACTCTATATTGGATATCTTATCAAATACCCATACGAAATAATATAGCCCTCAATTTCTCATACATCACTAATGCAGGAGAAAACTAAACAAGTTCAGAAAATAGGCTCACATGTTAAGTCACATTCCTATCCCCCTATAAGAGTCTAAGAAACTCTATGTACATTGGAAATTCTTTGGATTCTAGATATAAATTCAATTTAATAAGAACTCTAAAAGCATTCTACTCTAAGCCCTATGTTTCTTCAATATACCCAAAAAATCCCACAATCTTCTTCTAGGTCCTTGCATCTTGAAGGTATAACACTTATATTCAATTGATTAAGGGGGTTTTAAAAACTATAAAATTTGTCTAATCCTTTTCAATCAATTATCTACCTCTTGAAGATCATTTTATCCTTGTAAAGGTAGTGGACTATGCTCATGAAACTCTTGAAAATGATATCTATCTTCATCCCTTTATGATCCCACTATGGGAGTCTGAATGGGAATGTGTGAGGAAATATATCCTAGATACTGTATAGTACACATCACTATCTAAATAAGATTTAGATCAAATGGATGGTTATCTTCCCATATTTCATCAGGAACTCCATCTCAAGGTATTTTAAACAAATCCTCAAAGGAATGATACTACACAACATAAATAGACATTACAAAAATTTAACCAAGGATACCTAGATCATAAACTAAAAAAATATATACATGGATATATATTCTATCAAAAATAGTTAAATATATTGGGATTTAAAAATACTTAGATCAGGAGTAGGAAAAAGACAATAAATTTGATCAACTTATTTGTCGAACATGCTTTTTCTAAACACCCATGTTGACTTATGGATCATTATAAGGATATTAGTCCAAGGAATCCCTTGTAACCACCTATTAAGTCTTGAAAATCCAACCTATTGTCTACTAATACTTTCGAAAATTTCATACCGACATCAAATAAATAAGTTTAACTTTACTATAATACCATATAGTCATGACCAAACCTATTTACCGTAGAACATTTATACTAGTTCTGGTGCTGGTATATCCCAGAGGACATTCCTAATCCCCATGGGTTGGAGACAAGAAATTGGTATCATAACGAACAATAAACGGAATGATTTTCCTATATGATCAAACCATCAATTCAAAATAGTGGAAGATAAAAAGATAACTAGTCAATATTCCAAACACTCCTTAAGGAGAAAGTTACTACAGGGACAAAGATAAACATCCCAAGGTAAAAGATAAACCAAATGACAACACAAAATCCCTCAAGACATAGTCTCACAATCCCTATGGGAAAAGTGGACCACAGATCCCATAGTCAAAACCATCCCACTAGTCACAACCATCAATCAAGAGTCCCACAGATAAATCAAACTCACTACCACTAAGTGGAACATTCCACTTCCCTATACGAGGAATAAAAAAATATACAAACACCTGTATGCAAATATAGTTTTCAATCTAAATAGATCCATAGGGTCTCACCAATTGTTCCATAATAAATTAAATAAAATTTAAAATACTTATGATTTCAATTTAAATAAAACAAGACATATAAATTCATTTATACATCTTACTCAAAAGCATTATTTCAAAATAATAGATTACTGATATATTAAAAACATACTTAAATAAACAATTTTCACAAAACAACTTGGCATGAATAAATCAATTTTATAAATAATGGAATTTATAATAAAGTCAAAAAAAATCACCATGGTCATATTCCCTAAGTTATCTTAGTTTCAGGCTCTAAAATCCTTTCACTATTCAATCATAAATAATAGATCATGTTTGTGTGAAATAATTCCTATGGACCAGGCCAATGAGACTAATCAATCAACGCTGCATTGTGGAAAATGATGTTGAAATAGGTTTATTTAGAGTTTCCAACATCCATACATTGATACAAAGAGAGATTCCTAGAATTATTATCCAAATCAACAACTAACTACTCTAGATTGAATTTTCTTCAATCAATCAATCAATGAATCAATATAAATAATCCATTTAAATTTAATTCATCATTCATCATTTAGATACCCAATTTCCAGTTCAAAATGTATTTTCACATTTAGAACCAATTGAAAGTTTACATCAAATTAATACCTTTCAATATTATATTTCATTTAAATACAATTCTCTTAATAATGAATATAAAATAATTTCTCTATTCAAGCCATCATTTTCTCAAAATCTACCCCATAATTTCAATTCCATTGAAATTGGTGTTTCTCTATCAAAATTTCCATACCATTTTTAAATAAAGTATAAAGTAATTTCAAATGAAGGTTTGATAAATCAATTTAAAACACATTTAAATTTAATCAAGTAATTTGGGGATTAAACTATAGGGTAAAGAATTATATAAGCACAAAAATTTAATCAAACTATAAAATAAACACATGTAATAAGAACCACTAATGAAGAATGAAGGTAAAGAAGATTAAGGAACAAACTATAGAATCCATATTCATAAAAATAAATATCTAATCAATAAAAAACATGGGGATTCACCACTCTCATAATGGAGATAAATATAGTAGAGAGAAAAAAAAAATCAAGATAGAAATTACATAATGAAGAGGGATCAATATTTTACACTAGCACTTTCATTCTCTAGAGAAGAGGCTGGAGAAACCAAGAAATCCCCTAGAGATCCTCATATATCCAAATAAATTTATTAGGGTAAAATGGGGAATGATTACTGGTTTAACCGGAAGTCATGATTTTTAATTATTTTTTAAAGGATGAAAATTCCAAGCACATGGTTTTTCAGCTGGGTGCCCTAGTTTGTAGTAACCATGTTCCCTAAGCTTGTCCCATTACTATCCGTATAGAAATAGTTCTTGGTTTGTCCACACATTAAAAATAACCATGCACGAACCATGAAAATCCCTCTATCTGAGGGTATATGGTTTGAAGGGACTATTGACATGATTTGGAAAAATCATGGCCCCCTTACAATGCACTATGACACAGTACATAGTTTGTTGGTCCAAACCACATAGTTTCCCCTAACCGTGTGACAATAATTTATAGCCCATGGATGTAATTATTTTTCTCAAAAATCTCAAAAAATGACAAAAAAATAATACCTAGAAAATAAATATAAAAAAAAGTGTGAAGAAGTGTATGAAAATAGGTAATGATACATTATAGGATGGATAAAAGATGGAGCATGGAAACTAGTTCCCAATGTTAATACCAACTAGTGTTGAAATAAGTCCAAAAAAAAGCTATATCACAAGTATATAAAATAATAAGTCAAAGATAAAAAATCAATAATTAAATGGAATTTTTGGTTCGATAATACATTTAGGAATTTTTAATTGTATTTTTATTACAATACTATAAATTATAAATCATATAGGGAGGCCTTGATAATGGTGAGAAATTTAGATAAGAAATAATATAAATAGATTAGGTAAAATATACTAACATCAAATAGATTTGATATACTTTAATATACTTTTTATGATTTAAAAGACAATAGTCATAGGGGTAGTGAATTTATATCCTACAATGTTTCAAAATAAAATTGGAAAATAGACCACATAATTTAGTAAATATGGGAGAAAGAACCTCGGGATAGAAGGAAGGGAAAGTTGTAAATGTCAATTATTCCAAGAATTTTTAGATGAAGATTCATTATTTCCTTTGAAAATAAGTAGAAATAAAATACGTACAAAGAAATTCCAATACTGTTATATATAATAAAAAATATTGATGTTTTTCTATAAAAAATAACACTCATAATAACCCCAGTGGAAACTCAAAAGAAGTTGTAATAATACCCAAAGATTCACTTATAATATATCCAGAAGGTTTCAAAACAGAAAAAAGGTAGAGTAACAATGATAAAAGTCTAGTGATAAAAGAATGTGACGATTCCACATGAATCTCTTAGATTAAATGAGTGGTTTTTAAAAAACAAAACTCCATTGATAATGAATTACTACGTGTGAGGTGTAACATGTCAAGACACACTACTAGAGATTACTCTATAATAATTACAGAACATGAAGAGTTTTGAAAGAAGAAAAAGTTGGAGCAGGAAATAAATTTTAAATTATTTCTCTTGAAAATAGAAACATTAAACCCAAATAAATTTAGTATGAGGAAATATAAATGATCCCAAAAAATTAGATCTAAATCTAGTTGTGGAATCATGGTGAATAGGGAAACCTGGTTGATAAAATCCTCTCAACATTACTATTAAGATTGAGGAACAAGAAGATCCACCTTATTACTAAAATTGAGGAATTTTATGTTGGGTAGAACCTAAGTAGAAGTGATAACCATTAATTTTGGACAACCTAGATGAAGAATTCACTATTTAATATTGATTTCTCAATTTTTATTTTTTTAAAGTTTAATATTGGATCATCTATGATTAATTAAAGTAATTGGTTAATATTAGTGCTTTCTAAAAAATTTAATAAGACACAATCTTGGTTTGATTTTACAATTCTTCTTCTACACAATATTCATTAAATAATATTATCCTTGTCTATGATGTATAGTTTTTAAAATCTGGACAACCACATTAAAAAAAATCTATTTCTAGTGTATTCCTTACTTATAACATCGAATGATATATTTATTGAAGTGAATCACCATGATGAGAATTTAATAGAGTATACCCCAAAGGGGAGATGATTGGAGAATTAAATAGAATCTAACTGAATTATCATTTCATAAAATTCTCAATTATGATGGAATAGGCTTGAAGAAGTCTCACTAAAAAGGAATATCATTCTAAATATCACATTATTGGTGACATAAAATCTAATAATAAAATAATGGGGGATAAATTGAATCCAAATTAATGTAATTTAATGATATTTTTGAATAATATTCTGATATTGTTTTGAACATTAATTCATCTTTGTATTAGAATGATTTAGACCTATTTTTTTATGTGAGTTCGTAAGTTTTCGGTTCATTTATTCAATAATATATTTTTATTATAATTGGTATCAACCTAGACAATAATTTTACATCTCATAAGAATGTTAAAAAGTTTTAATTTTAGTTGGTATCATGTTTAGTTTATAATGTAAAACCTTATTATGAAGATCAAACCCTTCGGTTTTTTACATTGAGAAAAGATCATATAGGATTAGAGTGGAATAATTTATGGAACATTACTGAAGTTCTAATTGATTCCATATTCCCATGTTCTTTTTTATTTCTTTTCAATTATGGGGATAGAAATTGAAATGAAAGTTTGATGAGAAATGGGGGTAATAGGAGTGAATAAAACACGTATTGACACATTATTTAGAAGTTATTGATAACAAATACAAAGGATTATATTGTTGATAACACTTTTTATGAGTTGTATTTGTTATCACGAGTTGTCAATATGATGGGAATAAGTATATTTTTTAGAAAATATGAGGTTTAAAAGTGATGTGTGATTTGATATTTAGTAAATATTAGATAACACTTATTTTAAGATTTGAGGAGTTCTATCCTGGTATTGGATAATAGTGAAAGAACATATAAGGAGTAAAAGATGAATAATATTTAGTCAATTCATGGTGATGTATTCATCATTTATTAAATTTCACGATTCCTTTAGGATATGATTAAAACTAATCATTGGAAGTAGAAAAACCTATATGAAATTGAGGTATATATGATGATTTTAGTTTTATTACTAAGGATCAAACCATTTTCTTATTATTGATAGGGCACAATTTTTAAAATGATAATGAAGTATAGTGGTTTAAGTGTTTGGATAAGTGAATACATAAAGAAATAGTACCTACTTCATGAATAGTTGTCTCATAGTCACTCAAGTTTCCACATGAAGAATTGGTTTTTGCGACACGAATTGGGGTCTCATAGCCACTCAAGTGACCACATGAAGTGTGATGTAACTATCAATGTACTGACCACATGAAGGGTGTGACATAACATGAAATAAATATGTTAGGTGAATCTACCATGAGAATGAATCCATTTAAAGACATTATAACTGAATTCATGAAGATATAAAGACCCATCGTAAGAATAAAAGTGAATCAAATGCATTAAGACATTCTAGCTTCCATGAAAGAATCATCCATGAAATAAATCATCCACATTAACAAATTGTGTACCTTAAATGTAAAATTAAATCATATAATATTTTTATGAGAATGGATCTTCCATGAGAAACCTACGTGAACCTCTTATGAATAAATAAAAAAATACCAACACAAATCATCTGTGCGTAAAATATACATGATTTTAGTATCACTTGCATTTATGAAAAATGGGTTAAATATGATGATGAAAATTGAAATGTTATATTTAAGATAATATATAATGTTAGTGTTTATCATTATTCTTTTGAAGATATTTTTTAATGAATAGTGAAAGATGGAAGAAGGTAGAATATAGAAAAATATGTTGTTAAGAATGTTATTTGAAGAAGTGCATAACCATGTAAATGAATCTACATATGTGACTCACAAAGGGAAATGACCGATACTAGGATTTACTACATAGATGAATATATATAACTAAATATTATGATATGTTTCTGAATGTCTATATTTGAGGATTTGGATACATGATTGGTTATGCAAGAGAATCTATGGAACCAAATGTTCTATTATGTACGCAAATTGGTCCTAAAGGTAAAACATGTCATGTAAGAGAATTGATTATGTATGTTAATGGACTTACATAGGTGAATGATCATGTTTAAAGAATTTATATATGTTATGGGATATATATATGAACAATCCATGACTCTTGTTGTTTTATTTCATTGTCTAAATGAATGAATTAATGGGGAAAGAATGAGGTGTTGGTGTTATGCTATTTATAAGGAATAATTTTAAGACTAATGTTTTTATGATCATGTCAAAGTACCATGCATAATGAATACACAATGATTTAAATATTAATATTATTTAATGGTATTTAATGTGGAATAAATGTTGATTTTAATGGGGATTAATAGGCTATAATATTTATGCATGTTTATATATAGTTAAAATCAAACATGGATGAAGTTTCTTATGGAAGTTATTGGGAAGACCATATTTGATATTTCTATATATTATAGTTCATATGTATCTATGATTTTTTATAAATATTTGAATAAATAGGTGACATAATTGGCATTGTGGGATATTATTTTGTATATTACTATAGTTTAAAGATGGTATGTGTGTGAGAGGCTAATAAACAATATTATATCGAGAGAAAATATTTTTGTGTCAAGAATAAGGATAATTGATGATGTTATGATCATAAAAATATAAATTATATAAGTCTAATCCAATAAAATGAGAACCAATAAAGATTATATGCACTACATAAGAGGAATATAAGATTAGATGGAAGAATAGAAAAGAAGAGAGGAGTGTGTTGTGCATATTTAGTTACATAAGAAGATAAGGAATAATTTGATGAGTTAGTTGTGAAGTTCACAAAAGAATAATGTAATGTTATTAATTAGTTGAATAGATTGAAGAAATTTATTATATTCAGTGATAGATATGAATAATAAGAGTATAATAAATTTTACAACTCTAAAATAAAACCACTATTCTAATCTATTTCATTGAAGATGAAGAGGGAGGTGTGTACTACTATGAATATAAGGGATGAAGAAAATGTGTTTCTTACATGATGTTGTGAAAGTAATATAAGAGGATGAAACTAAGGAATAAATGCAACATTCAAAATATGTATCCACTAGTTGAATACTATCTTGGTGTTGTGAAGAAATTAAAAAGTTAAAGACTATCTATCCATGTAGTATATTGATCCAAAAAGAGCTACATGTGGACTAAGATATCACCAGTATAAAGAATCTTGATTTTTTGTGTCCCCTTACTAAAACACAGAGAAATACATTTTGATTTAGGATTGTCTCTAATCTAAACCCCTGAAAATGGTATCCATTTATATTGTTAAATCAATGTATTGGTCTCCGTCGTACAAAACAAGGACGAGTTACTCTTATTTAGTTATGATACTTATAAAAACAATATTCCATCCTTTATATTATTCCAACTCATTAAATATTATAAGAAAGAGATAATAGTAGAATAAATATCTTAACTGGTAAGAGGTAAATGGATAAACATATTAAATTGGATAAAACTAAACCAATAATGATTCACCCCCTCTCAGTGTTGAGTATATCCTATGTGGTATTGAAAAAAATTTACGGGAAATAAATGGAGTTTATAATTGTGTGAATTAACCATTAAAAGAATTGTACTGATAATAGCCCTCCAATAATGAGAGAAACAACTATGGTGGAAGAAGAAAGAATCTTCTCAGTCTGTGAAGAAGGCATAAGAATATGAAAAGAGGATTACATGTAGTTAGAATTCCAATATTAGAATCATGGACATTATGGAAGGGAGACAAAAGGTATTCCCATGTGGTATCAAGAAATCCACTAAAATTTAAGAGAAGAAGATAGGTGGAACAATCATTCAATTGGGAAAAAATAGATAGAGGAAGTTGTCATAAGTTTTTAAAGTTAGAAAAGTGAACAAGTGGTATTTATATTATAATTTAGAATGAATATAAAAAACATTAAGAATAATATTACCTTGAAGGATGATCTATAATACAAATTGGTTGACAAGGTGATAGTATTCCTCCCTACAAATCCAAAAAATATAGAAGGAAAGGTGGAAAGAAATGGGCTGGTCCAATATGAAAATCCCCACACCTCTACTTAAGAAGGTTTGAGGTACACCTAGCACCATGAATTAAATTTTTTAATAACTATTTTTTATTTTATATTGTTTTATGGGATAGTTTTTATAGAATCAAACTTCTGAATAAGTTAGAATTTTGGTCTGTTTGAATCCAAAAATTACATTTATCAAGGGAAATTCAAAATCATTATATGTGTTTAATGGTATTAATCATGAAAAAGAAGTAAAGTATTAACCTAACTCATCAAGAAGTGTTGATGGAAATAATTTATCACATCATATTCACTTGTAATATTCCTACTAAATTCGAATGTATAACTTGGAAAAAAAAATGCTCTCTAGAAAAAATAAGTTCAGCTATTAAAAGAGCCGTAAATAGAGAAAAAATATGTCAAAGAATATGTTTTAAGAAACCAGTGGTATCATACTAAAAATGTATTACAAAATATTTTATCAGGTCCTAAAAGGAGTGGTAAAAGAGTATTGAAGTGAATATGACATACATGAAGACTATAGTAACAGAATTAATATTTTTAATATTTATTCATGTTTATCTACTTAATATATGGTATAAACAATCTACTTTGTATAGGATATTCATTTCCTCCATGTAGGATATTTTTTCCAAACAAATAGAATCTGAAAATTGAAAAACAAAAACTTATATCAGAGGATAAAGACTCAGGGGATATATTGATGTATATTAAATGATTTTTTGCCTCATTTGCACAAGGATGAATCCTTAAAAAATATGGAATGTATGAAATAAAAGTGGTATCACTGTCTTAATTTTTAAAAGTGGTATAAATTTATTTTAGAATTTGAATATATGACTCTCATTTTGTTTTAAATCTCATAGAATATATTTTTATTATGATAGTGTGATGAATATCACATGTTTTTTTTGTTTCTATGATTGTGAGAAGATGATGTTTCTAGTATTTTAATTTCAATCATGAGCGACATTGATAACCTTAGTGTTGTTTATTAAATCTACTGTTTACTTCATTGAGAATAGTCTTAATAGGTTCAGATTATATTTTTGAATGATCAAATTAAAATTGTTAAATTTACCCACTGATTTTCTTAGGAAGGTGAAACTGTGTAAGAAAGGGAAATTTTTGAATTTGGCAGTCCAACCAAAAAGTTATAAAAAATAAAATTAGGAAAAAAAAGGTTGAATTGGATTGGTAAACGGGGATATTATTGGAGTGAGAGAAGCCTCACTATCCTCATAGGGGGAAAATAATCCTATTATGAAACCCATCTTGAAAGAAGGGGTATTTTAAATTTTCTTGTATTTTATTCCCACATAATAAAAGGGATAAAATAATATAAAATAAATAGAGAATAAAAAATGTGGATGATCGGTCAACATCACTCTAAAGTTGTAAATAAGTAAAAACATTCAAAGGGAAAGTATGAGATGAATAAGGGGAACCCAATTCATTAAGGGGGAGAAGATCTAAGAAGACCCTCATGGGGATAATTTAATGGATGAAATCTACTTGGAGTCCCTTTGTATTTCATTAAAAAAGGGAAAGATATATTGTAAAGGAATTCTTATCAAAATAATCAAAATGGGGAGAATATTTTGTACCCCTTGGGTTCTATTGTAGTTTTCAGAAATAGGTGAGGACTTGGACTAAGGTGATTATTTTAAAAGATGTGGATATTGTTTGATACCCATAAGTGAGTTTCTTTTTTTTGAAAAGGCGGTCAGTTTAAAGCTTCAGGTTCTAGAAAAAGGTAAATAATTTTTTTACTTATTAGATGTATTGAAAAATAGATGTAGATTTTGTAGTGATTCATGGATCTTAGAATTTATATACAAGGTATATATGGATAAAGAAGATCACACATCCATAATTAAAGAGTTCATAGGAAGATCTATGAAGTTTAAAAGCCATGGGAAAGAGATCTAGAAGCATTTCTATCAATTATGGATGAGTAATATATTCATTTAAAAATCTTACTTAAGTACCCATGTGTGGGGTTTCCTAGGTAATATAATTTTGTAGGGTTGGTGTATGTGAAATCTACTATATATGGGTTATACATAAGGGAATTATGGTACCTTATGAGAAATTTTAATACATATTTCCCTAACATAAGGGATTCATTTATCTATATTTAGATATGTAGTGATTCCCATTATTGGATTTGGGTCTGTGAGGATTCACATATGAAAATACACTAATGTAATGAAATTTGACTATATAAGGGACTTCATGTATATAAATATGAATATTTAAGAAAACTTACCTATGTATGAGTTTTCACCAAGGAAAATACCGGGGAAAATGAAGAAGGATATTGAGGATTTGATGTAGTGAATTTAAAGAAATATATTCATACTATAATGGATGGTTTTATAATGAATATGAAAAAGATATATCCATGAAGTATCCAGAATGCATGAATTTAAATGACATTTTTTTATTTATTTAAGTATTTATTTTGGAAATATACATGTCATAGGGGATCATAGATATGAATTATATAGAGGCTGTCAAAACAACATAGAAATGAACATAGAGGTAGTGTTATGGAAGTTGTAGTGGAAAAATAAATTGTGTGTATTCGCAATACACACTTTATCTATCCTGTAAGAATGATGGAATGATATTTCGAAATAGGGGAGTTCTAGTATGGTGATGTGAAATTTTTTTATTGGGTTTTTAATTTTTTAATATGAATTGAAATACACACTTACTTATTTATAGTGGGATCAAGAAAGAAAAAATGGTGATCTCAAAGTGGACATTCTGCCTTCCAAAATAAAATAAAAGAAGAGATAATGAAAATATCCTTCTATAATTATTTAACACATATTTGAGAAGATTATAACAGTGGAATTTTTGAGCATTCATTGACACATATGATAAAAATATGATAAAATCAACCATGTAGTATATTTGAAAAAAATATTTTAACTCAAAGAAGAAGAAGAGAACTAGGAACCTTCTTGAAGATACTCATTCCTAGAAGTTGAAGGATATTTATACTATGATGTATAGTGACGAAGAAGTAAATATTAATTTATTATAGCAATAATAAGAAGATAAAAATATATATTTTACTATAGTTATGTTAAGAAGCAATGAAGAGTTCACCTGTGAATCCATCTAGAACCAAGGATTTATTCCACCCAACCAATGTTGGAAATGAATGATGTAAGAGTTTATAAATTGTGAGCGTCCTAACTTAGAGTAATGAATGATTGATTAAGAACAAGGTACTATGTCTTCATAGGTTGTGAGACAACCAAGAACCTTTTAAGCATAGCTAGCCCAAGCATGCAGGGACTACAACCTTATAACGACCAAATGTAGTGAGCATAGTAGTTTATCAGTGCATCAACACAATATAGAAAACATGATTCTTAGAGTAGCCTATTGTGGGTGAACCAATTAAAAATCACTATATCTCTTCATACATCACATATTTGTATTCATATGTGAATTTAGTGAGGTTGAGGGTCAATTGAATAGTTTAACATAGTTCCAATGCACATTGGAACAAGATCAATAAAGGAAAATTATGAAATAGGATAAAACCGTTTTAAATTGGGTGAACCCTTATTCACTATGATGCTTAATGGGGAACTAAAAAACATTATCCACTAAAAATTCAACCCTTGGATTATATTTAAGTAGATCCTAACTATTGAAATCCATTTATATTATTGAAGTTCATTCCATAATTAGAAAATGGTTAAAGGAGTTCCAAATCATCAAATATGTCATAACCACTAGTTTTTTTAACTATTTGACATGTAGTATATTAGAAATTTCTATATTGGGAAATGCATTAGGATGAATATGGAATGTTACTTACATTTCCATGATATATAGTTTCTCTAGGAAAAAATACCATTAAAATGGATTAATCCTTGATTTCCTTCCAATTTATCATTTCAACTCCATAGAACCTAATACAAAAAACTTATCCCCATATGGTGTGGTTCTTCTCAAGGAACCCATTTCCATTACCCTTATGAGAGACCTATTAAATTTTTATCACTATTATATATCAACTATTTAATCTCCCATGATATCCAAAAAATATTAAAAAATTCCCACTATGGGCCTCCCCCTATTTTATGTGGATTTTTAATCCAAATATGGCATATACTATGTGTCATCCCTCATCATATCCTAGTTTAAATTTAGGAATTATTAATCATAGATTTATCAATTCCTAGTGAACTGAATTTTATGTTTTTTTATCATATGTAAGTTATAAATAAAGAACCATCCTTGTGTTATTCCTAACATTTAGTTGTGTAAAAAAAGTTATAAAAATTTGAAAAAGTAATAATAATTATGTTTGTTATTTTATACCTATACATATCACAATGTAGTTCAAAACTGTTCAACATTTCAATATTGTTTGAAATTCACATCATGGTCATCCTTCCGAAGGATTAAAAAAATCTTATCATATTAATAACTTTTCCATCAAGAAAAATCGACCATAGAATAGGTATCTAAACCATTTCTTATTGAAATTACTATCGATTGAAATGGATTAAAAAATAGTCACGGGTTCTTAAACTCACAATTTCCAAATTAAACACAACATTTCCAATATCTACACAGTGTGGTGAGTTCTTCCTTAAAAAACATAATTCCAATAAAATCTATATAATTACTTATAATCTCCAAGTATTTATAAAAAAATTATATACTTGAATTATATAATTAAACATAGTAAAAAACCCTTTTAAGCAAGATCTCAAATTTAATCTCAAACTTGATATTCTAAATCCATGTCCTTTTTATATATAGATACTAAGGTGTGTCTTTACATCTCCCCACTAGTGAATCCATGCGAAACCACTTCTACAAATATCCCATGATTATATCAAAAATCTAACCCCAAATATTTCAATTTTAAGTATTATTATATCACTATCAACATGTGTGATCCCGAATGTTCATATTTACCACATCACCATTCACTTAATAAATATAACCTTTAGTTATTTCTAAAAAATAATTCTTAAAAACTCATGGGACAACACATTCTATAAAAAAAATCCATTATCATTAACCTTTAATGTTTTTTAAAGAATACATCACGAAACCTTATTTCTCTAACACTATTTTAAACCTCTTTAATATGTAAAAAAAATAAGCGTGTTCAAGAAAAAGTTAAATTCTTCCAAATGATATCAACAAATTATCACCTCATTTTATTAAAATTAACCATTGAATGTAAAAAATTCAACAACTATAAACTTATTCTAAACTACCTAACATATTCCATCATCTATTATGATATATCTAATATTAGATTAGTCCCTGATCATAAAATTATGAATTTGGTTGAACACTATATAACCAAAGTAGTTAATTTTCTTCAATGGTTTACTTTGATCTTACATTCTAAGGAATCATCCTTTAAAAATATGTATTGATAGAAAAATATAATTTCTTTACCTTTTACCTTAATTTTCTATATTTCTATACACTCTCTTCTTTACATATATTCCTTTTATTTTAATGAATATAAATGTAGTAGGACACATAATTATCTAAAATATACATTTTGAAATTTAAATTAAAAAATTATCTTCTGTTTTCAACCACCATCATTTTATGCCTCATTCAAATCCATTATATGGAATTTAATTCTTTAATACTTCCTTAATATGATCTATGGATTTAATGTAATCATGTTGGAGTATCAAATGTTCCAGAAAAAATTCAAATCATTAAAAGATATAAAATTTGGATAATCTATATAACCATTACTTGGTGCAGTTTTAGTATGTCATATTTTATCTCAACCATTTTAAATTATTAGGAGTTTTTTAATAACCCTAATAACCTCAAGAACACCATGATCTATTGTTTTCGCTATTTTTTTCTTTATGTAAATCCCAATCACCATTTCAATGTGTATTTTTGGAACTCAACTTCCACTATCATTAACCATGACCCCGATAGGTATCCGATGATATAATTCATTTCTCATTTATTATTATTATTTTAACATAATGTTTAACCATATTCATTTCTTTCTTCATGTCTATGGGTGTTTTCTAATAACTATTACCAACTCTATAAAACCATGATATAGTTTTGATTTCCTAAAGAAAACATGGATTTTTTCACAAGCCGTGATAATCAGGCTAGTAATTTTCATTAATCCTTCAAAAACATTTTTATAATATATAGACGATGATGTGTTATATTTTTTACATGGTGTGATTTCAATAAATTCCCCATAAAATATCATATATACTCAAAAATTACTTCAATATTTTTCAATTATTTCTAAAATCATATGACACACTTATAAACTCACGTATACACCTATGAATATTCTAATATCACATGATATTGATAATTATTCATCTTTTTATAATGAAACCCAATAATTTTATGAATATCACTTCAAGAAACCCTTAAAAATTCAAAAACATGAACTCTTGGAACATAAAAAAGATCTTCAAAAACCATTTTTATTGAAATTAATGATGACATATGTGTAGGTAATTATAATGTGGTGGCTTTGGGTCACCAATTCACTAGTGAGAATTTGGTTTCTCCTAGTTTAAGGTCACAACACTCCATCATATACCAATATAAAATTTGTTTTATATTATATGGTTTATCAAAAAAAACTAACCATTAGTTCAATATCATAAGTAAATATAAATATTTTCCCAATCTCTTTAATATATAAAGGATTTCATATTGGTTTTACCATTTTTCAGATATTTACACCCCATATTTTTTATCTCCTCCATGGTTAGAGATCATGATAATATTAGTGTGTATATGCTAAAAATGATAGGGTATGAGGCTGAAATATCCCATATAGAAATTGTGTTGTCTTTTTTTGAATCTATTATATATTTAAGTCATGCTTGTGAAATCCTTTATTACAATAATACTATTTAGATTTGTGGAAATGGAATGACTGACACTAATGAATTTTTTTGGGGTAGACTACATAAAATATAACTATCTTATGCTCAAGGCACTAATCATATGATTATCACTAAATAGGAGGGGTGTTTATGATATAGTTTATATAAAAATTTGCATCATTATTTTTTTTTTAAATTTGAAAGAGGCTAAATATTATAGAATTAAATTATAAAGAAATTTGAATTTTGACTATATGGATTAGAGGAAGGGAGATTCAATAATTTATTATAATATAAGATATATATTTAATAGGTTAATTGTATGGAGTATAATATTAAGGTGAAATTTGAGGTGTTTGGTAAGTGATAAGAAAGAGGGTTTTGAAAAAAGGAGCCATTAGGTATTCAGTACAACTTCCCTGGTTACCCAGTGAAAGGGATAGTTGTGTTATACCATTGGTTAGGTCATAGGGTAGTCAGTGGTGTTCCTCTAGGTATATATTGGGGAACTTGGTACCCAATGGAGTTACACCACCTACCCAATAATCCAAAGGATCCTTTTAAAAAAAGGGGGAGCATAATTATAATTTCATTTTCACCCACCATTTAACTTAGCTATGTAGGGAAACAAAGTAATTGAATCTTATATGTACTCTCCCAAAATATTTTCCCTTGTCTCCTTAAAGAATCTAAGTATAATCGATGTGTGTTAGTGTTCTAGACTGAGGAGTGTTTCCTGTGATTCTTTATTTATTACCCCTCGATTTACATTTAATTTACAACGATATTAGTAAGTGATTGATTATATATTTCTCTAGTTTATGGTGAAATTTATACCAAATTGTGGGAATATTTCATGACGTGTTGAGAGGATACTTTTAGGGGAATAAAACCCCCATTTATTTCCTTTTTGATAAATGTAAGTCACTCAGTGAGTTTTCCTAAGTATTTTATCAATTACATTATAAATTGGTGATTAAAAGGGAGTCAAAATGTGTTATTTTTCATGTAGAAGTGACAAAGAGATTCCTTGTACCTTCAACACATTTTAATTCGTCGTTTTTATGTCACAATGATGCTCATTTATGTTTTTTTGGTTCATAACCATTTTATTAGATATGTAAAAATTTATTATAAATGTTTATAAATAATTATTTACTCTTAATGGATCAAGATAAGAGATTGGGATGTATATTGTTCTTAGTGAAGGCTTAGGTAAAATTTGAATGAACATTATGAAAGGAGAATAAGTCTTATAATGAGGTCATTTATCCAATATTTATTAAGCATTGTATATTTTTTGTTGGTGCATGTAATGTGATGTGTAGGCAAGGAAGACTTGTGTCAAGGTTACTCAAGTGGGTATCAATAGGGATCTAGAATATTTTTATAAATATTTAAAACCTGTTAGTATTGGAACGTACATTACCATTATATTGATATAATCTTGGGTTAATTTTGTTGTTGTGTAGCTCAAATAATATTAAGTTAGTTACAAGAATTGATGCCAAATCGATATCAGTGTTGGGAGGCATGTGGGAGAGGTCTTAGTTTCTCTATTTGAATCATAAAAGGGGCTTCAATGAGAATTTATTTCGGGATTTAATGTAACATAATATGATTACCACAATGGATTTGGTTCACAAGAGGGTTGAGGAATGATCTTCGATCATGGAAGGTTACCTCGATAGTGATTATCTTGAGTGTAAAGGGTTGGATGTCAAGATTACCAATGAAAGAGAAAGGTTGTATTAGTTGGATATGAATTGGATTATGATGGTAGAATAGGAATAGACCATTGTGTTTATATCCCATGGGTGGTTTTCCCAAGGTTTTATAATGGGAATATATATAAGGAAAACCTAGGGATTGGGTATTCACCTTATTGATGAACAAAGGATGATTATTAAATTGAATAATAAATATATTACTAAGTGGGAGATCCTACCAAGTATAGGAATATTTAGTTCACAATATAACTAGAATTAGCGTGCGAGTTAATATATAGAAGGTTTAAGTTAAGGCCTATGATCATATGGTTATTCTAGGTATAATCTAATGTAAAGTTGGTAGTGTCTTGGGTGGACAGAACTAGGTAAATTGTGTTGTCTAAGTATATTTTTAGGTGATGGAATGTATTTTTTATCGGATAAGAGATTAAAGGGATGTTTCAAGGTATATCCATGGGTTAGGAGTGGCCTGCTAGATGTTTGATTATATTTATATTTATGAAAAGTATTCGATGATAGAAGAAAAAATGAGCTATATTTGTCCATATATTCATTTTTTTCAAATATATGAATTAATATAGGATCATATCTCATTTTTAGAGATGTAGGGATGTAACCCAATAGTGTGTTTTAGAGGGAGTGAATTACCACTAAGTAGCATGTTCTAGAGATTGGGTGTTGGGACCCAATGATGTGTTCTTGGAATTAAAAGTTTAGGCATGGATATATGTTCTAAATGGTGGTAGTTATAACCCTAAAATTTATTACAATTGGTAATAATCACATATTATCTAGTTTTTCTAGAGAGAGGGAGTTATGAATTGACGTATGGGTTCCAAAGGGTTAGATTTGTGACCTGGTTTGGGGCTTTAGAGTACTATGTTATGAGAATCATGTGATGAGAAACATTACTCCCTACCATTGGATGAAGTATGTAGGGTCAAATGTTATGGTGGTCTGGTTAGAATATAATGGATTTCTTTATGTGTTAAATGTTTACTATTATGACTTTCTTTATCCCATAGTACATACACTCAGAAATATTCATATGGAAGTTTTTAGGGGACCCATTGATGGTAGCCTATTAAATTTCATTCTCACACCATGCACACTCACTCTAGTGGATATACAACCCTTATTATTTTGATATAGATTGAGTAAATATCCTAATGGTCAAGCTAAAACTAGAGTTGTTTAGTAGGGCTAGGAGTTGATCTTGAGGTGAGGTCGATGAGTTAGTATGTGACAATATTTACATTTTATTTAATATATTTTATGAATAATATGTTTATAATTTATTAGTTAAGGTAAATTCAATATTTTATATTATATATATATTTAACATGGATTTTATTTTGATATAGTGTGTGTTATAGTGTTGTTATTACCAGATTTTTACTATAATTCAATATTTTGTTTTAATGGTCTGTTTAACTTTCAACCTTTTATTAGAAGTTTATAGTTATGAAAATAAGGGTATAGTCTTCTCAAGGTATATAAATTCCCACACTATAACTTGATAGAATTTGGTGTATGAGGAGACTCACTAGAGGACATATAGACTCACTTGTCTTTATCACTTAGATTACCCAGACTCGGGTTTTACAAATGGAATCATAACATTTTTTTTGGTTTTATTACTATTTGGGACATTGTTGATGGGAATATTTTCAGTTTTATCTTTGTAATTACAATGGACTTATGCACCATGAACAATTTTTTTATGGAATTCCAATTTACCAAGGCCCTATATTTGAGGTTATTTCCTTTCATTGTTATAGTTAATTTTTTTTCTAATGTATAATATTTTTAAATTGATTTATTTTTAATCATGGTGAGGTGTGATTAGAGGTCATGTGATTATGAATCGTACATACCATGTAGGTTCACATGAACATGTTAAGACATATGTGTGTTTGGGAAAAGGTTTTATGAAAATGTCCCTTGAGGAAATATTTTTTGAAAACAATTTTTAATTAAAAAATTTTAATAATAAGGGTTTAATTAATTAAAATAAAATAATAAATTTTTCATCCCTTTATTAAATAACTTGAGGTAATATAAATTTACCAAATCCTAATGAATTTTCTTATATATGTACTTCTTACTGATGACTCTTTGTATATGCATGTGGTGTGATGATAGCCCTTAATTGGGTGTAGTAGAATTTAGTGTCTTAGAAAAAATTAATATTCGAGTTTTAGTTTGGGGTAAGTATTAATATGAGTTTTATAGGTTAGATGTGGTATGATACTATTATGGGGTTTCCAAATGTTTGGAGACCTTGAGTTGATGAATTTAGGCTTGTGTTAAACCTTAGGTATGTTTGGTAATGAAAAAAAGTTAATTTTTCAAAGTTAGTGATGAGATATGGGGTAGATGGAATTGGTTATATAAGGCCCCATCCTTAAAAATTACTTAATCTTGAGTTACATTAATAATACACGTTGAGGATATTTTCAGGTTTAGATTTTTAGAGAATTAGATCATAAAACATGAATTACATTCCACATTTAAAGAAAGTGGTTACATAAAAGATAGTACTCATTTTTCCCATCAACGGAACATATTTAAAATAAAACATGGATTCTTTCTTGACACTTCATTGACACTATCATCATATCAAGTACCCTTACCTTGACCTGTGAAAAACATTTCAAAAACTTGGGATGAGCATAAAAAGATCAGTAAGGGATATAAAAATATTGAAAGGAAACATGAGTACATGTATAAATAAGAATCAATGAAATCATACTCTACTCATAAAACATAAGCACTTAAACATACCTCATCAAATCCTGAATAAATCATAGAAATCAAAAGACATAAACGTAACTTGAGGCATTCATAACATTCTTACGTAGGGAGTAACCCTCTTGGTTACGTTTGGAATACCCATCACAGTATATTCCCTAAATCTCTTCGGAGAAACCATAATGTTTAACTCCTTTGCATTAACCAATGCATTGGAGAGCTATATTAGGCTCAACTACCCTTAGTTTATCACGGAACCACCCGTCTTCATAATAATACCCAAGTACCATAACATAATCGTATCACATAAAACATGCATAAAGAAAACATAACACTTCCAATTTTCAATCACAAGATATAAATACAACACATTGATATAAAAACATTATGAAAACAATTTTCAATTCCAAAATAAAATAAAAGTAAAACATGGTATTTATTTTTCTTAAAAAAAAGGTATGGCTTGTAGAGGAAGCCGAAACTCAAATAATGGTCACGACGGCGGAGAAGTTGTTGTCACCGCATACGTACAACAAAAACATTACATTTTTTCATTTAGTAAAACACTTCATATAAAAAAGATTCCTCTTGGATAAATGTAAAAGTCAAAGGGGTTTATACACCATATAAAAGAAGGTTGTGTATAAAACAAAATATGCCTCAATGAAAGGAGATTGAGAAAAAGTCCCATACATCAGGTCCAACTTGACTCGATCATTATTTAATGTCCTGAATAATAAACTTGAGTTAATTTCTACTTTCTTAAGAACCTTTTTCATGTTAATTATTCGTTTTATATCACTTATTACCAGGTCATGAACACTATGTAATTATTTAAGTTAATAACGACCGTTTTAACGATCCTTGGTACTTGAGTAAAAAATAAACTCTTTATAATTACAAGTTGTTTATGTATCCATTATATCCAGAGTTATAAGCATGATTTAGATGTCATATATATCATATATATCCAGTATATACATGTATTTATAATATTATATAACGTTTAGAGGTAAGAAATGAAATTCACTGTTCATGGAGACGATAAGCCGTACGTACGCATGAACGCTACATTCATTTCTATTTCATATTTTATGGAATGGAATAATAATGATATAAAGGTATATTATAATTTCATTATAATATCATATACAATATCATTAATTACATCCTTTATACGTCCCACATATGGCATTAACGAATCAAATCACTTTGAGGGGGCGGTAGTCCGCACTTTCTAAAATGAAGATATCGCGTTTACCCACAATGGAAACCATAAAGGTATGGAATAAATGAAAAATATAGAAGCTTAAGTAAAACATAAACATATTATATATCATATATATGTATAGTGTCATCTTAATAGAAACCTTTGAAGGTGTTAAAAGAATATTGAACTATCATTGTTTTGTGAGGTAGAAATTCTCCATCCACGGAAACAGTATGTTCTTTAACCATTAGATGTAGGTGTGTGTAAGTGTAGCTAGAATCCTTCTTATAACAACATCCTAGTATATGTACGATACTGGTTTTGTTACAAAAGAAATGAATAAAAATAGTTTATGGGGTTGGAGAAGCAAAATAAAACATAAAAACACAAGAGAAGACACTACCTTTAAATCGGGTAACTCTTTTTGATTTGAGATCAAAGGCTTACTTGGGGAGACTTCTGCCCAAAGTGAGGCTTCCAAGTGTTAGAGAGGGATGTTGAGAGACAAAATGGGTAGGTTTTGGCCGAGTCAAAGGCTTTGGAAGTGTGGGTAAGGTGGTAGGGGTGGGGTCCTTTTATAAGAGGAAAGGAGGGGCACTCTTGGAAAGTTAAGAAGAGATACTTTGTTATAAAATGATTTTCGGATAAAAAAGGACCCAAAATTATAAATTTCGAGGATAAGGTGATAAGGGTTCGAAATCCACCCATCGAATAGGTTTTTGACAATTTTTGGTTATAGATTTTACATTATATTTTCATTTTATTTAAATCGTTAAATAATGAGGTAATCGCTGCATCATCATGGTGTCATAAATAATTTAATTTATTTAATTTATAAAAATTATAAAAAAAATAACACGATGTATTAAATATTTTTAGATTTCTAATGACTATTTATAGTAAAAAATCTGACTTGCATAACACCATGTAAAAATTGTTTTAGTAAAATAACTCATGTTTGTGACATTTTTAATTTTAACATTAAATACAAAGTTATTAATGTTATTTCCCCACCAAAGTGGCTCCATGGGGTCTCCAAGTTGACCCATGGAGTGTCTTGGTCGTCCATGACACATCCAATAAGGGTAGGACATGTGTCTAGGTCATTTCATATTATTAAAACATTATTTATACCTTAAATTACACTAATTACCTCTAATCGTGATTAAAAACTTAAAAGTTACTATTCACCAAAAAATTATTTTAATCCCATTGAACCACATTTTACTTCTTAATGACAAACATGTATGTCGGATTTTTGAAATTTAAAACACAGAGGTGGTAAAATTTCATTTAAATGAAAAATCAGTTTTTTAAGTACCACTTAGTGGTTTCACTATTCATCAAAAATTGATGTTTTTCAGAAAAATAACAAAAATTTACCCTAAGATATATTTGATATTCAGAATTAAAAAATGATGTCTATTTTACAAAATTCAAAACATATAAGTTTCATTAATTAATTTAATAATTAATTCCCGCTGTCAAAACAAATAGCGTGTTTTTATGAAATAAAAGTATCAAAAGATTGACACTAGTTTAAGTCCAATTTCAAAGTAAAATTATTTCCAATGACCACCATTGGATTAAATGGTAAAAATATATTCTAATTTCACTTTAAAACCATTTCAAAAGATAATCTAATCATATAAATAAATTAGATTAAAAGAGGTTTTGAATTAAAATACAACATTTCTCATTATTCATTAAAAAATGAACTTTATCGGAAAAATACCAAAAATTTACCGAAAGTAAATTTCAATGTCCCAATCATAAAGAATAGGTTTATTTTTACAAATAGAGATTATAAAATTTACAAAAGTTTGATTTAAAAATGGTTTTCCATCAAAAGGCAGTAAAACAATCTTTTAAAAATATTAGTGTATTCCATGCTTAAGATTGGATTTATTCTCATTTTAAGCCTCTAAAACACTATCTAATTCACTAATAGACATAGATAAAAATATATATTATTCATTACTTACTTGGGATGTTACCTCCTTCCCCCCTTTAGAAAATTGCGTCCCCGCAATTTATTTACTTATCGAATAAGTGGGGGTATTTAGCCCTAATTGCATTTTAAGATTCCCATGTTGCCGCTTCAATCATGTGGTTTTTCCACAAAACCATTACCTGATGATTCACCTTATTCCATAACACTTGCTTTTTGTGGTAAAGAATCTGGACCGGTTGTTCCTCATAAGATAGTTTCTCTTCCAGCTGAACTACCTCTGGACTCAAAACATGAGATGGATCTGGCATGTACTTCCTTAACATTGAAACATGAAAAACATTATGTAACTGAGACAAACTCGGAGGTAAAGCCACTTGGTAAGCAACTGATCCAACTCTCTCCAGAATTTCATATGGTCCAACGAACCTTGGACTCAGCTTTTCTTTCTTACTAAATCACATCGCACTTTTCCATAGTGAGACTTTGAGAAAAACATGATCACCTACCTCAAAAAAGATATCCTTCCTCCTATTGTCCGCATAACGCTTTTGCCTGGTCTAAGATATTCTCATGTGTTTCTGTATCAACTGAACATTTTATACCAACTCTTCTACCAATTCTGGTCCCATCAGCTTCCTTTCACCCACTTCATCCCAGAAATCTGGAGTTCGACACCGCTTCCCATATAACGCCATAAATGGTGCCATCTGTATACTTGAATGAAAACTGTTATTATATGAAAATTCAACCAAAGAAAGATGTTGGTCCCAACTTCCCTGATAATCCATCGAACAAGAACGTAGAATATCTTCCAAATTCTGAATTTTTCATTCTTACTGCCCATCTGATTGAGGATGAAAAGCTGTACTAAAATTTAATTTAGTACCCAACGAATTCTGAAGGCCTTTTCAAAAGTTAGAAGTAAACCTGGGATCACGATCAGATACAATGGAGAGATGAACTCCATGTAACCTGACTATCCCTTTAAGATACAAAAGATAAAGTTGATCTAGGGAAAAAATATCTCGAATATGAAGAAATGAGCAAATTTAGTCAAGCGATCAACAATAACCCGGATTGAAATATTACCTCGAGGTGTCTTCGGCAATCCCACAACAAAGTCCATGGATAGATTCTCCCATTTCCATTATGGTACTGGTAATGGATGAAGTATCCCTTTCGGTAACTGTCACTCTGCTTTAAACTGTTGACATGTCAAACACTTCACAGTAAAATCAGCAATATCCCTTTTCATTTTGTCCCACCAGTAATACTACCGCAGATCTCTGTACATCTTAGTACTGCTAGGATGAACTGAAAATGGAGAACTATGAGCTTCACATAACAACTCTATCTTCAACTGTGAATCACAAGGCACCCACAATCTCTTCCCAAATCTCAAAACACAATCATTATCAATGTTGAATTCAGGCAACTTACCCTTCTGAACTTGCTCTACCTTTTTCTGCAACTCACTATCTTGCTTCTATGCTTGCTTGATCTTGTATGATAGAGAAGATTTCACGGATATCTAAAAAAAAACAGAAGAACATCCTACAACAAAAAATTCTATGCCAAAGTTCATCAAATACTTAACCAAAGGATCACGTTCCAAACACAATATTTTTAATGAAGCATTACTTTTTAGACTCAAAGCATCAGCCACTTTATTTTTTTTCCCAGATGGTAATGAATTGTACAATCATAATCCTTGATTAGTTCTATCCATCTCCTCTGTCTCATGTTCAATTTTTTCTAAGTGAATATATACTTTAAACTTTTTTGATCGGTATATATTTCACACTTTACTTTATACAAATGATGCCTCCAAATTTTTAAAGCGAAAACACCAGCAGCTAATTCCAAATCACATGTAGGGTAATTTACCTCATGAGTTTTCAACTGTAGTAAAGAATAAGCAATTACCTGATCATTATGCATTAAGACAAAACCAAGTCATTTCAATGAAGCATCACTGTAGATAACAAACTCACCATTCCTGGAAGGTAGTGCCAAAACTAGATCATTCACCAATTTTATTTTCAGTTCCTGAAAACAATCATCACATTCTTTTGTCCAGATAAAATTAACACCCTTCCGAGTAAACTGAGTCATTGGACTAGATAACCGTGAAAAATTTCTAAAAATCCTTCGGTAATAGCCTTCCAAACCAAGGAAGCTACAAATATCAGTTACATTTGTGGTTCTTGGCCATTCTTCAACAAATTTTGTTTTTGTAGGATCCACAGTTATTCCATCTTTAGAAACAATATTACCAAGGAAACAAATTTGTTGGAACCAAAACTCACACTTGATGAATTTCCCATACAATTTCTTTTATTTTAAGGTTTTCAAAATAACCCTTAAATGTCTTTCATACTCCTCTTTACTTTTGGAAAAAACCAAAATATCATCAATAAAAACAACCAAATTTTTTCACCAGAGTCAACTAAGCCATCACTGCAACAAACTGTTTAGTTCTGATTCCAACTATATCAGGATGCTGATTTGAAAGGTCATTTCCCTCTGTATGCCTTCCCAGAAAATCAGTTCTATTTCCTCTATGAAAAACCATTATTAACACAGAAATATCTTAGGAGAAGGGACATGGTAATATTTAAATGCTATATCATTTCAATTTTACCATAATTTTTTTTGGATAATCATTTAATAGAATTCTAACTCCTAAAGTTATCTAAACTCACCTCTGATAGAAACTATAAGGCCCCAGCCTTAAACATTACTTAATCTTGAGTTACATCATGAATACACATTGAGGATCTTTTCAGGTTTAGAGTTTTAGAGAATTAGATCATAAAACATGCATTACATTCCACATTTAAACAAAGTGGTTACATAAAAGATAGTACTCATTTTTCCCATCAACGGAACATATTTAAAATAAAACATGGATTCTTTCTTTACACTTCATTGACACTATCATCATATCAAGTACCCTTCCATTGACCTGTGAAAAACATTTCAAAAACATGGGATGAGCATAAAAATATCAGTAAGGTATATAAAAATAAGGAAAGGAAACATTAGTACATGTATACATAAGAATAAATGAAATCTACTCTACTCATAAAACATAATCACATAAACATACCTCATCAAATCATGAATAAATCATAGAAATCATAAGACATAAAGGTAACTTGAGGGATTAATAACATTATTACGTAGGGAGTAACCCTCTTGGTTACGTTTGGAATACCCATCACAGTATATTCCCTAAATCTATTCGGAGAAACCTTAACGTTTAACTCCTTTGCATTAACCAATGCATTGGGGAGCTATATCGGGCTCACCCGCCCTTAGTTCATCATAGAACCAACCATCTTCATAATAATTCCCAAGAACCATAACATAATCGTATCACATAAAACATGCATAAAGAAAACATAACACTTCCACTTTTCGGTCACAAGATATCAATACAACACATAGATATAAAAACATTATGAAAACCATTTTCAATACCAAAATAAAAGAAAAGTAAAACATGGAATTTATTTTTCTTTTAAAAAAGGCATCGCTTGTAGAGGAATCCGAAACTCAAATAATGGTCAAGGCATCGAAGAAGTCGTTATCGCCGCATATGTACGAAAAAAACATTCCCTTTTGTCATTTAGTAAAACACTTCGTATAAAAAAGATTCCTTTTGGATAAATGTAAAAGTAAAAGGGGTTTATACACAGTATAAAATAAGGTTGTGTATAAAACAAAATATGCCTCAATGAAAGGAGATTGAGATGATGTCCCATACCTCAGGTCTGACTTGACTCGATCGTTCTTTAACGTCCTGAATAATAAACTTGAGTTAATTTCTACTTGCTTAATAACCATTTTCAAGTTCATTATACCTTTTATATCACTTATTACCAGGTCATGAACACTATGTAATTATTTAAGTTAATAACGGTCGTTTTAACGATCATTGGTACTTGAGTCAAAAATAAACTCTTTATAATTACAAGTTGTTCATGTATCCATTATATCCAGATTTATACTAATGATGTAGATATCATATATATCATATATATCCAGTATATACATGCATTTATAATATTACATAACGTTTAGAGGTATGAAATGAAATGCACCGTTCATGGAGACGGTAAGCCATATGTACGCCTGAACGCTACTTTCATTTCAATTTAGTATTTTATGGAATGGAATAATATTGATATAAAGTTATATTATAATTCCAGTATAATATCATATATAATATCATTAATTACATCCTTTATACGTCCCACATATGGCATTAACGAATCAAATCACTTTGAGGGGGCAGTAGTCCGCACTTCCAAAAATGAAGATATCGCATTAACCCATAATAGAAACCATAAAGGTATGCCATAAATGAAAAATAAAGAATATTAAGTTAAACATAAACATATTATTTATCATATATAAATATATTGTCATATTAATGGCCACCTTTGAAGGTGTTAAAATAATATTGAACAATCATCGTTTCGTGAGGCAGAAATTCGCCATCCACGGAAACAGTATGTTCTTTAACCATTAGATAGAGGTGTGTGTAAGTGTAGCTAGAATACGTCTTTTAAAAACATCATAGTGTATGGAAGATACTGGTGTCTTTACAAAAGAAATGAATAAAAATAGTTTATGGGGTTGGAGAAGCAAAATAAAACATATGAACACAAGAGAAGACACTACATTTAAATCGGGTAACTCTTTTTGATTTGAGCTCAAAGGCTTCCTTGGGAAGACTTCTGCCCAAAGTGAGGCTTCTAAGAGTTATAGAGGGATGTGGAGAGATAAAATGGGCATGGTTTGGCCGAGCCAATGGCTTTGGAAGTGTGGGTATGGTGGTAGAGGTGGGGGCCTTTTATAAGAGGAAAGGAGGGGCACTCTTGGAGAAAAGATACTTTGTTATAAAATGATTTTCTGATGCAAAAGGTCCCACAATTATAAATTTAGAAGATAAGGTAATAAGGGTTCTAAATCCACCCATCCAATAGGTTTCTGACAAGTGTAGGTCATAGATTTTACATTATATTTTGATTTTATTTAAATTTTTAAATAATGAGGTAATCGCTGCATCATCATGGTGTCATAAATAATGTAATTTATTTAATTTCTAAAAATTATAAAAAACATATCATGATGTATTAACTCTTTGTAGCTTTCTAATTACTATTTATAGTAAAAAATATGACTTGGATAACCCCATGTAAAAATTGTTTTAATAAAACAACTCATGTTTGTGACATTTTTAATTTTAACATTAAATAAAAAGTTATTAATGTTATTTACCCACCAAAGTGGCTCCATGGGGTCCCCAAGTTGACCCATGGATTGTCTTGGTCGCCCATGACACATCCAATAAGGTTAGGACATGTGTCTAGGTAATTTCATATTATTAAAACATTATTTATACCTTAAATCACACTAATTACCTCTAATCGCGATTAAAAACTTAAAAGTTACTATTCACCAAAAAGTTATTTTAATCCCATTGAACCAAATTTTAATTCTTAATGACAAACATGTATGTCAGATTTTTTAAATTCAAAACACAGAGGTGGTAAATTTTCATTTAAATGAAAAATTAGTTTTTTAAGTACCACTTAGTGGTTTCACTATTCATTAAAAATTGATGTTTTTCAGAAAAATACCAAATATTCATCCTAAGATATATTTGATATTACGAATTCAAAAATGATGTTTATTTTACAAAATTCAAAACATATAATTTTCATTAATTAATTTAATAATTAATTCCTGTTGTCAAAACAAATAGCGTGTTTTTATGAAACAAAAGTACCAAAAGATTGACACTAGTTTATGTCCAATTTCAAAGTGAAATTAATTCCAATGATCACCATTGCATTAAATGGTAAAAATATATTATAATTTCACTTTAAAACCAATTAAAAAGATAATATAATCATATAAATAAATTAGATTATAAGTGGTTTTCAATTAAAATACAACATTTTCACAATTCATTAAAAAATGAACGTTATCGGAAAAATACCAAAAATTTACCCAAAGTAAATTTCAATGTACCAATCATAAATAATAAGTTTATTTTGACAAATAGAGCTTATAAAATTGTCAAAAGTTTGATTTAACAATGGTTTTCCATTAAAAGGCAGTAAAACAATCTTTTAAAAATATTAGTGTATTACATGCTTAAGATTGGATTTATTCTCATTTTAAGCCTCTAAAACACTATCTAATTCATTAATAGACATAGATAAAAATATCTATTATTCATTAATTACTTGGGATGTTACAGGTTAGACCCTATCTTATTGGACAATGAAAGTGAGAATAATTAAAGAGAGATAAAAATTACGGTAAGATTGGTTGAATGGGATAATAGGGTAGTGAAAAATCATGTGAAATCACATGGATAAAACTTAAGGTTTTAGAGTAAGTCTCAATAATTTGGTCATATATTTTAATAAAGGAAAGGAATTGGGTGTTTACGTATCATATGGATTATAAGGATAAGATATAGTGATTTTATATGTATGGGAATTATAGTAAATCTTTTATCTTGGAGGCAATAAAGTATGTGGTTGTGTAATGTACATGGTATATATGATTATATAATGTAGATTTTATAGGTTAGCAGTGAGGTTGATGAGATTATATATATATAATGATTGTGTAGATAAGGAAATTTATATGTATTCAGTGTATTTTTATTGAATAAAAGTTGGAATCAATATTTTTAAAGGATTTAAAATCCTTGGTAGTACAATGAGGTGATCATTCCATGCATGTTGTGGTAGACTCAATTGTGCAGTATGGAACTACTGACGGAGAATAACTATTTCTAGGGATATAGTTACATGAATATAGAAGTTATGGATTGGAATTAATATTATATATGAGTGTAATTAGAATGAAATGATATTATGATAGAGAGGACTTATGTGACTGGGTTTGGTGAGAATGGGTGATAAATATATGGGAAAGTATGATTACTAGTAGTTGGATTCAACTAGATCAATAGGAATATTTATTTGGTAAAATGTTCATGGATTAAAATAACTTGGAATATGGATGATGTAATGTCAATAGGTGGTAGTGTCTAGTGAAGAATACCCTTTGTGACATCCTTAGTATAAGACACTGCGACCATGAATATGGTATATGAGGGGAGTGATAATAGTGAACATGGATGTTTAAATTTTATAGAGAAGTACTGAAAAATAATTAGAGGATTAAAGTATACTTATGTAGGTATTGATATTGTCTAACCAATATTTTAGAAGCTTAAAATTTTTATATAATGGTATTTGGGTAGGATTTCAAAAGTTCAAAAAATTAAGACATTCAAGTGGAAGAGGATCGTTAAGTTCAAAATGAAGGAAAAGGAATTTATCAACCTAGAAAATTTGGTATGTTTATAGAGTTTTTAATGAATATCGATAAGGATATATAGATTTTTCAATAGTTTATTTATGGGAAGCAATTCATAGTTACTAGAATTCATTGATTAATGTTTTATTAGGTTCAATGAATGGTATCAGACATGTTACTAGAAACTCGACTGTATCACTGTTTTATAGTGATAAATAATTGTTGAAAATTACATACAATGTCCTTTTAAACATACTAATTTCATAGGAGCTATGAGCAGGGTCCATGTCTAAAAATTGATGGGTTTTATTGAGTGGGTATCATATACCATGATTCGTGGAAAATTTAGTATTTAGGAAGATTAGTGATAAATAAGAAATGATTAGGGAAATCTTATAAAGGTGAAATCTATATTGGTCACATGATCTGTTAACCTTATGTGTTAATTAAAAAAATAACAACATATTTTAGAAATAAAAAGAATATTTTTTGGATGATGGGTGTAGTGTACATAGTGGTTAGTGATCAGTGTATTTTATAAGATATCTAAAAAAATAACTGAAACTAAGAAGTTAAATATGATGCTTTCCTAGGGTTAGAACATATAGGAAAATAATGGTAAATTTTTTTTTATGATCAGTTTGATTGAAACTTGGAATAGAATAATTCATCACAAATCAGTATTTTATATTATTGATATTTTAATATAATGAATTTGGGTAATAGAAAAAATCTTGAATGAGAGATTGTGCGTGTGTGAGAATAATTTGAGCGGAGTAGCAGAATCATGTTAGTGTGTTTAGACTGGGTATTGAACCTAACCATATTACCAATATTGAGTGGTTGAGTTCAACATTGGAAATTATTTTCCTCTAAATATGTCACCATAGTGATAATGTTAAAAATGCATGTTGTAGTGGTGGATGTAACACTACCGAGTGGGAAAGGGAATGATTTAAGAGAAATTTGATAGTAGAGTATTGAATAGTAATTTATGTGTGTTATTATATATGGATATGTAAAATCAAAGTTGGGAACATTGTTTAGGAGATGATTGAGATTTGTGATAGATTACATCAGGAATCTTTTGGAAGAAAAACGTTTATAGGGTTGGGTGTGGAAGTGGAACATCAATATTCCATGGTAACTTATAGGTGTGAGGTAAACATCATTACTTAGTGATGATAATGGTTTTTTAAAGATATGAGATAATGATTATCAGGGAAAAGAATCTCTATAATGGGAAGTTTTTAATGACCCTAATCATTATGTGCTAGTACAACAAAAAAGAGGGTGGATATTAGAGAATTAAAATTTGGGTGATTTGAAAATTTTAGTATACAAATTAGTATATGAGAGTTTTATTCATTTTATAGATGTTATGATAAAGTATTTAAAGGTGGAAGTTTTAATAGAAATTACCTGATAAAAAATTTGATGTGTTCAGTTCTGAGAATGGAGAGGGAGGTAGAAGTTGGAGCCACCATGTACCCAATTTTGATCCATTGGGTACTCGATAAAGTTCTACTGGGTGCCCCGTGGGAAACTAAGTACCTAGTGGGGTACCTCAAGTAACCGATAGTACCTGAGTTACATTTAAAAAATAATGGGAATAAACATATTTTCATGGTAAACATAGTCAATTTAGACAACAGGGAATATAAGGAGATGAATTTTGGCTGACCACCCTCCCATATTTCTTCTTAGGTTCCCTCTATGAATCCAGGTTACATCAGAGTGAATTTGTGAATTAGATTGACATAAAATCCCTTCTATACATCATCTGTTACTCCTCCCCTTGGATTCCGTTTCATTTTTGAGGATTCTAGTTAGAAATTATTGATGTATTTAACTAAATCTTGGTGAAATCCTTCTTGAATGATGAGTATTTTTAGTATAGTGGCTAGAGGACATAAAATGGGGAATAACACACTTCAATTATCTGAATTTCAATAAAGGTAAGTCACCAAGTGAATTTTACATAATATTATATCAATTAATTTCTAAATTAGTGATATTTTGGGAGTTGAATCAGAATTATATTTCTTATAGGAGTGATAGATATATGCCATGGAACATATTTTCACTATTAGAAGTGGTTTCAATATCTTCTTTCAACTCAATGAGGTTATCATGGTCCATACCTATTTTATTAGTTAAGTTACAATTATTATAAATGTTTGTAATAAATTATTTGGCCTTAATGGAATGAGATAAGAAATAGGAAGCCTGATGATCATTAGTGTGGGATTGTGAAAAGGTTAATGGAATTTTTCTAATAGAGTGTACATATTATAATGATATTGGTGTCCCCAAATGTATTAATCCCTGTATAATGTGTGTTAGTGTACACAATATGATATGATGGTAGGGAAGACTCATACATATGTTATTTTAGTGGGTACTGAGAGAGATCAAACTTTTTATGACAAATTGATTAAACCTATTAGGAATAGAATAAACATTACATTCATAGTGTAATAATAATGGGATAATTTTGTGGCTGTGTAACTATAGGAAGCTTAAATAAGTCAGTTGAATAGATTCTAAATCAATATTGGGGTTGGGAGGGAAGTCCAAGAGGTCTCAGTTGACCTCTTGAAATTATATAAGGGGTTCCAATGAGAATGAGTTCGATGATAAATTATTTAATAATGTTCATTATATAATTTTTATTTCTCTATATAGGGCCAAAGAATGAATATAGAGATTAAGAGTCCACCCCATTGGTGATTAGATAGAGTGGAATGGGTTTGATGTTTTTAGATCTAGTAAGGCTGAGGGGTTTTTTGAAGAAATTAAAATTGTTGGATTAAATGGTGGTGTATTATATTTAGATGATCTAATTTATTGTGGACCATGATATTTATTTATAATGGATGGTATGTTTCTGTTAAAATAGGGTATTCACATTAGGGGATCTTATGGGACATGATATCACATTATTTGTGAATCAGAGATGTTGTAGAAATTGTATAGGTCAATTTTGACTAAGTGAGAAAAACTTCCATGAGTAGGATGGTTTACCTTCTAACATGAATTGAATTATCTTGGGATTTGTGATCAAGAATATTTGGGTTTGGGCCTTTGTATGAATGGTAATCATATGGATAATCATGTATAAATAATGTAGTGCCAGGAGTGGATGGGGATAGGAAGATAGTGTTGTCCATGATGTTTTTATTTGAGGGCTAGGAAATTTTATGGGACATGATATATGATGGATGTATAGAGGTATAAATAAGGGATGTAAATATGTTGTTATATGCCTATGTTATTATTTATTTCGTTATAGGTGTCAAATATTAGAAAATGTCAACATGTCATGTTTCTATATTGGTGATGGTTTCTTTACAATGGATTAGATATTTTAGGACACTCTATCATTTTTAGAGAGTGAAGTCCCAAAGAGATGACATGTTTTTTAGAGTTAGATCAAATACCCAAGAATTCATTTTAAAGAGTGGGAGTTGTGATGCAATTTATGATTTCAGAGAGTGGGAGTTATGACCCAAGTACATGTTTTTGAGGGTGGGAGATTTAACCTGATCAAAGATACAAGATGGTGTGACTTGTAACATCCTTGATATAGTTCAACTCCAATATGACTACATTGGGTATCCATATACAACATACATGCCTCCCCAAACGCCAAAAGCTACTGAATAGTAAAAGGGATCTGATAATATCTTGGGAAGACTGTACCTCATAGATCTACTAATCATAAATCAAATTATAAGTATAAAAAATATCATACATCTTGATAAACTATAATAAAAAATCCTTATAACCAAACTCCAATAAATAATCTACTAACCCAACTTATACAAATATGATCTAATGTGAATGCCATATAAGAAAAAATATATAATCAGGATCCCCCATGGTCAGATCATATACATCAAGCTAAATGATAATTATGCCTAAAAAAGAAGGAAAAGATAAAAAACTACCCATAAGTATTGGGGTTATCCCATTCCCCAAGATCGATATCTGCCCACCAGGTCAACATTCTGGTATATAGTTCATTATCTTTTCCTAATATATTACAATGAAATATATTCAAGTACCCACGGTGGCCTGATTATCATGTGAGTACAACTCAATAGGATACCACAAATGGTGTCCTAAACTATTTCCATTCTATCAATTTTCATACTAACATTCCATAATATATATTTGAAATCATAAATAAAAAACTGCTATCAACCCTCAGTATCCTTGGTGAAACCCGAGATCGAACATACCTACTTAAACTAGTGTGGATTCCTATAAGTATAATACATCTCAACCCGGGGGAATGAAGCCACACCCCGAAACCATCTCATATTTCACCACCCAGGGGGAAGAGTGCCCCACCCTTGAAAAATATTAGAAATAACCACCCTGGGAGGAAGGGTACCCCACCCTAGAACCATTTCAAATATCTCTACTAAGGAGGAAATGATTCCCCATCCTAAAACCATCTACAATTTTACAACCTGGGGGTGGATTTTCATCCTCAAACCATTATAAATTTCCTAGGGTAGATGACAACCCCATACATAATTCCCATATAAATATTATCTATTCAACATAAATCAATATGAGATCTCAATCTCATTTCACATTTTAATATAACTAAGTTATAAATAGTTCAAAAATTTACCACTTTGATATCCCACATTTACTAGAAATTTTCATCCTATAGATCATCCTAAGGCATTTATGTTCTTCTTACAAGCTTACATTTCCTCTTAAGGTACCCATTGGGTTTCCTCTAATGTTTCTACTTTCAATTTTTTAAGTAACACCTCTCTTGATGGATAGAGGATTAATATTTTAATTAATATATTAACCACTCATGTCCCAAATAACATGATTTCCCTATTAAACAATAGTTTATACCCTTTAATTAACTTTTAGATCAAGCATACAATAGCCCAATATTGTGGTACAACAGACACATATAAAAAATGAGATTATATTTTAAGGTTAAATTAGAGACCACCTACCTTATGATCATAGGAACTCTCTCATTGAGTATCTATAGTTAATTTAAGATCAAATGAAAGATATATATGAATCTAAAAAAACATTGAAATTAGGTATGAAAAACCATAACCATTGTTAGAAAATGGGACAATGAGAGAAACCAAGGAAGAATTAAAGAGGAATGATATGATTACCTATAGATATCACCTAGATAAAATGACACTCAAGTATAATGAAGAATGGAATAGATCATACTTTGGAAGAGAGTAACTCAATAGAGAATATAGGGAGTGACGGTGCATTTCGGTAGAATTCAGAAACCTAACTAATTAACCTTCATTTTTAATACAAATTTTTTATTATTTTATTTAAAAACTATTCAGGTCACGTGTCTTGACTTGACTGTACTATCCATGATGACATGACCCTGCAGTGTCTCCCCCATGGCGTGAAATCCAATAGACATAATGTTCCTCACCCATCCTAAGAAGAATGAAGAATCTTATCCTTTAGAATATCATGACATGAACTCCCTCTATACGGTGCGAAGAACCTTCATAGTATGGTTTCATGTTGCGAAATCCCCTCCACAACATGCTCCCTGACCATTCTTCATGTTACAAATCACAGGTCATGATGTGTCCCACCACCCTTGAAAAAAAATTAAAAAACACCTATGTAACGGATTTTTTAAGAAAAATTTATGGTTTTTATTAATTAATAAATTATCGATGACATGTAATAATTATCATCATGTCATGGATCCCTTCACCCTAGTGTGACCTTTTCACCCTTCAAAAAACGTGTAAAAGAAATACATATGAAATTTCTATATAATACAAAAGAATTTTCATCATGGAGTGGCATCCTCCACCATGGAATGGATAAACTTCCTCACAAAATGTTTCAAAGGTAAAACATAGGGGTTAAAAATGTAAGGGGAATAGTCATTACATGAAATCTTATACAATGGTGTTATTCCTATATATAGGGGTTTTAGCTCTAAAACTAAATATGTAAAGGTTTTCATCCCGATGTGACACACTCTACCATGACATGATCCTCACTCCCTTAAGAATCCACCAATACGTTGGATATCTTTACTCCTATGCATCACCTACATGCCAAAAATAGAATTTCCATGACCTAGTCGTTGACCAACCATAGATTTCTTGTCACACACCCCCACCATAACATAACGCTCAAGTCCATGTAATGACTCATCTTGAATTAGGAAAATAAATTAATTCATAGAAATTCCCATGATGATGTGACCTCTACCAATCAAGACATGATGACCCATATATTTAAATTTACAACCACATGTATAAAATTATAAGCCTTAATCTCGAACAAAATTGTGAAAATTACTTTTAATTTCCATTCCCCACACCGCAAACACTAATTAATGAAAAATACACATGGTTGGGTAAAATTTAAAATCAGCTTGTACATATAATCGAATTGGGGTATTACAGCCTCACCACCATATAATTTCTCATCCTTGAGCTATGTTATTATGTCCCATCATGACTAATCAATGAAAAATTTCAGCTAATTTTCTATAATGTTATACTCACACTCCCACATCGCTTCATGGATATTCCTTTTTGAACACTACACTTGTATCTGAGAAACTATCTTCCTATGAAAAGTATTTTTCATGGTTGAAAAATATGATCCATATGCTCCTAAAATGATGAATCCTCCTTGAGATCAACATTTCAATTAACAAACACATGAGAGGGGTTAGGATGTCATAATTGAATATTTGATACCCAAAAAATACTAAAAATCAGACACCTAATTTTAGGTACACATCCCTTTTTAAACTATATATAGATTTTTGATCATGTTTTAAATATTTTTATGCTGGTAATTGGTGTACAAGAATCTTGAATTATAATGGTATATAGATTTTAGGAATATTGTAGCCTAGAATCCTACAGAAATTCCAATGGAACGCTAGTGGGACCCACCATGTAGCTGGTGGAATCTATAAAGATTTGAAAACAATTATAGATCCCACCAACTTGCTGGTGGGAAGTCACAACCTGTCAATGTGGTTTCTGGGAAGAAGCGATTATGCCCATAAACCCCCAACTAACTAGTTGAGGCGATCATCTCTTTGAATACATTCGATGGTGGCTAGGTAGAAAATTGTTTTATAATAATTTTTCTAAAGATGAGACATTCCAAATGTGTTTTAAATACCTCAGATATCATTAAACCACTAATACCCTAGTCCCTCCTCTCTAGTGATTCTGACCTCTCCTTTATCCTTCAAACTTATCACATTGACACTTTAAAATGAATATGATCATGAAAACATAATATAGTAAGTTCTTCTTTGATCATGATAAATTATATCCACTTCTCCTTGATTTAAATTAATTAAATATTTTATTTTTTGGTTAAATTTAGAGTATTTGGAATGATTTAACAAGGGATTTGATTGTCATTGAATGAATTGGAATCCAGAATCAAGGATTTGTCATATGTATAGTGGTTTTGATAAGTCTGTTATTGGTAGTAGATTATTTTGGTTAGTTGATTGTATCATAAAACTTTGGGGAATATTTTACATTCTTCCTTATTCATAGTGTTCTCAATTTATCAATCCTAAAATGGTTCTAGGATCTGTTGGTGCTTCCGGACAATGACTGTGACCCTTACCTTGATCTTTATTATTACACCTAAAGTCAGAATCCCGTGACACTAACTAATATTTTATATGGGATATTGGAATATTTTTTGGAATGAATGTGTCATCCATTGAGACCTATGTTTGATTCATGATCACATGTGGTGTACGTGAATATCACCAGGAAGGCTACTATTGTATTTATTTATTGTTAATTTTGATGGTTATTAATCTTGTTTATTTGATGTGATGTTTGATCTATAAATTGTACCTTGTATCATATTTTTCTAATATTCTTTCTTGATGTTGAGTGTGCAGGTTGGGCCTTGTGAATTACTTCCCAAGGGGGGATGTGTCAGATACATGGTCAACATTATTTTGGATATTACTTTTAGATTAATATTCGAGTCATATTTACTGACTATCCCATATATGGGGATGTGTTAGGAAGATGTGTGTTGTTCCTTCTTATATTCTTATGAAGTAGATAGAGTATTACTCTGAGAACATTGTAAATGTAATAATTTTGTATATTTTTTACCCTATTTACTTTCATGGTATGTACCTTTATCTATTATGTACATAGGTTATGGGTCATTGGTGGTGTCATATTGATTTTTTTACTCACACCATACTTAATCATTTTGGTACACATGTAGATCTCAGGAATAGGGATAGAAAAAAGGTTAAGGTCCCTGTGGTGGAAATACGAACATTTTAGAAGGAGGTTGTATATGATTATTGATAGACTTTGGTCCAGATGTTACCAATCTTAGAGTTTTCATACCCATACATTGGATCCCTTTAATTTGGTTTTGATTTATTTCACTTAACATTCCATACTATTACTACATGTGGTTTGTTTTTTATTCCCTAATAATTTTATGGTTATTCATTTATTTGTTATTTATTACATTATTTTTTATTTCATCCATTATCATACTCTAATGTTACCTGATACCGAGATAATTGTCTCCCCACACCATTCCATAGTCCCTCACAACTAGTATACATCATCTTGCATTGGAGGAGATGCACTGGAGGTCATATGGCGCCCCATTCTTATTCTTGGTGGTTCAAGGTGAGGTGATAAAAAATGATATCAGAGGACAAGTTTCATTAATTTTTTTAATTTATATTCTTTGATTATGGAAATGGTAGATACACGATAAATGGTGGGACTTGGGCATGGGAACTATGTATGTTCCTGGCTAGTATTTTATAGTGCACCTTTAAGTTTCCATAAAGTGGGATTATTTTTACTATTTGAACTTACCATTTATTAAATTCACCTTGGGTGATGCACAAAATGTTGATATTTTGATATATTAATTTAGGAGATTTTGGGTGTGTTCAAGAATCACAATAGACATGTAGGTTCACATTCCATATATAAATTCTTCTTTAAAAAGATAGATCCTAAATAATTAGATGTCTGTTGAAATTATGATATGTGATTTTGTTCATTTTTTCTTGCATTATTTCATTTGAGTTTTTTATATTCTATACTAAATGTATATAATTGGTTGTTAATAATGTGTAGGAGTAGAGTTTTGAGTTGGGTTTTGGGTATCACTTAGTGGGTGATACCTTATTATTGAGGTAGCCTCATAGGTTTAGATTTATTGTAAAACCTGGTTTATTCTTGAGGTAGCCTTTTAATTTGTTAGATTTATCTATGGTTTGTTTTGAAATTTTAGGAAATTCCACTTTATAGTCATCTCATGAAACCAGTAAGACCAATTATTGAGTGGTAGGATGCAACCAAGTATTCTACCTTAATTTCTCTAAAAGATCAATAAATAGAACTGTTCCCACTAGAAATATTTTAGCTTTTACTCTTTTAGGTTATAAGATCCCACAAGAGTAGGATAATTTTGGTCAAATCAACATGTGACTTTTTTTTTCTAGAACCCCCATCCATCCATGGAACTAGAGTCCCCTAGGACACATTGGATTGGATAGGATTCATAGAGAGGATTTGTAGCTTAAGGGAGACCCTAAATGATCATAAGGTTAATATTTTGGTCGTTTTTCTTCAAGGAACCCTTGTTGATGGTAGGATGCCATGTAAAAAGTTGTTTTATGAGAAGGTATGACATGGGTGACCTTCAAGGACCTCTTATTCTAGTATTTTTTCCCCGATTCACTGAAGTTCGACCCTGATCAAAGGTTCATGGACATCCCGCCAAGGATTGATGAGGGTGTCTTAATTTTTAGAATTCTTCCAAGAATTGATCCAAATTTCTCCAATTTTGGAAGGAAATGAGTCTCAAAAAGATACAATTTTTGAGATTATTCTTCACCTATAGTTGAATATAAAGTCCAATAACATTAATATAATGACCCATACTTTAGTTCTTTATAAATAATTAATGATAGAGAAGGGAATGGAGGAGGATGGTGCTATTGGTCTTCTTCCTGATATCATTAATACAATAGGTAAATTGCACAATGTAATCCTTGTTACTCATTCTAGGAAAAAGAATAAGAATTAAAAGGATGGATTATAGGTTAGTGGTTGGTTGTTAGAAAAGATTTGAGATTCTTTGACTTCTTATATGGGGAGAGAGACTACAAGGTGCTATAATTATGGGAGTAAATGAAATTTTCTCCATGACTATCCTATTTAACTCACGTATTATATCTGATATGGGAATAATGGTCAGGTAAATTGATTCTTCTCCAAGAATTCATAGGTTTAGATATCTAAATCAGACCATTTTACAAGTACAAGACCTCAGAAGTAGGTGCAAACCGCCCAAGGGACAATGAACTTGGGGACTTGTGTGCATTTAAAGAATCATGAAGTAGTGGATGGTAGGGAATATGTGGTTGATCAACATATAGATTATGGTGGAGAGGTAACTTTCATTGATCATGTTATGTTCCTAATCTATTCTACTATATCTATTTCCTTTTTTAACATAGGATAATCCCATTCATTCATATATGCTAAAATGTTGTTGGGTAAGAATTACAGGTTAAATACAACTTTGAGTTGATATATATCGATAAAACCCTGGAAAAAATGTGGATCATCTCCATATATATCCATACTTTATAATTATGGACTCTAGTTATGTTTATATCAAAACCATTCTAGAGATGAGGTATTTTGACATGATCCTTGACATGGGTTGGGAAACCCATTTCCATGCAGACATTAAATTTTATTTGATATGGGTGACCTCATCATCACATAATGGGGAAAAGTTTACTCTAATCAGTGAATGGGACATCTAGGCAAGAAGAGTGGGACTATATCCACATTAGAGATAAATATTCCCAATGTATGTGTCATGAATGATCCTTATAGTGGACTAGATGGTGAATCTCTATTTTTTTCCACCAGTGGTGGAACTATACCAAGATGACTCTCTAGAAGATTTACCTGGGGTTTTAACCCACATAAGAGTCTAATTTGAGATTTATCCTGTTCCCATCACATTCAAAATATCTATTCCATCATATCACATGACACTATTCATGTTAAAAGAAATCAAATCGCAACTTTGGGATCATGAGGATAAAGTCTTCATTAGACCATGCACTTCCCTTTAAGGTGCAGAAATGTTGTTTACAGGAAGGTGGATAATTGTATTCTACTTTTTGTATACCACCATATGTTGAATTAGATTATAATGAAGATCTGAAATCCATTTCTAAGAATATATGAATTGTTTTATTAGTAAATGAAAGACCATTAGTTTTCTAATATTGATCTATGTTTTGGCTACCATCATCTTCATTTCTCAGAGGAAAATATCCATAAGATTATTTTTAGAAGGAGGTGTTATTTTTTTGAGAGAATCATTATTAAATTAGGATAGATGAATGATTTGATGGTGTTCATGTCCCCCATGAATATGATCATTCACCTACACATTGATTCATTAATTTTTTGTTCATTTATGACATATTAATATAATCTAAGACATCTCAATAACATTCTAGACACCTGAATATCCTATTTATTACAATTTGGGAACACCATATTTGCACCATGCACTCGATGTGTAAATTTTGGATATAAGTGTTGTGATTTGTTAGGTACATGGTTTATTTAACAGTGATTCAATTGATCCAAAGATGTCGATACAGTTATGTATTGGGCATGATTGAGGAATGTATTTGAGATTTTTAGTTTTCTCTGGTAAGATGTGTACAAAATAATGGTTCTTAGTGGATTTTCATGCAAAAAAAATCACCTATTATCATAAATACCAAGAATAGATTTATGTTTTAATGGATAGATAAGTGCGACAAAGTTCTATTAGAGCTAAAGAAAATGATGATATCATATTCAACCCTTCACGTTCATAAGTATATAGTTTTATATGCTATGTACCGTGACACATATATTATTTTATTAATATTTGTTCTAATATTGGGTGATAAGGTAGTCACTTATTGTTCTCATTATAGAAAAACACGTTAGAAGAAATAGACTAATCATGTATAGGAGTTATCAATTGTGGTATATGTGCTGAAATTCCAGAGACAATACCTATTTGGTGAGATACTTTTTCTATATATGGACCACAAGAGTCTATCGTATATATTTCCATAGCATGACATGAATCTTCATTAGAGGCATTGGGTAGAGTACTTGATGTTATTTTACATTGAGATATATTATTATCTAGGAAAATGAAATGTGGTTATAGATTCACTAAAAAAGAAAATATAAGAGGTGGGAGAAAGGATGTCAAAAGATGAATTATAGCTCATGGATGTGCTAGAATACTGGAAAGTGGGAATAGATGAGGATAGCGAGGTAACATTTTTTTCACCCTTAGTTATAATGAACTCATTGGTATAATGAGTAAATACGAGTCAAGATCTTGATATGGAGTGCAGAACTATGTGAGAGAGGTTGAAATCAAGTGGATCTATTTTAGGTTTGGCTTATACACACATAAAATTATTCTAGTTCATGGGCATGGTAATGGTTAAATCATCAATGAGATACATAGGATATAAAGATAGTATCTCATGATTTATAGTTGGAAGTACACCGAGGGCCAGACAAGATGTATGAATATGTTAAACAAAAATTCTTATTTCCCAACATGAAAAAAACATCATACGATTTTTCTCTCAATGTATGACATGTAATTGAATCATGGACAATAATTAGAGATTTAGAGAGTTACTATATCAATATCTAGTGATTGTGTGGAGGTTGGATGAGGTGAAGAAATACTTCATAGTCTGATTAACCAAAACCCCAATAGGTGGGGACACTTTTTCGGTGGTTATGGATAACTTGACTAAGGTATATCAATTCATATATCACTGGGAGATGAACTAAGGGTATGTTCAAGTTAATATCTATGTACGAGTGATTTTGAAACTTCTTGGTGTACCTTTAAGAATGGTATCTGATCAAGATTCATAGTTTAACTCATGGATTTGGAATCACATATAGATTGTGATGGGTACTCAGTTGATGTTGAGTATGAATTCTCATCTGTACAATGAAGGGAAATCAAAGGGGTTGATCTAGAATTTATAGTATATGCATTATGAATTTATTCAATATTTTGGAGGAGTCTACGAATATTACTTTGATCTAGTCTATTTCGAATATAATAACATCTTTCATTCTTCAATTCATATAGATTATTTAGATGACATATATTGGAATCCATATTGTATAAATTTATGATGGAATGAGGTAGTTGAGTTTTTGTTTATTGGGATGAGTATAGTATATGATACCCCAAAGTGGGTGTTATTTATTAGAAAATGAAAAGTTACAACTTGGAGTAGAAAGAAATCATTTTCAAACCAAAGGAGAAAATTCCTTGAGTTTTTTTGTGTGTGATAACGTTTTCATGGGGGTGTCCCCTTAGTTGGGGTATAAATATATCAAGAGGAAATGGAAATTGGAATCATGGTATGTCAATCTATTCAAGAAAATCAAACAAATTAGAATAATAGTCTATAGATTGGACCTTCCTCCATAGTATCATGGAATGAAAAATGTATCCCATGTGTCATTGATTCAGAAGTATGATCTTGATAATTTCTTTGTACTCAACCATGAGGATGTTGAGATGGAACTAAATGAGTATTTTATCGAGAGACCTATTTTGATAGTGGATCAAATCAGTAAGGTGTTTTGATAAATTATATTCCTCTTTTATAGGTTTAATTGGAACACATGTCTTTTTAGAAAGAGACATGGGAGTGGTAGGCTGACCTTTTAGCCTATTGGAATGATTTTTACAAGCTGAAATCTTTGGATACTTCTAAAGGATTAGAAGTCATTTCAGGTGGTTAATTGTAGTACCCATCTTAAGGTAGGATTGTACTTTTTAACTTTCTTATAGTTTTTTGAGCGTGTTTTCAAGATTTGTGAGGGTGGTATGTGGTGTTTTGGAAGAAGGAATCTAAAAGGCAAAACACTGGTGGGCTGTACCTGCTAGCTTGTAGAGCCCACTAGCTCACTGGTGGCATTGGAGGATGCCCCATGATTATTGTGATTTTATATGATTTTGTCTTAAAATGTTAATTTTAACCCCTATTTTAAATCCATTAGGCCAAATTTGACCCCTAATACCCTAGGATATATTCTCCAACAAACTTGAGATCTCCTCTCCCCTTCCAACTCCTCTCATTAACACTTGAACACTCACTTGGTCCTATGAATCCAATTTATTAATTTATTATTTGATCATGATAAACTACCTCTCGTACTAATTGATAGAAATCAATTACATATTTTATATATTGGTTAGATCATAGTTTTTAAGAATAATTTAGTTAGGGTTTTGATTATCATTGATTGAATTAACATTCAGATTCAAGGATTTGGATTCCGTGCATCGATTGATCCATGAGCATTTTCTGTATCATGTAATATTTAGAGATTTGATAATTTTATAAACTTTTTTGGTTTGTTTTAACTTCAACCTAAATCCAGGAGTTCTGAACATGTCAAACATAGAATCATTCTAGGATTTCGCAGTGCTTCCTAGTTTGAGCAGTATCCCTTTCCTTGATCATTATTATTTGACTTTTTTCTAGGAATACCTTGATTTTAGTTTATGTTTTATATGGGTTCTTATAATTTTTGTGGGAGTGAGTTTGTATCCCAAAAGACTTATTTTTTATTCTTGATCACATGAGGTGTGTATGTATAACCCCATGAGACATATGCTTTTGTTTCTCATATATTGGTTGTGCTAGTTAAGATACTTTTTTATTTGATGTGATAATTTATTTTTTAATTATATATTATATCACACTATGATATTATTTTGTTTTTAGTTGATCATTCAGCTTTATCGTTATGGATTATTCCCACACGGGGGATGATTTAGACACCTCTTCTGTATGCTTTAGGATATCCCTTCAAGAGGGATACATCTATCCTATTTTTAGATTATCACATCAAGGGTTATGTGTAAGGTGTATTATCATAATTAAATTTCTCATAGTGTAAAATTTTTTAGATATCGAATCTGTATACTTAACATATGTTGTAGTTATGCGATATATTGTTTTTATATATGTACCTTGTTTACTTTTTTGGAATGCACCTGTATATTTTATATTAGTATGTCAAGGTATGTTGGGGGAGTCCTTCTTGGGGCACCTAATTTTAGGTATGTATCTATTTTTTAAATTTTACATATATTTTTGAGCATGTTTTCAAGGGTTATGAGGCTGGTAAGTGGTTTTGGGAAGCCTTAATAAAAAGGAATCAGGGCCATTGGGCTCCATTGGATCACTGGTGGCATTTGTTAGTGCCTCGTGAGCATGCCATTTTTATATGTATTTTTATAAAAAACATGAAATTTCAACCTTATTTTAAAGAAATAATATCTTTATTAAGAACCTTCTACCCTAGGATCTCATCTTTCTGAATTTTCAGATCTCATACCCCCTTAAAAACTCATCTTTTAGACACCTAAACACCTGTTTGACCCTGTGCATCCAATTTGGTATGTTATTATTTGAATATAATAAATTATAATATCTTATACCTGATAAAAATAAATTATATCTTAAAAATATTGGTCATATATAAGTATTTATGAATTATTTAACAAGGTTTTTATGGTGGTGGATAGAATTAACATCCATATTCAAGGATCTGGCTTCTACACAATGCTTGGAATAAGAATTTTATTGACACCAAATCATATTTGGTGATTTTAAAGTATCCTAATCCTTTTTGGTGAATTTTTCTTTATACCTTGATCACAAAGTTCTAAATATGTTAACCATGTAATGGTTCAAGGATCTGGTGGTGCTTCCATACTTGGATGGTGACCCTTTCCTATATCGTTTTTCTTTCTACTGAGATATGAAGACCTTATCTTTAGTATATGTTTTATATGGTTTCTTGGAATGTTTTTTTGAATGAATTTATATCCACTAGAAACATTTGTTTGATATAATATCACTTGTGGTGTGCATGCGTAGCCCTATGAGACCTATTATTTTATTTCATGCGTGTGGATTTTTAGGATTATGTTACATGTTTATTTGATGTAATGTTTGATAAGTCAATTGTATATTGTATTGTATTGTGTTTTTATTATATCTTATAGTTGATTATGTAGGTTAATCCTGATGGAATTTTCCCCTCTGGGTGATTTTTCAAATTCTTGGTCAGTATTATTTGGGATATCACTTCAACAGGGACATGTCAATCAAATTTTTGAACTATCTCATCAAGGGGAATGTATAATGAATATGATATTTTTTCCATATGTTATGGTGAAAATATAGGTAGATCCAGTCTCTTAGGAACCAATATATTTTGTACTTATTTGAAATATTATTGTTTATATACTTTCCTTATATACTTTCATGTAATGAACCTATATCTCCTTTTCACTTTTGTTAAGGGTCATTGGTGGTGTCCTATAGTGTCTTGTACTCACACCATACATGGGAATTTTGGTGTGCTTATAGATTTCATAAATATGGATATATTGAAGAGAAAGGTCCACATACCGTATGGTTGAATAGATCAGAAAGATATTATATATGATGTTGAATGGGACTTCAGTTGGATATTACATCATTTATATTTGGCTTACCTATTCATTGGATACATTTAATTTTGTTTTGATTAATTTTACCAAACATTCAATACTACTGCTACATGGGTTGAGATTTATTTATATTTTTTTCTACTATGATATTTATTCCTTTACATATTATTTATTTCTTTTTTTGTTACCACTTTATAAAAATGTGATGTTACCTAGTACTAAGGGCGTAGTCTTTCCAAACTGTTCCACAAGCCCTCACCACTAGTTAAAATCCTATTTTATATATGGAGACACACATTAGATCATGTGACACCCTTGAATACAACCTAGTGGTTTGGGTTAGGTAGTTAAAAAAAATATTTAAACACTGAGGTAGATCCAAATAGTATTATTCTTTATCAATTCCATCCATTTTCTCAAACGACCCCATAAAACCGGGTGTTGGTTTATCTTTCTTCTGAATACAACTATGCCCTAATCTAAGTGACACTCACAAGAATAACTAATCACCTACCTTAAAATATAGAGGATTAAATTATTGATTTTCATATAACTAGATATTATTCAATTAGTTGATAACCACTGCCTGATCAATTCTCTCATGTCTCTTGAATGAGACTCAACTGAATGACCAAAAACTCCCTAGCCTATACCCAACACACAAATGATCAAAATAACCTTATATATTAATCCCCGAGGGGATATATATGAATAAATGTCTTATAACTATTATTGTATAAAAAATATACAAGTTACAAATTTTTCTCCTACCCCCCTAAAATCCATGACACACAAACTCAATATATAGAGTAATATCCTGATAGTATGATTGTATTAACTGTGTTTTTGAGGTTGATTAGAAATTTTCAAAAGAAACTATATTTCAAATACCTTTTTCAACCCAATCCAAAATAATGATATAAAATGAGAATCCTGGTATGCAATTATACTATCAGGAACTCCATGAAAATCTACTATTTTTTATACATTGATCTTACCTAGATCATCAATAGATAAGGTCTCTTGGATCGAGAGAAACTTAAAATAAATAGTCAATTGGTCCATAATAACCCACACCACACAACTACCTCAGGGATTCCTAGGTAGCCCCATTATAAAATCCTTGGTCACATCATCCAACTTCCACTCAAAAATGGATAATAACTAAAGAATAAGTGTAGGACACTAGTGCTCAGCCTTCACCCACCAATAGGTGGAGAACCATTTAAAAAACCATTCTATGTACCTCCTCATATGAAGCCACAAATACCATCCATGGATACTATAATACATATTGGTAGGCCTCACGTGAAAACACATCTCATGGTATATGGTTCCCTCATTATCTACTCATATATACTTATAAAAGAAACAACATGACCTCAAACATATGAGATATCATCAGATTCAATAGATAAATTTTATGTGGATCCCAACTATATATTATATACCACATCATTGTGTAGTATGAATCTGATAAATGACCCCTTTTCGCCCTCCCAATGAGCAATGAAGGGATATATAAGGTCATAAGGGCCACCCGACCCTAGAACTCTTTAACATCAAGATATATCTTAGTGGAAAGGGACATCATCTATCACTTTCTATTCAACTACTATACCTCCCATGACAAGGATTTCTGTATTAGTGCATCATTAATGTTATTGCTCTTTCCAGGGGATATTCCACTCAATATGACAGGAATTTATATTCATGACCCATATTTACCACTAAATGTTCAATTCACACTATGATAAAGTATACCTCAAGATATTGGGGTTAGTAAATACCAAAAACCTATTTTCTAAGAGATTGTTATTCCAACAGCTCAAGGAATACACCACCATTAGTAACTTAGGATCATGAAACAGGTAGTTCCAATCATAAAACTTTGTCTAATAGGACCTATAACTGATCACATAACCATCCTGTATCAGAACCAATCCAATACAAAATATTCATTCATTATAATACAATATATACTTCATACCCAGTTTAGGTAAGGCTAAGATAAATTTAGTTATAAAACATCCCTTTGTCCACTAAAAAGACATATTACTGTCATCATACAAGAGGAAATTAATCCCCTTCATGTACAAGGGAATCATGGGAGATTTCAATCAAGAAGATTCCAATATAAAGAATTTGAATTAACCCCCTGATACCAAGAAACTATGTCCCTTCGTGCTCAAACTAGGCCACTCCTAAGAGACCAAATATTCAAACTTCTCAGGGTCTACTTGTTTACCATAATCCAATATCATGTTCCCAAGTAATAAAACCAAATCAAAACAAAAAATGAAACATCAAGAGTTTGATATACATGTGATTCCCACTATGTTCACTTAAAACAATCTCCATACATTATGTGTGATTCTTATTTGACTAGGAGTACATGAGAATATCATAAAAAATAATGATCAAAATATCCATCAGAAATAAATCTTAAAATTGGTAAATCCTCTTTTGACTACCTAACACATCTCCCCATCATGAGGAAGAAAACTAGAAAACTAGTCTATTATCCCACCCAGTTATGGATGTTCAAGTATGAAATTACCTATATGCATATCTCCCTCTTTAATATAGACATAACCATTACCCTTGGACTATATTAATGATATTATTTTATGATATCATTTTATATGGGATGGATACTGATTTAAGAAACCAATTTTGAATATCACACAAAAATTTCTCATTTATAGAATGAAGAAATCCTAAAGAAATACACAACCAAAAATCACTATAGAAGACTCCCAAAACCTCTTAATACACTCAGATCACACCCTTATGGTAATATTAACCAACTTAACTGTATGTTGATAGTTTATGAATATTACCAATGTATTAATAAATTTAAATTATATAAATGAATGTGGTTAAAATATAATGAATAAGTAAGATTCCAATGTAGAATATATCAAAACTATACAAAGAACTATAGTTTTCATATAATCATGATAAATAAGAGTAGTCATAATATTGAGAAACTGGTCTCAACCATGACCCTGAGATCTTACTTAACCCCCATGATAATCACATCCCTGCTAGAATTTTTACCCCAAACCCTAACTAGTGTGTCTACCACCATGACTCAAACAACCCATGGAACTCTAGCTATAAGAATATTGTATCATACCTAATCCATCTCTATAAACATATAATATGCCCGAATCTTCTACCACTAACTGGGTATGAAGAACTCATATAATATAATCATAGGTGTATCAACCTTTTTCATAATATTCACTTGATAGGAGGCCTGGTACACTGAGATAAAAAAGTACCAATACCATTTCACCAACAACATTCCACCATGCCTCCAATGATATGAAATTAAGATGAACCATCACCCTAGATACACTATCCACCATGACCCTAGTGTCAGCCATGAAACTAATACTTACTATTTATTTAGGATCCACTACTAGTACCCCCAATTGAAGCTAACTAACATTCACCAATGAAATAATCCTATTTATTCTCTAATATAATGTCTTGATTCAGCACCTTATAAAAAATTAAAAATGAAGTATATCTACCTATTCCTAAATTATGCATCACAAACAATCCTCAAAGCACGTATCCCTAGCTTCCATACCCCTATCCAACATCAGGGGGAAATAATTATTCTTTGTAAAGTGTTCTATATATTGTATAACTAATATACCTCTCTGGATAAGATATATGAACTCAAAAACCCTATTTTACCTCAATGAATTTAGAAATACATTATTGTAAAATATAACCTAAAATTACCTATAAGATAACCCATATTGGCTTTTTTGTTAGACTAGAATAACCCACTAGTTAATAGCTATACATCATAGAATATGGGTAATCAATTTCACCCTCCCCTTAGGGGTTTTCTCTAAATGGTCAAAAATAGTCTTTATCAAATCCGCCTAGAAATTGACATTAGCGAGGCCACCCTAAGGAATAATAAGGTATGTGATAGGACTAGGAATCTCATGTCAGCTCCAACACATAAGCTGTATCTTAGATGGTCTATTTTTTCAATGTAGTAAAAAACCCATATTAATCTCTCATAGGTATAATAATTTTATACCTATTCCTACTTAGCAGGGGGTTCTTACTCAATATCCATTGGATCATGATCACCCCACTATATTTTCTATGACCTGAATCTCATTATAGGGGAATTGCTCAATAATTACAGGCACACACCACTTAATAAATTTTAATTCCACCTTTCAATGTCACAATTTGTTTAGAATAAGTAGGAATAACTTCCGTACTACTCTATATACACTCACAATGAAATTTTAATTCAAAATATCAGAAATCCTTTTATCCCCATTCAACAATTCTATAATTCATTATTAATTTTCACTAGTTATTACAAATATTAGTACAACTATATTTCATTCAAAAGAAATTAAAATAAAAATTTATAAAGGGATGCATTTTGTAAGTTACAAATGATATATTAATTAACCATTACCACTCGATAACAATAATAATTAATCATAGATAATGATAAAAATTCCATGTGACGAATTTAATAGATAATATAACAATATCATGTTATATAGTAAACCACAATATATGTTGATTCCATTACTTTAAATAACTAGCCCTTATATTGTAACTAGAGTAACCAATAACACGGAATCACATAAATGGTATATGAATCCTACATTTCTAATATGATTAATGAACATATACTATCGATCCAATATAGGGAAAAAATCCCATATATTATAAATCAAATTTAAAAGGAATCATATTTAGTAAAGTAACCATTCAAAACGTTTTCAAAGGTTGTGAAAAAAGATTTATTTTTTCCTAGGATAATGTAGACGTAGTGGTAACCCATGGTTCTATTGACAGAGGTGTGCACTAAATCTATTGTTGACAATAATAGTGATGTAGAAAGTGATATTTTTATTTTGAAAAAAAATGAGTACGGAAAAAAATATTAGAACATAGAATATTGGAGAAAATTGACTGAGTTAGAGTTATTTTTCCAAATATATTGCTATCATGGTGTCCAATTATTGATCTTTTATTCTTATTAATTGATAAGGGTTATGTTTTTCAATATCTTCTATTTTTTAACCTTTCTTAAAGGATAATGGGGTGACTAGACTAAAAAACATTTATTTTAGTCTACTCTCCACCCTATGTGAGAAAGTGATACAATGATCACCCCCATTTTACTTAGGCAATACCCCGTCGAGTATTATTATTTCTAAGCATTATAATAATATCAACTGAACCTCCATTACATGTGAGAAACTTCTTAACACTTCACCACTTAGCCCATACCATTTCCCTAAGTATGATCTAAAACCATGTAGAAGGAGATTATGGAACATTGAATAGAGTAATAAATAATAGAAAGAGTAACATTAAATATAACCATATTGGAAATTAAACTATTTTACAAAATATTAAAATATATTTATAGGAAATAGATCACTCTTTTGAAACTCAAAAACTCAAGCATTTAAACTAACTTTCCTTCCTTTACCTAGTCATATTTAAGTGTCACCCCTCCATTCAAGAAGAAATTAGAATTAATGGATAAACTGAAGACATTAAAATTATAAAAAAAGAAAATATAGAAAATAATTTATTAATATATTCTCAAAAATTCTCTCCAATCCAACATAGTTTCATACTCCTCCTTATAACTAATATCATCATAGTTTAAAGACACCTATTTTCTTCTCATAGTCTCTAGATATTCCTTATAAAATAATTATTTAATTCATATCAAATATCTAAAAATATATTTAAACACTTATGATCCATGTTCTAAAACCTTCATCCCACAAGGAATTATATCATGTGATATATTCTCCCCCGAGTACTTAATTTGTACGTAAATTTCATGCATGTGACTTCTCCCCAGATGAATGCATTTTTCATCATGGTACTTATTTCATATTAAAATTTCCATGTGGAATTATATATCATAAACATAATTTATATTCTAACTTTACCAATTTTAAAAGTACCTCATTATTGTAACTCATTATTATTTTTTGTCAAGAAGTTTCTATAGTGAAGATAACATCCCAATATCTAATTTAGATAACATCTATACTTCTATTTTGAAGTAAAATGATCCCTAGTTTGGTGACCATCCTCACACATGTAAAATCCACATTGGTAACTATCCACATGTTGGTTATTATCCCCACGTTATAGATATTGATATTGGTAACCATCCCCATATTCGAGATCTCCCCATCGGTATCAATCCACATCATGTTGGCTCCATGTTGGAAACCATCGCAACATTTAGGACATCCACATTATAATGTAAACAATGGTTTTATCATTGAACGAATTTGATATTGGGATTACCTGTACAAATTAAAGGCTAAAATATGATACATACTTATTCTATATTTGAATCAATTTAATTTCAAACAGTTATAAATAAAGTAAAAATTCAAACCAAGTAATGATTTGATTAAATATGAAATTAAGAAACTACGAAGAACACCTTGTTTAAAACTATTTCCTCTAAAATTAAAAAAAAATTAAAAAATAAAAAACATTTAACAATTAAATAAATATATTTACAATGGTGGGAGTAAAATAATTAAAATATTGGATAATGTGCATGAAAATATTGGTTTGTTAATTCCCCCACACTTTAACATTGGACTTCGACACATGAATTTAAAATATTACCAAAATAATATTTGAATCTTAGATAATGTCAATTCCTAATTCAAAACTATTTTCCTATTTCTATTATTAATCATAAAAAACATGATTCTATTTTACTCATCATGTTCATTGAGTTAATTCCCACATCATCCATCATCTCTTATGATCTTATACCTACCATCCCAATATTTTTCCACTCATCATTCAGTATGATTTTCTAGTATGGTATTTTTTCATTATATGTTTCTATAACTATCACCCAAGGCTTGAATTTTGTTTACATCTCTATATAATGAGTATAAAATATATGCATATCATGAGGTATTTTAGAATTGTATCAAATGTCTCTCAGGATTAAGGGTGGGTAGGATTATATTATAAAATTGTTGGGGCTTAATGATGGGGTTTGAATCTAATATAAATCTTAGGACATGATTCTCAATTTTCTATTAGTGTGTCTTTCTACCTTACAATATATTAAAAAAATTAGATTATTTTATTTGAATTATTTATCGATATCCCAAACCCTTCATCAATTCTATTGTAACTAACATTCCTAACCTTATTTCTTCTATCAGGTTTTACTGAAATATATTTTTATAATTTATTTCTACTCTAAATGATAGGGAGGGGCTTTTGAAATTCTAGGTTAGGTGTGTGACCTTATCTATATACTTTTAAAATCTATACTCCTCAATGTCAATTAGAAACATTTTGATCATAAATTTATCCTCTCTATCCCAAAAACATTTTTTTCAAAATTGTATATGGATTTCTCTAAAAATTTATTATTTATGGAAAGAGAGGGATTTTTCCATTTAAAATGGTGGTGGATATTGATGGAAAACCATAAATAATATCAAGAATTTTTTTAATCTCTTTTATTTATGATATTTATCTTCAAATATTAGAAATAGAGCTGTATCATATTCTTAATTAAATTCATATAGAATATGTAAATCGGTTTTCTAGGACCTTTTTTCCCCTAAACATTAATTAAACATAATTTGTGCAAGATATTATATTGAAAGGTGGATAAGGATAATGGTCTTGTAATATAAATTCACTATAAATTCATCCATGGATGTGAGTTGATAAAATAATTAAATATGATGGTAGACTTTAGAAATAAATTAATTGAAAAAGAGGATTTAAAATAAAATAAATGGCTCAATCAAGTAAAAATAATAATAAACTGATCCTAGGTTTTGATTAGATTAAAACAAGTTCTGGGAATTCAAGTTGATCTTGGTTCTCTCAAGAGACGAGTAATTGAAAAGAAGTTATCAATATTTGTTTATAACTCTCACTAGTAAGAGACAATAAATTTTAGACAATATGTCATGTCATGGGATCAAAAAATAAATAGGTTTTTTTAAAAATTCCCATTATTTATAATTTGGAAACAATCAAATTTCATAATTAAAATAAGCTGAGTACATGGTTTATATAAATTTATTAATCCTTTAATGAATTCAAAGATTATCATGTCCATTCAAATTAAACTCATAGGTTTTAAAAAATTTACTAAAAAATAAAAGAAACAATGATACATTGAAAAAAATGATTTTTTTAAAATAAAATGAAAAAATGTCATAAACTACAAATTTCCCTCCTCACACTTAAAATATTCAGTTTCCAAAATACATTCAAATATATTAATCATGTATATAGATTTTTAGTAGACTCAAAACATTTAATCAACTTTTATATAGAGGTTTAAATTGGTGGGTTTTCATTGGTATACATATTAGAAGAGTGTCATATCCTTTATTAGTTCTTATGACTGATTCTTATGGTATTTGTTCTATATATTCCCATTAATAATGAATGATTTTTATTATCCTTCCCTCAAAATCATAAAAATATCAAGTCGTATACATGAGGGAATATAATTGGACCTTATAATTTAGAATTAAGCTAACATAGAATTAGCTTTATTCTATATATATAGAGAAACACTTATTCTACAGGGTGGATGGTTTTAGGTTGTATCACATTTTTAGGAGTCGTTCATGTATTTTATTTATATATTATATAATTTTAAAATGAATATATTATAATTACCTACTATTCATACAGATTCAATTTTATTCATTTTCCACCACCTTCCATATTTTGATTCATTTCTTTGATATCGTAGTATTATTTATGATCCAACTCTACATTTAAGTGGAAACTCATTACATAGATTAAATGAAATGGGATTGTTTCTTTTTGGTATTTTACAGTATTTCCTGTTGGTCCATAAGGTTTATTATACCATTTTTCCTTAGTCCTTCATATTGGGATTTATTATATTACTTTAAATACCTTTTATTTCCCCATTTGAAACATTATCTAGTCCATTTTCTTGGGTATAATAGTGTGTTGATGCCTTTTTATGTACTCTATACTTCCTTATAAAAGCTTCAACTATTTTTTTTAGAAAAGTGTATCCTTTAATCAATGATAATGTATCTTGGTATTATAAAATGGAAGAATATGCCATTTTGACAAAATTACATAGAAATTTTGTATCAACAATTATGGGGGCTTTGTATCCCACCCATTTTGAAACATAATCCACATTGACAGGAATATAATAATTTATAATTTATATGGGAAAATGTCCCAAAACATTTATTCCCCATATTTCAATAATTTCAAAAAAGGAAATTCGGTTTTGAGGAATCTTTTATCTTATGAAACATTTATAGAAAATATACTTTTTGAAACTTATTATAATATTCATTTTCATTCATGAATAATGGGGGATAATAAGTTCCAGATTCCAAAACTTCTTTTTTAGTTATCTAAAGTCCAAATTGAAATTCAAAGGATAGTGTGTGATAAAATTTAAAAATATATTCAATTTCACTTGAGGTAAATCATTTCGTTATTACCTGATCATTAAAAATTCTCTAAATGAATGGATATTCCTAAATATACAATTTTGATTCAAAATTAATTTTTTTGGTGGGAGTTAAGATGACATGGTACTTGGGACGTTACTAAAAAATTTACTATATCTATATATAATCGTACTTACCCTTCTAATATACAGAGTTGTTCTCCTAGAATGTGGTTATTCATTGAATTATGGACTCCAATTTCAACATCAATAGTGTGGGGTAGTTTTCTTAGGTGTTTGACCACCTGATTTTCAACTAATTTTTTTATATTTAACCACTGTGTTGAATTATTATAGAAGTAAAATCCATATTACCAATCTAGTATTTTCATATTCCATTTTCATCAAGTATATATGGTTTGGAACATCTAACAATATGGGGAATTTAGTTCCCATAAAATAAGATATAAACTTTTCTAAAGAAATAATAAGCATAAAAAACTCATTTTCAGTGGTGGTGTAATTGATATGAAGAATAAGTAATGGATTATGGGTTTCCTTCAATTCTCTAGGAAATCACTACTTATATAGTTGTCTTTTGAATAATTACAAAGAATTTGGAATAGATGTTATCAATTATGTGCCTACATCCCTGGTGGGGTGATTAATATTCTCTTACATTTATCAATACTTTCCCTTCATTAATAATTAAAATTCAATATAACTTGTTTTAAATATAGTATGGAAAGAGGGAAAGAAGTTATAATAAAATCCTTCATGAAAATTTTGTAGAAACCTGTATGTCCCAATATTGATCTAACATATTTAACTCAAGTTTGGAAGGGAAAAGTATTTATAGCTTCAATTTTAAATTTTACTAACTCAATTACTTTTTGAGAAATAATGTGGCCTAAGACTATTACTATTTTGAACATGAAATGAAACTTTTCAAAACTCGAAATAATATTTTTATCAATACCTTTTTTCAACAATTTTTCAATATTTTATAAATAATGATTAAAAGAATTTCCCAAAATATTGAAGTCAAATAATAATACCTCCATATAATTTGACATAAAAAAATACGTACCACACACCATTTAAATTTAACTATGTCATATTTGAAAAGTCATAGACTTCTAGGAAAATGTTCCCAAAGGATATATTGATATGGTCTCTTCTTGATGTTTTGAAGAAAAGAGCACCTAACAATATACTAAAAATCCATCTATGAAATAGTTATGAGTTATTTATACCAACCATTCAAATATTTGTTAAATGAAAGGAATTGTAAATTTATATTTGCTTGTGCCTAAATTTATCTTTGTATTATTAACACAAACTATCCAAGTTTTTGAATTTTGACAGGAATCAATTCATTTTTTTCATTCCTTTCAATCTTTAGTACTGTTTTCCTAGGAAAAATTTGAATTATGGTGAAAAATTATGAGTTATAAATATGGAAAATAATGTATACTTATGATAAAATATCTATTTAATTTTTCACTACTTCCATTATGGTAGGATTAATCCCTCTTCCAGGCTATGAGAGACGTTTGGAATCTCCCTCAATTAGAATTCTTTGTGATTTTTTTGGGTGTATTCATGAAATAAAATCTAATCTGTACACTATTGAGTCGATATTTTCTCTCAAATGTTCAACCAATGTTTTTTCTAGGGTTATAGAGTAATTGTTAGAAATTATTACTAGTAGATTCCCCTATTCCATGAGATATACATATTTTATGTAAATGGAATGCGATGTTAATACTAGAAATGGGGGATGTTCAAGAGATGAAATTAAATTGAGGTTATACAAATCTAAGGATTGAATTTTATACACACAAGGTAACATAGAATATTTATATTCATGAATGAAATAAATATATTCAATTTTAAACTTAATTTACCAATTCATTTTATTTGGATAAAATAATTTATTGAATATTCATAATTTAGAAAACCACATCTCCTAGGGTATTTTCAATACAAAATCACTTAAAACAAGTTAGAAATTCATGAAATATTCATATAGATTTGGTATATTTAGTTTCATTTTCATGAAGCTGTATAAAAATTATCTGGTCATTTGAAGGGTGACTCACCTAGTTTAAAATATTGGAGTGGATAACGCTGTCTCCAAACTCCATGGTAAGGGTTACTTCATGTAAACTGATTATTGTATTGAATATATTTAAGAATGTTCATCTAAATTGTAACGTCCCAGTTCCAGAAGCCACCTAGAGGCACCCCGTACCCGGTTGGTCACATGGCCTCAAGCACATTTCCCCAAATGCCAGAGGCTGCCGACTAGCAGCGAGGGCCTTGGGTGTGATAGTGGGGAAGCTATGCCCTCATTGGCAGAGTACACAGTGGAAGAAGAATAACATACAATAGCGGAAGCAGTAATAACCAAAAATATAATAGCGGAAAACTAAATCAGCAAACTAGAGCACATATGTATATAAGAAATGATGCATGATACATAACTTGGAAAGCATCCAAACAAGTCACAATTCTAGAAAGCACTACAATACCTAAACAAGTACAAAATCAAAGTAAACAGCTCCTCAGCATCGTGAGCCAAAACATGGTCCCATGCTCTCCTGCTCCAAGAAATCAAATTCCAGAAGTCGAGGGGCGCTTGCCCTTGTCTATACCCGCAACAACATAGTCTTCTTGGGCCCAAAAGCATGGCCCAAACAAGGTGTCAGATAAAATTCCAATAGGAAACCACCCGAAGATCTGTGCCTAACAGTCGATGAGTATATGGCAGGTAAAAGTACAATAATCAGAAAACAAGAACAATAAGCAGTAGGTAATAAACAATAAGTAGTAAACAAGATGATACAAAGCAGCAATCAATCCACAACCAATCAACAACAGTGAAACAAACACCTAACAAGCCGGAAACCCTCTTGGATGTACTCGCAGTTATCCCCTCTGGTCCTATCCAAGAAGCACCCCAACCCTCTGGGCAGTGCACTCAGCCTAACCCCTCTGGCTTGGTCATACAAATTTATGAGACTCTCTGGGGAATCTCACTCGGTCAATTCCCCTTATTGTCTAGGGTAGTCAGGGACTCTCTTAAGGAATATCACGCGGTCTAACCCTCTTAGCCCCAAGATCTAGAGACTCTCTGAGGAATCTATCTCAGTCAATTCCTCCTATAGCCTCAGGTATACCACATACTCTCTGAGGAAGCTCACTCGGTAAATTCCCCCTCTATCCTGGGAAGGCTCTTAAAGAGATTCAAACAAGGTAAGACTCCCTGTGGAAGTGCACTCAGTCTACCCTCCTGTAGTCTATAAAATAAAAGACTCTCTGGGAGCTCACTTGGTCCAGCCCCTCTATAGTCTGAAATATCTAAGACTCTCTGGGAAGCTCACTCGGTCTATCCATTATAATCTACAACCCTAGGTTCTCTCAGCCCCATGCCAGTTAGTACATAATAATGATGTAAGGTTAAAGTACACCTATAGAGCTACTTGGATAACCAAAGTACACCTATAGATCTACTTAGCTAACTGTCTACAAGGCAAGAAGCATGTCATTAGTTTCACTTCAACCTATAACCGCAAGGCATCGAAACAGGTGTAACAACCAAAGGCAAACGAGAACCAAAGGTCGTAAACAGAACAAATCATGGGAAAAATACATCCAAGCACAAAAAATTATCCTCTAACAAGGTTAATTTACCTCTACACAAGAATACAAGCAAGGCAGGAAAACAACAAAGGAAAAAGGGTAACACACGATACCACATTCACGGGTATCAGTGTAACGCCCCGACCCTAGTTACCCAGAGTCGGTGCATTATTACATAACATTGGCATGATCACAAGAAAGATCAAATCTCGAAAGTCCGATTGGTTTAGTAGCCTTGGAAACACTAGATATATTAATATGTCTTACATTACATCATATGATGAAAAACTACTACAACAACATATTGTTTCCATAATCCACACTCATATCCCCACATAATATCCCTGCAGGTCATTCATAATTTACTTCTGCACTTCCTGGGAAAAATAAAACATAGAAAAGGGGTGAGCTCAAATGCCCAGTAAGGATAACAATATATCAGAAACTTTCATAAATAAGAATAAACATTTAAGGCAATGTATAACTAAAACAAAAGCCTTTCAAACATGAAATTTCAACCTAGTATGGCATAAATAAAATGAAATAATGCCATTTACTTATTCACATGGATATTCTACTAATCGAATAATCACATGAAAAATCAATAACCACTTTCATAATGATGGAATGCATAATGCTGAACTTTAATTTCTTTGTTAAGGCCTCGTCCCAAGACCTTGGGGCTAACTGTAACCAGAACCCAACCCGGAGTGCCTCTAATAACCGGACACCAACCCGGAGTGCCTATAATAACCGGACACCAACCCGGAGTTCCTCTAATAACCGGAGACCAAACCGGAGTTCCTCTAATAACCGGAGACCAAACCGGAGGGATTACTTTTACCGGTCCCCAACCCGGAACATACTGTCTAACACATTCATCTGAATGAAAGGTTGAAATATAACATAAACATTCAGATTACAAATAACTTATAAATGTCAATAATCTAAAAAAAAACCATGAGTGACATAAGAATAACTTATCCACAGTCAAAAATATCACAAAACCTTCAATAAAATATGGATGTTTTGTATCATAATAAATCAACTTCAAATAAGATTAAAATCCATCAAAGGATGTTGACATAGATGAAATCAAAACTATTTTATCGAAATATCTTTTTTTGAAATCATTTTAAAAGTAACATAATTATAAAATAATACATTCAATTTGAAAATATTCTTATAATCTTGTAAGGGAAGCTTTGACGATTTTATAACGGCGGTAAATAGCTGCACCCGCCGTATAAGTTAAAAAAAACATTCTTACCCAAATTCTGTCGAAAAGGTTAAAAAGGACCTTGTTTTGAAAACGACGAAAAAATTACTCTTATAAAAAGTCAAACAAGGTTTTAAATGACTTTAACCCATATTCTTGTAAATAATAAAAATGTTTTGAAATACATTTTTAAGAAAACATGGATGTGGATGATAAGGAGATCCCAGTAGATTATTACATATAAACAACATCGGATAATGAAGAGATTGTGAAATAACCCTTACCAATTTGGTAGCTTATGAAACATACAACCAATGAAAGAGGTATCATACAATGAATATGTAAATACACATAAATTAGAGTGTATTACCCAAAGAATATAATTATGGGCAGTACATACACCACACAAAAGGTAATGGTGGTAATATGGAATGAATCTCACGGGAATAAGGAGTGATATGAAAACCCCTTACCACGTTAATCAACAGGGTTGTATGGACACAAGTTAATAACCACCAAATGATTTATAGAATAACATGAATATAAAGAGAATCATGATAATATATATCAAATGGCAGTACACAATACACCACTTTCAATAATTTAGTGGCGAACAATGGAAATCTCACGGAATTGAAAGTGAGATAAGAAAATACCTTACCTTCTACTTTTCCTTGTTGGGGTAGGTTAACCTCTTGTATAATGGTGAAATAATTGTTATTAAAGTATACAATAATCATATGATATCATATATGATCTTTTAATATTGATTTGATAATAATATCTTAGTATTATCATTGTTTCGGGTGTTAACTTACTTGTTTTCTTTTATATGTTTTGTTACGTAAGCCATGTTTGTAATGGATAGGTTGTATATTATTCATATACAGAATGATATCAAGTCCTTAAACATCATTTTTAAATCATCAAATGATAATTATACTTGAATGGATACGGTGGAGAATGAATTTTATCGCGTTCGTGGAGACGGTAGTCCGTACGTACGCACGAGCGACAATATCATTCTTTTGATATTAAAATAATATATAAATGGATGTTATATCATATATACAGAATCATTAAAATGTTATATTTATTATTTACATGAGTTACACATCATTATTATACCCATCCAAATAATAATATATTGAATAACAATTACACCACGACGTGGAGACGGTAAGCCGTACGTACGCACGTATGGTGACATGTTATTCAAAGGGTGGATAGAATACTGAATATGGTTGTACCATTTTTATAATAACATCACAGTATATATATGATACTGGATTTATTATTTTAGAATGGTAACAACAAATAAATAAGAAGTGGAAGAAGAAATGAACTTGGAAAAGGGTGGTGAAATCATTACCTCTTCTTCGGGTTCTTCCTTTTGATTTGATCAAAAGGGCTCCTTAGGTTGGATTTATGATCAAACTAAGGCCTCTAGGTTGTAGTGAGGGAAGTTGGGAGAGTATTTGGGCAGAGTTTGGCCGAACCAAAAGGCTTTGAATGTGTGAAGAAAAGAGAAGGAGGAGTGCCTTTTTATAAGAGGGGTGAGGGGCACCTTTGGAAAAGCTAGAGATATTAGTTTATAATAAATTCATAATCGGTTTACAATGGATCCAAAGTTGACTATTCAAAGTTTAAGGTGGGTATGGGTCGAAAACAACTCAACCAATAGAATTTAGACAGGTTTGGGTACTTATATTAACCTTATATTTAGGTATTAACTCTAAGTTAATTAGTTTCACTTTTACAATGTCTCTTTGTATTTTTATATAATATGGTTAATAAAATTACTGTATACATCCAAGAGACCCCCAAGTGGTCCATTAATGATGAACCTATCATGATATAAGTCTCTTGGCCGAACCTTATATTTTTAGGAATTTAATATCAATTAATAATATAATATTTGTTTTAAGAACTCTTTTATGTCAATTTTGACACTATTCAATAGTTGATTTTTTTGAAACTCATAACAGATTGATTACTTAGAACAAAGTAAATTAAATCAATCCTAATATATCATATTATCCTATAAAATTAGTTTAATTCATTAAAAGTTTCATATTATATTTATTTGGGTATTTATAATATCAATTAATTTAATTTTTCACTATTTTAGTAATTACTGCATCATCATTGTGTCATAAATAAAATAAATTATTTAATGTCTAAAAATTATAAGTAAAATATAATTATGTATCTAATCTTTTTATCTTTATAATGAATATTTATAATCTAAAATCCAACATATATAACCCTATGTAAAAAGTGTTTTTCTAAAAGATATATGCTTGTGTCATTTTTGTATTCATTTTAACTTAATTAAAAAAAAGTGTCCCTATCACCTTCAAGTGGCACCATGGGGTCCCCAAATCCACCCAAAGATGCCTATGGTCGAACATGTATCAACCAATAAAGATAGGACACGTTTTAGGGTAATTTAGTATTATTATAATATTATTTTTTAACCCTTATTTACCAGATTTACCCTTAACCATGGTAAATAAAATATTTACCACAGTAATTATTCAAAATGTCTAAAAATAAAAGTTACCTATTTACACAATTTGGACATCCTGATTCCAAATATGGAATCCATTTTTCTAAATTCAAAACACAGAAGTGGCAGAAATTAATTTAAAATTAATTCCCGCTGTCAAACCAAAAAGCGTGTTTTTAAGAGATAATAACTATCAAAAGATTGACACTTGTTTATGTTCGGTTTAATTGTAAAATTATGTCCAATGACCAAAATTATATTAAATGGTAAAAATATATTCTAAATATACTTTAAAACCACTCAAATTAATATTTTATCTCTATTAATTATTTTGATTAAAAAAGTTGTTTTTAATTAAAATTTAGTAATTTTCACTATTCATCAAAATATGAAAGTTATCCGAAAAGTACCAAAATTTCACCTTAGGCTATATTCGATATTACGAATCCATAAATGAAGTCCATTTTAAAATATAAAATATATATAATTTCAAAATGTAGGTATTACTATTCATAACGGCTAGTTTGATTGGTTGTGGTGTGTGTTAAAACTCAAGGTTGTGTACAACACACGCTACTGTATTATTCAAAGAAAGCGTACCGTGGAAGCTTGTGATGTTTCATTTTAAATTTTTGATGTCCCCATTTAGCCAAAAAGATTAAAATATTGTATTTAAAAAGGGTTCACTATTAAAATTTGATAAAAGTGCAATACTGAAAATGAATTTGTTCTTGCATTATGTCTAAGATACTCATAATATGGATTCTAAAATTACAAGGATTATATAAAGTTTAAAATTTAGTTAACACTATTCATAACCTCTTTTGAATGGCTTGTTCGGTAAGTCATGGTGCGATTGAACTTGGTGTTGCGTGTAGTGAATGTTATTGAATTATTTTGAAGAAATAACACACTATAAAATCTTGGGGTGTTACATTCTCCCCTCCTTCAATAAATTGCGTCCTCGCAATTTGAAATTGTTCCTCGAAAATAAAAGGTTGAAAATAGAAAATATCTTTGTGGGAAAACCCACATCGGAAATTAGGTTACTAAAATTTAGTCTTAATATGAGGAAAAGAGAAATGAAAGGGTCACCACCAAATTGTGATCTCGATTAGGAGAACATTGGTGGCAATTAGAGACATATAATTGGAGGAAAAACATAAATATTTATAGGTAGTGATTGAGGTCATCAATCAAAAACAAGTGTATAATTGAGGTCCTTAAATTCAACAATCTATGATGATTTGAAATACCATCGGTTCAACAAAACATAGGGTATTAGGATAACACATTTTTGACGCTTCAAAATATCTTAGTTGAAATCCCAAATCGAAAAATGAATTAACAAGGCCTCTATTTAAAATAAAGAGTGGAAAGTATGAAGATTACCAAAAATAACACATACTAGGGTTCCATGTAAGAAAATATGGATATGGAAGAGAAATATAACCATCAATTATCTGATGGAGAGTGGTAGAGAACATGGCTATGAAAAGGCCAAAAATCCCAAAGCCATAAATTAGTGATGATTTAAGGTACCATCTAGGACAATATTTTTGTTCTAAGTTCCTTTTATTAATATTGAGGAATTTATTTATGAGATTGGCTAAGATCATTAGGAGATATACTTACTTTATTATTAGAGTTTTATCCATTAATAAATTTCTACCACAAACTCATCTTTCACTATAAAAGATAATAGAACGTAATTTTTTTTTCTATTTATACTATTCGTATAGGGTTCCAAAATAAATGAATTTATAATTCATCTACTAGATCTTTTAAAAAAACTACATTATTTAATCCAGGACATCTCGTGGGCCAGTGGTAGGTGATACACCCTTGTCGCCCTTCGGTTGCCGGTTCAAGTCTCACAGCCTTGCCGGACGCGACAGGTTGCTGCCCGACCTCCGGGTTGTCCTTTTATGGCAATCCAAAATAATCCAAACTAGACTATCCAATATACTTCTATCCAAACTCACAGTCCAACATTTATAAGGAAGGTAAACATAATGTAGATACTTTTTACCCCGTAATAGCATATGAATACCTTCATCATGTATTCTTTTAATACATTGAAACATCCTAAATTACCATATTCCTTATTGATTACATTCATGCTCCCTTATTCCATATAGAATGCTGGATATACTTCATCAATCCAAAAATGTTTTAAACCCCGACAATGATGGAATATACAAATCATTAATCAGTTCCAAGGTAGTCATGAATATCCAATATAATTTATCCAAAGCAATCATGTATTATTCCAAAATCACTACCTCGGTATCAGAACTATATTATGGTTTATCATTCTCTCAACCATATATTTTCCAAAAATTTATCTCGCTATTGAGTCACTTTTCTTTGTTCCACACAATCTCAAGTCCTTAATGAAATAGTACTGCAGTACAATCCTTATATACTCCATAATTATTATAACATGTACATTGTTGATACAACACTCAATTGACATAATCAACCTATGAACTCTATTAATTCTTCTTCATCTGTGGTAGTATCATAACTTGATTATTTTCCAATAGCATCATTTGCGGCATAGTCTGATGACTGGGACATAGGTTCGCGTAGTGTCCAAACTCCTTGCAAATGAAGCATTGTACATTTGAAACCATTTTCTTACCCTTGCAGTCACGTACTTTGTGCCCTTTTCCTCCACACTTATAACAAACTCCCATTCCTTTCAGGCAAGTTCCAGGGTGTTTCTTTCCACAGTTACCACATATGGGAAAATTCTTCTTTTCCCTCTTCCCTTTATCCATCTTTCTCTCTTCCATCCTTTTCTTCTCTTGCTTACCTTCAAAGCCATAGGACTCAGTAACCTCTTTACTTATCTTATCAACACATGATATTATTTCTTCATATGATGATAATACATGGGAGACTATTTCTCTTATAAATTACAGCTTAAGACCATGAAAGATATGATCCTTTCTTCTCTTTGGATCATGTGCATTTCTGGAGTTCTCATTCCTTCTACTGGGCACCATTTCTAAACAATGGCATACACTAGATCAGTTTATGAATCAAAATACATAATCCCATACTTATAAAACACTTAACATAAATTGAACTATTTATGGATATAATCCATAATCATAAAAATGTCTCCTTTGAGGATGTATATACTCATAAACCCTTCACAATGGTTTGTAAAAAAAATGAGAATTATCCTAAGCATATCCCCCAGGAGTGTCGTAACCAAGAGTGCAGCAAGGCCTGTTGTCGTGAACCAGTTCCCGTTCGAGTCTAGCTCAAAGCGGTGTTTTCGGGTTTTACCCCTAGGTACATCTATGCCATAGCCGCCTCTACCTGCTCGTATCCAGACAGGGATGTATTGCTCAGAAAACTCACAAAATCTCTACAATACCAAAATTCTAGGAAGTTCTTCTATACTAATCCTCAAAGTTCATCTTAGGTCTACATGCTCTAATCAGAGTTTATCTAAATCTAGCTTCCAAGGTTTGTACTAAACTTCCTATGATACCAACTGTAACGCCCCGACCCTAGTTATCCAGAGTCGGTGCATTATTACATAACATTGGCATGATCACAAGAAAGATCAAATCTCGAAAGACCGATTGGTTTATTAGCCTTGGAAACACTAGATATATTCATAAGTCTTACATTAAATCATAAGATGAAAAACTACTACAACAACATATTTTTTCCATAATCCACACTCATATCCCCACATAATATCCCTGTAGGTCATTCATAATTTATTTCTTCACTTCCTGGGAAAAATAAAACATAGAAAAGGGGTGAGCTCAAATGCCCAGTAAGGATAACAATATAGCGGAAACTTTCATAAATAAGAATAAACATTTAAGTCAATGTATAACTAAAACAAAAGCCTTTCAAACATGAACATTCAACATAGTATGGCATAAATAAAATGAAATAATGCCATTTAATTATTCACATGGATATTCTACTAATCGAATAATCACATGAAAAATCAATAACCACTTTCATAATGATGGAATGCATAATGCTGAACTTTAATTTCTTTGTCAAGGCCTCGTCCCAAGACCTTGGGGCTAACTGTAACCGGAACCCAACCCGGAGTGCCTCTAATAACCGGACACCAACCCGGAGTGCCTCTAATAACCAGACACCAACCCGGAGTTCCTCTAATAACCGGAGACCAAACTGGAGTTCCTCTAATAACCGGAGACCAAACCGGAGGGCTTACTTTTACCGGTCCCCAACCCGGAACATACTGTCTAACACATTCATCTGAATGAAAGGTTGAAATATAACATAAACATTCGGATTACAAATAACTTATTAAATGTCAATACTCTAAACAAAAACCATCAGTGACATAAGAATAACTTATCCACAGTCAAAAATATCACAAAACCTTCAATAAAATATGGACGTTTTGTATCATAATAAATCAACTCCAAATAAGCTTAAAATCCATCAAAGGATGTTGACATAGATGAAATCAAAACTATTTTATAGAAATATCTTTTTTTTGAAATAATTTTAAAAGTAACATAATTATAAAATAATACATTCAATTTTAAAATATTCTTATAAGCTTCTAAGGGAAGCTTTGACGATTTTATAACAGTGGTAAATAGCCACACCCTCCGTATAAGTTAAAAAAAAAAATTCTTACCCTAATTCTGTCGAAAAGGTTTAAAAAGGACCTTGTTTTGAAAACGACAGAAAGATTCCTCTTATAAAAAGTCAAACAAGGGTATAAATGACTTTAACCCATATTCTTGTAAAAAATAAAAATGTTTTGAAATACATTTTTAAGAAAACATGGATGTGGATGATAAGGAGATCCCAGTAGATTATTACATATAAACAACCTCGGATAATGAAGAGATTGTGAAATAACCCTTACCAATTTGGTAGCTTATGAAACATACAACCCATGAAAGAGGTATCATACAATGAATATGTAAATACACATAAATTAGAGTGTATTACCCAAAGAATATAATTATGGGCAGTACATACACCACACAAAAGGTAATTGTGGTAATATGTCATGAATCTCACGGGAATAAGGAGTGAGATGAAAACCCCTTACCACGTTAATCAACTGAGTCGTATGGAAAAAATTTAATAACCACTAAATGATTTACAGAATAACATGAATATAAAGAGAATCATGATAATATATATCAAATGGCAGTACACAATACACCACTTTCAATAATTTAGTGGCGAACAGTGGAAATCTCACGGAATTGAAAGTGAGATAAGAAAATACCTTACATTGTAATTTTCCTTGGTTGGGGTAGGTTAACCTCCTGTATAATGGTGAAATAATTTTTATTAAATTATACAAGAATCATATGATATCATATATGATCTTTTAATATTGATTTGATAATAATATCTTAGTATTATCATTGTTTCAGGTGTTAACTTACTTGTTTTCTTTTATATGTTTTGTTATGTAAGTCATGTTTGTAATGGTTAGGTTGTATATTATTCATATCCAGAATGATATAAAGTCCTTAAACATCATTTTTAAATCATCAAATGATAATTATACTTGAATGGATACGGTGGAGAATGAATTTTATCGCGTTCGTGGAGACGGTAGTCCGTACGTACGCACGAGCGACAATATCATTCTTTTGATATTAAAATAATATATAAATGGATGTTATATCATATATAAAGAATCATTAACATGTTATATTTATTATTTACATGAGTTACACATCATTATTAAACCCATCCAAATAATAATATATTGAATAACAATTACACCACGACGTGGAGACGGTAAGCCGTACGTACGCACGTATGGTGACATGTTATTCAAAGGGTGGATAGAATACTGAATATGGTTGTACCATTTTTATAATAACATCACAGTATATATATGATACTGGATTTATTATTTTAGAATGGTAACAACAAATAAATAAGAAGTGGAAGAAGAAATGAACTTGGAAAAGGGTGGTGAAATCATTACCTCTTCTTCGGGTTCTTCCTTTTGATTTGATCAAAAGGGCTCCTTAGGTTGGATTTATGATCAAACTAAGGCCTCTAGGTTGTAGTGAGGGAAGTTGGGAGAGTATTTGGGCAGAGTTTGGCCGAACCAAAAGGCTTTGAATGTGTGAAGAAAAGAGAAGGAGGAGTGCCCTTTTATAAGAGGGGTGAGGGGCACCTTTGGAAAAGCTAGAGATATTAGTTTATAATAAATTCATAATCGGTTTACAATGGATCCAAAGTTGACTATTCAAAGTTTAAGGTGGGTATGGGTCGAAAACAACTCAACCAATAGAATTTAGACAGGTTTGGGTACTTATATTAACCTTATCTTTAAGTATTAACTCTAAGTTAATTAGTTTCACTTTTACAATGTCTCTTTGTATTTTTATATAATATGGTTAATAAAATTACTGTATACATCCAAGAGACCCCCAAGTGGTCCATTAATGATGAACCTATCATGATATAAGTCTCTTGGCCGAACCTTATATTTTTAGGAATTTAATATCAATTAATAATATAATATTTGTTTTAAGAACTCTTTTATGTCAATTTTGACACTATTCAATAGTTGATTTTTTTGAAACTCATAACAGATTGATTACTTAGAAAAAAGTAAATTAAATCAATCCTATTATATCATATTATCCTATAAAATTATTTTAATTCATTAAAAGTTTCATATTATATTTATTTGGGTATTTATAATATCAATTAATTTAATTTTTCACTATTTTAGTAATTACTGCATCATCATTGTGTCATAAATAAAATAAATTATTTAATGTCTAAAAATTATAAGTAAAATATAATTATGTATCTAATCTTTTTATATTTATAATGAATATTTATAATCTAAAATCCAACATATATAACCCTATGTAAAAAGTGTTTTTCTAAAAGATATATGCTTGTGTCATTTTTGTATTCATTTTAACTTAATTAAAAAAAAGTGTCCCTATCACCTTCAAGTGGCACCATGGGGTCCCCAAATCCACCCAAAGATGCCTATGGTCGAACATGTATCAACCAATAAGGATAGGACACGTTTTAGGGTAATTTAGTATTATTATAATATTATTTTTTAACCCTTATTTACCAGATTTACCCTTAACCATGGTAAATAAAATATTTACCACAGTAATTATTCAAAATGTCTAAAAATAAAAGTTACCTATTTACACAATTTGGACATCCTGATTCCAAATATGGAATCCATTTTTCTAAATTCAAAACACAGAAGTGGCAGAAATTAATTTAAAATTAATTCCCGCTGTCAAACCAAAAAGCGTGTTTTTAAGAGATAATAACTATCAAAAGATTGACACTTGTTTATGTTCGGTTTAATTGTAAAATTATGTCCAATGACCAAAATTATATTAAATGGTAAAAATATATTCTAAATATACTTTAAAACCACTCAAATTAATAATTTATCTCTATTAATTATTTTGATTAAAAAAGTTGTTTTTAATTAAAATTTAGTAATTTTCACTATTCATCAAAATATGAAAGTTATCCGAAAAGTACCAAAATTTCACCTTAGGCTATATTCGATATTACGAATCCAAAAATGAAGTCCATTTTAAAATATAAAATATATATAATTTCAAAATGTAGGTATTACTATTCATAACGGCTAGTTTGATTGGTTGTGGTGTGTGTTAAAACTCAAGGTTGTGTACAACACACGCTACTGTATTATTCAAAGAAAGCGTACCGTGGAAGCTTGTGATGTTTCATTTTAAATTTTTGATGTCCCCATTTAGCCAAAAAGATAAAAATATTGTATTTAAAAAGGGTTCACTATTAAAAGTTGATAAAAGTGCAATACTGAAAATGAATTTGTTCTTGCATTATGTCTAAGATACTCATAATATGGATTCTAAAATTACAAGGATTATATAAAGTTTAAAATTTAGTTAACACTATTCATAACCTCTTTTGAATGGCTTGTTTGGTAAGTCATGGTGCGATTGAACTTGGTGTTGCGTGTAGTGAAAATTATTGAATTATTTTGAAGAAATAACACACTATAAAATCTTGGGGTGTTACAATCAGTGGAAATTCGGACATAAAACTCAGAGACTTTGAACAGTAAGGCACAAACCACCTACCTCGATCCTAGGAGATCGATATAATTGAAGCACGATGGTTAATTACCCTTAGAGCATCATATATCTGAGAAAGCGCACAAAACGTTCAACCCGAGATAACTTGAGAAAGATGAAGAATTGGAAAACAAGGCTCAAGAAGAAGGAAGAACTCACCACTGCGCTTCCAACACAATCGACTGTGCTCGAATTAGAGAATGGACAGAGAGGTGGGAGCTCGGGGAAGATCTGGCCGTACGGGTCGCTCTCAGACGAACCAAACCTTGAAGAAGACAAATATGGTGAAGTGGTGTGACCCCGGTCCGTTTAGTGAAAAAAGAAAAGTACACGACGTGTATTTTTAAAGTACACGGCGTGTAGTGGGTTTTTCCATACTCCGCAAGAATCGGCCTCCACGTCACCCCTACAAACCGTGTGTGTGGCCCGGGCACGACCAACATACGGCTCCGAGCCAGAGAGGAGTACATGGCATGTACACAGAAAGTACACGACGTGTACTTTGAAATTCTCCAGAAACTCCATTTTTCTTAAAAATTCCAGAAAAAGAAAAAATGTACCTGAAATGAAGATCCGGGTTCTTACAAACTTCCACCCTTAAAGAAATTTTTCCCCAAATTTCCCTAGATGGGCATAGAAGAAGAAACCTCGAACAGCTTCGACCACTACAATCGATCCTCGACCTCCCTCTCCCAAGTCTCGTCTTGTACTCGCCCATGCTACCATAGCACTCGTACTATAGGGACAGACCGACCTCAAAGAACCTTCGTACAGCGATCGACAATCTGGATAGGATGCTCTTCAAATGATGCATATGCTTCGAGCTCAACCTCCTCGGGCTGAAATACATGAGAAAGGAGACGTGGAATACGTCGTGCATAGCCTGGTACCTCTGAGGTAGCTGCAACCGATAGGCGACCAGCCCAACTCTCTCAAACACCTCTAACGGCCCGTAGTACTATGGTGAAAGCTTACCCTGTATCCAAATCCTCTTGTGTCCTAACCTCAGTGCGACCGGTAGGAAAACCTGATCTCCGACCTCTAACTTCAAAGGCCGTCTCCGCTGATCAGCATAAGACTTCTGTCGAGACTGTGCTGTAGCCATCCTCCTCCGAATCAACTCTATCTGCTCTAAGGTCTCCTAAACAAGACGAGGTCCTAGCAAAGATGCCTCTCCTTCCTCCAGCCAGCATAAGGGTGATCGACATGGCCTACCGTACAAAGCCTCGTATGGTGCCATCTGAACAGTCGCCTAAAAACCGTTGTTGTAGGAGAACTACACATAAGGTATATGCATCTCCTAAGAGCCGCCAAAGTCTATAAAGCAATCTCAGAGTATATCCTCATGCACCTTGATTGTGCGCTCGGACGGACCATCAGTTTGGGGATGGTATGCCATACTCAGAAGTACCTAGGTTCCTAAAGCCTTCTGAAGTCCCTGCCGGAACCGAGAGGAAAAGCGCACATCGCTGTCTGAAAAAATGGAGTGTGCAACTCCATGTAGACGTACAGTCTCTCAGATGTACAGTCATCCTAGATCATCAACACTGAAGGTCTCCTTGATTGGAAAGAAGTGTGCAACCTTCGTAAGCCTATCGATGAAAACCCAAACAACATAATTTCCCCGAGGTGACCTAGGTAACCCAGTCACGAAGTCCATCGTGACATCGTTCCACTTCCACTCCGAAATGGTTAACTACTGTAAAATAACTTCTAGTCGCTGATGCTCTACTTTCACCTATTGACAAGTAGAACATCTCATGAAAAAACCAGCAACAGATCTCTTCATACCTGGCCACCTGTACTGCCGATGAAGGTCACGATACATCTTGGTGATGCCAGGATGAACTGCCCAAACCGATGAATGGAAATCCTGCATCAGCTCCTCGCGTATGTCTGCTGGTACCCATACGCGTCCTTGGAAACTCTAGATCTCATCCTCGCTCATAGTCCATCCAGTAAGAAGGTTTTCTCCTGACACATTTTCCCATAGGACCAAGGCCTCTGAGTCTGATAGTTGCCTCATTCTTACCCGATCAAGAAGTGTAGAGGTAACAGCTACAGATGAAATAAAGGTCTGTCCCTACTTGTCATGCACCTCCAGATTCATCTCATAGAATAGATCCATAAGCTTCCACTCACTTCTAGCCTCTTGAACTGCTTGAATCTGAGTTCGTCTGCTCAACGCATCTGCCACTGCATTGCCCTTTCCCGGCGTATAGGCGAGCTCTATGTCAAAGGATTGAAGATACTCGACCCACCGGCGCTGTCTCAGATTCAGATCACGCAGAGTGAAGATATACTTGAGACTCGTGTGGTTGGTAAAAATCACAATGTGCTCTCCCAGAAGATAGTGTCTCTAACAGTGTAAGGCATGAAAAACTGCTGCGAACTCCAGATCATGTGTCGGGTAGTTCCTCTCATGTGGCCTCAACTACCGAGACCCATTCACAACGACTACATCTCCCTACATAAGCATGACTCCCAGCCCGATACCTGAAGCATCACAATAAACAGTGTATCCCTTGCCCGGCTCTTGCAAGACTAGTATCGGTGTTGACGTCAACCTACCTTTCATCTCTTGAAAGGCTGAATCACAAGAATCTGACCATAAAAACTACGCCCCCTTCTTGGTCAGACCTGTCAATGATGCTCCTAGGCGCGAGAAGTCCTGAATGAAGCATCTGTAGTATCCAGCCAGCCCTAGGAAACTCCGTACCTCAAGGACGTTCTTCGTCTGCTCCCATTAAACTACATATATCACATTCTCTGGGTCCACAGATACTCCAGTCTCCAAGATAACATGATCCAAGAAGTTAATCTGATCCATCCAATAGTGGCACTTCGAGAGTTTAGCATAGAGCCGATTCTATCTCAGTGTACACAGAACGATCTCAAGGTGTGTGGCATGGTCGTGTCGAGTGTGAGAGTACACTGAGATATCATCCACAAAGACCATGAAAAAGGAGTTCAAGTACGGATGGAACACTCGGTTCATCAGTGCTATGAAAACTGCAGGTGTGTTTGTGATATCGAACGACATGACTGTATACTCATAAAGACCATACCTGTTCCTGAAAGCTATCATAGGTATATCTGATGGTCTAATTCTCAACTGATGATAACCAGACCTCAAGTCGATCTTCGAGAACACCTGGGCTCCTCGAATCTGATCAAAGAGGTCATCAATCCTTGGAAAGGGATATCGGTTCTTGACCGCCATCTAGTTCAGCTACCAATAATGCACACAAAGTAGAATGGCGCCGTTTTAATTATTCACAAACAAGATAGGAGAACCCAAAGGAGAAGTACTGGGTTGGATGAAACCCGTTCCCTGCAACTTCCCCAACTGCTTCTTGAGCTACTACAACTCAGGTGTATCCATCCTATAAAAAAGAATGGACATCGGTGTTGCTCCTAGCATGAGATAAATCGAGAAGTCTACCTCACGCTCTGGAGGAAAACCTAAAAAGTCCTCTAGAAAGACATCCCTGAAACGATCCACCACTGGGGGAAATTCTAACTGTGAAGTCCCCTGGTCATCCAGATAAAGACTGGAAATCTAGGCTATAACTTTCCCTAGCCCATGATGTTTGGGTCTAGCTCTACCTGCCTGGATATCCCACTCGCCTTTATGAAGGAAATATCCTCCCTATGGTGATATGAAACTCACCCCGCGGCGATAGCAATCGACGACTTCCAGGAAGGGAACCAACCAGTTCATACCGAGAATGATGACATAGCCCTTCATCTCTAGGAAATAGAGGTCCCATAATAAATGACACCCCGCAACCTGAAGAGGGAACTCTCTGCACTGACGTACGCTAGATGCCCTCATTCCCAAAGGTGTGTCAAGAGTCAACAAGTCGGCATACGAAAAGATACTGAGACCAAGGATCTCCACGATAGCAACAAAGATAAAGCTATGGGTAGCACATGTATCGAAAAAGACTGAAGATAAAACTAAGGCTACTAAAATCGTACCTCGAACTGTAGAAGGGACGAGATCCTACTCATGATAGGTCTACTCCACAATGAAAGACTGTCCTGCACCGCGGCCCTATGCCCTGGCTGACCGCTATGAGCTGATCCACTCTTCTGTCACTGATGACCTGGTGACTGACCACCACGGCCGCGACCTGCACCTCGACCTAAATGGACGGATGAACTCCAGTTCCCAGACTGGTGGGAAACTGGTGAAGTATCATCAAATTGCGGGGTCATAGAGGAACCCCTACCACCAGTTGAAGGTGAGAAGATATGACAAAAATACTAAAGATGGCCCATCATGCCGTAAGACCAACACTCGATCAGATTTATCTGGCACTGAGGCCTAGTATTCCCACTCCTACCGTACTGGTAGCATACAACCTAGCTTCCAGAAGACGCGTCCCGTGAACCTCAATCTCCTCAAGAAGAATCTCCGTGAAGCTTCCTAATGTCCGAAGGAGGAACACCAGCTCTAGATGATGAACCACCCTGGCTCACTACTCCAGAATATCGCAGATTGCGTTTAGTGATCAGCGCCTGGTTGACGATGGAGGATATCGAATTCATCTAGAAGATATTCCCCTGGGAACGGATCTCCTACCTGAGACCGTCCTCGAACTTCCTAGAAAGGAACAAATCATTAGCTGCTGGGATCAGTGTGAAATGCTGCAGCTCAGTGAAACAAGATGAGTACTCCATAACAGAGAGAGTACCCTACTGCAGACTCATAAACTCCCAGGATCGATCGGCCCTCAAGGTCTCCATATAGAAGTAGTCATTGAAGGTGCGTCGAAACTCGTCCCAAGACATATCCTGATGATGCCTTGATAGTGAGATCACCTCCCACCACCTCTTGGCAGTGTCCCATAGCATATAAGTATCCATCTTTACCATTTTCTCCATAGGAATTTCTAGGTGCTCAAAGATGGTCAGTGTGGCCTCTATCCACAACTCCGCAGCCTGAGGTCCTCCATCCCTTGAAAATGTAAGAGGATGCTGCTGCCGAAAAACCCGTGTCAACTCAGCCATCGACAGGGCAGGAGGTGGCGCTCCATAGAAGGTTTGCATCATCCTCAGGAAGTCCTCCATGAACTACGACTCGACGCCTGCAACGGGTATGATAGCCGGTGCCAAGGCTGGCTCGACTGGAGGATCGACAGAAAGTCCCTGATCAGCCATATCTGGCATCTGATCACTACTTGAAGTCAGACGTACAACCAGAGGACGTCTCGGAGGCATAGCTCTAAAAGATCAAAAGTATACCTTAGATCAGAAAAACAAGGACAGAGAACACAAGAGTACAAAACATGAACAAGGGAAGAAAACATAGAAGTTATAATACATGACTACATGGCGTGTATAAAAACTACATGGCGTGTATAAAAACTACATGGCGTGTATAAAAACTACATGGAGTGTCTTCTGAAGCCACATAAATGGGCGTGTACCCCTGCTCGACAGTTCGTGTAACATCCCAATCTACACGGCGTGTTGTTCCCACACACGTCGTGTACTTGAACTCCAATCCCCTGCTCCAGTCTCCTTACACGGCTAACCCACATGGTTCAAACTAACCCCAGACTACACAGAGTGTTCCCTAGTGACACGACATGTACCAGAAACTAACTCGGTTGCCCGTGTTGTTGGTTACACGGCCGTCTACATGGCTAGCCCTTACACGGCGTGTTCCAAAAAAACACGACATGTATTGGAGAAGATGACATCATCTCGTGCTGTTCGTGACACGGCTGGGTACCTGGTCAAGACTACACGGCATGTTCCAAAAGCAACATGGCGTGTCTAAGAGAAGGTCACACCGACCCATGTTGTTCATGACACGGTCGGATACCTGGACAGAACTACACGGCGTGTTCTTTTAAAACACAACGTGTTATAATCGAGCTTCCCCGACCCGTGTTGTTAGTGACATGGCCTGGTGCAAGGCTCAACACTACACAACGTGTACATAGCATACACGACGTGTTTCTGAAGTTATTTTTAGAACACCGTGTTTCTGCACACACAGTCAGTAACATGGCCTAAAAACTACATGGCATGTAACCAGAAAGTACATACCGTTTATTCTGGGTTATTCTGGGAAGTAGCTCAGAAACTACACAGATGCCCAGAAACACGGAAAACAGAGCAAAGAGGTTCAAAATTATGATCCGTGACTGCCCATACTCCCCGCGAATCAAAGCTTTCCATCCCCTACAGTCATGTACAAGAGAAAACAAGATCATTATCCACCAATTTCCAAGTCAAAAGGGCCCATAACACCTCATGAATCAAAATTTGGCATTAATTTAAACAAATTACAATACAAACAATTCTCTAACAAGCAGTAGAGATTCTATAAAGCATATATCATGACAACATGAATAATCTACACAACGTCTATCACAACAGCATGAAATCGCTAATGCACCCTAAATGGCATGGCAAGAATGCATGACATGTGATTTCTACAAGTGACTATATGATGCATGAGACGGAATACCCTCATCTCATCAGGTTATGATAGAAATAGAACCATAATATCAAAACAATAACAGTACAAAACATGTGAATCACTCTAGGTGAAATCGTATCAACCGAAAAATCCCAAAACTAGAAAACTGAAATAAACAAGGTTGTATGGCTTTTCCCTATACATGAGTTAGCTACTCCCAGGCACAACTCATTACCATGTACCGAATCCATCTTATCCCTGGATAAAGTCACCAAATAGTAATTTAAGAGAAAATAATTTCCTCCAATACCACTTTGTAACGTCCCGGTTCCGAAAGCCACCCAGAGGCGCCCCGTACCCGGTTGGTCACATGGCCTCAAGCGCATTTTCCCAAATGCCAGAGGCTGCCGACTAGCAGCAAGGTCCTTGGGTGTGATAGTGGGGAAACTATGCCCTCATTGGCCGAGTACATAGCGGAAGAAGAATAACATACAATAGCAGAAGCAGTAATAACCAACAATATAACAATTGAAAACTAAATCAGCAAACTGGAGCACATATGTATATAAGAAATGATGCATGATACATAACTAGGAAAGCAGCAAAACAAGTCACAATGCTGGAAAGAAATACAGTACCAAAACAAGTACAAAGTAAAAGTAAACAGCTCCTCAGCATCGCGAGCCAAAACTCTATCACATGCTCTCCTGCTCCAACCATTCAAATTCCAGAAGTCAAAGGACGCTTTCTCTTGTCGATACCTGCAACAACATAGTCTTCTTGGTCCAAAAATCATGGACCAAACAGGATGTGATATAAAATACCAGTAGGCAACCACCCGAAGATCTGTTCCTAACAGTCAGTGAGTATATGGGAGGTAAAAGTATAATAAGCAGTAAACAATAACCGCAAGCAGTAGGCAGTAAACAGTAAGCAGTAAACAGGATGAAACATAGAAGCAATCAATCCATAACCAATCAAAAGAAGTGAAACAAATAGCTAACAAGACGGAAACCCTATGGAAAGTACTCGAAGCCTTCCCCTCTGGTCCTATCCAAGAAGTACCACAACCCTCTAGGTAGTGCACTCAGCCTAACCCTTCTATCTTGGTCATACGAATTTATGAGACTCTCTGGGGATGTTCACTCGGTCAATTCCTCTTATAGTATAGGGTAGTTAGGGACTCTGTTGAGGAAGATCACGCAGTCTAACCCTCTTATCCCCAATGTCTAGAGACTCTATGGGGAAGCTATCTCGGTCAATTACTCCTATAGCCTCAGGTATACCATATACTCTCTAAGGAAGCTCACTCGGTCAATTCCCCCTCTAGCCTGGGAAGGCTCTTAAAGAGATTCAAAAAAGGTAAGACTCTCTGAGCAAGTGCACTCGGTCTAACCTCTTGTAGTCTATAAAATCCAAGACTCTCTGGGAGATCGCTCGGTCCATCCCCTCTGTAGTCTGTAATATCTAAGACACTCTAGGAAACTCACTCAGTCTATCCCTTATAGTCTACAACACCAGGTTTTCTCAGCCCCGTGCTAGTCAGTGCATAATAATTCTATAAGGTTAAAGTAAAACTATAGAGATACTTGGCTAACCAAAGTACACCTATAGAGATACTTAGATAATAGTATATAAGGCAACAAGAATGTAATTAGTTTCACTTCAACCTATAACCGCAAGGCATGGGAACAGGTGTAGCAGCCAAAGGCAAACGAGATCCAAAGGTCGTAAATAGAATAAAGAAAGGGAAAAATAAATCCAAGAACAACAAATTATCCTTTAAAAAGGTCAATTTACCTCTAAAAAAGCATACAAGAAAGGCTGTAAAAGAACGACGACAAAAGGGTAACACGCGATACCCCGTTCACGGGTATCGGTGGAAATTCGCTTATAAAACTCAGAGACTTTGAATAGTAAGGCCTAAACCACCTACCTCGATCCTAAGAGATTGATATACTTGAACCACGATGCATAATTCCCCTTAAAAGTCATAGATATATAAAAATTCACAAAACCTTCAACCATAGATAACTTGAGAAATAGGAAGAATTGGAAAACGAGGCTCAAGTAGAAGGAAGAACTCACCGCTGCGCTTCCAACGCAATCGACCATGCTCGAATTGGAGAGCTGATGGAGAGGTAGGAGCTCAGGGAAGATCTGGCTATACGGGTTGCTCTCGGACGAACCAGACCTAAAAGAAGATGAATATGGCGAAGAGGTGCGACCCCTGTCCATTTATTGAAAAAAGAAAAGTACACGGAGTGTATTTTTAAAGTACACGACGTGTATTTTTAAAGTACACAGCGTGTATTGGGTTTTTCCTTACTCCGCCAAAATTGGCCTCCACGTCACCCCTACACACCGTGTGTGTGGCCCAGGCACGATCAACACACAGCTTCAAGCCGGAGAGGAGCACAAGGCGTGTACTCAAAATGTACATGGCATGTACTTTGAAAATTTCCAGAAACTCCATTTTTCTTAAAAACTCTAGAAAAAGGAAAAAGCATACCTGAAACGAAGATCCAGGTTCTTACATAAATATAATGGTTGATTAGTATAGTGATCTATCATAATATATGGTTTGTAAATAGAAGTATGAAGGGAATATAATTTCCTTAAATCATACTAAGATATCTTCTCAAAATATTGAAGGAAAAATATTGGATTAGTTTTACAATCTACACTACCACCCTTGTTGGATTCAAATATCTCATATGAAAATATATAAAAATAGATTATGGGATAATACTAATATAATCTCTTAAAACACATGATTATTTGGTATACATTAGATAGCCAATGGTATTGGTAGTAGATAATGTCCTTGGATATTGGTATTTTCTGGGCAATAGTGGTGTGATAAGCATTGAAAAACTTATTCATAAACTAATTCATTATTTTCCAATAGATATTTTTTTCTTATTATAAAATTTTATCACAAATTTGGAATATTTTTAGATTTTTTATATTTATTCTATAAGTGGTATATTTATTTTAACCTTCTATAGGTTTTTTAAAATTTTATTTTATAGTTATTCTTTAATATTCTTTCACCGAATCATCCTTGAAGTGGAAGGCTTTTTACCCTATTTTCCTTTCCCATATGTGTCTATAGTATTTTAATCAAGTACTATACACTCCTTCCTTCTTCCTTGGTGTTTAATTAATATTTTTGGGTTGTTTTTCAAAATCATGTTCATAATTTTCAGCTTTCTTTTCCTCAAGTTATATTTTAGTTTTCTTGATTCAGGTGGTTTAATCTATTTGAAACTTATTTTTGTTATCATAATAATTTTTAATATGGATTTGAGACTGTAAGAGATGGAATATTTTCTATATTTTGGGATAGAATCTCCACCAAACATCAAAATTGGTTTTCTATATTATCTATTTCATCTTCGAGGGCTTGAAACTTAGATTGCATCTATTTATATTTAAATTATTAAGTACCAGATAAATTGTTCCCATATTTCTTATAATGTTGTAAATATGGGGGTTTTTGTTAACTATGTGGGTAGTATGTTTGTTTATAAGATTTTGGGAAGGGGGTGGGTTTTATAAATGTTATTACTAGAATGGGGTCTGGTTTGAGTAAATATTTTGACATGGGGTTTTGTCCTATTATATTGACTTCCAAACACATATTGGACTTGGGTAAGCTCTCTACATACCTTGTTTGTTAGAAATTTCTTGGATGCATGGAAGTTTCATAACTCTCTATACCCTATACTTCACTACCTTAGTTAGTGAAATGATTAGGAGAAAAACATAAACCAAAAACATAAGGTACGTGTTGCTCACTGAATTGCTTTAGGGAAATTGTTTTTCACAAACTGGGTAACTATTTATGTTTACCTTCAAGTAAAGCTGATGATTGAGATGTTCTTACCTAATTAATTTATCCAATTATAGTACCTCTTTTTCTGAACTATTTTGAGTTCTGTATAATCTTCCCAATTAGTCCTATTGGTTAAGATAGATATTTCTCTATGAAGGATCACCTAGATATTTCATCAGTCATATTTCTATCATTTTCAAAAAAAAAACTTTGTAGATGAACACAAGTAAGTGGTTATCTTAAAAATTATTATGGGGATAACTTGTATATAACTTCTTGAAAATCTTCTAGTATTCAAAGATATTATCATGAACCATCCCAGAAACCCTAGTAACTAAATACACAATCCAAAATAAAAATATCCTGAAGGGTTTTTTCAATATCCATGGGTTGGAGACTAAAACCTGGAATCATACAAGATAAAATAGGGATCACATTTTCCAAAAAACATCTGACGATAAAGATACAAGTTAGTATGATGAACAATCAAAAAGGGTTAAGTACCATAAACCAAAATATCCTAATAAAAACACAAAAATATACATCATTATAGTACCCATCATGTATAAAGATAAAATAAAATGTACCAATTTACATATCACTAAAAAACAACAAGATCAAGAACATCCACCACATTTAATTGGACCTTCTCCTTATCTCAGACTTGTATGGTGGAAATCTACAAACACAAAAGGAAAAGGTAGGGTGTTAGATATAAATCCATGTAGGGTCTCACAAATTGTTCCATAAAAAGATTCCATAATAATAAACCAAATCATTCTTTCAATTTTTATAAAATAGGAAATATAAATACACTTTAATATTTAAAAATAAACATACTTTCATTTCAAAACGATGGAAAACCATTTCAATCATGTATTAAATAAATATTTTATATAAAATTGTTTATATTAATCATTTGAAATGGATAAAATAGTTATATAAATAAATGTAATAAATATAAAAATAATCACCATGGTCATCATCCCTATGTTATGATAGTTTCTTGTTATAGGATACTCACAGAAATCATATCAATGATCACGGAAATACGTGTACACATGTCCCTCTAGATCATGAGGAATATGACTCATCAACATCCCATTGGTGATTTGATATTCCTAACTAGGTTTTTGTTAGATTTATCATCATTAATCTATTATGAGGGAATAATAATCATATTGTTCTAGTCCTAAATAACTGATTAACTACCCACTCCAGCATGTTCTCAATAAATTAATCGATAATGGGAAATTCATTAATTTCATAATTTTCAATTTCAATATTACAATTAAATTTTTAAACCAAAGCATTGGGTTTTTTCATCAACTCATACCTTTTCAAAAAAAAATCATAGGATTATATCAATTCAATTTAAGACATTTTTCTAAAATTGATTATAAAATAAATCCATTAATTACATTAATTTCAAAATATTCCTGAAATTCAAACTCCACTGGAATGGGGGTTTTTTAAAAAATTATATGTTAATTCAAATCAAAATTACTATTTATTGTAAATTTGGAATTTTCATAAATCAATTAAAATAAATTTAAATCAAATCAAGAAAATAATGATTTAATTATATGGATAAACTCAAATAGAACCTCCTATGTTTAATCAAATAATCACAATATACCACGCCCACAAAAATATTTGGAAATAAAGAACAATGGAAACAGAGATGAAGAAATCAAAACTATAGTTAAGATTAAATTTAATGGAGATTTGATCCATAAAAAAACAATGATTTAACACACTCTACATAGGAGAGAAAAATAAATCGGGAGAAGACACATAAGAGGAGAATCACTTATGTGGGGGAGATTGAACATGATCTTTTATGCTTAGATCCACCATGGAATGGGTCTCGAGGTGCCAAAATAGTATCTTGAGATCCTAAAATACCTATGAAATTTATTTAGGTCATGTTATGATCAAGAGGGGATTCAAACTAGGGTTTATAATTTTTTAATTTTTTTTTGAATAAAAACATCTGTGTGCATGGTTACCTGGATATGCCCACATGATTAGAAAACAATGTGTGTCCTAACCATGCACCCCCTCAAGAATCAATTTCCAAGGCACATAGTTTCTTCTAAGTGGGTAAATGGGTTGTCAAACCATTAACCCACCATGAAAACCAATACTATTCAGTGTTTCTCGATTTTCTATGGAGGGGTGAACTATTTGGGAAAACTATGAACCAATCATTCACAACATTGAATCCTATAATGTTTTCAAAAAATTAATCTTAAACAAACCGAGATAGTTCCTAACCAAATTATGATCCAATATGGATTGAGGAGTCCCTTAAAACTAGTAACAAGATGTTACATAGACTCTTATATGATGTTTTCAGATATAGTATATCTCTATTCTGATTGGTGTACTCTTAGATGTGGGGAAAATATTTTCATGGAGCACAAATTATGATAATTATATTATTATAATTATCCTGGTTGATTATTTTATATCTATTATTTTATATCTTTTTCAAATCAGATGGAAAATCCTACCCACTTCAATTTCTCATAAACTACTTCTTGGTGTTTCAGTACTGAGAATACATGAGTGAATGCCTGCTGTTTTTAGGGTATTCTTATAAACACCATAGAAGTTGTGAAAAAATTTGATTAGGAAAATTTTAAATTCAAAATCATTTTTATATTTAGGAAGATCAATTATGTTGTTTTGAAGAGAATATTGTTGTGAAAAAATTTCATAGAGGGTCATGTTGGGGGTGCTATACACCTATTTTGGCTCGAAGTGAACACTATAGATTTCATTTCAATATATAAAAATTAATCACCCAGATTCTAATTGTATGTTTTTTTCTTAATATAAAAAAATTTATCTTTATTTCCGGATCAAAATCAATATATGTGTTTTTGAAAGTTTATATCTTTCAATTTAAAAATTAGATTTAGGACTACCACTTTGACAAAAATTCAAAGAGACTTAAAATACATTGTCTTGGGGTGTGAAAAAATATATTTTATTTCCTTAGTCAAAGTAGTAGTAGTAGGCACCCATGGTTCATTACAAATATATGTTCAATAAATCTATTTATCCGATTTCTTGTTTGAAAAAGGGGTATTTTGAGTTTGAAATCAACTAACTATGATACAAGGATTTAAAATCATATGTTGTAATATCCCATGATTTTAAAAAGGAATATCAGGTTGATTAAAATATATGAAACAAAACAAAATTATTATAAGATAATGTTACACCTTGAAGCTTTAAAATATAATTATCTTTAACAAATTCAATCTCTTAGGTAGCTTGATATCTACACAACATCGGGTTTAAATGAAACACTATACTCTATTAAAAATTTTAAACATGACCACTATAACATAGCCACTAAGTTGGTAAGTAAGAATAAGAAAAACTAAAATATTAAAATTATATAGTTTATACATTTTTAAAAAATTAAATGGTTATTAATTTATTATAAACAAAATAATAACCATTTTAAGAGAAAGAATGGTTTTATGAAAAACTACATTTTTCTAAAAGGGGATTTAGTTGTTCTTGGGGAACATAATTTAAAATTATTTTTTAAAAAATTTAGAATTTTTATTTTACAAAAATAAACTTCATTTTCTACATATACTTGTTAAAATTAACTTTGGGTAAATTTATGATATATTTTGAAAATTCAATCTTTTTTGATGAATAGTAAAAAAGCTTGATTTTTATTTGAAAAATATCTTTCTGTTCAAATTAATAAAGAAGTTAAATTTTTTTATAAATAAGATTTATAGTATAGTTATTCCAATTATAAGAAAATTAAACTAATTTAGGTCATTATTAGTAAATTTATTATTGAGTCATGATAATAAAACATTTTAACATTTTATTGTTTTTCCTCAGAATACCTATTTTTTCAACGCGCTTGCGGGTTTAATTTTAAATTAAATTATACCAATCATGTTAATTGAATTTATTAAATTTGATTCCATATTTGGATTATGAATAATTAATATTATGTAATAAATTCAAATTAATTTTTTTTCATTATAATTATGAAAAAAACAATAAATCAATTAGCCCGTTTATGGTTAAAACTATGTTTTGATCATTACACACGTTTATGTTAAAATTAATTTTTAACATATATATAATTATTATCTGATATATGTTTTGAATATTTAGAACCATTGGGTGCAAAATATCTAACAATTATAATTTTACTTGGGATTAATGGACAATATACCTAGGTTAAAAACAATAGTTACCACAGTGAAAATTAAATGGTAAAATTAAGTTAAATTAAAGGATATTGAATAACATGTTAAAAAATGTTTTGTGTGTGTTTTAGATGTGAACAAACTATAAAATACCTTCAATCCACTATTTTACATTTTTTAGGCACTTGGGATGACAATGATTCCCATCATTGAATAGTTTTGGGTATTTATAAAAACAAAAATTCTCCTCTTTTATAAGAGGACACTCACTCTACTCACTTATTAAAAACTATAATGAAATTTATCTTGAAAAAACACTAATAAATCCCTCCCAAACTCCTTTATCCATGTTATATAGCTTCTGTTTTTTCCGAAAGACCAGCCCTAGGGGTTTAATGAAGTTGTCCAAAGGAGGTTTCTCTAAGAGAAGGTAATTATCTTCACTAAGCTTATTTTTTTATTTATTATTTTAAACCATTATATTATGTATTAAAAATAAAATATAATAACACAAGTTTCTACAATATAATATATATCCTTATCCACTTCTATTAAATGAGGAGAAAAATAATCAAATCAAGTATACGATGGTCTACTGCCTCGCGAACTCATGTAACTCATTTCAATAAAAACTTACCATGGTTAGTTATAATGATGTATTTAATATACATATATAATATTTAGGATATAATTATAATCCAAAATTTTTAAATAAACCTTATTAAATTCTTTTCAAGTTAAAATATGATAACATCACATGTGTGTACGCAGACTATAGCCTCATGAAGCAATGTGAATTTTTTAGTTATGAATTACATGGAAAGTAAAAAACACATGTTTAATTAATATATGTGATATATATGAAATGGTATAAATTATTCAGAATTAATATATCATATACTTCCTTACCCTTTCACCCTTTAAGGGTATAATATCATTGCTCGTGCATACGTATGACCTATGATCTACACAATGTGGCATGATTCATTTTCAATGCAAAATTTTCAAAAATAGTTATAAGAATGTATATAATGCAAAAAATAATTCTTATAAAATAAATAAATTAAGGAGATTATGGTACTATATATTATATATATGTACTAAATCTTTGATGAAAAAAGTGCGTGAGAAAATAAGGCAATTTACCCCCAAAACAATGAAAATAATGAAATATTATTAACAAATGGGTGGTAAAATGTTTTAAGATAACAGTATATGGTATTACATTTATGATTATTGTTCTTTAATATATGTATAATAAACAAATAGTTATTATACATGAGGTTTGGAACATATTAAGGGAGTCGAACATGAGGCAAGGGTTTCTCATCTCACTTTTACTTCTTTGAGACATACAACATATTCCTTACATATTAGTTAGTGTGATGCATTTAATGACCCTTTTGATAGGTTATATCATGAATCAATTTCTATTTATGGAATTTAATTTTTAATTTTAAGTAATTTTTTTCATGGGTATTACGATTAAAAAGTTAACAATGTGGTAAGGCTTTGTTTCACAACCTCATTATATTTGGTATTGTTTTACTTTAAGTATCCCTTGTGAGAATTTTTTGATATTTATTATCTAAAATCAATATATTTTCATATATTCTGAATATTCATGAATTTTTCATGGAATAGTGATATTTTCTCACTATTTGGTACTTAAAATGAATGCAAAAATGTTTTTAATAAAATCCAAATTCACTTCTCTCTTCGGTTGAAAATCATATTTATTTCAAAACCATATATTATAATAATGTTTTTATTTTTTTTAATATAATCTAAATTATTTATTAAATAATTTTTTACTAAGGATTGATATTTTAGAAAATATTTTAAAATACATTTTCATTTCATTTTCCAAAAAAATGCATATTTGTATTTTACTGAAAATGTGAAAGGAATAATTATTATAATTTGAATGACATGAATAGAACCTTAAAAAATCATAACAACTTAATTTTTTAAAAATTATTTTATAACATTCAAATGTTATCTTCAAAGAAAAATATTTTCAAATTTTTTTGTGAAATTTTAGTTTTAAAATGTGGTTTTCATAAAGAAAAGTTCATTTTCCACAAAAAGGTTTTTATATTTTTTTCATGTTATTTAAATTCATTAATGAAATCAACCCTTTATTATAATTATCATATACAAGGTATAATTTTCATTGATATAATCCTTATTCTTTATTTGGATGGTTTTTGATCAGTTTAACTGAGGATGTACAATTTTGTTAATATTCACCATATTACTCTAGATGGGTTGTGATTATGTTTATTTGATTGGTATATGTACTAAAATTTAGTATGTTAGTTTTCCAGTATGAATGACTATGTTTATTATGTTTCACCCCTTTAATATGATAAATGAATTGGACTAATTATTTGATTAGTGGGACCCGTAATTACAAAGAGCCTAGATTCATCCGTAGGTCTTATGAGACAAATCAATTGGCCAAATTAAATAGATTTTACCTATTGTTTTAAATTACAATGCAAAATGACTTGATATTATGTTCATGAGGTTTGAAATTTTGTGTTCTATAACTACGAGAGTAGTTATTTTTTCTATTGGATTATACGATTAGTTAGAATATACATGGATGTCTTTCAAGTTCATGTTATTGATTATATGGATTTATTTGATCATCCTTTATTCCTTCCATATAATTCTCATGTTATTGTTTAAATGTCATGTTTTTATATTATTTACCATTAATTATTGACTATTCTTATTTATTCATTATATATTCTTCTACACACTTACCCTTACCGAGCATCTATGTTAAGCCATTTATTATGTTTTATTTTATTTAGAAGATAAGGAAGTGTTTTGTGATTGATTTGTAGGGATACACTATGGGAAACAATGGTGTTCTCAAATAAAATAATATTTATATTTTATGTTTAAAAAGGTTATTTGAATTTAAAGAATGTATCAATTTTACCAGTATTACTAAACTACTCAGTGTTTCGAGATGTGGTTCCTTGTATCTCATGCCAATGTAATAAAGTAACCATTGACTCTGGGCTACCAGGTATGGAGTATTTTTAGTTGGTATTAGAGGGATTTTAGTAAAAACCATGTGATCTAGATTTATAAAAACATATATTATGGAATATAACTCTATGAAATACTATAAGGATAATTATATGTATAGGATAACATCATAATGTTTTGGTAAGGATAATAATATATGGTTTCCCTATAAATATTTCCCTATTTGGATATTATTAGTAGATACAGTTCTAGAAGAAATGTAGCTATGGATAATTACTCTATAAATGGAACAAAAGACTTGTCACGAGTGTTACCTAGTATATGAAAATTAGCCTTACTATGCACCTAGTTTGACACTCCCATGAAATATACATTGCTTAATTAACAATTTCATCACAAACAATTTTTTTTGTATTTGAAAACATTCCCAAATAAACGATGTTTATGATTATGAGATTAACCATGCATAAATGTATCAATTTATTACATGTTTATCACTATTTTTGGGATAATAAATTATTTTTCATATTGTTATGATATAGTATAGTGTATTAAATTATTTTTAAATAGAACCTAGAAGATGGAATGAGAGCCATATAAATCCACACACTCCATGCATATATTTCCATCCTCCGAAAGATAATGAAGATGGAGTAGGTTATGCGGTTGGAACTGACTAAATTATAAACCTATTGGGGAATGTAACATATTTTATGTGAAATATCCTTTCCCATTATAGAGTAGCATGATGATCCATAATGTGGTGAAACACTGTTATACCACTTCACGTGTCAACAACCTCCATACTTTACTGGGACTAAAAAATCCATTTGAATCTAATCAATTGGTAAATTTCATGGAGAATATATTTATTATTCTATGTATTAATGAAAGGGATAAAGTTATCATGAGATTTTATCATATCTCAAGAGATACAAACCAATGGTTTTCATTGATTCAAAACACTATTAGTGAAGAGGAAATAACATACATGGAGTGAATTGATTTTATGAAACTTATCTTAGAAAAGTATGTTCCTCACAAGAAATGAGAATATATAGAGAGACAATTCATAATTATAATACATCAGGAAGTCTAAATTGTTTATAAGTATGAATAAAACTTATAATTATATCAAGTCATGCAATGAACTATGTACATAATTAAAAGAGAAATACTAACTTCTATTTTATTGGTTAAATCCAATTCCCTGAAGAGAACTAGTCTCCCAAAAATTGTCAACATATAGGCACATAATATATTATGCTGTAAAGATAATGAAATAATTCTAATATTTTGTGGTTTCAATGTGAAATAATATAAGAATAAGATGTTAAAGAATAAAATAGTTAAAGAGATGAAGGTAAAGAAGGATTTTCCCACATTTGATAGTTATGTAAAGAAACACCTTAGTATATTCCTAAAAGGAAAATTAATTTGCATCAAGTATAGTGAAAAAGGAAATTATGATCATGAATTCAAGTGTAATATAGAATCTTTGAATGTATAGTTTTTTAATTATAAAGATATGGGGAAATATTCTAACAAATTCCCTATGAATTAAGGGAATATATATTAGAAGAATCTAAGGGATCAAGGTCAAGAATATTCTATTGATACAAATAAAGATGAAGTATTATTGTCCTTGGGTATTTGGACTCATGAAATATATTTTTAACGTATTTTATCAATGATATTCTGGTTATAATAATTACGAAATGTATAAGGATTATATGATAGAACTATTTTTTTAATGTTTTGAAAGCCTAATTGGAATAGTACCATGAAAAATGATTCTGTAGAAAGTTAGTTTTTTTTGGAAAAAAAATTATTGAGTTAATAAAAAACTTAATATGTGATCAATATTGAGATAATAATGATAAATTTATATTTATGGGATAGTATTGGTGAACATGAAATTATTTAGTGATTTGATGGTTTATGTTATATTTTCTGGGTTCTTCTGCTTGTTTGGATTTATGAAAAAACTCCACATCCTGATCTTTTTTATTTTTGATGCACGGATGTTTTAGTTAATATTTTATGGTGATCAAGGTAATAAGATACTTGTAATGTGACTTTAAGAACTACTTAATTTGTAATCTAATGTTAAGACGATTTTGTAAATTTAGTGGGATTCCTTATTAATTTTTGGAAATTGAATTTGTTTTGACAGATTTTGGAAGAAGCTTATAGTTAAGTATACATGGAATGGATTATGAATAACCTTGTGTGTTATTGTATAACTTTTGAAAAATAATCTTGGTTATGTAAAATATATAGATATAGGATAAATAATGTTTCACTATATTATGGATCTTACTACCTGTTAAAAGTTAATTTTAGTACTCCATGTATAAAAAATTTCATTTTAAGATATTTATTTCATAGAGTTTTATATTAATTGAATATTATTAAAAATAAAAACCAATAGGTTGAAATTGTTCTTATAAATTATAAATATTTCAATTAATTAATTTTGTTTATATTCTTTGGTATTAAAACAATTCACTACCTTTAAGAAAAGGATTTTGAAGAAAATGTTATCATATTACCTTAAAATATGACGAATAAAAGTTTCCTTAAAATAATCCAATATTTATTTATTTTAGGTGTTTAAATTTATATTAAAGATTAACTACATTGTGATCAATGATATATATCACCCTCTATTAATCCATGGGAACTAGTGTTCTCTTTCATGTCCATGACTTTATTTCTCACCAATGTTTTTCTACATGGAGACATTATTATGTGACCTTTGTACGTACATTTATATCTTTTCAATAGGATTTTTGTTAATCCTTTTTATGATGTGGATTTACAAACAATTTATTTTTTAATTTGAAACCTTCGATTACTATAAATAAGATGAAATTTCGAGGACACAATTTATTTATGAGGGTAGAATATAACATCCAAAGATTTAGAAAGAGGGACATTATTTTTGGTAGAGTATATGACATGAAAAAATAATAATAGAGGATAATTTAATACCCCAATGGTTTGAAATATATTTATTTGTAAATAAATTAAATCTTTTTTATAGCTTGAGATGCACACAATGATGAGTTTAAATGATACATGATACTCAATTAAAATATTTAAACATTAAAATTATAACCTGAAATTAAGATTGAATATAATAATATGAACATGTAAATTATGAAAATTATATTGTTTAAACATTTATAAAATAAATTTAGGGATTATATATTGATTATAAAAAAAATGAGAACTGTTTGAAAGATAAATAATATTTTTTAAAAAACCTACATTTATAAAAAAGGTCATTTATTCACCCTTTGAACACAAAATTTAAATTTAAAATTTACCACTTTTTGAAAAATAATTTACAAAATAAAATTAAAATTTTAAATATAAATTTATAAATTATCTTTGGGTGAATGTTTGGGTATTTTCGGAAGAAATAAATTCTTTTGATAACTTGTGAAAAATAGTGTTTTTTTGAAAACTACTTTTTAGTTTAAATTATTTACAAAATAAAATTACATTTTAAATTGTTTTTAAATTTATATTTGTTCAATTTTATTAAAAATTAATTAACTTAGGTCGTAATACTAAATTTATGCCAATTTTTTCATTAAAATTTTATCTTCTAAAAATTTTTCTTAAAAAAACCAGTTTTTTCAACGCACTTATTGGTTTAAATTTAAATTAGATTATTAAATGTATATGAGTTAAATTTGGAAAAATTGATTAAATATTTAGAATAATAATAATGAATATTTTTTAATAAGGTCAAATTATTATTTTTAAAAAATAATTATAAAAAATAATGATAAATTAATCAACATAGTTATGGTTAAAATTTGGTTTTGGACATTACAAATGTTTGTGTTAACATTAAATTTAAACTTATGTATAATTTTTATTTAACCTATTTTATTTAATATTTATAACAAATGTTTCTATATTATATAATAAGTGTCAATTTATTTCTGGATCAATGGATAATGTCCCTAGGTTAAAAACTCTAGTTAACATCGGTAAAACTACAATGGTAAAATTTAGTAAACATAATATATAAGGAATAACATGCTAAAAATAGTTTTTTTTGCGATGGAGTTTAATGTGGACCATATGTTTACCTAAATACATTATTTTAAACTTTTTAAGGAACTCTGGTTTGATTGAATGCACCTTATTGAATTGTTTTGGGTATTTAAAAAAATGTCACTCCTCCTCAATTAGAAAAGGTCACTCACTCCCAGGAATTATTTACACCTATAAATACAATTTTCTCTTACAAAAAATACCAAAATACCACCCCATAAATCTTTATACATATTATAATTCTTTTTTTCTTCCCAAAAGTCCAACTTGAGGGTCCTTAGGAAGAGACCCAAAGGAGGTTTCTCTAAGGGAAGGAAATTGTCTTCACAAAGCTCAACCTTTTTATTTCTTCCATTACAAACATATATTATTTCATAAAATGTAACATATTATAAAAACATTGTCTAAAATATAATTATATTTTATTATGTTTATGGATTAATATTTATTCATCTCCACTTCTATCTAATGAGAAATAAAATCATCAAATCGTGTGTACTTTGGACTACCTCCATATGAACTGATGTAACTCATTTTCCTAATAACTTATCATAGTTAGATATAATGGTTTATATAATGTATAAATGTATTATTTATGACATAATTATACTCCTGAATTTATAATATCACATAAAACCTCTTAAAATTCATTTCTCTTAAAACACGAGACCATCACTCATGTGTATGGAGGACAACCACCTTGTGAGGTGTTGTCATTCATTTTTCAGTTACTATTTACATGGATAGTAGTAAAGATATGTTTACTGAATATATGTGATATATGTGAAATGATATATGTTCTTTAAATTTAATATTCCATACACTTCCTTACCCTTTCACCCATTAAGGGAATGAAATCGTCGCTCGTGAGTACATACGACCTACTGTTTCTATGAAGTGATGCGATTCATTTTATATATAAAACATTCAATAATGGATATAAGGATGTATCTATTGGGTAAAATAATATTTATGACATTATTATCCATTTTTATGATTTAAATAAATTCTATATATAATAACTTAATCTTTTAGGATAAAACACGAATGAGAAAAGAAGATAATTAATATATGAAATCATGAAAATAATAATATATTATAAAAAAATGTGAGGGAAAATGTTAAAATTAGATCATATATGGTATGATATGTATGATTATGGTTTTTAACAAATATATAATAAAACTATACTTAATATATATGAGGTTTGGACACATATGAAATGAGTCAAACCCATGGTAAGGGGTTCTCTTCTAACTTTTACTTCTATGAGACATATGTCATATCCATCACTTATTATTTTGTTTGGTGAATATGTTTCCCCTTTTAATATTTTATATAATGAATATATTTCTACTCATGGTATTAAAATTTTCATTTAATGTAATTTATCTCATGGTGCTTATGATTCAAAAGTTACCAATGTGGTAAGGGTTTATTTACAAATCTCATTACTATTCAGGATTATTTATGCTTAAGAACACATTGGGGGAATTATTCAATATTTATATGTTAAAACCACTATATTTTATTTATAGAATTTTCATGTAATAGTACCATTTTCCATTATTTGGTTTTTAAAAAGATTGAGAATTTTTTTTAATAAAATGCTACTTCATTTCTCACTTTGGCCGAAAATCCATTTTCTTTCAAGAACATATTTTATTAAAATGTTTTTAACATTATAAAACTTATTTATTAAAGAAATTTTTACCAATGTTTTAATTTTTCCAAAATGTTTTGAAAATAATCTTCACTTTGTTATCCAAATAATACCAATTAGGCTCATACTAAAAATGTGAAATGAATATTTGTTTTGAAATGTATGACATGAATATAATTTTCTACCATCATGAAAAACCAATTTTTAAAAATTAATTTATATTTTTTGAAGTTTATTTTTTAAAAAAATTATTCTCAAAATGTTTTGTGAAATTTTAGTTTTAAAAGGATATTTTCAAAATGAAAATATTGTGTTCCGCAAGAATGTTGTTATGGATTTTTTCACTGAATTTATATTCATCAATGACATAAAACCGTTATTTTAATTATGAAACACTAGGTGTAATTTTTTCTAATATCATAATTACACATTAATTTGATGGTTTTGATTAGTTTGGTAGAGGATGTACAATGATATTACCATTAACAATATTATATTAATTCTTTATTATTATGTTTAATTTAATTGGGGTAAGTATTAAAATTTCATATGTCATTTTTTCAATGTGAATATTTATATTGATTATGTTTCACCGCTTTCATATGAGGAAAGCATTAGAATTATTAAGTGATGGATGGGGTTTTGAATTACATTTCCCCTTGATGTGTGAGTAGGTATCATGAGATGAATCAGTTGACTGCATTAAATGTGTTTTACCCATAGTCTTAATCTTCCATGGGAATGTTCCTGAATGTTTTTTTATGATTTATGATATTATGTATCCCCACATTATTGAACTAGTTATTGATTTTAATGTGACTATTTCATTAGTTAGAATATCCACAAATACGTTTCATGCCCCTATGATTATTTAAATGGATTTATTTGATCATACTTTATTTTTTCTATATTAGTCTTGAGTTATTAATTCAATGAAATGGGATTAAATTATTTACCTTTCCATGTTTATTATCCCTAATTATTAACGATATTTTTTGTATGATTACCTTTATCGATCATCTGAGCTCACCCCTTTATTATGTTTTAATTTCCCAAAGATACCAGAATGTGTTTTTTGATTGATATGTAGGGATAAAGTATTAGGAATAATGGAATAATCCCATAATAAAATCTATGTATTTTATATATTAAAAGTTAATGTGAATTTGAAGTATTTATCTAGTTTATCAAGACTATTAAACTATTTGGTCCTTCATGATGCAATTCCATATATATTATTCTAATGCAACAATGTAACTGCTGATTCTAGGATATTTGGTTCAGGTTCTTTACATATAATGAGAGAAAAGTGATTGGTATTGGGTTATATTTCCAATTTTAATGTTATATTGGTCTCTAATTAATGATATTTTGTTCATACTAATTGATAAGTGAGAGGTTTTGAAACCAATTTTCCATTTCAACTACTGGTTGGATGATAATGGGGAGACTAGACTAACAAGAAACATGGTTTTAGTCTACCTTCCTTTATATATGTGAATGTGATGTAGTGAAAATTTCTAGTTTACATATGAAATTATCTTCCCGGTCTTTTTATTCCTATGTAATCTCAAATTAGCCACTAACCCTTCCTCACATGCTATAACCCACTTAACACTTCACCACTTTTATCAACCCATTTCAGAAAGTTTGATATAAAACCAAGAAGAGGGAGATGATCAATATTTGAAGAGACAAATAAATAATTTAAAACATTAAAAAAACAACTACATTTGAAATTAAAATATTCTATAAATTATTAAAATCAATTAATAAGAACAAGACCATTGCATTGAAATTATTAGACTCAACCATTAAAACTAATCTACCATTCCTTCTATAATCACTTAGATGTGCCACCCATCTATTCAGGATATTAAAAATAAGGAATGGATAATTGGGATACATTATATCACTCCAACAATATGAAAATTGAAAATAAATCAACAAACAGTTCATTAAAAGTCTCACCCATCCAAGCAGGTTTTGTCCCTTCCTTATCGCCGATCCCTTCTTAATTAATAGGCACCTGATTTCTCCTCAAAGTCTTTAGTTATTCCTATTAAAATTATTGTTCAATAAATTATGAATATATTTTAATATCTTTAAATCTTTATGACATGTGGTAACCATACCTATCAATGTTTCTATCCCTACATTCAATATATCCACATTCGCAACCATCCTCATATTTGATATCCCCATGTTTCTAACCATTCTCATATCGGTGAATCTACATTGGTAACCATAATATTTTTTAGGATCTCCATGTTTCAATTCACATGCCTATCGTTATCATGAAATGAATTAAATATCAACATCCCCTATAAATTTTAAATCCCAAAACTACAAGAAGTAATTTTCCAAAAATTTAAAGGAAATTATTAAAACAAATTTGAATAGAATAAAAATTATAATAATTAAATTAATTGATTATGTATGAGAATTAATAAAAATTGATTTTTTTATGAAAACCATTCCCTATAAACATCAATTTTATTCATAGAACCAAAACATGTGATTATTTCACAAATTTATTTAAAATGGTGGGTTTGTAATGATTAAAAATTATGACGAAGTGTCTGAAAATATTGGCCCATAATAACATAACTATAAAAACAATATCCAATATAAACAATCCCATCCCTGATAACTTGAACTTATATCATACTTGGATCGATGCATGTAGGTACAAGATCCTTAAAAATATTTGAAAACATCATATATCATATATATTATACCAAAAATTTAAATCGGAAGAAAATGAAAAAGGACATGATGCCACATTATAACAACCCTAGCCTTGTTCACATACACTATAACATGATTGGGTTTCCAAATAACTCAATTATTTCTCCCCATACAAATGATGCTACCAACTATCAATAAGGGAATGATAATATTATGGGGAAACTGTAAACTCTAAACAAGTTAACCATAAAAAACTGTAGATGTACTAATAATATCATCCATCATGAGAAACAATAAAAAAACACTAATATGTTTTAATTCCAATAAACAAATATAATAACCCATGTTGTATTAATATTATATACTATACATGTCACACAATAAAACATATGCAGTTAATATCATTCGTGGGGGAATCCTATACATTAAGATCCAAAATAATCAAAATAAACTAAACAAAATAAATATAGCTGAACCGATCTCAAGTCCTATCATGATCCCATCCCCTATCCTCCACCCTATATGACCAAGTTAAATATCTTGCATAGGGACCTTTCCCTTTTCATAACCTAAAACTATGAAATTTAGTAGGGTACCTCCATTGACCTATGTAGGGTTTGAATGAAAACAATAGGCCACCCAAATGGATGTACCAAAATATATCAAGTCTAATATAGTGTATGATATTTTTTCTTAATAAATAAAAAGAAGTATAAATAAATATACCAGTATTATACCATAGGTTCTTTAGTGACTCATGGGTTTTACCATACACGTTTTGGATAGTTCCAATGTCTTTGGATACAATACATACTCACTAGGGGGAATGGAAACCCGCTATGAAACCATCTTATATATCAACACCCATGGGGTAAGAGAACCAAATCCTGTAAACATCACATAAGCCTCCACGCATGATATCATTTCACCCTATCTCAGAACTATAAAAAATATAACCACCGAGGGGAATAATTACCTACCTATGAACCAACTCAAATATCACCACCAAGGGATAATATCACCCCACCTTAAAAACATATCGAATATCACAACCCAAGAGGGAAGACCACCCACCAAGAAAGCATTATTAAAATCATGGGAATGAAAAAAACCCAAGTCATAATTACTATATAAATATATAACCAGTCACTAAAAATAAATATGAAGCTTCAATCCCATTCCACATTTTATTATAAATACAATATAAATAGTTTACAACTTACCACCTTTGTATCCTACTTTTATAATACATTTTCATTATAATGATCATCCTAGGGTATCACTGTTCTTATTAATTGGTCAAAATTACACTTAGGGCACCCCTTGGGCTTCCTACAACATTTACCCACTCCATTAATTCTAGTAACACCTCTCCTGTATTCCAAATTATTAATATTTTCATATATAAATGAGATGATAAAATCCAAAATAATGCAATTCTCATGTGAAATAGATTTTTATAAAATTTAATTTGTCTTTTAGGTTAAGCACACATTAGGATGGCATGACTAAACATTATATGGAAACAAACAAAGTGATTATAATTCACATATGACTTATGGAAAAACATTTCATATTCTTATAGTAATTTTCTCGTTGAACATCAACACCTAATTTGATCTCAAATGGATGAATTTTAAGAATCATATGAAAAATATGAAATAGGTCTCAAATTGACATAATCCATGTTAGACCTTGAAATAATGAGAGAAACTGAGGAAGAATAAAAGTTGAATAATAGAATTATCTATAGTTATCACTTGTTTAAAAAATAAATTGAATCAGATGAAAAAAAGAAGATATACCACTTTAGAAGAGAATTTATCAAGAGGAATGAGAGGGAGATATTTTTCATTGTAGTAGAATGGAAAAACTTCATTAATTAATTTATAATATTTAAAACCATTAATTTAATTATTTTATTTATCAACTATATAGTTCATGAATCATTATGTGATTATACTATTCATGTTTTGAAGATCTATGTGGGTCTCCCCTATGATGTGGCCTCCTTTAGTCATGGTTTGGTGCACTTCACCAAAGAATAATCAAGAATAATACATTCTCGGACATCACAATGGGAACCTCCTATTCATAGTGGGATATTCTATCCAATCCTGGATTTTTGGTGTGAAAATCACACTATGAAGTTTTACCTATTCTAGCTTCATTGTGCAACCCATAAGTCACAAATTGTCCAACCTACCTTGTGAAAATTTTGAAATCCATACGTATATGGAATTTTTTGAAAAAAATTTATGTATTTTAATACATAAAAAATTCTGGATGATAAATAAGAATTATAGTAATTGTTTGGTTTCATCCTATATAGCACGAACCCCCTAAAACATTTAAAAATGTTGAAATTAAAAATATAAGAATTTTCCAGATGATGGGTAAGAATTATCTTCATGGTGTGGAGCCCTCCACCACAATGAGGATACACTTCCATGTGACGTTTAAAAAATAAAAAACATCAATGTTCAATATACATGGGCATAGTCAAGACATGAGTCCCCTCACCATGGTGTGATTCCCATACAGATGATTTTATTGAATTAATGACTCAATATTTAAGGGTCTTCTTCAAGATACAATGCTTCCACCCCCTATGTGATCCTCCCACCCTTAACTGTTTTGGCTTATGTCTGTGATGTTTACTACTTTGAATCACACACAACATCCTGATTCCTTTGTACATGTTGTGGACATCAAAAAAACATAGAACATCTATCACATACCTTATAGAACATGATTTAACACCATTAAACATGATGTAGTATCCCATGACAAAGGAAAATAAATTTACTCAAAAAATAGCCCAACATGAGATTAAAACTAGATTTAATGGTGTGATGGATTACCTATAGAAATTTCTAACCAATTATAGAAAATTATCATTCCCAATATCATCCCAACATTCAAAATGACTTTTGGGTTATCCACTAACACCGAAAAAATTCATAAAAAAATAAAGGAGGTCTAAAAGAAATTAAACCACTTCATTCAATTACATGTTCCAGGATATTTCTAGAGTTATAGACCGACTCACTATTTTAGAGAGTGGGAGTTTGCGAAACAGATTACATGTTTCATAGGGAGGGAGTTTTGAATTTGTTTTGTGTTATGGTTGACTACATAATAGGAACCGTTGAATGAATGAAATTACTCATTCTAATTAGTTAAATATTGTTTAGGTTAGATTTATGGTGGATTTTTTGTAGAAGATAGCTTATATTGTGTGTTTCATACCATGTGTTAAGTATTTTTATGTATTTTTTTACTGACACTCCCATATATGCATTGTGGTATCTTTTAGCGGGCATGTGGGAGGTTTCCTATTGAGGGTCATACTGACACCCAGCAAGTGCACTCTAATGGATGTTCTACCCTTATGAATGCGATGTGGGTAAAAGAAGTGGTCCGGTGATTGGGTTAGCACTGAAGTAGATATATAGAGTATGGGGTTTCTATCTAGGGGAGGCCATGGAATGGGTGGGCAATGATTTTCCAATTTAATTACTTGTTTCCCTCATGTATTTCTAAATATATTATTTTAATATATATATCAGTCGGTTTTTATATTATAGATGTTTGTTTTCATAGGTTATATATTAATATAGTATGTGTCACATAAATTTTAAAGTTATTATTCCACTAGAATTTTTTATTTTATTATGATGGATGGTTTATATTTCAGCTATTTATTATTATTTTTAGGATATAATACCAAGGGTATAGTCTCCCTAGTTTATAGACGTGACCCTCACTACTAGTTGATGACCTCTAGTATATTAGAAGGATCTCATATGTTCCCATAGTAGCACTAAAATTATTAATTGTTTAGGTTACTCAGGAAAATTCATTAGAATTTAAAGCTTTATAGTGATATAACATAGAGTTTAATTCCATCTAAAAAGGTGAAGGATTATTCTAGATTATTTTATTCATAAAGTGAATGGTTTTATATTAGTGTTTTTATACTTTCTAAATGTTATGAGGTGAAAAAGAAGTGGTTGGAATAATGAATCCTTATCTATTGATAAACAACATGCAATCTTTCGGTGTTGAATGAATATCACTCCTTTTATCTCATTCATGAGAGGGATGAGGGTGATTTCTATCTATGTTATTGAGATATTTCTTGAGAGTTTTTCATGGTCTTGAGATTATTATCATAAGAGAATTAATTGTTTTTAATAATTCCCACACTCAATTATCACACCCTTATAAATTAGAATAAATCATATTATATAATTAGGCTGAAATAATTATTAATTTCATAGATAACCTTTATCGAATTGTTTTTCAAAACTAAAACCCACATAAAACAGTATTAAAAATAATAATGAAAATAATAATAATAATAAACTCTCTTGACATGAACTAAACTCAATGATTAATATATCATTTATATTAGACCCTTAACTTGGCCTGTCAATCCTCCTGGGTATTTATTGATCATAGAATAATAAATGTTTTTAAAATAGAAAAAATATTTATATTTTTCATTTGATAAATAAGTAGATATTATATTTAAAAAAATTGAAAAAACATCATTAATTTAATATTCATGTAACTAAATAAATATTTAAATTAAACTATTCCCTAAATCAGTGAATAAATATTTTTTTATTTATTACCTTGTGAATAATTATCAAGAGATAAATAATTATTATATTCACAAATTAATAAAATTTATTTTATATTAAACTAACATATATTCTAAAATCAAATATATCCATTGATTAAATTTATACTATCGAAAATTCCTGAATAATTATTAAACCACATGTAAGGAATAATTTTAATCCATAATATTAAATTAAAAAAGAACTTAATAGGGATTTTGGATAAACTTATTGTGTGTACCTATAGTCCTTTTTCGTAGTGTAATTATGTGATCTTTTTTAAAGTCCAAGATTAAAAAATAAAAATATATCAAGGTACCCATTGAGAAATAAGTTAATATCAAAATGATAACAATATCAAATGAACACTTAATATGTAATTTAATCTAAATGTCTTAACAACTCATCCAAAAGGTTCACTACTTATGTCATCAACCTATACACTTGATTTATTTTTCTTTAAATACTTAAAATATACTTTTTGATGATCTAACATGGTCATGGATTTAATATGATAGTTCTATTTCAATCAAAGGGAAAGTGATATCATCTTCTAATAACATGAAAGATAAAAATCCTTTATTTACTTATTCAATTTATATCATTTCACTTATGATGCATCCAACATATCTTACCTTTTCCTAACTAAATGTCTTTATAGCTTAAATCAATATAAAAAAGTATACAATTCATGATATATATTAATAATAATATCTGTTCTAAGGACCTATTCATATATCCATATATAGGAATATTAAATGACATATATAACATATCGAATTAATATTAGTGGGTTTATCCTACTAACCTCCTATCACATAGATTACCAAGTTAAAACTTTATGATAATAAGTCTCATCCTCTTATGAGCATCAAACAGTTGATTGTCAAACATTATATATATCTCATATCATATATGTCTTCTAGACTATTTGGAATATTTTTAAGAATATTATCACATTATTTTAAGGTTCTCAATATAATGTGGAACTACTACAACCCTTCAATGTGATATGTAATCTTAGAAAATTGTCAAATTAATGTGACATAGAAGAAAAATAAATATGTGATAATATATTTATTATTATTAATTTCATTGAATATTCATGTAATTAAAAGTATAAAGTTAGTTGGTTCTAGGGTCAAACTACAATAGGATCCCAAATGCACTTGAAATAACATTTAACTGACTTGTTAGCTTTCACATGATAATAAAATATTTTCTAAGGCACTAACATAGTTTCTGAGACTTTCATGATCTCTTATCGCTCTTCTTCCTACCACGACTCTACTCTATTGAGAAAATTCCTCATGAAGTGATAACACTGTGTATTTATCTATTTTCCATTATCATAAACTTAAAATCAGATCTAATAAAGAAGTTTCATGTTTATCATAATTATGATAATTCTTTACTATCTCTTAATAATTACAAAATCTAGAATAAATCATTTGTAAGACACTTCGTATGATACACCAAAATCTATGGAATACTCAGTCTATATAGACATGAAAACCTATAGCTTTAGTAAGATCCTATTATTTATTACCTTATCCTTAAAATGATAATAGATAAAAATGATCAAAAGGAAGGCTAGTTTTTTCACCACATTGAAATATAACATTCCTATTTCATCAATTTCTAGGAACCCATCCATAATGTTAAATTATGTACTATCAAACAGTTATGAATTCCATCATCATCAATTATCCTATTTTGTATTATATTTTTCAAAAATTCTTTATTCATAGTAAATATCATTTATCTATCCATTTCATGGACTATGTGATAAATTTAAATCATTAAAGTGTATCATGTATTATTTATCATAATAATATCCTACTATACTTCCACACATCAACATGGAAAAATTTTATGCCATGTGACATTAACAACAGTTCACTATTGAATTTTTACATCTTATATTTTTAAAAACCCTTTTGTGTATATATTACAAATATATCAAAACAAAAACATCAATACATGTATATAGATCCCATTTCTTAGAACATAGGTAGCTACTTTAAGTCATTATTATAGAAATATGTTTTACAAAAAGTCTTAAAAACTCTAAGATTAATAGATATTTTTTATGTGTTATCTGTATATTTTCCATTTAAAAGTATATCTATACCAATAAATTCATGTAGGAACATGGCTTACTATCATTCTTAATATTACAAATATCTTTTATATATCTATCAAAGGGAAGATACTATGATTATAGTGATAAATATATGAAAAAATGGATTTCTATGAGTCGTGAAACTTGTTAGCTTTATTTTGTGTCACCAACCCTACAGGTCAATTAATATAGAAACTTTCCATTGGTTTTCATTCAATGAAGGTTGTATTGGAATCCATTTTTTGAGTTACATGATCATAAAATATGTATATGAATAATAAAAATCAAATGGATTTTATCATGATGAATAGTGTAATAATTTTTTATAAACTGTGATAATAGATTTCTTAAGCATTCAATAACCAATATATTTTTATTGGTACCATATCAAACCATCCACGTATAGTTTATTTTTGAATAATGATTTTTTTCAATAATTTGTGGAACTAACAATATAAAAAACTGAATTTTGGTATATGCAACCCATAATTGAATTCATATAAACTTACCAATCATAGATTAATTTTATTTACTACTTCCTTTTTGGATTAATTATTCTTATTGAACAATATATCACCTATATTTGAGAATATAAAACCAACTCTCTAGTTTTAACTTTCATATGTAGTTTGTGTATTTGGAACAAATCTTCCCATTAAATGTGGAGGATTTTATTTTTCCCATTCCAAGTCAAGTTCATCTGGATCCTAGAGTTCATTAAATTATATCTGGCACCAAATATCTAAAAATAGAGGTTAATTATACTTATAAAAATAGAATTAGTCTAGACTAATAAATTTACTTCATAGTGTAGTAATATATAGAGAATCTTTAGAATAATTAACAAAGATGATCTGAGTGTTTTACTTGATATTAATTTATTTGTTGAGATAACCTTTAAAAATGGTTTTCATAAAATAATTAAAGATGTGACAAAATGGATTGCCTTTATATTATAACTAATATGATATCTATTTGAAAATATAGAAATAATATGGTTATTTTTTATTCAATTATTTGAGAAACATGTCTTAAATGTAAATACAGAAGACTTTTAATATTTATAGGACTACTTATCAATCATCATTTTTCTATCATAATGTTTTTAACACGTATAAAGAAATGCGAGTTTATGAATAACTCCACTTAACAATTAAATGACCAATTCATACTTTGTTATGATATTCTATAACTATCCCACCATTAGGTTCTTTATCATTTTACTAATTTCATTCTTTAATTCCACTTTAAATTGGTAACATCTCTTAAAATAATCTCATGGAGGGTATTAATATACCCTTAGCTTCTATTTGAAGTAGTTACCATGTATTTTTTTTAACTAATTATATATATTTTTTGGTTGAAATGTTATCTACAAAGGTTTATTATTTTAAAAATTTAATAAATAAATATAGCCATTACTTAAGAGTCTTAGATTCAAAGAGTCTAAACACTATTCTAGTTATATCCTTGAAAATTGCTTTTAGTTTTACTTGACAATGAGTAATTTTATTATAACTGGTTATGAGTATTATATTTTATATTCATAATTTTTATATCAATGATGGATACTAATGATTCATGTATTTAAAAAACATTATGTATGAAAGATGATAACACAATTCATTATAATGTAAAATAATTCCTTGTATTATCTAGAATTAGTCACTGCGATAAATTCATTAGAAGCAATCAATAAAAAATAGTATGTTAAAAAGAATCAATTTACATAGTAATGTGAATTAATGTACATAACTTTAGTGATTTAGGAATCACCATCTTTTAGAAACTTAAATGATTCTTCTTACTTCTTATAATATTTATTAACATCCTTTGTTTCGGTATTTTGAATACAAAATATGTTATTTTATTATTATTCTTATCGAATTCATTTTAGTTCCTCTTCTCGTGAAATTTCATGCTATATTTGAAGTAGAAAGCCTCATGTTCCAGACCCTCCATCTGAATATTTTATCTCTTTAAAAGACATTGAAATGGTTCTATTGAATTTCAATTTTTGATCGGATTTTGAACTATATATTTCACTTCATTCACCATAATGGGTGAGTAACCTTGTTCCCAACAATCCATATCAGCTAATATAAGTATAGTAAAATGATTCCTAAATATATTATCCATAGTGTTTAACTTGTAATTCCTGAGCAACATGGTGAATGCTGCTGGTAAGGATGATAATATGATATTGATTGAAAATTTATTATCCATATGGAAGCCCAAAATTTCAAACTAATTATTTTATTTCAACATCATTAATTATAGATTAGTAGTTTGGTACCTATACTCTTGTTTTCAATTCTATAGTGTAGTGATAATATGGTTTATATTCATCCTCCCTTTCTCTATTTCATGTTCAAAAATTGAGTTTTCATTGCATATCCATCCATATATTAATATTTCATCTTCATATCTCTAGATATGTTTGATATCATAATACAAAAAAAATCAACCTCCATGTATATTTTATAAGAGTCCTTTACATCAATGCTCACTGACTAAGGTGGATGAAGAAAAATAGGTTATTCTAAAACATAATACAAATTTTCTTATAGTTTTATAGTGTATAAAAGAATACAACACTTTTATTGATTTACTTAGTGATGTCAATTTATTTATCTAAGGATTATAATTGATTTATCATAGGTTTTAATTCTATTTAATATAGTAAATGAATGAATATTTTTGAAATTTATGTGAATTACCAAGTGTGATGTAATAAAATAATTTTATTAGTATCTTAATAGTTTTTCAAATATCAATATCCCTCTCTATTTGATTTAGATTATCCTATTTCATGTATAGTCTACAAGTAAGGTTCCATATTCCCCTTATTATTAACCAAATGAGGGCCTGATAAAATTACTTAATGTTATTTCGGTAGGCAAGAGTTACAACTACATTAATTTTTAGTTCCTTAATATATTGAGTTTAATCCATAATCATGAAATCATATACAAAAAATCCTCAATACATACCTATATGTAACACCATGTCTTCTGAGTGAAGATACTCTTGTTGTATACATAGTTAATTTACCCAAACGGTTTTATTAGAGATACCTAATAAATAAATTTTCCCTAAAAAGGGATTGCCATACACATTGATCTATTATTTCATTCCAAATCATGTAATGGTAGGCATTATCAATGAAAATATTTCCTCAAGGGATTTTATTAACATATAAAAATAATTCCATATTATATTATTTACATTATTTTTGATATTATATGGATTTTAAATAATTAATTAACAGTTTTCCAAAAAATTATTTATGAATAATATTATTATTTAATTTATTCATGTAATATCATTAGTTATTTTATTTATGTGATCTTATTGAACCATCAAATAAATAGGAATCATGTAAATAAATAGTCATTCACTTGAAAAATAAAATAAATAAGTTATATGATCATGATTTTTAACTATTATTTACTATATTGTATAGAAGACAAACCAACCTCAACACAAAAAAAATCTCTTTAAGTAGATACCTCTCTCGAGATTTAGAAATTCTCCATTATGTTTTGTATCTTCTTGGTTGGTTTTACCCCAACATGGGTCCTGAATTGTCTCCTCTCAATAGAAGTATGATCCTTTATATATTCTTTCTCACTCACACATCTGGGGTACATCGGGTTTATGGTTATATAAAAGAATCATTTGAAATGTAAACAATACATATATAAGGTGAAAGAGATGTTACACATATCATCATATTTAATTTTATTATTAATTTATAAGAAAACCCATATAATAAATAATTTAATAAAATATTAACCCAACACATACACAAGTTTATTATGCTCATGATCAATCACAACATAAAACCACTATGCATAAACCATTCTATAATTCATTTCACATTATTATTTTTGATGATAAATTCCATGAATTAATAAATTATTTATATAATTAATTATTTATCTTTATTCTCTATCAGAATAGTTTTTGGGATTTCCATTATCTATAGTTTCAAATAAATTAAATAAATAAAATTTAATTTAAAATTAATTAGTACACAATGTCTACAGATTAGGTAAACAACTTGTATCATCTTCGCCAGATTAGATTTATTATAGAATTTAGTATATATGCGGCATGTACTGTAGGTGACACAATGTGCACCCTTCCCATGTTGATTAAACCCATTTCTATTTTTTATCACTTATATAGAATGTACTGCATCTTGACATGGCTTGGGAATAATGATGTATATAGTCCTTGTCGTGTACTATGTACTTACATAACATATGTTCCTACATAATGTGTGAAAATATTATAAACGTGTTTTTGGGTTTTTTAATCCATGTAACCTTCATGGTATGTAAGACCAAATGAAATCCGTTGAATATAAGTGGTTCGTACCATGGGTGTTTCATATGAAATACATAGCTTGTATAATGAACACATATGTCATGTATTTGTAAAATAACATGAATATTAATTAAATGAATATATTTTCACATGACCCACTGAAATTCACTCAGTATGTACACTAGTTCCAAATAACATGCTACATGAAACATATAACCAACTACCCAATATTCTCCAGGGTCTATTTTAATTATCCTTCTATTTGACTCACATGTCATTATTGTTTTAGTGTACACCTTTAATGAGTTATCCCAAGTTACATGGAATGTAATACCAGTTACATTCAATGTAATTAATTTATATCCACCTAAAATACACACCAAGTGAATTGACATGTAACTTGTGTGGATTATCACATGCTACATTTCATGTATAACTAGATACACACCATGTACTTCATGTGATTATATGCTATAGATATAAAACCAATATTTGGCTTGTTTATTAATTACACACCACAAACATTGACCACACGACATCAAAACCATGTGGGGTTACCTGATGTATACACCAGTTACACACCATGTACACCTCATCAAACCATGTTCTAATTGGAAGACAATATGCAACATATAATGATTCCATGTACTAACACCCATATGGCATGCCATTATTTCGCTTACCCATTATCATGAGGTTGAATGAGGATATATGGTATGTAGTTTTGGTTATATTTTTGTGCAACCATGTCCTATATCCAGAATCCAATGTCCCTCGAGATGGTTTCTCTGAGAATTCTTCATATGATCATGGTTGTTTATTAGTCAAATGAACTCAAAAAAGGTATTATCATCAGTTTCAGAATAAATAATTTAAAGATAAAAATAAAATATTTTCAAAAAAACTAAAATGAAATCAATAAAATAGAATATAATTATAAATTATAATGTGACATCTGTGAGACATCTTAAAGATTTTGGGGTGCAGGGGAAGTAGTCAAAACCAACCCCCATATTGTTTTTCCTTGGTTTTAATGGATAAAATCCAAAAAACATGACCAAGATGCACTAGATTCTTTATAGATATTATCATCTCAAATATAATTTAAAATTAATTTAACATAATAATTACATAGACTTGATAATTCTTCTTTTTTATTGAACAATATAATAGCCAGTCTTGTCATATTTTTTATTTTAATAAATAATAGAGTCTAGGTAATTATTTTGTTATATTAATAAAAAATATAATTTCGCAATAAGTTTTTAAATGTTCCCCTTGAATATTGAAATGTCATAATTGGAATTCTAGGTGCTAACATAGTGGAAATCATAATCTTGCATCTTTCCCGATTGATTGAAATAAGCCCTCTTTCAGTATTGAAATATTTTCACTCTTATTCTCTGATTCTTAAGAGGGATTATGATGATTTCTCTCTATGTTTTTTAGAATGTTCTTGAGAGTGTATCTTAGTGTATAGATAATTATAATGAGGGATTTTCTTATGAACAATAATTCTCAACCCTCCTGAAAATGATATAAAATAGATTATATACTTTGGGTTAAACAATTAGAAATTGCATAAAGGTCCTTTATCTAATAATTTAAATCCCACATTAAAAATAATAAAAATAATAATTATATTATATTATATTAAAAAGTGATAAAATCAAAGATTAATATATAATTTCCATGAAAACCTTATCAAATCCTAAGAATTAACCTCAGTATTCATTGAATGTGGAATAATAAACATTTAATAAAATAAATATATATAATTGTTTTATTCATTCAATAAATAAGTAAATATTATATTTACCAAACATGTGAATAAATAGTAATTTTAATATTTTCGTAACTAATGAAATATTTTTATTAATAAATTAAATAAAATTATGAATAAATAAATAAATATTTATTGAATTATTAATAATTAAGAGGAGATAAATAAATATTATATTTACAAATCCATAAATATTATTTTTTTAATATTCAACTCACAAATATTCTAATCTCAAATATATCTGGTGATTGAAAATTTTTTATGTAAAATTAATAAATATTATTTAAAAAGTGAGAAATGATATTTATTCTTAATATTAAATTTATAGATAATTAATGTGAGATTCTGTAAACACTTAGTGTGTGACCCTCTTGGAATATTTCTTAGTGACATTAAGTGACATTGGCAAAATTTCACGATTATCATATAGAAACACATAAATTTACCCATGAATAATGATTTTAATGTTTCAATGACAATAAATTTAAGTGATATATTATTATTTAATTTAATCCATTTATCTCAGTGTCTCTTCAAGAAGGTTTTATAGATGCTTTTTAAACCTATATGCATAATTTATCTTTGTTTGAAAACCTAAAATGAACTTTTTAGTGAAGTATAATTTCTTTGGATTTAATCAGATAGTTCTATTTCAATCAATGGTATATAGATAACATTTTCCATTAAAAAATAAGGGGCTATTCTGCATGACTTATTCAATAAATGTCATAACAATTTTGATACACTCAATGAATCCTATCTCATCACAACCACTTATCATAATTTTGTTGATCAATACATAAAAGTAAGAAATTTTTGATATACATTAATAATAATCTCATGTCTAATGACCAATACACTCAGACATAGATATAAATATCCAATGACACAAATAAGTTGTAAAATTCCTATTGGTGGGCCTATCCTTATAATATCCTCTATTGGAAATTATCATGTTCCAACATCATGATAAATAGTCTCATCATCTTATTAGCATCCAACAACATATAGCCAAGAATCATGTGCGTACCGTTAGAAAAAGTTCACTTAGACCATAAGACATTTTTTAAGACCATTACCTTAACATTTTATGGTTCATATTAATAATTTGAATTGATATATCACATCAATAAATTAGATACTCTAAGGAAATTAATGATATAATGTAATATTGAATAAAAAACATCACGTGATAAGACATTTTTCAATATTTTGGTCATTAAATATTATGGTAATCTATAGTACAAAGTATGTTGATTCTAAGGCACCAACTCCAACACTTTCTAGGAAGGGAAAATGTTTTATATAAATGTGAGGTTCTTTGATATTGGGAATGATCCTATAGAAGAATACAATATAGAAAAATTAGGTAAATCAAAAACCAAATAGTTTATGATCACAATTTAATGTTGTATGAAAATGTGTGAAACTCATCCATGATAAGTGAGGATTGAAACATTATTCTAGGTAAGATGAAACCACATAATGTTTGAACCCATGTGATAATTGTACAAAAATAATCCTAGATATGGAGTATTATTGTTTAAATTCATGTAGGAGAATATACTACAATGTTTAACATCACAGAAAGTGAACAATATAACATATAGTTTAAGGTCATATGTTAATGACGACTCTATATATTTTTAGGTTCTTCATTATAAGAAATTATAACATCCTTGATTTTAGGAACTTTTCCCTTTTAATATTTATTTTGAAGTTATATAATACTTTGGTTGAATTTTGAGTGTTTATGGATGGTTTTTGATTATTTTTGGAAATATTTTTAAGGGTTTATAGTTTGAGAATGGTTTAGGGAAATCATTTATCTTCTATAAGAAACCATTCAAGAGATTCTAGGAGTCACTTAGAAAGTGCATAGTTTACACAAACCACGCAGGACATTGGAGAAACTATGCATGTGGTGGTAGTGGGAAAGGGTAGGGTTGGTGCATGGTTTGCCAAACCATATTAACCAATCGTGTGATTATGTTGGTTCGAGAGAGAAATATACACATGGTTAGCGTATAATTTAATGAATCATGGGGCCTAACCATGAAAAATACATTTATTGTTACAAAAATTAGAGTTTAAATTTGTTTTTATCCTTATTACTATCAGTTATCTTCCCTTCTATCAAGAAATAGAACTCCTATAATCCCTAATAATTCATTTTGATTTATTTTGATATAAAATTGTTTTTGATGGATCAATGTGTGTTGGATCTCTAGAATCATCAATAACTCTATTTTTTATCTCTCTCTATCTAGATATTCTCATCTACCCTCACTTGAAAAATTAGATCTAATCAATTGTGGATATATCTATGGCTTATGATGTGTTTTGAGAAGTTTTTTATTAGATATATTTAGTGAAAGGGGTTTAGAGGCTAGATCTATATTTTTTTAGTCATATTCACCGTTCTGATCACCCATTGAGTGTTATCTTGGTTCTCCATAAATCCATTATTTTAAGAATTGGAAGGCTTTTATTTATTAATTATCGTAATATGATTTTAAATAAAATACCATTTTTGTACATTTTTTTTTAAATTTTGATTTTATGTATTTGAGAAATTAATATTGTCTATTTTTTAAATGGTTAGTGAAATTTTATGGAACAATGTGGAAGACTTTTCCATATCAGTTTGAGCATGAAACTAGTTTTTCAATGGTTTTGAGATCAATATTTTTTTTATTTTTATAAAATGAACTGTTAGAATATGGTATTAATATAAATGGTGGTGTGTGTTCATATTTTATATGGGGATTTGATTGAAAAGACACGATTCACAATGATATATTATAAATGACACATGGGTTTATCACCATGTGATGACTAAGTAACGAAAATATAATCTCTTGATAGTATTTTTATTTTCAATCAATATCCATTTGTATGTGAGAGTGGAATATGGATGGGAATTCCAAGCCGAATGAAATAATGAAATAATTTATTTTTCTTAATTATGTTTTCTTAAAATATCCTATTATAGTAAAAAAATTTGATACTATCATCCTCTTATTAAAAAATTTGGGAGGTATCTTGTTTCTTGTTCTAGTGTCATGTGTTGGTAATTCTCTTTGGGAAAACCTATTGGGTATGATTACTCACCCATGCATATACACTTTGTTGTGTGTGTAGATATTATAAATTATGAAACATGTAAATTAATGATCTCCTTTTTCTATAGTGCAACATTAGGATGTTATTTCATTTAGTTTGGTGGAGTTTAAAGTTTCTTTTATGGAGTTATTGGAGTGATTCCACATTAATGTTGCTATATGAGGATTTATTTCAGTTTCTTTAAGTCAATTTTCTTTATTTTTTCATTTATAATCCAATATTACTGTTTTATTGTTTTTATTTTTGTTTTCTTATTGATACTCATGCATCATATAGTTGGTTTGTTTATTGTTCAAGGAAAATCATCCTCTAATGTTTTAATAATACCTTGGAATTTATTTCCATCCACTAGTGTCTTGGGGATGTACCTATGTTTAGTATCACCCCAACCTCTATCCATAATTATATTTTGGTATCATTATATATTTTTTGATTAAATCATTTTGTTCTAGGATTATAAAATATCGAAAAAAATATTATTGCAAAAAGATTTAATTCTAAGACAACGGAGGGGGATGCAATATCTCTAAATATTCAACTTCTTCTTAGTTTATACACAAAGAAAATATAAATCTGTGGAATATTATTTTAGATAAAATTTAGAAAATCAATTTAACAAAGAAGCTCATAATTAGTAAAAATTTATGTGTATGATTGTTGGTATTAATTTTAATTTCACTATAAAAAATATAGTTATGTTTTTATTTATGGAGACTCACATTTTTGAAATTTTTTAAAAAGATAGGGAATCTACATGAATGGAATCAATTTCCCAACCATTTCAACAAAATTTAATGATGGCGAGACTATTAAATTATGAAAAAATATGGGATCTCAATGTTTCTTTTTCAAGATAGAATTGTTGTTTTCTATATTTTCAAGAACAAATTATTTTTTCATAAAACCACTCAAAATAGTCTATTCTTCCTAGGATTTAAATGATTTATAAGGAATTTTGAACTAATTTATTGTTCCCTAGAGTGAAAATGAATGTGGAAGGTTATGTGCCAAGATGCCTCACTTCTTAGCAAGCCAAGGATGATCCAGATTGACCAACTAGTATGCTGTAATATTTTCCTTTACATATCTAGAAATGTGAGTACATAACTATGGATTCTTTTACTAGTATACCGTGAATGGTTTGGAAAAATGATACTATATGGGTGATTATGGATCAAATTACAATGTCATCTCACTTAGTCCCTATTCATGAATCACATATTTATGGTGAGATTAGAAAAAATCTATATATTCAATAGATCATAACATTTTTTGGAATACAATATTTAATTGTCTCTAACCATGATCCTAATTTTACAACTTGGATTTTGAAATATTTTTAGAATGGTTTTAGTACCTAGTTGAGCATGAGTTTTAATTATCTTTCTCAAATTAATGTACAATTAGAATGGAAAGTCGGAATGTTAGAATAAATTTTCTGATCTTTTGTTATAGATTTCAGAGGCTCAAAGGAAGATTATATACCATTATTAGAGTTGAAATAAAATACATAATATAAATACCCAATACATATGGATCCTTTTGAGGAATTGTAGGGAGATACCTATTAGTATCCACCTTATTGAGTAGAAACTAGAGAAATATAATAGTTCAAACCTCGAATTGTTTTAGAGATGACTGGGATGATTCTGATGATTAGAAAAATAATTGTGATGAGTCATAGTTTTCAAAAAAAAAATTTGTATCATTGTTATGAAACAATATCATTTTATGTCGGAGATCATGCGTTCTTGAAAGTCCCACTAAAGATAGTGCATCAAATTTTGGGTACTCATGGTGAATTGTCTCCTCGGTATATTAAACCTTTTAAAATATTGTAATGGATTCATAATGTGGCTTATTAGTTGGATTTACCCACATTTATTAGTTCTATAAAAAATTTATTTCATGTATCTCAATTGAACAAGTAACATGCTGATATTTACTATGTAATTTTATGGTACCACATTGATATTGTACTTAATGATACTTTTATTCGCATGCTGATACGAATTATGGATGAAATTAGAATGTGTTACAAGGAAATGGTATCCTTTTTGTGATGTTGTAAGTTAGCGTGGTCATATTTCAGATGTGACATGGGAATAAGAGGTATTTATACTAGATAAATTTACCATACCTTTCTATGACCCATAATTTTACATGACGGTTGGATGTTAGTAGTAGTGGAATTCTCAATGCCTCAGAAGGAAGTGTTAACTAGATCTTAGTCAAATCCCATGGTAGTTTCAGTGTTGTCTCTATTATTATGTGGTTATGTGTTCGAGGGAAAATCATGAAAAATATATCTCTAATGATCTATTTTATCATCTAGAACTCCCACTGTATCATATCTCAGGTAAATTAATATTTCATTTCAAAGTAATTTTATAGAAACTCTATGTCTCTTGGAAAAGTGTTTGAGACGAAACAAATATATTATAAAATTTTGGATTTAGCGTATAGAGTAAGAGTGAAAAACTACATTCAAGATGACCCCCGAAATATCATTATATGGATATTATGGAATCAGAACATCTCAGTGGACATGATTTCATCTGCGAACATTTTTTTAACCTCAATGATCATCTTATGGCCTCACTGATTTTTCTTCTCATTTGTATATGAAAAATGTTATGTTCAAGATCACGAGGTCCATTGGTATGACCTTAGTTCCTTCGACCTGGGGGAATATCCATGTTTTTTGGGTGAGGATTCAATATATTTTTTTTATCCGAAGGAGAAGAAAGGGGAGGATTCCTTTTCATGAATAAAATAAGACTTCATTTCATTCATGACTAATAGCGGGATGATGTATTTGGGTTTTGTGGGAGACTGGTTCACCTGATAAAACAATCAGATAGGAATAAACAAGAAGTGGAGTCTTCTGATTACAAACTTGTGATCTACCATTCCATTTCCTCATTCATAGTTACCAAGGTCTCCCACATCTATCACATTCTATCGGATCACTATCCTCTACACACCATCATATCACCCATGACTGACCACGTAAATTGTTTTATATTCTCCCGTTATTGTATAGAGGATGCAAGATTTCATTATACGGTTTGGAAATTGTGGAGAAAACCATTTCAACAACATAATTGTATGAGGATTCACAACAAACTTAGGTGTCTCTAAGGGGACCTCATAATTTGTATAAAGAACTAATGACATATCTTACAGGACATGGAGGCAATAAGCATGGATATAGAAAGTATCGAGACTAGTATGGAAAATAACTAGAATGATGCATTGTTTTATGATCTCACCAACAAGAAAAACTTATTTGCTTCCATGATTCTCAAATATGAGCATCTATCCTCTGAACTATAAAGGCTAAAATGGATGTATGAAGGGTATCATAATATTGGATTATTTAAGGCATTAATCAAAGAGAGATGGAGCTTCAAGAGGCCTAATATAATCATGGAACATGGATCTTTCTCTAATGAAAGTGATGTGGTGGGGAAAGTGGAAGATGGTTTTTTCAGGAATCTACTTGCTGGTCTCAACCTTCGTATCAAAGGTGTAAACATGAGGGGATGTGAAGAGTTATTTTAGGAAATGCCCTATATGATTTCAAGGTATCTGAACGAGACTTTGGAGGCCACTAATGAGGAGAGGGAGATCTGAGAAGCTATCTAGTCCTTCAATCTTGAATGTATGATTAGTTTTAATGGCTTCCCTGTGTCCTTTTATTTGGTCAATTGGGATATAGTTAAGAAAGAGGTGGTATAGAAAGTGCACGATTTCTTCGATGGTGTAACCCTCCCATGTGTTACTATTTCCACTAAGATAGTGATATTTCTAAAGGGTATGGACCCACACTTCCTTCATCATTATAGTCCAATTTTTATATGAAATTTACCTTATAAATTTCTATATTTCATCCATAAAATACAACAGCCAGTTCATCTTCCCAATTGGATCATTGAATGACTACATGAGTTTGTTAAAGATATGTCAATTTAGTGGTCTATGGGGTTGGCTAAATAGATTATTTTTGATATGAACCATAAACATTTTAGATCAAATTTTAAAATTAAACTTGATATAAAAAAGGATATGATAAGGTGGAATGAAATTTGTTTCTCGAAGTGTTATCCAACATAGGATTATCTACAAGATCGATCAACCTCATGTTCTGGTGCTTTAGATATTCTTGAATGTCTATGTCTTTCATGGAAAAAATATATGGGATTTTTCAGGATGTACATGGTTTAAGTAAATGAGACCCACTCCCACCAGATTCCTTAATTATTAATACTCTCTATGTCATAATATTAACAAAATCATTGGTTTTGGAAGCATCCTTCTATATCATTCCATGTAAAACTAATAATATATTTTATATACTATGTTTTTTGATGAAACCATTGTGTTTCTGAATTTTATGAATAGATAAATTTGGGTAATCAATGGTGTACTAGAGGAAAACATTAAATGGGGTGAACATGAGATTACAAGGGAAGATAAAAGTATCTTTATTTCGAGCAGGTGTTCAGAAAGGAGGAATGGATATTTGAAAAGTTTCCAAGGTATGCATATAGGAACATTCTCCATGGAATATATTGGCGATCTGATCACTCCAGGAAATATCCACGTTTAGTAGTTCAATAAGGTGGTTGGTAAATTAATAGGTAGAATTATGAACTTGAATAATCAGTTCTTATTGTTTGGAGGGAGAATAACACTAATCAATAGTGTTCTCTAATCTATTACAATGCACATTCTCTCCTCGATCAAGGTCCCTAAAGGGGTCATCTACAAAATGGATAACATCATAGAATCATTCTTGTGGGATGAATTGTTTGAAGGTAAGAAACAATTAGTATCTTGAGATAGGTTGGAAAGGCCCCTATATGAGGGTGGGATTAGTGTTAGAAGTGTGTCAACAACAATGCAGGGCCTCCATTCTAAGCTTACCAGGGAGTTCTTGAGGGGAAGTCACTTCGGGGAAAGATAATGCTAGAAAGGTATCTATTCGACATGGGTAGTCAGAGAGGTAGATCTTCTGCTATCTGGCTCATGCTCCAACCTTATATATTAGATCTTTAACATCATAATTAGTGTATTATGGGTACAGGGGACCTTAATCTATGGAATAACAACTAGGTGGGAACAAGGCATGATTTTCCTAGATGTATTTCTATGAAAATATCCTTTAGTAAATAAATTTATAACCAAAGATTCATCCATGATATCTTGGATACAGAATGATGAATCTTCTAGGATAACATAATTCTAAACACAGAGCTTGATAGATGCATTTTCATGAGATCCTCCTGAGGCCCCTATTAAACCAAATATTTTTATAGAAAGAAAATAGTGTATCATGCCCATAAATAATAGGGTGAATTTATATGGTATAGACATATCCCACATAAGATTATTTTTTTAGTATGGAGGGTCCAGAACAAATCTCTACCACTGTGGAAAACATCAAAAGTTTGAGTGTGAGTCTTGACTCAAAGTTCCACTGCTACAGGGATCTACAGACTGAAAAAACTTATTATCATTTTTTTAATGTGATTGGTTGAGTTGGTTGTGGCATAAGTTTGATGGTTTAATTGACTAGTATACCAAATAGGCCCAATGTATGGACATAATTAATATATTGTTTTAGGGGGTTGGTTGTAGAGGACCTGAGAAAGTGGATCAAACACTTATACTAGAAAAAACTTTTAGTGAATCTTGTAATAGTGGGACAAAGTCAAAAATAGGGTAGTTACAAGTAAAATTATGGGTCTCATCATCAAAACAAAGAATTACATGGATAATTTAATTATCCTATGTAAATATTGTGAGGCTTCTCCCTCCATTAATCTTATTATTTCTAGAACCTCAACAAACAAAAATTCTCACTACAAAATATGAGGGAGATGGATCTACTAGGCCCCCCCATCATGTAGGACTCATGATGAACATAGACGGCTCATGCATCACAAGTGTAATATGGGGAGGTGGGGTGGTCCAAGACCCAAGAGGTTCTATGGATCTATAATTTTGTTCTTCTTTTGGGAGATATGATTCAATTCATGTAGAGGATCATGAAATTCTCACTAGGATATTGTTTTGTGGTCAAAGTAATTCCAATATTGAGTTTGTTGAAACATACTCAATTTTAGTGTAAAATGCTATGTGTGGACATATCCCTATCCCCTAGACTATTGAATATACCATTCCTAGGATCTTGGGACTAGTGAAAACTATGTGGATGTTTTTCATACATGGATTTAAGGGAATGTTGTTGTTGATTTTCAAGATTCCAAGGTGATCCAAGGTGTGCCAATTTCGTGTTTCTCGGATCTTGGGTCTTTCCCTATGGAGGGAGTCAACCAAGTTTATGAAAACATGATCAATATATATTACTTCAGGCCCCATTAATGTCTTGAATTTCTACTATATTAATATTTTCATATACTGCTATTTGTTTTGTCTTTACTCTCTTATTAGAAAATAATTAAATACCAGTTGATTAATCTATTATATTATTTCCGGGTTATAAAATACTTGGATTGATTTTTGTAAGTTTTTATATGTTTTGTAGTATTTTTTAAATGGTTCTATGGGTTTACATTTGGAGAATGGTTATTTGAATCCATAAAAAATATCCAGGAAACTAAATAAAAGATTCAAGGATTCAATGGTCTAGTGCATAATTTATCCAAACCATATTGGTTCAAGGAGAACCTATAAAAGTAGAGGTAGTAGACAAATACATTATTTGTGAATGGTTTTTCAAACCAGGAAAAATATCCGTGTGAGGGGGTGGTGTGTGGAGAATAACATACACATGTTTAGCACATAGTTTTCTTAATTGCATTGTGTAACCAGGTACCATGCATTTATTTTTTTAAAATATTATAGTTTACCTCTTTTTAGAAAAAACCCCTTATTTTTCTTCTCCTCTATTAGGATGTTGAAACCCTACTCCTCTCCAAGACTTCTAGGTGATTCCCTTTGATCTAGAAGATGATTTTTATGGATCAAAATGTGCATGATCCATGGAATCATTAGCAATTCATTGTTTTAACTAATTCTATTTCTATATTGTGATATCATATGTCCTATAACACTAAATATAATATATTATAGATTTATTCATGATATATGATATGTTTGGATTATATCTGGATTAGATCTATTAAAGGAAAGAGGTTTAGAGGCTAGATCTAGATAATTCTAAGTGTTTTTCACATTTACCGTCACCCATTGAGTGGTAAGTGGATTCTCCCTCACTCCATTATTTCTATATTTTTAAGGCTTAGAGTTTAACATTATATTACTATGATTTTTAATATAAAACAATTATGTTTTGGATGTTTTAAATATAGGTTTCTATGGATTTATGAAATTTATACTTATTTTTTGTTAAATGGTTTTGGAAATTTGATGGATCCTTGTGAAATCATTTTTTAAATTGTTTTATAATTGATCTATTTTTTAGATTCTTTTGAGAAAATGATTTTTTATAAAAATATATTTTTGAATATAAATTTGGTATACATGTTGGAATGTGTTTCTATTGAATATTCTTCCTTGTTGAAATAGACTTGGTGATCTGTGATAGATAAGAAATGGCATAGGGGTTTATCACATTGTGAACGATGGACCAAAACTCACAGGTATTGGTATATTCATTCACTTTGAATTTTTATTTGAGTGTGTAACATGGATGGGTATTTCAAGTGGAAATAAATAAACAAAAAAAATTTTTAGTTCAAATTGTTTTAATTTAAATTGTTTTTCTATGATATAAAAACTAGATATTATGACCATATATTTAATATAAACTACAAGCTAACTTGTATCTTTTTATAATGGTGTGTGTTGGCATGTAACTTGGGGAAATACTAATAGGTATTATTACCCACCCATGAATTTGAAAACCAGTTGGTATGTAGGTAGTATCCTTTATGACATAGGTAAATAAATTGTATAATTTTTCTCTAGTGGAGCATCATGATGATACATCCATTGGATGTTTTGGGTATTGATATTTTTTATTGGAATCATTATAGTTATTACAAATTGGTGTTCCTATGATGTGATGTATGTTGGTTTTATTTAGTCTATTTTCATTACATTGTATCTCCTACTAAGATATTATTATTTTATTAGTTTTATTTTATATTTATAATTGATGATCTTGCATTATATAATATGTTTTATTATTACATTTTATCTATTTAATTTATGTTTTTTCATTATGGAAAATCATACCCCAATATTTTACTAAGACCTTAGAATTTGTTTCTATCCATAAATATCTTTTGGATGTCACCTAAGGTCAGTATCATTCCCGTCTTCTTACTAGAAAATGGTTATAGGTGGGATGTCATAATAATTTTCATTCATATTAAATTCATTCAATAAGGATGAAGTGTCTAATGGTTTAATTCATGAATATTCATTACATAAATTGAACCAAACGTCAATCACATAAATATTCTAATTTAATTAATTAATATTTATTAAATAAAAAATTCATCCATGATATAATTGTTCAGGTCTAGTGCCTTTGGAAATGCAGACACATAAAAAACAAGTCTGTAAGTAAGTTATGTAATCTCCCACTATGTTTTTTAGGAACATAACCATTCTTAGACATAAAATATATAATAAATTTCCTCATAACCTAGGTAAAGGAAGCATAAGAAAGGGTGATATAATTTTATTAATTATCCTAAAAAGGGAAATATTAACATATCATGATCATTAGGGTATTAGAACATAAGAATAACATCTAAAAATAATACCCTACTTATCATATATCATAAAATTTTGACATAGAATAAATATTTATAGTTATTAAGAGATGAATGATAATGAAATCATATAACATGAACCATGAGAACATTAAATTCACATAATTAATAGATTTTTTACAAACACATAATCAAAGATAATCTTATGTCAAGGATACCCAACAATACATTCATAACATGTTATGATTAGGATAACCACACATGTACCTACTTTAGGCTTGGGATAACCTCCCTTGTACCCTATATTAGGATTGGGATAACCTCTTATATACCCTATTTCATGCTTGGTATATCCTCTTAGCTACACTCTTTTGGGCTTCGGAAAACCTCCCGTGTACACTTTGAGCTTATATAAGATTAATCATTACACAATGAATTAGAGGGGTATATACCTACAAAAGTTCACATGATGAAAATAATACATAATTATGACATAATATTATAAAACCCTCATCATATTAGAAACCCTGAAGATAAATGGGTTTCATAATCATTTCATCACAAAATAACTTATTGAAAAAGAAGTAGGTTTTATAAGGATTATTTTATGTTATTTCCCATGGAAGAGATACAAATTTCATAAATTACATTTTATGATAATATTAAACTATCCATATAAATAATAAATATGAAATCATTATATCATATCCCCGATAAATATAAAGTATCATAAAAACATTCCATCTTATATGGGAAATGGGGTTGAAATAAAAATAAATTAGAATGTTTCTAGAGGAAAAAAGCCTTCCCAGATAAAAAAACATTTATAAACATAATTTTTTTTCAAAATAATTTTATTTTTAATTAATATTTAAATAATATAAAATAATCATCATTGGAAATAATGGCCATGATGATGATAAATTTTTTTCATGATTTATACGTTAATAAATTAATTCCTCCACATTTTTGGTAAAATCCTATCATGCCTTGTTTGGAAAATGAAATGAATATTACTTTAGAATTTTTTAAAAAAAATTAATAATGGGTAAAAATTTATTTAATAAATAATTTTTTGAATGATAAAAATTATTTTGAAAACATTCTTAGAAAACCTTGTTTTAGAAAAAAGTGTTTCAAATCGACGAGATAAATAAAGGCTATTTTTCTTAAAAACATTATTTTTGAATAATTAATCATTTAAGAGAGTATAATGTATGAAAAACATGTATTATCATGAAATAAATAGTGGATAAGGAAAAAAATGAGTTTCTTGGGAGATATATCATAATATTGTATTGTAAAATAATAACCATAAACAATCCTGACAAATAGTGGGATTGAAACATAAAACCTTTACCACTTTGGTATCTTTTGAGTCATATGTCCCATAATATAATAAAATCAAATTAAAAATGTATTATCACGAAAATAATAAGGTTCATGAAACAAAATTTAAAATGGGAAGTATATACTCCTCATAAAAGAGGATTGGTTCATAATATAACTTGTGTTATAAAGAAGATAATTTGAGACAAAAATCTCTTACCACTTTGGTAACTTTTCAACCGTAAACCCCATGAAAGAGATATCATCAAATAGACTAATAAGTAATATTAATGTTTAGTATAATAATAATAAAATAGCATCATAGTTAGTATATACACCACATAAATGATATAGGTGGATAATATGGTCTATGACTTATATAATTAAAAAGTGAGATGGGAATCCCATACCTTAAGTATCGAATACCTTTGTACATGTTTAAGCATATCATATAATAAATATAATTGAAATTTTAATATACTATATAAAAATATTCGTTTTTATCATATAATATGTTAATTATTTATTACTTTTAATTACTCATTTATTAGAAATTCCTTATTAAAATCACTTTTCATGTAAAAAATGATTTTTTTTTCTATGTTTGTTTTGATTTGTAATTTTTGGTCCCCTTAAATTGATCATGGTTAACTAATTTCAAAAATTACATCCGTTATGTAAATATCATATATATGAATTATAGATTTATTTATAGTAATTCATAAAATTTATTTGTAGAAAATAAAATACACTCTTCTTTGAGATTGTAGACTTTACATACACATGAACGTTGTTTCCATTTAAAAAAATGATTGAAAGAAAGAAAGGTAAATAATATATTACCATTACATAATAACTTATATTTCATATATATAACATATTTTTATTTATAAATATTCATTATTACCTTCCATGGAAAGCATATGTGAAGAATAAATCACATCGCTTCATGAGGCGGTAGTTTTCTGTACACACATATAATGTTATCATATTCCCACAAAACAAAAATTATGAAGGAATATGGGATATAATGATTAAATAAGAATTATAATGTTATAAAAATCATATATAATCAATAAGTACATCATTATATCCATCTCTGAGAGGCGGTGAAGGAAATCAAATAACAAAAGTTCACAAGGCTATAATCCACCACACACGTGAATAATGATTTCACATCCCATTTGACGGAAGTGTAGAAGGTAATAAATCCTTAAATTAAAATAAAATATTCCCAGTATATGGAATAAACTAAGGTTCTTATATCAATATGTTTTAATGATAAATAAATGATATGGAAGAAGAAATAAAACAAAAAACAAGATTATGAATTTACCACTTTTTCAGAGAGCTGCTTTAGGTTTAAACATAATGCCTTTTTTGGAAGGATTACCAACCAAAATAAGGCCTATAGGATGATAGGAGGGAATTATAGAAGTTATTAGGTAGGTATTTGATTATCCAATGGATTTTTTAAGTGTGAAGTGGAGAGAAAAGGGGGTGTCTTTTATAAGTGATGTGAGTGGTATAATTGTAATATTTGAAAAGAAAATGGTTTAACCGTGTTTTTCAAAATTATAAAGGCACAAAAATGGCCCATTACAGAATCTAATATTGATTACTTTGATATATGGCCATCCAATGGGAATTGGATAAGTTTTGGGTCATTTTTTACCCTTATCGTTTTCGGGTAACCTCTATTAAACCCATTTTCATGATAACCATAGTAACTATTTTTTACTAATTTTTCTATTCATTATGGTAAAGCATTAAATATAAATTAATAGATAATATAAGTTATTATTATTACAAATATAGATTCCATTTTTCTAAATATAAATCATATAGGTGGTATATCTTAATTTACTTTCCAACCCCCAAATATGAATATAATGTGGGGTTTCAAAAAGATATTTTATAAAATTTTAAATTTTTCTTTATAAAAATTCAATATGAAGTTTATTACAATTCAAAAAATTGTATTTATAGATATATAATGGAAATTATTTTCTTTTGGAATAATTTTAATTCATTTTTTATGTTTTTAAATGTTTTAAAAGAAATGAAAATTCTGAATAAGACCCTGTATTTTTCACTATTTACTGAAAAATTTATCTTTTCAAAGAAAAATAAAAAATTCAATCCAATGGTAATGTAGGAATGTGTCATTTAAACAAATTTTTTCTATTTTTTCAAATAAATATTATACAAATGGTAAAAATTACTTTTAATATTTTTCCACAAAGTGAAATAAAATCACTTTTTTGAGAAAATAATATTTTGCAATCATTTAAAGACTTTTATAAAAATAAATTACCTTTTTTATAAATATTTTTTATTTATATAAAAAAAATTATAATAATATTATAAAATATATTATTACTATTCATGTATCTTTGATTAATAGCTTGGTTACAACCGTTACATTTAAATAATAATATTAATAACCTGTCATGGTTTGTTAAAACTAAGTTTCACATTTAACACAAGCTAAAAGAAATATTTCATGTAACTAATGAATAAATTGGTGTTTAGTGTTAAAAAATATATTAAATACATTTAATTTATTCAAAAAAATAAATCAAAAAATGGGGTGTTTTATTTTACACCCTTAAAATGAATTTCTCCCTTGAAATTCATCACTATGATTGGGGAGTGGTCTTGTTTCACATCACTTTCTCTCTAGGATACATAATATCCATTGGATGTTCCTCATAAAAACTATTATAATCTAGTGGTATGACCTCCATGTTTAGTATATGTGATGTATTAGGTTTGTACTATCTTATGACAGATACATGGAACACATTGTGAACGTGACATAGGTTTTGTGGAAGTGCCATGTTATAATATACTGTCCCAATACAATCAAGAATTTCAAAGTGACTAACATACTTGGGTATTATTTTTTTTCTATATTAAATGTAGAAAATCATTGAAACACCCTCTCACTAACTTGAAATTCTAGATCGCTTTGAAAATTATCATCAGCAAATTTATGTCAATTTTGTACTTCCCTTACATTTTATTAAACAAATTTTAATTTCTTATAAATTTCATTAGCAAGGTCAGGTCCCATTATATTTCTTTATAAATCCTTACTATAGTAAGTCGGATTTATAAAATTTGTTGTATAATGTGGTTCATGAGGATCCCTATGAAATCTTGAGTACAATATTTTATTGTATAGAAAAAAACCTAGGAATGTGATAATTCCAACCCCTATAAAATACATAGAATAAGATCTTAACATATCCCCTTGGGTTTTAATTGGTATCTCAAACAAAATATCCATAAGAAGATGATACATAGTGCTGAAACTTAGATACATATCAATATCTTGCAGAATTCGTGGAAAAAGCATCTAGGAAAAATATATATCAAGTCTAGATATAATTGAATATGGTACTCCCTAAAATCATACCACTTTCTTAATTTATATTCTTGAAATTAGTTCCAAAAATAAATAATATTTTATTATAATGAAGTGTGTTAGATTCATATGTTAATAGAGTACAACCCATAATTACCTCATCATCAAATATAAGATAATCTCTTATAGTTAAAAATCCCTTTAATCATATTACCACTAAATGTAAGGTTATTCCTCCTAAAATAACAATTTTACAAAAATATATAGAAATACAACATGATGTATTTCCATAAATGTATATTAAAATATCCTTAATATTGTTAAAATCACATAACATAAAACATAAAATGGGTGTCAATTAAATTTAACTAATGATAAAACTTAAAATCATAATCCCATGATGGTATCCATAACTCCTAAGTTACTATTATATGAAGACATATAATCTTCTGAAAATTATTTCACACTTTTGTCCTTATATAAGATATTAAAATATGTAAAAAAAATAGAATCTAGGGCTCATCCTTGAACTTCTAGAATACCAAATATGATTTGATTATTCCTAAATATATATATAGTTATATAATCAAATAAAAGTTCAAAAAAAGATAAAAAATAATAGGGCCATAGGGCTCATTCATACCAAATTAAACATGATATTCTTGAATATGTGGGGTCAGATTAGTATGGACTAAATATCATGTTTAACTTCATCCATTTTGGTTAAAAAATATTTCCAATTTCAATTTTCTTTATAGGTTTATCTATCTTATCATCCACATTAGCCATTGGACTTGGGAATTGATTCACATAATGGAAAAACTCATTGCACTTGAAACATTGGAGTGTGGGTGGTTCATTCTGATGAGATCTCTCTTTATTCATTTCATTGAGTGGGATCTTAATATCACTTCTATATTTTATTTATTTATTTTTAGGATTCCCAAACAAATAACATCCTATTTCAACTATGAGGTATTTACATGAGTGCTTTCTAGCACATTCTTGGCATGTAGGTACCTAAACGTTTCTTCCACCATGTGATTTATTTGATATATCATGAGACTTGAGCTTCCTTTTCGTATCAATACCCTGGGAATTATTGAAATATACAATTTACTTATCTACATTTAGTGTTCATTGAATGAATTCTTTTTAGAAACTAAAATAGCTTATATATAACACCGTTCAAAGACTTTTTCTCAAGACATTAAATAATTGATCTATTTTTCTTTTTCGATGGAAGATTTAAGAATACGTTTACCATGCATGTCTTGCATAAATAACTTCATAGGTACCAATAGATTCACCATCCTTCTGTTTGAGATGGAGAAATTCATTCACCATCTCTTTTTCATATAATGTGGGGGAAGTACTTACTAAAAAACATCCTCTTAAACTCATCCCATTCCATGGAGGCAATATCTTACTCTTGAATCATATTATAAAATGGGTTCCACTATTGGTCATATTATACTTACAAATGATAGACAAACAAAATAACCTTTTTATTATCTAAACCGAAGAGTATGGTAAATATTTTTCTAGTGATATTGATCCATTGCATAGAGACTAGTGGATCCATTGACCCATAAATAGTGGGTAAATGTTGCCTCAAGAAGGAATCAATAGAACTTTCCCCACTCCTTTAACCATTTTTAAGTTCATTATGATTCATATATTGATAATGTTGTGTGAGAATTTCAATGATGTTTTTATTTCATTCTCCCAAAAAATTCAGTTTATTAGGAGGGTAATCATTTCATTTTCCATTGCCTGTAGAATTATCACAGTTCCTTCAAGCTGTAGCCATTGAATAAAAACATAAATCATAGTTTAAGAAACACGAATCATAGTTAAAACCCACATAATCATGAAAAACCCATTATAGGATTTCTAAATCATGAAAACGTTTTTTTTTCAATCTGTGACCCCTTAGGATTATCTTTGGTCATTTATGGTCATTATTCAAATCCTTTATGATGTTTTGTAAGGGTTTTATGAATTCTCAGAGTATATCCCCTAGAATTTCAAACCATGAGTGAAACACAGACCATTTCTAGGAACTAGGGAATGATAGAGTCCAACTCAATTAACCACATTAGAAGTTATTTCACCAATGTACCTTTTTTCTCGAGACACATCCACTTGTATCATCTAAATGAGGATGAAATTTCATAAAAATCACTCACTGAATCCTTTACTAAAATTTTATGTCATTTACCTATATTTTGACACATCCTTATACCTATTGATAGATATATCCGTAGAAATATTCTTAGATATACCCCTAGGAATCACACTAATATTTTATCATAATAGTTTAAAAAGTATAACTAATCCTTTCTTTGATATCTATTTCGGAGACCAAAATTTTTCATATGAAATATTATATCTCAAAAGATAAATATTCATTACATAACATAATGACCTGTTCCATAATCGTTTAGGCCTAGTGCCTTTGGAAATGTGGACACATAAAAAACTACTGCATAAGTGACCAACACCATATCCCACTATGTTATTCATAAGTATGGACCTTCTTTGACATATCATACATAAAATCATTCATCATAACCTGGGGAAAATAAGTGAAAGAAAATGCAATCTTAGACACTAAGAATGGGTAAACAAGGTAGATTTCAAAAAATAATGAGAATAAAGATATGATAACATTGGAATAATATTTGAAAATCATACCCTACATATCATAGATCAAAAATGTGATTCATGGAAAAAATAATTGTAGTTTATAAGACATGAATCATAATGTAATAAAAGAACATAAACCATGAGAACACCACTTTTTCATAAATCATATATTTATGGAATACAAATAATCATAAAAAATATTTTGTCAAGGATACCCACCAAGAAATTCATAACATGTTAGGCTTGGAATTACAACCTGTGTACTTGATTTGGGATTAGGATAACCTCAAATACACCCTTTTTCAATCCTTTAATTACCTATAATTTGCCCTCTTTTAGGATTTAGATAACATCCTCTGTACCCACTTTGAATCTTGGGACAATCTTCTGACTACCAATGGATCTCATATAACATTAATAATTAACTAATGAATTAAAGGGAGATATAAGTCCATTCCATCATATGATGAAAATCATACATAAATTTTCCAAATGATCATAATATATCCATCATATAAGATCCAATGATTATAAATGGGTTTCATAATCAGTTCTTCATTAAATCATAGCATGACACATAGAAAAAGACGTATATTTCATAAGGATTCTATTAATGTATAACCCATGGAATAGAAAAGGGTTTAAAAAATATATTCCATAAGCATAAACCATCTAGATAACCAATTAAGCTATTATCATAGGATCATATCACTAGTAATGATTATGTAATCGAAAAATATTTCATATTAGATAGAAAATGATTTTGAAAGAAAAATCACTTGGAATGTTTCTTGAGAAAAATAACCGTTAAACATTTAAAAAAACTTTTTAAAACAGAAAAAATATTCACTATCTATTTATTTTAAAATAAAATTGAAAACATAAAATGTAATCTTCAATGGAGAAAATGGTTATGATGGTGGTAAATTCCATTCATTCTATTCACATAAAAAAATAAATTCATTCCACCTTTTTAGCAAAAGCTAAATTTTCCTTGTTTGGAAAACAAACTGAAAAATCATATATTTTTTTTAAAAAAATTTAATTAAGGATAAAAAATTAATTAATATATCATTTTAAGAATGTTAAAAATATTTTTGAAAACATTTTTGGAAAATATGAATTTTTAAGAAAAACATTTTCGCCTGAAGAGAGAAATAAATATGACTTTTCTTTAAAATATTATTTTGGTCTCAATAATTAATTAAGAGAGGAAAAGAAAGGAAAAAAATTTATTCTCATGGAATAACTATTGGAAAATAAAATATATGAGTTTATTGAGAGATATTACCTAATAATTTATCATTGAAAACTTAATCATAAACAATTCCAATTAAAAATGAGATTGTAACATCAAACCTTTTCCACATTGGTATCTTTTGAATAACAAGGCCCATCATAGAATAGCATCCAATGATTCTTTAAATATCATAAAAAAGAATAATTTTAATGATAAAAAATTTCAAAGGCGTATTGTATACATATCATAGAAGAATTAAGGTGCATAATATAATTTTCGTCCCAAAGAAGGAAATTGGAGAAAAAAAATCCATGAATGATTTGGTAACTTCTAAAATAAAAACCCTATGAAAGAGAGATCATAAAGTGTATATGTAAATCCTGATAATTTTTAGATAATTAAAATAAAATACATTTCAGGGAAATATCTGCACCACATAATAGAAATAGTGAGGGAATATGTCATGTCTCTCATAGAAGTAAAAGTGAGATGAAAATACCTTACCATAAGTATCAACATCCTTCATGAACATTCAAACCTAATATATAATAATTATATGTTTATTATAAAAATATTAAGAAAACATAATCATATGTTTCATACCTTATATGAATCACTTATAACTTTTTATTACATATTTATTAACAATTCCCTATTTAAACCCCATTTCAGGTAAAATTATCTTAGTTTTTCATGCATATTTTTGTTTGTTACTTTCAGTATTATTAGATTAGTAATGGTTACAGAATATAAATAATGTTAAAAATGATATAAATATAATTTATATTCAGCATGTATTTATTTATAGTAATCCATAAAATCAAGAGATAGAAAATTAAATACATCGTTCATCGAGACGTTTGACCGTACAAACACATGAATATTGTTTCCATTTTTTCAATGGATTTAAAGAAAGAAAGGTAAATAATATAATACCATTATATAGTCACTATTATTTCTTATATATAAAATATTTTTAATTAAAAATATTATTTTTACCTTCTATATAATGAATATGTGAAGAAAGAATCACATCACATCATCAGGCTGTAGTCCACCATACACATAACCAACATTATCATATTCCCATGGAACAAATATTAAGAAATAATATGTAATATCATGACTCCAAAAACAAAATAATCTCATAAAAATCATATTTAATCAATTAATCAATTGTTATAATAAGCAGTAAAAGGCGGTGACAGAAAATAAATAACATCAGTTGATGAGGCGGTAGTCCTCTGTACACATGAACGATAACTTCATATCCAATTTAATGGAAGAGGAGATGGTTTAATTTCAGAAAATTACCATAATAAAATCTTATTATTTAAAATATATTTAGGATATTATATTAGTAATATTTAATATTAATTGAAGGAGGTAGAAGAAGAAATAAAACTAGAAAAAAGTTTTATGAATTTACCACTTTTTCAGAGAGCCTATTTAGGTTTATACCTAAATCCTTATTAGAAGAGATTACTTTAAAAATGGACTATAAGATGTGTGGGAATTAATTAAGTTATATTTTCCTGTATAAACTAATTGGTTGTCATGTGTGAAAAGGAGTAGAGAGTGGTTTGCCTTTTATAAGTGAGGTGGGTAACATACATGTAATTTATGAAAATAAAAAGGATTATCCACATTTGTCTCATGTAAAAAGGATAATAAATGGATAATTATTAATAATAAAATATATTGGATCGATATATTTCCATTAAATGAATTTTTTACTTGTATGACATCATTTTTTACCCTTATATTTTTAGTTTAACCCTCTAATAAACCCTTTTTCACCCTAACTACATGAAATAATTTTTTTTACTATTTATAATGGTAAAAATATTGTTGAACTTATTAGATTATATAAACTCTAATGATTCCAAATATTTAATAAATTTTGATAAATTTAACTCATGGAATTGTAATAATTTAATATAATGTTAAACCTATAGATGCGACGAGAAAGCAAGCATTCAAAGAAAAAATGTTTTAAAGCTTAAGAAATTTTTATATGATAATTTAATATGAAAATGATTTAAATGGGATAAATTGTATTAATAGATATATAATTTATCTTTTTTTACTTTTATAAATATATTTAAATTATTTTTCTATTTTAAAATTATTTAAAATAAATGAAAATTCTAAATAAAATGTGTATATTTCACAATTCACTAAAAAAGTTATCTTTCCATAAAATTATCAAAATTACACTTCAAGCTAATTTTAAAATGTTTCATTAAAAAATTAATATTATTTTTTAAAATAATGTTTTTAAAATCTGTAAAAATTGTTTTTATTATTTTTTCACAAAATGAAATATAATCATTTTTTAAAAAAAGTATTGTTGAAACATTTAAATACCTTTCTTAAAATTAAGTATCTTCTATAAATTTGTTATATTTATATAAAACCATTATACTTAATATTTATAAATTATTTATTGATATTCATAACAAATTTTTTGATAAATAGGTTATAATGGTTGTGTTTAATAATAATGTTAATAATATATTATGGTTTGTTAAAACTTAGTGTTGCATGCAATTCTAGCTAAACACAGTGTTACATGTAATAGAAGTCTAAATGGGTGTTTCATGTACTACAAGATATCAATTAAATTTATTTTATTCAAAAAATAATAATTATTAAAAGATCTCGGTGTTATAAGATCCACTAATATAGGTCGAGAGAGGGAATTATGCACAAAATGTGACTAGGACTTATACAGAATCCACATGAGGTGTTATTAGATCTATAATAGTTTTTTACTATTAAGGATAAGGTATCACTTTTGAGAAGGAATACCAGGAGTATAAGAAGTCTACATAATACATACATTAATGTAGAGAATATTTTCATTCTATGTTCTATTTGAGATGATGGATCCTTATTATCAAGGAGGTACTAGTAACACCCTGTTACCCATTTCCATTATTTATCATCTCTATTCTCATTTACCTCTTTTATTTGGTAAGTTACGATTCTTCCAATGATAAAGATACTTTTTAGGTAAAATGAATTAAATTTTATTGATGTATATTTTTCATAATTAAAGGAGTTCAGGTATAAATGTTTTGAAGGCTTTGAGGAGTTATCCCAGATTTTGGAGAACACTGGTGTTGGGTTGGGGTTTTGTGTATAATATGAATAGTTTTCTTTTGGTGGTTGATTCCATGTCATTAATGGGTTACACATGATGTATTTTTTACTAGGAAGATTCCATGAATTGGTTCCTATCATGAAATTTTTACACATCATGAGACCATGTCACATTATGAAATTGTTGATTAGAGTTATTTTAAATATGAGGTGATGCATTTTTTACCGTATCTTTATAATTAAGTAATTCATGTTATTAAAGGGTTTAATATCATTAATGTTTTGGTATTATTTATTTTTTCCAGAACTACACGGATGAATAATTGATCACCCTCCATACAGAATTCTCTCTAGAGACCTAGGAGATCACCTAGGAAATTTTACTAATCTCCATTCCTTCAATATCATTCTTTCTGTAATTGATTATCATGGAATATTAATTATTTCACTTTGAGTAAGTGATCATTTCTACTTCTTTATTTTCGTTGATCACAGTAGTTCTGTTGTGATAGGTTTATGGATCTATTAATTTTGTAATGATAATTTTCTTGATCCTCTCTAGATCTTTTCTATGATCTTATTCTAGAGGTTGGCCATCATTTTGGTTGTGGTGCAACAAGTTCATTATTTGAGTCATGTTGTAATATTTCCTCTTCTCAATCTGTTTTTATTTTTCAATTGATTCTAAGATGAAGGGATTGATTATTCGACCTTTGTGGTTTTCATTGTTCTCTTCATTATTGTTGAATCCCATTGTGGTCATGTGCACCTAAATTTGAGGTAGGTGGTTCCAGTGTAGCTTATTTTGGATACAATACATAACTATGGTTTTTAGAAATTATTTTTTAAATGATATGGAATGATTTATTGATTGAATTCGTGTGTGTGTAAATGTGTTTTTTTGGAAAATATGTATTTAACCTTTCTTGTGGAAAAGAAAAGGTATTTTAAAATCATTAATAATGAATTTAGAAACTTTTTTTCAAAACATGGTGTTGGTCGGAGTGGACACTCAAGAGGGGGGGGGGGGTGAATTGAGTTCCAATTAAAATTTCTGTAAAAACATTTTCTAGTTAAAATCCCCCGATTTATAAAATAAGTTAAACTGTAGTGACTTTATACAAATTGTAAATGTTCACTTAGCTTCTCAAAGATTGATTAGGTCTCAGTTAGTTTAACCACAAGATCAAACTAAATTTTGAAACTAATCTACTGATTTACAATAAGTGTAAACACTTGCTAATCTAACTATCAAAGTAGCTTCAAAATAATTTTGTATTTTAAAGTACTACCAGTGGAATAAATATAATATATGTTGTATACATTAAACATAAATAAAAGGTGAACAACAGATATAACAAGTGGTTCAGTCTCAAGCTGAGACTTAGTCCTCTCAAATATATATAAGAATTTGATCCACACCCTGGATTGAGGTTAACAACAGTTTTACAAAAACTGTACAGGTCCAAGACCTCTACCATTGTTATTCGTGGGAAACAAAACAATAGAAAACCAGGTGTTCAGGTCACACATGACCTCTACCACTATCCCAGTGGGAAATAAAAGATGTAAGATTTTGAGTGAGGATTTACAGATCCTCCAGTTAAAGTTCAGGAGACAATGTGTGTGTAAAAATACAGCAGATGACACACACTGCTCGAAAAGTAAGTAATAAATCACAGAGCAGAGATGTAGAGTTTAGAAATGGCTCTAGTGATTGTCAGTGTAGCTTTGGACTCGTTGGATTTAGCAGAAATGCTTTGGAGTCCTTATCTGGTTTCTCTGTTGAAAAACAGAGTGTCGTGGTTCATCTTGTGTTCTACAGTCTCTTGATTCATCGTGTGTTGTTCAGAAATGTAGGATTGCATGTATAGAACTTCTTTGAGGATCGTGCAATGTTTTCTTTACAGTTGTGCTCCAAATTGTTCTTCAGTTCAGTATAGAGCTCGCATGTATTGTAGTATATGTGTCGAGACATGTCAGGAACGCGTTTTCTCTAATGCAGCTCAATCTTCTTTATATTTAACGATCTCTAGTAGTAGTAATGATTCCCTTTTCATAGGTACGAGATACGGTTTCTTGTCAAGACAAAAATTAACATTAAATAACATTAATTGCATTAAAAACATAAAATATAACTGTTAGCATCATTTAAAATAATATTGACAAAAGCTTAAGAAATGGTGTCACAGTGATCATGGAAACAATGTCTTCTTCACGGTGTCTGATCATGGTGTCTGGTCACGGTGTCTGGTCACGGTGTCTGGTCACGGTGTCTGGTCATGGTGTCTGGTCACGGTGTCTGGTCACAGTGTCTGGTCATGGTGTGTCTGGTCACAGTGTCTGGTCACAGTGTCTGGTCATGGTGTGTCTGGTCACGGTGTGTCCTTCACGGTGTCTCCATACTTAGACAAAAAAATATGTATTCAGACTAAGACAGGGATATGAAGAATATGAGTTATGGTTACTCATTAGAGATAATATATGAGAGAATTGTGATTATGCATAAAAATTGTTAAGAGTAATTAACATCCATAAGATTTTTTATTATAAAAACATGATATGCACCTATTGTTGAGTTTGAAGAGCATTAGAAAGATATGAACTGAAGATCAAGATTAATTAACAGTAATGAGATTTGTGATCATTAAAACATGATTAACACATGATGAGTCCAACAATCTCCCCATTTTTGATGATCACAAATCATATATAGGCAGAATATAAAGATATGTAACATTAAAGATACTAGCATAACAAAAACATTATAAAACAGAATATGAGTTAAAGATACTTAAAGTTTTTCTCCCCCATTTATACTTTTATAGAACTGATACTTGTAGGTTTTTCTCCCCCTTTTGGTATTATAAAAAAGTAGAGAAAAGGAAATGAAACTCCTGAATTGTCATTAAACAAAGCATTCATAATACAAAGTATAGGAGAAGTACAAACTGTAAACAAGAAATGACATCCCATCAAAAAAGAAAAATAGTCGGTAAGCTCTTTAGGGATCCATTTTGGTCAATAATGACTGGCCAGATCTGAGAAAGGGCTTGGATAACTATCATGGTAGTAGATGCTAAGGCAGGTAGTCCAGGTCTACAGGGTGCAGCAGCTGGAGAAACTATAGCAGTACTCTGCACATGAAGATACGGCTTCAAAATATTAATGAAATCAGTAATGATTTCACCAACATACTGCATAGCATTTTCAAAATCATCCTTATTCTCCAGAAATATATCCAACAATCTGGTGAACTCTGAAAGTTTCTGAACTTGAGCTTTAAAAACTTGAGTCACCGGATGGATTCTCAGATTTTCCACAAGATATCTAAAGTGATCTGTCATGTCACTTTTAGAGAAAATCCAGGAAAGATACAAATCTATTTTCTTGGAGATCTCTTGTTGAGCATAATTGGCTATCTTTGAATAAATCCTAACCAAGTCCAATTCTCTATCACTATTCTTAATCACTTCTAACAAAGAAGATAGATCCAAGCCACTGAAGGCATTCTGTAATTCTTCCTTAATTATGGATCTCAGCAGAGAATCATCCAAAGCAGGTGTGGAGGTCTGACTAGAAGCAGGTGAAGCCTTGACAACTTCGGTTATAACTTTGAGCTGTTTCAGAACTTTTTGCAGACATCCAGTATATTCATCTGTAAGCTTACTCAAAGTTTCCACAAGCTCTCTCATGCATTCCAGCATCTTCATGTGCCTTTTTCCAATATTTTTATCAAAATATAGTAGGTAAGGATGAACTTGAGACTCAATCTCCCTATCAAGGAGGGAATCAGAAGACTCAGGTGAATCAACAGTAGGTGCATGGGCAGAAACAGGAGCAGGCTCTGATCTCACAGATAGCTCATTATGCATACTTGCTACCATACGGTTCAGATTTGCAACATCAGCACTCAACAGCTTATTCTCTACTCGGATTTCTTGAATTTCTCGGATCATAGTTGGTTGAATATGCATGATAATATTTTCCAAGAGAATTGATGCATCTTCTTGACTTAATTGAGTCACTGGACGAGGTTGAGTGGAGACAATGTTCTCAAAACCAGATAACAAAGTCTTGCCAAAAACTTTCAGATCATCTTTGGATACAAAGGAGTGAAGCTCAGGTAAGGATGCAGGTAAAGGTAGAGGTTCAGATTTTGGTTGAGGGTGAGAGTCATATTCAGACTCAGATTCTGATCCAGATTGAGGTTGGGGCTCTGGTTCTGGTTCTGAATGAGCTAAGGAATTCAATTGAAATAGAGAAGAAAGATCCATTCTAGTTGCAGTCACTTGCAGTGACTCATTCACATTATAAAATCTTGGGAACTCATACTATGAATGTACAGAGAAAGTGACAGAAGGTTGATAAGCTTCACTAGATCCAGCTTCCACAATATCAAGATTTCAAGTTTCCTCCCCATCAACTTGTGATTCCCTTTCAGATTCTTGAGGTTTAGGAACATGGACAAGATCCACAGGATCATCCCTAATCTCTTCAGAAAATTCTTGCCTTGCTAGATGAAAGGAAATTTCTATTCTTTCTTCAGCAGATGGAATAATCTCAGGAACTGATTGTTCCACCGGATAAGCTTCCAGACTTGTTTCTTTCTCAATAGAAAGAGTCTCTTCAACAAAAACATCCTCAATGGTTGCTTGCGGTTCTGAACCGGGAAAAACTACTTTCCTTGCAGCATTGGGATGAGCTTCTTCCTCATGAAGAACAACTAAAGGATCCTCAGTCATTTCATTTTCAACAACAACTTCCTCTCCTTGAGGTAGTTTAGTAGGGATAACAGAAGGGATAACACCCCTTTCCTCTTCAACAGGAGCTGTTTCCATTGGAGGTATTACAGATTCTTCTCTAGGTGGAACTTCAGCTATTACTTCTTCTTGTTCTTCTTCTTCTGAGTACTCAAACACTTCATCTAGTTCCAAAACAGGATCATCTAGGTTCTTAGGCCTTCTTTTATAGTCAACAGGATTCAACTTTTTATACAGTTGATCACTATCCTCAACCCATTTCTTTTTCCAGGGATTCCAGCTAATCTTCATCCTTCTGATGATAGGCATGGATCAGCAGAAATCAAAGTCCTCTAATTTTTCTTCATTCGGATCAACCATTCCTTTTGAGACTAACATGGCTGAAATCATCCTTGAATAAAATAGGGAGGTGGATTTGGAAGTTACTTTGATCAGCTCACAGATATGGTTGAAAACATACTTACACAGATTGATCTTATGGCATTCTTTAACAGGTGAATCAGGAACACATCCTGATACTTCATCACATCAAAATCTCCATTTCTTGGACTAACCAAATTCTGAACAAACTTGAATAAAAGTCTTGTCTCCCCATCCAGTTCAGTAGCTATGTCCCTTCGCTTGGTTCCATTTCCAGTTAGATTTTCCAAAGCAGTTTCTAGGTCAAAGATGTCAGTTGTTGGAGGAGGGTCTCTATGGTAATCTTTACACACTCCTTCATGTGGAATTATTATGCATTCATACCACGACATTGAAGAGAAAGAGAACTTCTTACCATCGATCCAGCTGGTCACCAAAAAGATTTCTCCAAACTCAAAATAGAACTTCACATACTGATAGAATTGAGATACAAGCCTCGGGTAAATTGGTCTATTCTGTCCAGTGAACCATTCAAGCCATCATTGTTCCTTTAAAACTTTCAAAACTAATGAACTTCTAGACAACAACCATTCAGGGAAAACCACTTTTTTAGGTACAATGGTACGGCTTACCAGGTTTGGGTTTAGAGGTCCTTCGGGAGCTATCCTCGGTATCCTCCTTTGTTTCTTAGAGCGGTGCTTCTTAGACAAGGGTGAAGATGGACGCTTCATTCTTGGCATTCACTAAAGGTTCGGGCGAGAGGGAAGAGAAGGTTCAGGAGAGAATTCGGGTAAGGAGTCTAATGAAACCCCTATGTTTTATCATTTGGGAATGCCAAACGTCATAAAAACACAAATGTGGGAAATCAAATAGCGGTGAAATAAAAATTACCGCGATACAGGTAAAAATAAAATAAAAATAAAAATTATCATACTTCTCACGGTGAGATAGAAAACTAGCCATCATGGTGAGACAATTTATAGTCATCACAGTGAAATAGTGAGCAGTTTATATAGTCACGGTGAGACAGTGAGTTTTCAGACCGTGAGCATAAAACAGTAACTTTGAAACAGTAAGTATAAAACCATAAAGTAAAGTACAGTAAATTATTAAACATTAAGATCATTAAGATATTCATTTATGATTAATCATACCAAGATCATGTATGATGTAGTCTAATCTTTCAGAATTTAATCGTTTAGTGAATATATCAGCAAGTTGATATTCAGTACCAATGAATTCCAAAGTGATATCACCTTTTTGATAATGATCCCTCAAAAAGTGATGTCTTACATCAATATGTTTTGTCCTAGAATAAGAAGCAATATTCTTAAAAATATTAATAGCACTTGTGTTGTCACAATTTATAGAGACATGTCTGAATTGATATCCATAGTCTAGTAATGCGTGTTTCATCCACAAAATTTGTGCACAACAACTTCCAACAGCTATGTATTCAGCTTCTGCAGTTGACAATGCAACAGAATTTTGTTTATTACTACACCATGATACTAGTGACTTACCTAAAAGATGATATGTTCCAGAGGTGATTTTTCTATCTAGCTTAAATCCAGCAAAGTCAGCATCAGAATAACAAACAGGTTCAAATGATTGTCCTTTGAGATAGAACAGTCCTAAATTGGGAGTATGCTTGAGTTATTTGAAAATTCTCTTGACAACATTTAAATGTGACTCTTTAGGGTTTTCTTAAAAACGAGCACACATACACACACTACACATAATATCAGGATGAATAGCAGTCAGGTTGAGTAGACTTAAAATCATTCCTCTATAAGTGGTTTGATCAACAGATTTACCATTTTCATCAAGATTCATCTTACAAGTGGTACTCATGGGAGTGTCACTACTTTTTGTGCAATCCAATCCAAAACGTTTTAAAAGATCTCTAGTATATTTAATTTGAGTTAAAATAATTCCATCATCATTTTGAAAAATTTGAAAATCGAGAAAGAATTTAAGCTCACCCATTAAACTCATTTCAAATTCATTTTGCATCATTTTTGAAAAATCAGTACATAAAGAATTTTTAGAAGATCCAAAGATAATATCATCAATATAAATTTTTACTACTAAAACATCTTTAGAAATTCGTTTTATAAAAAGATTAGGATCAACTATTCCTTTTGTAAAACCTTTAGAAATTAGAAAAGTACTTAATCTATCAAACCAAGCTCTTGGAGCTTGCTTTAAACCATATAAATCTTTTGATAGTTTGAAAATATGATTTGGAAAATGAGGGTTTGAAAAACCAGGTGGTTGTTCAACAAAAACATCCTCAACAATATATCCATTTAAGAATTCACTCTTGACATCCATTTGATATAGTTTGAAATTTAGATGTGTAGCATAAGCAAGTAAAATCCTAATAGCTTCTAATCTGGCTACTGGAGAAAAAGTCTCCTCATAGTCAATTACTTTATCTTGACTATAGCCTTGTGCAACTAGTCTAGCTTTATTTCTATCTATGTTTCCAGATTCATCTACTTTATTTCTAAACACCCATTTTGTGCCTATTGTGAAAGTGTCCTTAGGTCTTTCAACAAGATCCCAAACTTTATTTATTTCAAACTGATTGAGTTCTTCTTGCATAGAAATTACCCAAAATTCATCATTAATACCATCATCAATGTTTTTAGGTTCAAGCTGTGACAAGAAGGCTTGATGTTCAACCTGATTTCTATGAGAAGCTCTAGTCTGTGTCCCTCTATCAAGATTTCCTACAACATCATCTAAAGGATGATTCTTCAGAACTCTAGATGATCTAGTAAATGTAGGGCTAGAAATTTTAGGTTCATCAACAGGTTGGGAATCAACAAAAGCAGGTTCTGAAAAATTTCCAGAACTAGACGTTTTAACTATAGGTCCACTATCTTTATCATTAATGTTCAAAATAGAGAGATAATCTTCAAGATTTTCAGGAGAGGTTTTAGGCTCATGTGGATCAGTTTCATCAAACTTGATGTGAACAGATTCTTCCACACACTTGGTTCTATTATTGAAAACTCTATAGGATTTACTAGAGATAGAATAACCTAGGAAAATTCCTTCATCACTCTTGGATGCAAACTTGTCAAGATTATCTTTGGTATTAAGAATAATGACTTTGCAGCCAAAGAATTTGAAGTAGTTAAGCTTAGGTTTCCTATGGTTCCACAACTCATAAGGGGTCCTCTTAAGAACAGGTCTGATTAAGACTCTATTGATAATATAACAAGATGTATTTATAGCCTCAGCCCAAAAATAAACAGGTAGGTTATACTCATTGAGCATGGTTCTAGCAATTTCTTGCAGGGTTGTATTCCTTCTTTCTACTACCCCATTTTGCTGGGGTGTCCTAGGGGCAGAGAAATTGTGATTATAGCCATTGTGTGAGCAGTATGATTCAATCTCATAATTTTCAAACTCACGACAACGATCACTTCTCAGGTTTTTAGTTTTAAGTCCACTAACATTTTCTATAGACTTGGAATATTTAACAAAGTAAGAACAAGCTTCACTTTTATGAGCTAGAAAATATACCCAAGTATATCTAGAAAATTCATCTACTAAGACATAGACATAATGCATCCCATTTAAACTAGAAACTCGAGATGGTCCAAACAAATCCATGTGAACCAACTCGAGAGGTTGAGAAGTTGAGACTTCTTTCTTTGGTTTGAAAGAGATTTTGTGTTGCTTTCCCTTTTGACAAGGATTACAAACTTTGTCATTTAGAAACTCAAGTTTGGGTAGGTCTCTAACTAAGTTCTTCCTAGTAAGTTTTCTAAGTGAGTGTATATTGCAGTGTCCTAATCATCTGTTCCAAAGCCAAGACTCTTTATGAAAAGTATTTAAACAAGTAATATTCTGCTTAGATAAAGAATTTAAATCAACAACATAAACATTTTCATTTCACAGGGTAGAAAATACTAAAGCATTTTTAGAATTAAAAACATTGCAAGAATCATTTTCAAATTTAACATTAAAACCATCATCACATAACTGAGAAATACTTAACAAATTATATTTATGTATATTAACAATTTAAACTTTAGAAATTAATACCGAGTCAGTGTTACCAATCTGGCCTAAGCCAATGATTTTAACTTTATAATTATCACCAAAGGCGACAAAACCTCCACCAATCCTAACTAAGCTTTTAAAGCATGAGAAGTCTCTAGACATATGTCTTGAACATCAAATGTCCAAGTACCAGGTCTTCCTACAGGAGCTCATTAAGTAGGTTTCCTACAAAATAGATTTAGATAAGAAATGATTTTGGTACCCAGATCTTCTTGGGTCCAGACAAGCTAGCCAATAAAACTTTAGGTACCCATATTTGTCTAATGGGTCTCATAAGATTTCTAGAGTCAAAAGATTTTGAAAGATAAATTTTATTAGATCCATAACTATGAATATAACAAGTTGAAGCAGATGAAGTTTCAGAACTAGCTACATTCTGTCCAGATTTAGGAATGAATTTAGTTTTGGTAATTTTCTTTTGTCCAGGTTGGTATCCTATAACAGTAGTGTATCTAGGTGCTATTTTCATACCTAGCATCTGAGTAAGAGTATCTTTACCATTTGTGAATTTCTCTAAATCCTTTATGAGTTGCTCATTAGATAATTTCAGTTCAGTGTTTTCTATAAGCAACTGAGCATTCTTTTCCATTTCAATGTCAAGGTCAGATTTATGTTTAACAGTCAAAGCATATTGTTTCTTTAAACCTTTGTATTTATCTTTTATCTCACTACAGGTTTCTTCTAACATATCATAATATTCAAATAGTTCAGATTTTGACATGTTATCAGAGTCAGTATCATCTCTAGAATAATACGAATTTAAAGCAGGAGTTTCATCTATTACCTCAGAAGTGTTTGTCATAAAACACATGTTTTCCTTATTTCTGTGTTCAGTTTCAGAAACTTCAGATTCAGTGGAGCTATCCTCAGAAGCGCTCCAAGTATCCTTCATAGCCTTTTTGTACTTACTATCCTTGTAATCATATTTCTTCTCGAATTTGAGCTTTGGACAGTCTCCTTTAATATGTCCTTTTATTTTGCACTCATAAAAAACAACTTCATTACTTTTATCAGATTTCTTCCAATCATTTTTCTAATGTTCCTTATTGTCATACTTTCCTCTGTAATTTGATTTTCAGAAGAATTTATTTTTCCTATAAAACTTCTTAAACCTTCTGGCAATGTGAGCCATTTCAGCATCACTATCAGAATCACTTTCACTGTCTTCACAGTTTGAACTCTCGTTTATAGCTTGAAGTTTCTCCTTATCCTTGTTCTTTAAAGTCGAATATTTGAAAACAACAGACTTTCTTCTAGTTCCATCTTATCCTTCTTTATTCACCTTGAGTTCTTCCTCATATATCATAAGCTTACCAATGAGTTCTTTAACAGGTAGAGAAACAATGTCACATGAATCTCTGATTGAAATGGATGTGCCTCTCCATCGGTCTGGTAAACATCTCAAGATTCTCATAATTTGATCTTTTGCTGGAATAACTTTTCCATGTGAATTAATTGTATTGACTATCTCATTAAACCTGAGGTACATGTCAGAAATAGGTTCATCAGTTTTCATTTTAAAATTATCATATTTAATAGTATAAGTATTCAATCTCATTTCCTTAACATTAGTTGTTCCTTCATGAGAAATGCCCAAGGTATCCCAAATTTCAAAAGTAGTTTTACAAGAAGAAATTCTGTTAAACTCTTCATCTCCTAAGGAACAGTACATGGCATTCATGGATTTACAATTATTATTGTAAGCAGTCTTTGTAGGTTCATCCAAGGTGGATCTAGCAGTAGTGGGAAGTTTATAGTCTGATTCTGTGGCAGTCCATAAATCAAATCCTATTCTTTCTAAATGAATTTTCATTTTAAGTTTCCACTGAGCATAGTTTGTACCATTGGAGAAAGGTGTCCTGTTAGTAGTATCACCCTCTAGTCTATTATCGATAACTAGATTTTAGAAAGACAATTTAAAGAGATAAAAAATTTAGAACTAACAGAAATTTAAGATCTTTAAAGATGAAACTAAAATCACAGTTGAAAAACAGAGTATTTCAAAAATCTTTGAAAAAAAACTAATCATATGATACCAAATGTTGGTCGGAGTGGAAACTCAAGAGGGGGGGGGGGTGAATTGAGTTCCAATTAAAATTTCTGTTAAAACATTGTCTAGTTAAAATCCCCCGATTTATAAAATAAGTTAAACTGTAGTGAATTTATACAGATTGAAAATGTTCACTTAGCTTCTCAAAGATTAATTAGGTCTCAGTTAGTTTAACCACAAGATCAAACTAACTGTTGAAACTAATCTACTGATTTACAATAAATGTAAACACATGGTAATCTAATTATCAAAGTAGCTTCAAAATAATTTTGTATTTTAAAGTACTAGCAGCGGAATAAATATAATATATGTCGTATAAATTAAACTTAAATAAAATGTGCATAGAAGATATAACAAGAGGTTTAGTCTCAAGCCGAGACTTAGTCCTCTCAATTATATATAATAATCTGATCCACACCCTGAATCGGGGTTAACAACAGTTTTACAAAAACTGTCCAAGTCCAAGACCTCTACCACTGTTATTCGTGGGGAAAAAAACAACAGCAAACCAGCTGTTCAGGTCATACACGACCTCTACCACTATCCTAGTGGGAAATAAAATATGTAAGATATTGAGTGAGGATTTACAGATCCCCCAGATAAAGTTCAGGAGACAGTGTGTGTGTAAAAATACAGTAGATGACACACACTGCTTGAAAAGTGAATAATAAATCACAGAGTAGAGATGTAAAGTTTATAAATTGCTCTAGTGATTTTCAATGTAACTCTGGACTTGTTGGATTGAGCAGGAATGATTCGGAGTCCTTCTCTGGTTTTTCTGTTGAAAAACAGAGTGTCGTAGTTAAGCTTGTGTTCTACAGTCTCTTGATTCGTCGTGTGTTCTTCAAAAATGCAGGATTGCATGTATGGAACTTCATTGAGGATCGTGCAATGTGTTCTTCACAGTTGTGCTCCAGATTGTTCTTCGTTTCAGTACAGAGCTTGCATGTATTGTAGTATATGTGTCGAGACGTGTCTGGCGTGCGTTTTCTCTAATGCAGCTCAATCTTCTTTATATTTCATGATCTCTGGCAGTAGTAGTGATTCCCTTTTCATAGGTATGAGATACGGTTTCTTGTCAAGCCACCAACTAACATTAAACAACATTAATTGCATTAAAAACAAAAAATATGACCGTTAGCATCATTTACAATAATACTGACAAAAGCATAAGAAACGGTGTCATAGTGATCATGGAAACGGTGTCTTCTTCAAGGTGTCTGATCACGGTGTCTGGTCATGGTGTCTGGTCACGGTGTCTGGTCACGGTGTCTGGTCACGGTGTCTTGTTACAGTGCCTGGTCCTGGTGTGTCTCGTCACGGTGTGTCTGGTCACGGTGTCTGGTCACGGTGTGTCTGGTCACGGTGTGTCTGGTCACGGTGTTTCTGGTCACGGTGTGTCCTTCACGGTGTCTCCATACATAGAATAAAAATCTGTATTCGGACTAAGACAGTGATATGCAGAATATGAGTTAAGTTTACTCATTAGAGATAATATATGAGAGAATTTTTATTATGCATAAAACATGTAAAGACCAATTAACATCCATAAGATTTGTTATTATAAAAACATGATATGCACCTATTGTTGAGTTTGCAGAGCATTAGCATGATATTCACTGAAGATCAAGATTAATTAACAGTAATGAGATTTCTGATCATTAAAACATGATTCACACATGAGGAGTCCAACACATGGTTTTGATGAAATGGTTAGGAAAATGTAGGGAATGTAAAGCCTTGGAAACTTAGGTGGATGTTTTTGTAATAGGAATTTTCTATTTTATCCATTGGGGGATTCAATCATGGGATATTCCTATCCTCCCTAGTTATATTGTTATAGGGTCTTGTTAGACCTGTTGGGAGGTTCACTTGATGAGGTGTTCCTTTAATATATAGTTTCAAAGCATATATATAGGGACTTTATGTACATGAATATCTATGTTTTGTTATGAGTATTCATGCTATCCTGACCTAGTGTGATCCATGGCATGATGTTTCCTATTTATTTGGTTTTGAATTATTTGTTTTTTGAGATGATATGTGATACATTATATGCTTTAGATTCATTGATATAAATGAAAATTTGAAAAACTATTTTGCCTGAATTATTTGGAACTATAGAAAAATGAAAAAAAAATATTAACATGATTTTGATATATAATCTATTTCACTGATTATCATGTATTTTTTCTTTGAGTTTTATCATTTTTCAATTTTTTGTATAGATAATTGATATTGAATACTTGGGTGGGATCTTATAGATCTTCCTTATCTCACACCCTATGCACCTATTCGACATTTCATAGACCTTATTATGTATTTAAATATTAGTAAAGAGAGGCACTATAGTGGGACGATGAGGTTTCTATCAATGATAAATATGTACCTAATGGTAAGGTGGTGGGATGTTTCCCACTCTTTCCCATGGAATATCCATTTTGGTTTTGGTAATGCATTCCTATTATTCCCCAGCCTTAAACATTACATAATCGTGAATTAAGTTAATAATTCACATTGAGGATCATTTCAGGTTTGGAGTTTTATAGAATTAGGCCATAACTAGTACATTACATCTCAAAAATTACAATGAAAACACACCTACATAGTATCCATTTAAAAAAAATAAAAAACCTTAACTAACACACAAGTTCATTTCTTTTTATAAATATTCTTTAATTATTTCATTCTCTTACCCTTCATTATACCCTATGAAAAAAATTTCAAAAATATCAGATGAGCATAAAACCTCAGTATGGGTAATAAGATAACGAAAGAAAACATTAGTCTATTAATACATACAAAACAAAAGTTCTTTAACATACCTCACAAAATCATAAGATTTATGAATAAAACATAGAAATAATAAATCATAAAGGTAACTTGTGGAATACATAACATAATTAAATTATAGCTTTCATAGCTATGTAGGGGGTTACATTTGGAATACCCATCATAGTATATTCCATAAATTTCTTAAGCGAAACATTAACATTTTCCTCCGTCACGTTACCCAATGCATTGGAGAGCTATCTGGGGCTCATCCACCCTAGGATTATCATGGAACCACCCGTATACATAAAAAGTTTCCAAGAACTATTACATAATCATTACACATAACAAGAATAAAGGAATGATGACATTTTCACATTACAATCACAATATTTCATTTCAAGATATTGAAATAATCAATGCATTCTCAAAACCATTTTCAATACCATTTAAAACATTTAATAAAGATATTTTTCAATCAAAGTGTCCCATAAAACTTTGAAACTTTTAAACGAATTACCATTAATTTCCATATAAAAATATCCTTTTTTTAAAACCTGGATATTAATAATATATATTTAGAAAATTTATATCTTTAAAACATTTAAAACAATGCTTTAGTTAAATAGTGAGTTACCACTTGACAAAATAAATGATAATAATAATAAAAGAATAATAATAAACCAATCTTATAATATCATTAGAATAAGTAGATTAATGATATAATATTTTGAAGGGAATTATATACACCTTATAGGATAATAAAGGTGCACAATATTAATATATGCCTCAATGAAAGGAGATTGATACATATTCCCTTTTGAAAAGTTGATAGCCTAATAACATCAAATTAAAATTCCAAAAATGAGTTGATGAGAGAGAAAGGGGTCTCTCATCACATGGACATAAAATTTACAGTAATAAGGATATAGAAAAACATATCCCAATATAGGAAATTGAAATTAAAATACATAACATAAAATAAGTCTTTTACTAAAATAGGAGGGTGAAAGGTTCCCTTACAAAGTTCATTTTGTAAATAAAATTGATCGATTATGTTTATTCATTATAAGTACACATAAAGAAAGTATTAATACATGATATGATAAAAAAAATTTATTTCTCATATAATCATCGAACGACATAATCAATAAGTATAATTTTAACCCAATTAACGGAAATTGGTTTAAGTAGTTCCCTTACCTCATGTCTGACTTGACTCGTTCATGATTTAATCTCCTAAGTAATAAACTAAAGTTAATTTAGACATGCCTGAGAACCATGTTCAAGTTTATTTTTCCTTTTATTTAACTTATTACCATGTTATATACATTACATAATCATTTAAGCTAAAAATGGTTGTTTTGATGATATTTGGTACTTGAGTCAAAAATAAACTTCTTATAATTACAAGTTGTCCATATGGCCAAAATTCCATTATATACAGAATGATATTAATTATTTAGATATCATTTATATAATATATATCCAGAATATATATGTATTTATAATAGTACATACCCTTTGGAGATAAGAAATAAATTGCACCATTCATGGAGACTGTAAGCCGTAAGTACACATGAACGATAATTTCATTTCTATTTCATATTAAATGGAATAAAAACATTATGATACATACGTATATTATAATTATTGTGTAATATCATGTATAATTTAATTAACTCCATCCCTTATACATTCCACTTATGTCATGAGTGAGTAATATCACTTTGAGGGGGCGGTAGTCCACACTTCCTCAAATGAAATTGTCATATTTGTCCATCATTTAAACCATAAAAGTATTATTTACATGAAAAATACAGAAGCATAGATACAATATAAATATAATATATATCACATATAAATATAGTTCCATAATAATGACCACCATGAGAGGTAGTAGGATATAATTAAACAAACATCATTTCGTGAGGCAGTAGTTTGCCATCTGCAGAAACATTATGTTCGTATCTATTAGAAAGAGGTGTCTAGATGTTTAGTTAGAATCATAAAAAAAATCATATAGTATTTAATATACAGGTTTTGTTATATAATAATGTAATAAAGAGAGTTTAGGTGGTTGGGGAAGGAAAATAAAAGAAAAGAACTTGAGAGATGATGTTACCTTTAAATTGAGTAACTCCCATTGGTTTGAACCAAAAGGCTTTCTTGAATTGCCTTCATCAAAGGGTAAGGCATCTAGGAGGAATATAGTTATTTTGGAAGCTTTTTGGAGCATAGTTTGGATGAGACAAGGGGCTTGACAGGTGTGATTAATGGGTTAGAGGTTGTGGCCTTTTATTAGAGGGAGGAGGGGCTCTTTAGCAACGTTTGAAAGTATTATTTTATTATAAATTTATTTTCGGTTTAAAAAGTTAAAAAACTCATTATATTTGAATGTAAGATGAATATAATTCTAAATAATGTTTTAAAATATTAAATTGAAATGTTTTGTATATTTTTTAATGTTTACCTTTTTTATTTAACCCTTTTTTAACTTATTTAACTTTTACAATGTCTTCTTGTACATTAATACTATATGGTTAATATATGTACTATAAAATTCCAAGAGACCCAAAATAGATAATTAAAGTAATCCTTAACATCATATAAATCATTTGGATTAATCTTATATTTTTAAGACTATTTTATCATTTAACAAAATATTAATTGATTTAAAAACCCATTTATTTCAATTTTTATACTATTCATATCATGACTTTTTAAAAATCCATAAAAACATGATTATTTCAAAAAACCATAATTAATTCAAATATAACAAGTCATAATAATCTATAAAATTCTTGGATGTTATAAAAAGTTTAAAAATAAATATATTTTAATATTTATAATCTCATTTATTTAAAACAATCATTAATGAGGTAATCCTTACATCACCATTGTTTCATAAATAAATTTAGATACATGATCTCTAAAAATTATAGATAAAATATAAATATATTGGAATTTTTATATATTTCTAATTACTATCTAGAAATGTAGATATCACTTATATAACCCCATATAAAAAAATTTCTACTAAAATATATATGTTTATGTTACATTTTCTTTAACATTAATGTAATTTTTATAAAGTGTCATTTTCAATTACATGTGGCTCCATGGGATCCGAAAATAGACCCAAGTATGCCCATGGTCAGAAATGTATCATAAAATAGGGTTAGGACACATGTTAGTGTAATTTAATATTATTATAATATTATTTTTTACCCATATTTTCCAGATTTACCCTTTAACCATGGTAAATAAAATATATACTAATGTTAGTATTCATAATGTCGAAAAATAAGAGTTACCTATTTACACAATTTGTACATACTAATTACAAATATGGAATCCATTTTTACAAATTAAAAAAAACTAAGTTTCATAAATTAATTTAAAATTAATTCCAGTTATCAAAACTGAATAGCGTGTTTTTAAGAAATAATTTTTATCTTATGATTGAAATTTTTTATGTCCAATTTAAATGTGAAATTACTTCCAATGAAAAAAATTGGATTAAATTGTAAAAATATAATCGAATTAAACATTGAAACCAATTAAAATTATAATCTAACTATATAAATATATTATATTAAACAGAACTTTTGATTTAAAATGCAATATTTTTCACTATTCATCAAAAAATGAACTTTATTAGAAATATATCAAATTTTTTCCCAAAGTAAATTTTGATCTCTCTCTTTTAAAGAATAATTTAATTCTTTAAAATAGAACATATAAAGTTGAAAAAACAAGATTTAAAATGTGTTCTCCATCAAAAGGTTTTAAATCCACCTTTTAATGAATATTAAAGTATTTCATGCTTAAAAACAGATTCATTATTATTTTAAGACTATAAAACTTATTAGATAAAAGTAAATTTTTTTATCAAAAATGTGTAAAAATATTGTAGTTAGTTATATTTATTCCTGCCAATACAATTTCTAGGTGTTAACTAGCATTTAAAATAATAATAATAATATATTATTTTTCTATATAACTCAAAATTGGGTACAATGTATGATTTCAGCAAACCCCATTGTTTAGTTTTGAGTACTCTACCAGACAAAAAATCTCATTAAAATTAAAATTAATATTTAATTCGAAAATGTCAATAAATAGGAAAATGTCATTTTATTTATTTACCTAAGATGTTACATCTTTCCCCCCTTTTGGGAATTTTGTCCTCGTAGTTTTAAAACTCGACTCAGAAACTTCATTAAAATCCCCACATCGGAAAAATAGTCAATAAAATATCACTTTAAAATAATTAAATATAAGTACAAAGGATACCCAAGAAAACTCATAGTAGGATTCCATGTAGGAAAACATGGATATGAAGGAGAAAATAAGTGTCAAGATCTAATAGTGAGTGATAGAAAACATGATTAGGAAAAAGATAACCACCATAAAATCACAAACTTGTGATGTGTTAAACGATCTTTTATTACCCAGTAAGAAAATTAAACAAATAATGTTTTTGTTTTAAGTTATTTTTCATAAATTTGATGAATTAACTTATGAAATTGACTAATAACATTAGGAGATATAATTATTTTTCATGTTTAGTTTCATCCATTAATAAATTTCTACTACAAACTCATCTTCTCTCCAAATGATGAGTATTCAAGATGAATTGGTCACATCTAATGTTCTAGAATCAAGTTCTAGAGTATAACATGATCCATAAAAAGATAAACCATATATTTTCCCAGTATTTAGACATTAACTAAAACCAAAATAGTTAATACAAGATCAGATACTTCCCAAAAGGATAATCTTTTATAAAAAGAAAATACTACTCTTATTCTACAGAATTGAACAAAAAATTCCCAATGCTCAATAAATACCATTCAATAAACAATTTTCCTTCAAATTATTCAAAATAATCCAAACCAAATCTGAAACCCAAAATTTAGAAGGATTTAATAACATAGTCTTCCACAGTAAATATTAACATTTATCTCCGAATAACATCAGCACACTTAAAGTCTCATACTGGAAAGTAATTAACCAAATAAAATATTCTCTAAGATAGGTCAATAATTTCTATTAACAACTTGAATCGCCATATATCCACAATAAAACATAGATTATTCCAAAAATAAAAATTCCACCATTAACCCTCAAATGATATCCTAATGTATTCTATTTTCCTTAGGCATATAGTGTTCCGAAAAGAGAAGACAACTTCCAAAATAACCTTTATAATTTATTCACTAAATAATTTTTCTATACTAAGGATATCTATTTGATAAAACATAAGTTCCCTAAATCAACTAATTCTTAATCGATAAAATCATTTAACTAAAATAATAAGTCATATGTACTAGGGACTTCACGTAGGTTAGTGGTAGGTGATGCACCATTGTCTCCCTTAGGTTGTGGGTTCGATTACTATAGCCTAGCCAGATATGACGGGTTGTCACCCATATTACGATTAGTCCTTTTAAAAAACTTCAAAACAACCCTAAAATGTTTTAAACTCAATGGTTTTCTTATACTTATCATTTTCATCCTAATGCATTAAGACCTCAACATCTCAATTCATGATGTCTAATATATATTGTATTTTTTTATTTCACCTCCATATAATAAATTAATACTATTCCCAATAAAAATAACATCTCACCATGATCATAGTGTCCAAATGGTTTCATTATCATCCTGTTCATGTAGGTAGAAGGTTAATGCATTGAAAAAATGATTTCATGATCCTTAAAAAATATCTGCTTCCTTTATCTAAATACACCTCGTACAACTTGGGACATATGGTGTTCATAGAAAAACAGTTTCTGAAAATAATAATGTATGACTTATTATTTCAAAAAATATGATAAAACATGCTTTTTATATAACAGTCAGTCTGAGTTCGAGTTGAAACATTCAATAAATGGTCCTTTGAAAATACAATATGTATGTGTGAAAAGGAGATAATTCAAAAGATAATATAAATTGGTTGTGCAAGGGTCTACTTATTTAGCCCCCTTTTCAAAATCATAATATGCTTCAAAATCTTGTGATAAGGTAACATATTTGAAAATGCCTTGATAATATTTACCATTCTTGAAAATATGGGAATATTTAAAAAATAGGATTTGATTAAATATAACCCATGATCAATTATGGTATCAAGGTATAGTAGAGGTGTTTTATATATCAAACAATTTCTTGAAAGTGAGTTGTATGTTAGAAAATATTTTCGAATTGTCTGGACATGAATTTGTAATAATTATTGTAAGAAAGTCATCAGGAAGAGATACGAATGTCATTTGATATCCTCCTCCTTCCATTTGTAAGGGACATTACTTGATCTGAAAAATTTACAAAATAAGGATTTAACTTAAAAAGTAGACATAGAGAATAACCATGTTTCGAACAAAAACTCATAATCCCTAATGTTGTCTAAACCGACCTTTGATACCAACTATACGTCCCCAACATTAAAAATTATATAATATTTAATTAATTTAATAATTTACATGGATGGTATTTTCAAGTTTACAGTTTTATATAATTAGTCCATAATTATTACATTACATCTCAAAAATTACTAGGTAGACACACTTAGTAACATTTTTTTATGAAATTAAAAACCCTTAAATAAAACAAGAGTTATTTTCTTGATATAAATATTCTAGAATTCTTCCTTTCTCTTACCCTTTCTTATACCACATGAAAAACATTTCAAAAACATTGGATGAGAATAAAAAGCTCTGTTAGTGTTATAATATAAATAAAGAAAACATTAGTCCATCAATACATACAATACATTTTCTATTTAACATACCTCAGAAAATCATTAGATTTATGAATAACAAATAGAAATCACATATAATAAAGGTAACTTGTGGAATACAAGACATACGTATGTTATAAATACATGATACGATAAAACAAATTTAATTCTCACATAATCATAGCACGTCATAATGAAGAAGTAGAATTTTAACCCAAGGAATTGAAATTAGGTTAAGGAGTTCCCTTACCTCTTATCTGACTTGACTCGTTCGATTTTTATCTCCTAAATAATAAACTAAAGATAATTTATAAGTTCTTAATAATATTTTTCAAGTTTATTATTCCTTTTATATCACTTATTACCACTTTATTAAAATTACATAACCATTTAAGTTAATAATGGATGTTTTGTCGATATTTGGTACTTGAGTCAAAAATGAATTTCTTGTAATTACAAGTTGTCCTTGTGGTCAAAATTCCATTACCCCTAGAATTATATTCACGATTTAGATATAAAATATATAATATGTATCCAATATATATATATATATTTATAATAGTACATAACATTTGGAGATAATAAATGAAATGCACCGTTCATGGAGACGGTAAGCCGTAAGTATGCTTGAACGCTACATTCAATTCTATTTCGTATTTAATAAAATGAAAACTTTATGATACATAGGTATATTATAATTATAGTATAATATCAAATATAATTTCATTAACTCCATCTTTTATACGTTCCATGTATGGAATGAACGAGTAATATAACTTTGAGGGGGAGGTAGTTTGCACTTTCTAAAATGAAATTATCATATTTACCTATTATCAAAACCATAAACGTATGATGTAAATGAAAAATAAATAATCATAGAAAAAATATAAATATAATATATATCACATATAAATATAGTTACATCATAATGGTCACCATGAGAGGTGGTAGGAGATTATTGAATAATCATCGTTTCGTGAGGCAGTAGTTCGCTGTCCACAGAAACAATACGTTCGTATCCATTAGATGGTAGTGTGTGGATGTGTAGTTATAATCCTACCCATAACAACATCCTTGTATATTTAGGATACTTTTTTTAAAAAAAAATATAATTAATAGAGTTTATGTGGTTGGAGATTGAAAATAAAAGAAATGAAATTGAGAGAAGACGTTACCTTTAAATAAGGTAACTTTCTTTGGTTTGAACCAAAATGATTTATTGAATTGCCTTATTCCAAGGGGAAGGCTTCTAGTAGGAATATATTGATGTTGGGAGATTCTTGGAGTAGATGTTCGATGATCCAAGGGGCTTTATCAGTGTGAGTAATGGGTTAGAGATGGTGGCCTTTTATAAGAGGGGGGAGGGGCTCTTTAAGAAATTTTGAAAGTATTATTTTATTATAAAATGATTTTTCTTTCAAAAGGTAATAAAATCATTAAATTAAAATATAAGATAAATATAAGTCTAAATAAAATGATCCAATAATAATTGGACAGGTTTTGGATATTTTTTTAATCGTTATATTTTTTATTTAACCCATTGTAAACTTATTTAGCGTTTACCATGCCCTCTTGTATATTAATACTATATGGTTAATATATTAATATAAAATTACAAGTGACCCAAAATGGACCATTAATGATATTTTTATCATCATATAAGTCATTTGAATGAATATTAGATATTTAGGACGATATTATTGTTTAATAAAATATTTATTGATTTAAAAACCCTTTTAGATCAATTTTTATACTATTCATATCACGACTCTTTAAAAAACCATTAAAACATGATTATTTGAAAAAAAAATCATTAATTCAAAGATAAAAAGTCATAATAATCTATAAAATTCGTTTATATCATACAAATGATCAAAAAATTTTATTCTAATATTTATAATCTCATTTATTTAAAACATTCTTTACTGAGGTAATCATTACAACCCCATTGTTTCATAAATAAATTTATTTATATGATGTATAATAATTATAAACAAAATACCATGATATAGGAAAGATTTCTATATTTATAATGACTAATTATAGAGGATGATATCACTTATATAACCATATATAAAACTTATTCTACTGAAAGAGATATTTTTATGTTACATTTTCATTAACTTTTAATTATTTTTTATAAAGTATCATTTTCACTTACAAGTAGCTCCATGGGGTCCCAAAATGGACCAAGGATGACCATGGACTGAAATGTATCATCGAATAGTGTTAGGACACCTGTTTGGGTAATTTAATAAAATCATAATATTATTTTTACCCTTATTTAACATATTTACCCTTTAACCATGGTAAATAAAATATTTACTAAAATTACTATTCATAATGTCTAAAAATAAAAGTTACCTATTTAAACAATTCAGAACTAATAATTCCAAATATGGAATCCATTTTTAAAAATTTTAATTAAATAAGTTTCAGAAATTAATTTAAAATTAATTCTAGTTGTCAAAACCAAACAACGTGTTTTTAAGAAATAAGAACTATTAAAAGATTGAAATTTTTTATGTCCAATTTAAAATTGAAATTACATACAATGAAAATATTGGATTGAATAGTAAAAATATAATCAATTACACTTTACAACCAATCAAAATTACAATATAACTATATAAATTTAGTAGATTAAAAGGTAGTTTTGAATTAAAGTGCAGTATTTTTCACTATTCATCAAAAAATGAACTTTTTCAAAAAAATACCAAAATTTTACACAAAGTAAAATTTTCTATCCTGCTACTAAAGAAGAATTTTATTATTTAAAATGGAACATATAAATGTGACAAAGACTAGATTTAAAATGGTTTTCCTTCAAAATGTGGTAAATCATCGTTTTAAAGAATATTAAATTTTTTCCTGCTTAAAAACAGATTCATTCTTATTTTAAGACTCTAAAACTTACTGGATAAAAGTAAAAAAATTTAGCAAACATGTGTAATAAAATTTTAGTTAGTTTTGTTTATTCCCCCCAATATAATGGCTCAACATTAACTACCATTTAAAAAAATAATTTTATTATATTATTTTTCAATATAACTCAACATTATGTGAAATGTAAGATTTCATAGAAACCCATTATTGAGTGTTGAGTACTCTATTAGAAACAACATCCCCTTAAAAGTAAAATTAATATTTAATTCAAAAATATTTAAAAATATGAAAATGTCATATTCTTTATTACCTGGGATGTTACATCTTCGGTTGGACTTTTATCTTGGAGAATGTTTAGTTTATTTTGAGTTTTATGTCCTCCAATATTTATTTTTTATTATGGAATATCCTTCCTATTATCTTTCCATTATTTATCTCCACTTCCTGCATATATTCCATGTTGATATCTTTAGTTTGGGAGAAATAATTCCCTCAAGTTGTTGTTGATTCCCAGGTTCCAGTCGCTAGCCTATGGGGATCAGGAACGCCCTTCAAACATATAGAGATTCAGGTTGGGTACCAGTTTGAGATGGTATCTAGGTTGGGGTATTCTTAGTTTGGAATTAGAGGATGTTGGTTGTGCATAGTTTTGAGAAGTTGGTAAACTAGATATAGAATTTTTGGGACATGAGAGGTTGTTTGTGGAATGTTCCTGAACAGATCTAACCATGAGGAGACTCAAGTTACCATGGGATTTTGGGATGTGTTTCTCCTGTTTTGAGATCTTGATTTTAATCATAGTTTTTTCTCATTATTTTTTGATTTGAATACATATTATGTTATTTTATGAACATTTATTCTATTTTTGTGTGCAACGGTATTCCTATAAGGCATGTTCCATGTTTTCCTTAAGAGGGTGTAGTGCATGATCTTAGAGGGAATCATCATATTGAACAAAATATTATTGAGGATATCATGCAAGTATGTTGTGTTGTAGACCAAAATGTAACACAAGTTCATAACATAGTTACTGAGGTACATTCAAGAGTGTCACGAGAAAGGGATCGATCATGAGAGTTATTTTACATGAATCCACCATCCTTTAAGGGCATAAAATTAACCTCAAGAGATTGAGGAATGACTAAACAAGATTAAGTTGATCTTAAAATTCATGCATATATCTGAGAATTAAATGGTGAAGTGAAAAACATTCACTCTAGTGAAGAAAACGTTTTTTACATTTGTTATTTGTTATTTTTTATGTTTGTTTTTAGCCGATGTTATTAAGCGCGATGTTATAAATATTTTTTTATGTCAGTTATTTTGAAACCGCCCTAAAAACATAAATTCGAAGCATTTTGAACATCGGGTTTCAAATAATCGATGTAAAAAATGCTTCAGATATGTGATTTTTTATCATAGATATTTAATAATTGACATTGTATATAGTTTATTACATCACTTATGTAATAAACTATGTAATAAATCGCACCTCTAAAGAATTTTCACACGAGTTATTTAACAACCGATTTGGAAAATTCGTTTTTTACATCAGTTATTTTTTATAACTGACTTGAAAAACCAAGCTGCAAAGCATTTTTCATGTTGGTTATATAATAACTGACCTGAAAAATGATATATGACATCAATTATTAAATAACCGACATAAAAAAATTCACCAAGAATTTATTACGTTAGCTATTAAATAACCATCTTAAAAATCAATTTTTTTAATAAATCTATGAACCCATTACTATGCTCTTCCAAAATAGAACTAAAAGAAGCAGAAACCATACCAAAAGCAGAACAAAAACAGACCAAAATCCATAGCAGAAAAACATCAAAACTATACCAAAACAAGAAGAACCTGAGAAAAATTAATAATCACATTTATAAAATTCAAAACTCAGAATGTCAACTAAAAATCCTAAATCCCACCAAAATAACTACCAAATACACAATTAAAATTACAATTTTCAAAATTAAATTTTACACTACAAACAAAATAAAATCCAATCAAACCTGTAAAATAATTTAACCACTCCACTTGTTAGTGTTGGACCTCTTGAGAACTATAGGGTTAAGGTTTTTCAAATAGAAACAAATTAAAAGGAATTTAGTTAACATGTATAATGAATAAATCAAATGAAATATTATGGTAAAGTTTATAAGGAAATCTGACCAGGTAAAATTTCAAAAGTTTTCCACATGTAATTATTTCATACATATATCTTAACATATAATATCTACATTTGATGATGAATTTTTTATGACATTTCTGTTTAATTTACTTTCAATTAAAAATATCATTTTTATGCAATACATCCAAAAGTAAAAATTATAAATGAATATTTACCTTTACTTTTACATATTTGATCTCAGAACTCTTTCTCTTTGTGGTTTTTTGAAAGTTGGCCCATCCCCTTTTAGAAAATAATATGAATTGGATAAATTTAAAATTCATTAATATATAAACATTTATGAAATTGAAACTTACTTTTCCCACATGTTCTTAATACTTCCCCACACATCGCCATAGACAGAGCATATCCAATAATGTGTTTTTTACCATTGAAAAAAAACCTAACATCCAATTATCACTGATATAAAATAAATTTTAATGTTAGTGTTTTTTATATTAAAATATAAATAAAACTTTGTAAGATATATGTTTCATAGCTCTCACAAAAAGGCATCGTCCAACACTGTGTGATTTTATTCTGTTCAAATATTTCAGCAGTATAAAGTGCTATTTGATCCTCATCTAATTCTTGTGCTTTAGAGGAAATCATGTGTGGGTCCAGGAATCCATATAAACCTGTCTTATAATTCTCCTCATACATGTTATGAAGATATATAATACAAAATAGACATAGGTAAACATTTTCAAAATATTTAATTTAGGGAATGGTGTTAAGACTTACATAGAAAAAATATGCACCACATTGATTCCTAGCTTATCTTGAGTTACAAGATCCAAGATATCTTTTTTTACAATCCCCAAATTTATTTCACATCTACAAACATTATCTTCTCATGTAAATGAATAATGATCCGCCAAAAAATTTGAATATCTTGACAATTTCTCAAGACTACTAGAATTTGTATATAATGTCATAGCCATTTGTCATTGTTGTTTTTTATATAGTATTTCTTTACCTATGAAGTATTCTTGTAAAAAAATAGAAAAATATATTAATTTTCAAATATTAAAAAAACTTTACTAAAAAAAATAAGAGATATAACTTACATACCTCTATGGTAATGAGTTACAGATATCTAGATGGCCAAACTAAAAAGTGGCTGATACTATGTCCAACTATCATCACCTCATCTGCAGGTAATGGAAATTGAGCTGATCTATCTATAATATCTTATACAGGGACCCTATTATGCTCTATCTATAACTGTTGATGATGAACTGTATCTCATATACAATATACCAGCCCATATGCTACAATATGATGGCAATGATTATCAACATACAACTCACAAAAAATAGGAAGATGCGAAGGAGGAGTAGTATAAAACATGGGTCAGCAGGATGAGGTGGAGGATAGATAATGGGGTTTAGAGGTGGGGGAGTGGGAGTCTCTAGAGGAGGTGTAGGATGAATTATGGGGTTTTCCGGGGGAGGTGGCAGAGTGTGAGTTGCAGTCTGAAATTTTCTTTTCATTTCTGCAAACATAGACTGTACCAAGGCTCTAATATTTTCCGCCACCATCACATTAATATTATGAACTTTATTATCTAAATATTATAGTTTTTTATAAACACCCTCAATTGAATAATTTGAAGAGTGTGGTTACACTTTTATTACCGATACAGCCGTCAAGTATCCTCGTACATGACCGGGTTGTTTGGGATTTCCCAATGCTGCAGAAAAAATATCTTGCCTCTCAGTAGATGTAAATGCCCCCTGTGATCTCTTCTCCTCTAGGGAATCCAATATTAATTAATTGGAAATTTCTATAATGATTTAAAGTATAAAAAATATAATTTAGTTAAATAAATAAAATAAATATCTTATAATCCTCTCAGCTAAGATTCTCAATTCTTCTGAAAGATATTGCCCATTTTTTCCATCTTTGATTTCTTCAAATTTTCAGGTCTAGAGGGAGGGGATGGAGGGGTAACATCTCCAGAGCATGAAGACTGATCTTTACATTTTTTTAATATTTCTTCCATAGTTGTTTCTTCCAATAAACTATACCCCCTGAGATAAACGATGATGGTTTACATTCTTAGACAAGGTCTCATGATAGGATGTCCTTGTCTGCTATAAATTAATAATAACAAATCATGAAAAAAATTAATAAGTTCATTTATATAATAAAGTTAATAAAAGTTTACAATTCCCTTAACAAAAATGATTCTTTTCTTCTACATTCAACAAATTGTTTCCATTTGTCTTCATCCATGAAAGGATATATATGAAATGGATTGTCATGTTTCCTAAAAAAAAATAAATTAGATATGAGGGTTTATTTGAAATTCCTCCCTCTCTTAGTATCCATTGAAAAACATTTACTCCTGACTCCTCCAATGTTAGTAATATCAAATTTCATCTGATAATAAAGAGGTGGAACATATCATGCTATAAACATTTAAATATTAGTCAAAAAATATAAAAATATATTACAAAAATTTTCTCCTATAACTAAGATATTATCACTTTGTCCGCACTTTTCTAATAATTATACAAAATAATTTCTTTGATTTTACTCTGATTTGATACAAAACTCCTAAAATCATTTTCAATTTGACCTCTAGGAATATCAGTCTCTTCAAACTCAATGAGTATTTTCTGGTCATAGCTACAGGCATGTGATAATTTTGGTAAATGTCTGCTTCGATGTTTACCAACTCTTGAATTCTTCTTTTTCATTATGGGAGGACATATAGAAGATTAGAGAACATAAAGAGGATCATGTGACTGTTTTTAGTACCCCCGGTTTCTAGTATGTAACCCTATCTTGATGGTTTTAATGGTTATAAAGTCAAGGGTGACGTATGGGAGAGTCGGGAGAACTCAAAATGAAGTTTTGTGACAAAAGGGGAAGTCGCATGGGTGGCACATGGTTTGTCTAAACCTTGCGGCCAAACCGTGCGTATTTGGTCATGGAGGCAGTAGTTTCTGCAAGGGCGACGCATGCTTTGTCTAATCATGCGGCCAAACCCTGCGAGAAGGGTGGCTGAGGCAGTAGATAATGCACGGTCAGCGCACAGTTTGTCAAACCGTGCAAACTAACCTTGCAGCCACTTAAACGAGATCCTATAAAGGTGGATCTCACACATTTTTGCTACTAAGTGCCTCGTTTAAGCTCCTAAGAATCCCTAACTTGGGATTTTGGTTCTCTTAAGGTCAAAGAGGGTTCTATCATTATTCTGGAGGCGATCTGAAGGTTTCTCTTGGAGAATCAAAGATGGATTCTTGAGTTATGTGATCATTCTTGTTTGGTTTCTCAGATCTACTTAGATCTACTTCTCCTCTTCTCTCAGTTTCTTAGATCAATGCCAATTATTGGAAGATCTGAGTGTGTGGATTCCAAACATGATGAGATTTGGTCATGGTTGTGTTGGGAGAAGAGATCTACGGAGGATCCCTGGTGAATCGGTCAGGTTTTCTTGTGTGTTCTCCATTTGTCAGGGTTTTTGTAAAGACCTCTGAGGTAAGAGGCTTATCTCTCAACTCCTCTTTCTAAAATTGATTGTATTAGATTAAAATTGGTTTATTTGAATGGATTTGATTGTGAAAAGCATATAATAAATCTTCTTTAGTGATGATTTATGGTTTTGATGAGATTGTGAAATCTTGGTGAATTATTGTGCAAAGTTATTTGGCTTATTGAATTGAAAATTTTGATTTTAAATTATGGATTTTCTGAAATTGTACATGGTTTGATGAAAATTGGGTTTTCAATAAAAAGGTGTTTTATTTAAATAGTTTGAGAATGAAATGACATTCATGGATTTGGTTTTCAATAAAAGGGAGTTTTTTTGAAATGATTTGGAATTGAAATGGTGAAGCATTAAAATGGTTTGAATTGATTGAACACACTTATTTCTTAACATGATAGTTGCGTGAGTTCATGGGGATGTGGGACGGATAAGGGTTAGGAGTCCCCTCCATCAGTGTTGGGATGGATAAGGGTTAGGGATCTCCCCCATCAAGCATTCATATTGCATTCGGGACGGATACAAGTTAGGAGTCTCCCCCAATAGTGTTGGGATGGATAAGGGTTAGGGATCTCCCCCATCAAGAATTCTTGTTCATTAGGGTTGGATAAGGGTAAAAATTCTCCCCCATCATGGTTGGGATGGATAAGGGTTAGGGCTTCTCCCCTCTTCCAGGTAGCATGCATGGTTGGTTGCATGGGTTTGTGGAAATGGTTGGGTATGACAAAAAGGAATGTTCTGTGAAATGGTTCTAATTATTGATTGGTTATTTTCATGGAAAAATAACTTGTTGAAAAACTGGTTTCAATTTCTCTTGGATTCTTTTGGTTACGAATGGTTTTGGAAACTTGTTTATATTTGGTTATAATATGATTTTGAGAAAATGTTTTATATAAAATGTTTTTATATAATTGTTGCTAACTCTTTTATCATTGTGGCATGAGTAGGGAAGTCATTGGGGAAAACCTAATGAGTTTTATACTCACCCCTACTTTGGCATGTTCGTGATTTTGTCGATTTCGTATTCCGGGACACAGGTAAAGGTAAATCATCTTATTTCTAGTGGATCGTGGTGATTCTTGAGAGATTTTGTGGAGCTTAGAGCATGTGGAGCATAGAGATTTGGTGTATTTTGAGATTCTTGAGTGGTTCTTCTATTTTTGTGAACTTTGATGCTTAGTCATATCTTTTGCTGTTGTGTAATTTGATGTGTTTTATTATAAATAACGTTGTTTATTGGTCTTTCATTTGTTCATGAATTATACAGTGAATATTTGGTTATGGTTGGTTTATGGGTTTTTCATAAAGGGTAAATCATCGCCCAACTTGTATTTGAAACCCTTAGGCATTTATTTCCATCCTTTGGAGTCTTGGGGATGCCGCTTAAGGCCTAGTAATGACTTGTTGTACTCTCAGGCCAATGGTAATTGGCGGGTCATTACATATGGTATCATCTTGTTTAGTCCTTGAATAACAGGTAGTCATCGATGTTCTTGGTCTTGGAGTTGAAATTCGTTCTTGTCTATTTATTGATTCGAAATCTTAGATAGGAGAAGGATTATCTGAACATGAAATGTATAGCATAAATGGATGTAGCTAACCCATTTATGCTGAACTTCATGTTACCATGGTGTTGGGTACATAAGTGTTTTGGATACACATCTAGAATGTTAGAAATCTCATTCTCATGGGTTTAGACAATGAGAGGAGCATGAAATTCATTGTATAGGAATGACTTCCCACTAGTATTTCATATCTCATTGTGAGAAATGAGTGAGGATTTTTTCCATAGTGCCAATTTTTGAAAAACGAAGAAATTGTTTTCAAGTGGAAGACTTTGAAAACATGGTATTTAGTGTATTTTGAATGGGTTGATTTTCAAAAAGTATGTTGAATGTTTTCAAAAATGGTTGAACATGGAAAAGGCTATTTTTTATTGGTTTAGAAAATGGCACCCGGTAGGCATCGTCGAAAGCAACCCAAAGAAGCTGCGGAAAAAGTAGTTGCACCAGAACCACGTGTGAACCAAGAGCTGGTTTAGAGTATTGTCTAGGATTTTCATTCTGTGGATACGGGGAACTAGAGGAATGAACCAACACATGTGGATCATACCATCCAGTTCATGAAGAAAAATCCACTGAACTTTCGGGGTGATTTTGAACCCGAAAAGGCGGAGGTGTGGCTAAGTAGGATGAATCGTATCTTCGATTTCATCGGCACACCATTAGAGCTCAAGGTCAATTTGGCGACGTATATGCTCAAGGATCTTGCATGTCAATGGTGGGATTTAGGGGTGCATGCAAAATTGGATGAAGGCCATACATGGGAGGATTTTGAATAATTGTTCAACAAACAATTTTATCCTCACACATTTAAGATCCAGAAAAGGACGGACCTCTTCAGCCTCAAACAGAATAGTCTCTCTGTCACAGAGTATGTGGCTAAATTCGTGAATTTAGTCCATTTTACACTAGAGGTTGCGACAAGTGCGTCTTTGAAGGCACACATCTTCGAATTAGGGATATGACAGAAGATTCGATCAAAGATTGTGGTGCTCTATATTACAGATTATACAGAGATGGTGAATAGAGCGACTATTTCTGAACGTGATATCTTGGGATCTATAGGAGGAGGAATGATGATACCTATGGGAAATGGTGGGAACTGAACCATTGGGAACAAAAGGAAAAGGGATACCTATTTCCACTGTGCGAGTGCAAATCAGAACTAGACGGTGGGGTCATTGAACCTTCCTCCACGACCCCAGAACAAAGCAGGTTGTTTTCAATGTGGTTCGCTTGACCACAAAAGGTGAGATTGTACGACACAACCTATATCATGTCACAATTGCAATAATATGGGGCATCTACAATGCTATTGTAGGAATGCACCGAGATTGGGGGCGCGTAACACTAATCAGGCATCGCAAGAATCATATGCTTTGACAGGAAGAGGACTGCAGAGTCAATCTCGTTAGTATAATAGAGTTAGCCATGGTGATTCTCAAAATACCATGAATCCTCAACCAGGGAAATCTTAGCAAGGCAAAAAGGAGAATAGTGCAGTGATGAAGAAATTGTATGGAGCTGAGCAGATGATGGTCGATGATCAGGTTGGACCATCTACAGTGAGATGAACAAAATTTTTGAATTCTACCCTTGTGAAAGTGCACTTTGATAATGGTGCATTAGAATCCTTCATTTATTCTTTTACTATTGACTTTCTATGATTAAAAATGGAAATGATGCCATCTGTTTTGAAACTGAAAACACCTCATGGTGAAAGAGAACGTCAAGCCTTTATGTGTAGAGCATTTGCTATAACTCTTGATGGACCTAAGTTAAAGTGGGACTTCTCGATGTTGGAAATGGATGTCTATGACGTAATCCTGGGTATGGATTGGTTGACAATGTTTAAGGCTCACATAGACTGTTATAAGAGAATATTTAGTTTCAAGACTAAGGATGGCATCGACCATATGTTTAGAGGAGAGAGGATGGTAAAGAAAGATGCAAAGAACTTGTTGGCACCAATGGTTGGAACGATCTGTTACCAACTGGCAGCGTTGAATTTAGCTTCAATGGAAGAGATTGAGGGAAATATTTTTCAAGCTATTGTGTATCAATTTCTATATGTATTTCCCAATAACTTATCGGGGTTACCACCTCTAAGGGAAGTGGAGTTTATGATTGATCTCCTTCCAGGGACTAGTCCTATTTCCCTTCCGTCTTAGAGGATGGCACCAATGGAGGTACAAGAATTTAAAGTGCAGTTAGAAGAGCTAGAAAGAAATGGTTTCATTCGACCAAGTACTTATCCATGGGAAGCACCAGTTTTGTTTGTGACAAAGGCAGATGGAACTCTTCGGCTCTATGTTGATTATCGTAAGCTTAACCAAGTTATGATAAAGAATAGATATCCACTTCCACGCATTAATGATCTGCTCGATCAATTAAGGGGATCTCAGTGGTTCTCCAAGATTGACTTGCGATCAGGACATCACCAATTGCGAGTTTAGAATGATTATATTCCAAAGACAACTTTAAGAAGTCGATATGGCCACTATGAATATGTAGTCATGACTTTTGGTCTAATGAATGTACCAGTAGTCATCATGGTTTTTATAAATCAGATATTTCAGCGATATCTGGATTCTTTTGTTGTGGTGTTTGTAGATGATATCTTGGTGTATTCAAAGACAAGGGCTGATCATGAGGTGCACCTGGAAACATTGTTACAAATCTTGAGAGATCATCGTTTGTATGCCAAATTATCAAATTGTGATTTTTTTATATAGTAAGTATGTTTCCTTGACCATGTCAGTTCCGAGAAAGGTGTTTCTATTGATCCTGAAAAGATAAAAGCCGTTATCTCTTGGAAACCACCGATGAATGTGTTCGAGATACACAGTTTTTTTTGTCTATCTAGTTACTATCGATGCTATGTGTGTGATTTCTCATGACTAGAGTCTTTGATGATAGCTCTTACAAAGAAGGTTGCTCAATTCCAATAGGTAGAAGAATTTCATAAGTCTTTCCAAGAACTAATGGTTAGTCTTACATTGGCACCCATCTTGATCTTGCCTGAATTAGGACATGGCTATGTGGTGTATTGTGATGCTTCGGGAACAGGGTTGGGTTGAGTTGTCATGCAAGGAGACCATGTGGTTGCTTATGGTTCAAGGCAGTTTAGGGTGTATGAGAAAAATTACCCAACACGGGATATGGAGTTAGCTGTAGTCGTCCATGCTTTGAAAACATGGAGACATTATCTCTTTGGTGAGAAATTTACTGTGTTACAGATCACAAAATCTTGAAACACATTTTCTCATAGCGAGATTTGAATCGTAGGCAATGTTTTTGGATGGAGTATCTCCAGATGTTTGACTTTGACTTAATGTACACACTAGGAAAAGGGAATTTAGTAGCGGATGCATTGAGTAAAAACTTATACACTCAGTTAGCGAAGGTAGCTTCAGATGAATGGAATCTGATGTCGGTCTTAGCCGAAATTCACGTGGAATATCAAGACCGATGTGATATTGTTGTTTTATTTTTAGCTACACGTGTTCCTGATTTATTAAATATGATCAAAAAAGCATAAACATATGATGTAGAATGTCTGGTTGTATGTTCAAAACTCAATGGTGGGAGACCATTGATGGCTAGAAATTTGATGGGGGTTCCGATTTGTGTTTCAGAGATCGGACGGTTGTACCTATGGTTTTTCAGGAACAACTCCTTCATGTTTACCACCATTCAAGATGGGCTGTACACCTTGGTACACAGAATATGTATAAGTCGTTGAAGGCATAGTTTAGGGGGAGCGGCATGAAAAGGAAAGTGGCCGAGTTCATCTCGCGGTGCTTAACTTGTCAGCAGGTTAGAGCAGAGCATTAGAGACCAGATGATATGTTAAAATATTTACCTATCCCAGTGTGGAAATGGGATCAAATAGAAATGGATTTTGTTACAGGTCTTACAAGAATGGTCTAGAAACATGATACCATTTGGGTGATATTGGATAGTCTAACCAAGTCGGCCCATTTCATCCCTATTCATGAAACTCATACGGTGGAAGATCTTTCAAAAATAAATATCTGAGAAGTGGTAAAGAGGCATGGTGTACTAGTGTCTATAGTCTCAGATAGTGATATGATGTTCACATCTCATTTTTGGAAATCATTATTTGAAGCTCTTGGGACTCAGTGGAATTTGAGCACGGCGTATCATCCTCAGACGGATGGGCAATCTGAGAAGACGATACAAACATTGGAAGACATGTTGTGGGCTTTTGTAATTGATTTGGGTGGCTCATGGGAGGATCATATACCCTTAGTAGAGTTCTCATACAATAAAAACTATGAAGCCTCGATACACATGGCTCCGTTTGAAACATTGTATTGGAGTCCCTGTCATTATCCACTATGTTGGGTGGAAATGGGTGAAACTTCACTAGTCGGGCCAATCCTTATCCAAGATACAACATAGAAGATCCAGTTGATTATAAATAAGATTTAGACGGCTCAAAGTCATCAGAAATCTTATGCAGATCACCATCAGAGACCGTTGTCGTTCGTTGTGGGTGATCATGTCTTCTTGAGGATCTCTGCAAGACTTGGACATCACCGTTTCGGGAAGAAGGGAAAGTTATATCATAGATACATTGGCCCTTTTTAGATAATGTAACAGTTTGGAGAGGTGGCATATCAGTTGGCATTACCACCATGGTTTAGTTTGGTGCATAATGTGTTCCATGTATCTTTGTTGAAAAGGTATCAGCCTGATCCTGACCATGTGATCAGATGGGATCACGTTGACCTAGAGCCGAATGATTCATTGATAGATATCCCAGTATAGATTGTGGATAGGAAATAGAAGGTCTTTCATGGAAGAAGCTTCGGTCTAGTGAGGGTTTTATGGTAACATGGTCAGATTCAGGAAGATACTTGGGAACATGAAAGGGAAATGAAAGAGCAGTGGCCAGAAATCTTTTAGTTGGGTGATGGTTTTCTACTTTCTAGGGATGGAAAGACCAATGGTGGGGAGAATCTAGTACACCCAATTTCTAGCATGTATCCCTATCTTGATTCTTTTAATGGTTATAATGTTAAGGGTGAAGTATGGGAGAGTCGGGAGAACTCAGTATGATGTTTTGTGACAAAAGGGGAAGTCGCACGGGCGGCGCACAGTTTGTCTACACCGTGTGACCAAACCGTGCATAGTTGGTCATGGAGGTAGCAGTTTGTGCTTGGGTAGTACACGATGTGCCTAACCGTGCATCCAAACCATGCGAGAAGGGTGGAAGAGGTAGTATCTAACACACGGTTAGTGCACGGTTTGTCAAACTGTGCAAACAACCGTGCAACCACTTAAACAAGATCCTATAAAGGTGGATGTCACACGTTTTTTCCTCTAAGGGCTTCTTTTAAGCTCCTAAGTGGTCCTAAATCGGGATTTTTGTTCACCTAAGGTCAAAGAGGGTTCTCCCATCATTCTAGATGCGATCTGAAGGATTCTCTTGGCAAATCAAAGCCAGATTCTTGATGTATGTGATCGTTCTTGTTTGGTTTATTAGATCTACTTAGATCTACTTCTCCTCTTCTCTCAGTTTATTAGATCTACACCCGTGATGGGTATATCTAAGCGTGTGGATGCCAAAAATGATGATATTTTTTCTTGGTTGTGTTAGGAGAAGAGATCTAAGGAGGCTCCTATGTGAATTGGCTGAGTTTTCTTGTTTGTTCTCTGGTTGTTAGGGTTTTCGTCAAAACCTTTGAGGTTGTAGGCTTCTCTCTCGAATCCTCTGGATAGAATTTATTTTAATAGATTCAAATTAGTTTATTTGAATGTATTTTATTTTGAAAAGAATATATTAAAACTTCTTTATATGTGATTTATGGTTTTGATGAGATTGTGAAGTCTTGGTGAATTGTTGTGCAAAGTGATTTGGCTTGTTGAATTTAAAATGTTTATTTTAAATTATGGATTTGCTAAAATTTTAGATGGTTTGATGAATATTGGGTTTTCAATAAAAAATGGTGTTTTATTGAAATAGTTTGAGATTGAAATGACATTGATGGATTTAGTTTTCATTTAAAAGGGAATTTTATTGAAATGATTTGGAATTGAAATGGTTAAGCATTGAAATGGTTCGAATTGATCGAACACACTTGGTTCTTGATATGATGGTTTTGTGTGTTTACGGGAATGTGGGACGGATAAGGGTTAGGAGTCTCCCCCATCAGTGTTGGGATGGATAAGGGTTAGGGATGTCCCCTTTCAACATTCATATTGCATTTGGGATGGATAAGATTTTGGAGTCTCCCCCATCAGTGTTAGGATGGACAAGGGTTAGGGCTCTCCCCCATCAAGCAATCATGTGCATTTGGGTTTGATAAGGGTAAGAAGTCTCCCCCATAATTTTTATAATGGATAAGGGTTAGGGATTCTCCCCTCTTCTAGGTAGCATGCATGGTTGGTTTCATGGGTTTGTGTAAATGGTTGGGTATGCCAAAAAGGAATGTTTTGTGAAATGGTTCTAAAGCTTGACTGGTTATTTTTCTAGAAAAATGACTTGTTGGAAAACTGGTTTCAATTGCACTTGGATGCTTTTGGTTACAGATGGTTTTGGAAACTTGTTTATATTAGGTTATAATCTGCTTTTGAGAAAATGTTTTATATAAAATGTTTTTATATAATTTTTGTTAACTCTTCTATCATAGTGGCGTGAGTAGGGAAGTCATTGGGGAAAACCAACTGAGTTATATAATCACCCTTGGATTGACACGTTGGTGCATTTGTAGATGTCGTATTCTTGGAAACCGGTAATGGTAAAGCATCTTATTACTAGTGGCTCGTGGTGATTCTTGGGAGATGTTGTGGAGCTTGGAGCTTATGGAGCATGGAGTTTTGGGGTCTTTTGAGAGCCTTGAGTAGTTATTCCATTGTTGTGTACTTTGATGCTTAGTTTGGTCTGCCGCTGTTGTGTACTTTGATGTGGTTTATTATAAATGATATTGTTTATGGGTCGTTTATTTGTTCATGAATCATATAGTAAATATTTGGTTATGGTTGGTTTATGGGTTTTTATTAATGGGTAAATCATCCACCAATATGTATTTTAAACCCTTCAGAATTTATTTCCAGACTTTGGTATCATAGGGATGTCTCTTAAGGCCTAGTAATGACTCGTTGTACTCTCAAGACAATGAGAATTGGCGGGTCATTACAATGTTCCTCCCTAGAGGTATGATCATGATGCTCATCTCCAGAATCATGTGGTTGATCAACTGATTGATATTTAATTATCCTTTAAATAAAAAAACAAATATCAGTTCAAAAATATACAAATTCAAATATTACAATACCAATGTAAAAAAATAAAAAACTGAACTAATTTATATAATAGTAAACATAGTAAATATGATAAGCATGTTAAATAATGGTAAATATGGTAAAAATGGTAAACATGGTAGTGTAATAGTCATTCAACAAAATCAATAAATATATAAGGTAAATAAACATAAACTATGGAAAACTATGGTAAACATGGTAAACATGGTATACATGGTAAATATTGTTAACATGGTAAACATGGTAAACATGGTAATCATTGTAAACATGGTAAACATAGTAAAAATGTTAAACATGGTAACATAATTGTCATCCAACAATATATATATAAGTTACATAATGGTAAAAATGAAAAAATAGAAAAAATATAACTAAAATAAACAAAAATTTCTACTTATTTGTTTTAATAATAATTTTAATAAATAAAAAATTACAATATATAACATTTTATGAAATTAATAAATGTAAACTAGAAGTAAACATATGTTACCTGTAATATTAGGAATGTACAAATGGATTGTTTCCCGAATTCCTTCATCATGACCATTCCTTATGGAACAAACCTTGTCTTCAACATGATCATCATTATAATCTGATAATCTTTCCATGGAAGTAGGGATCTCATATAAATCAGCATCTTCATCATGTTTATCCTCACCAAAATATTGTTTTTTTCTTTTTAAAAAAGTAGACGACTGCATATCTGATTGATCAACAATATATAAAATATAATTTTCATGTGTTTCAATTGATCAACAACAGATGAAATTTAATTTTAAATTAATCACTCTCTCATACTTCTTCAATGAATCCATAATTTTCAATTGATGATGAAATCGGGTTTTTTTCTTTAGAAATCAAAAAATACATTGCTTCTTCAAACAGCAATACACCACTATTCTGAACGACACTTTTTTTGTCCAAAGCATTCATATGAAATTTTTAGTCATTAATGTCATACCTAGACCATGTTATAAAATTTAAACATGGACCACCCACTAACCTTCTTAATTTATCTGATACATCTGATCTACCAAGCAAGGTATTTTTAAACCATGGAGAAATGATTTTTTTGTGCTCATTCAAAATCCACATTTCTTTCTTATTTCGATGACATTGTTTCAAATCATTAATATGAAATGTGATATATAGTTGAGCATCAAATATGTTATTCAATATGTATAAATGTACCTTTTTCATCTATTTAGTTGACAACTATTTTAATTTCAATCCATGAATCTCCTTTCACTCATTATTAAATTGTTCATTGTGAGATAGAGGCAAAATATGTGCTTTTTCCATAGCCATGTATCTTGCTAAATACTCCACAACCTCCTGAGAAATATACTTTTCAATAATGGAGGCTTCAGGTCGATATAGATTCATATCATACCGCTTCAAAAAATTTATATACCTTTCAAAAGGATACATCAAATGAAGATATACGGGTCCACAAATATTTATTTCTCAAACCAGATGAAACATTAAATGCACCATAATATCATAAAAGGTTAGAGTAAAATACATTTCTAATTGACAATGTTTAGAAATTTCATCCTTCTCTAAAATGTTCAAAGCATTCACATCAATCACCTTATTACAAATTAAATTGAAAAAATAATACACCTTCATTATAGTATTTCTGACATGGATGTGCAATATTCCACTCAATGAAACTAATATAAGTTATTGCATCATGACGTGACAATAAAGTGATTTCATACCTATTAACATCAAATCCTTCAAAGAGTCACAATTTTTTACATTTAAAGAATAACCTTGAGGATGTTTTATATCATGAAGACAATGACAAAAGCTAATTTTTTCCCTCTTGGATAATATAGGACAAGATGTGGGAAGAAATGTTCGTCTTCCATTGGGAGTGGGAGCTAACTCTAAAAGTATTCCCATTGATAGTAAGTCTAATCGTTCATTCAACCCATCTTTAGTCTTTCCTTTAATATATAACAACCTCCCAATAAAATTGTCGCAAATATTCTTCTCCAAGTTAATGAAAACAATATTATGTTTCACTTCCTGATATCTTTAATATGGTTACTCAAGAATATTGACAGTTTTTTAAAATATGTCTATCATTACCAGATTTATGTGTCTTTCCCAATGTCACATTAAGGTTTTCCACCCTCTCAAAATACACATCCAAGGATAATGTTTTTTGAGAAATATCATATTATTGTAATCTATTGAATTCCTTTTTTAGTCCTCTATAAGAGTGATCTATAGGCAAAAAACATTGATGAACCATGTATACTATTTTCATCCCACGATGAAATTGACAATATGAAGTCTGTTGTTCACAAATTGGACATGCTTTGTGCCCCTTAACACTATATCCAGATAAATTTCCATACACTTGGAAGTCTTTTATAGTGAACTTAAGCACTGCATGAAGTTTAAAATATTCCATTTTATTAGAATCATACACCCTAATACCATCCTCCAATAAAAGTTTCAAATCACTAACCAATGGTGACAAGACAACATCAATCTCATATTTGGGTTGCCTTGGACCAGAGATCATTATACTCAACATGACATATTTCTGCTTCGTACAATATTTTGGAGAGAGGTTATAAATTACCAATAAAATAGTCCATGAACTATGTGTGTTTCATAGGGTTCTATATGGATTCATATCATATGTGCACTACCAAAGAATGAGATTTCTAATTTCATTTTTGAATATAGGATATTGCTCATCAATTTTCCTCTATTGTGGACAATCAGCTGGATGACATATTTTTCCATCACGTATTCACTCATCAATATTCCATCTTAACCTTTATGCATTATGTGAATTAGAAAATAAATGTTTAAAATGATGAATTATAGGAAGACACCAAAATACCATGGCATGGATCTCCGTAATCTCTTCATCAGCCTGTGATTTTTCATTCAACGTAGATAATGATGTCCCGCATTTAGGAAACTCTAATAGAAATCAATATTCCTTCATATATATCATACAGTCATTCAGACAGACATGTATTTTCTTATATTCCAATCCCATCAGGCATAATAATTTCTGGGCCTTATAATGTGAATTTGGAAGATCGTTGTCTTTTGGAAGAATATATTTCATCAATTTTAGCAGATCTGTAAAACTTATTTCACTCCATCCATGTTACACCATCAGGTTAATCAATCCTAACACTGACAAAAAAACCGTAAATTATGTAAAACAAGGATACAATTTATTTTCAGAATTACTATATAAATACACAACTATAAGTTATAAATCAATTTCTTTTACTGCAATATCATGAATCATTTCATCAATTCTATCGGAGTTACGATCTTGAAAATCATCATCATCAGTAAATTTGACATTCTATCTAGGTTCACCAGGCCAAATCCAAGGGCTATAACTCAGATTAAAACCACGGAAAATTAGATGATCTTTGACCCCTATAAATTTTAACATCTTAATATTCAAACATTTCATGCATGGAAATAAAAGATTTCATTTCATAGAACATTTCATTTAGAAAATTCCAAAAATGGAATCACTACCTTACTCAAATTCATTACTCATTCGATGTGTTGTAATCCATCCTGGACAAATTATTACCAATAACAAATATAAAAATTATGCATCTTGTTTAGATAAGATAATTTTATATTTATATGAAAAATATCATAATTTGAATATAAAAAATTATATGCATATACAAAAACATGAAATATAAAGTATAAATATTAAAATATGTATACATTCACCATCCTGATCCAAAGAAACGAGTATTCAAGGGTTATCATCTCTAGTGAGATCTCAAATAGATTCCTTAATAAGAATACTTATATGTAGAATAAGAAAAAAACCATGTAAATCTTCATATACTCCTTAATGAAGAATTTAAAATCACCTAACCCATTCATTTGGTGATATTATGAGCTCTTATCCATAAAAAATACATTAATGAAGTCTTTCATTTCTCTAAACTTGTATTAAACATGTAAATAGAAGAAAAAATAGTCTAGAATAGAATGGGATATCATTATTAGAGAAAAATAAACATTTCCTAATCATTTAATGACTACCTAAATAAGAAATATTTACAATCATTAAACTTCAATTTATTTTTCTTCAATAACTCCTAGAGACAACAATAGAGCATTACATAGCTCAATATGATGACTATATTCACCTCTATATCTCTTGTTTCCAACCATGTTTATTTTTAATAGAAATTACAAAGTAAGTTAGTTTATATTAAAAAAATAAATAATGAGTTTTATTATATTTGGAAAAAATATTGAATAGAAAAGGAATTTTAATTTGAATATATTACCCAAATTAAGAATTAAAGGATGATAAAATTATTGATGGTAAAAAAATGTATTGAATAACTTCCTTGGTTTTACGGTTTTAGCGAAAAACATTCACTATAATTATTTCTTTGTATAACACACATGGAATTACACGAACACAGACATGATAGAATAGACATGGTAGCAACAAAAATTGTAGAACTTGCAAGATATCACTCTCATAGTTTATTTTACATGAAAATAACTTAGCATGGTATAAAAGAACACTATGAAACTTACCATGATAACAATAATAATTATAGAAAAATAATATATCAAAACATAAATTTAGGGCATCACAAAAAATAATAAATGAAATTGAGGTGTGTGAGGCTTACTCGAGTGTTGCGAGTCGACCTGATAGATCAGATGATAATAAAGATGATGAATGATGTTGGAAAAACATGGTTGGAGGGAACTACTTCAAATAATCTTTTCTAGGTTTTCCGCAAGAGAGAGATGAGTCGCAGGTCACCTAATTGAAGAAAACAGATTTCCAGAATATAGGGACCGATAAATCATTTAAAATCATTATCACATCAATTATTTAATAACCGACTTGATAATTTTTTTATGTTTATCACGTCGGTTATTAAATAACCGACTTGATAAATTGCTGTGATTTGATTTATCACATCATTTATTTTATAATTCATGTGACAAACCATTGAGATTTAATTTATCACATTTTTTATTTTATAACCGACCTAATAATGCACCAATATTTGATCTTGGAAGTTAGTTATAAAATTGAATATGTGATAAATAAAATCTCAGTATTTTTTACATTGGTAATAAAATAAAAGATGTTATAAATCGATTCTCAACATTTATGACGTCATTTGTACAATAACTGACATGATAAACCAATTTTTAAAGCATTGAACGGTAGTTATATATAATCGGAAAAACAAATTCCTATGTGGTAAATTTTTTATTCACTAGTGTCATTTGGAGACCCACATTTTTTAGATAAATCTTTCATTAAATGATATAACCTTTAACATTACAGAGGATATTTAGGGTTTAGTGTCTTGGAAATTAGAACATAATACATCAAAATACATAAAAATAAACATTATCCTAATACAATTGAATGTAATATTCATAGTTTCATACATAGTTATTTTTACATCATATCATATCTTGTGGACATACATCAATGAATGGGTTGATCATAAATCCCAACAAAGGAATTAACAATGGAAATTCTTAGCATGTGGGAAATATTCATATAAATAAAGTATGATTATATGAATATGATTCATATAATAATAGAAACAAATATTAATTGTAACTTGGAAATATTTTTACAACATAAAAATTATACATTCATAAACATATCCCCAAGGTTTATCACTAGGGTGTTATAAATCTTAATTACCAATTTTATTCACCAGGGTATTGTAAAACATTTCATCTCTAGAGACAATTTTTATACGCAATGAATTTGATCTATATCAGGGAGAACCCTTAATATATCTTAAATCATGTGATCCACATTAGAAAATTGGAAATCATTTCATTAATAAAATGTGGATACAAATAAAGTGTTTCTTATCAAAATCATTGTGTACAATGGTCTTAAATTCTTAAACATAACATTAATTTTAACCCATAAAAATAGAATATTGGCCCCATATATGTAAATACATGAATAAATAAGATATTTATACATATATTTGAATACCAATGTAAATGGAAGAGGTTTGTGTAGTCTCAATATTATAATAATTCATGAAAAATATAAAAACTTCATGAAATGATTTTGATAGCATAACAATATAAAATATGGATTATAGGAAAATCATAATTTGAGAGAATACATGTCTCACATTGGTAAAAATAATTTAGAATTAGAGGGATGAAAAAATGTGATTGTATAAAAATAAAGAATACGTACACTTATAAGAAACATAATATGGATGTACTTGAATGAAAAAGTAGAGGAGAATTACCTTAGCTTAAAGAGTTGCTACTTAAATCATGTAGAGGGAAACATTTGGTTCATGGAGAAACCTTGAGTAAAACATGGAGGATATTTTGATACATTAAATGGGAATAAATTCAGGGTTTATAAATTTGGAGTGGGGATTACGGTGTAGGGGTGGTATTTATACTTAAAGAGGGGTGGGTATTAAAGGACTAAATATTGGTTATTTTATTATATAAGATTACCACATGTGATTATAATAAATTAAAACCATTTTTATGGTCCATCAAATATTGTTATAGTATTTTTGGATGTTCAATTTCATTCAAAACTGAACCATACCTTCCAAACAATCCATTTAAAACATATAATCCAAAAAGGAATTTTATTTCAAAAATCTATTTTTTGTTCAAAATGGTAATGTATAAATGTATAAATTGAAATTAATATTTATAAATTAATTTTATAATTATTAAAATAAATTTTTATTAAGACAAGTATTTCATAAATTTTTAAATCATGATGACATAATGATGATTTCATAAAATCATAGTGCTTATAAATTGGTAATGTTAACTTTTACACTAAAAAACAAACTCTGTCAACAAATTACCAGAAAAATAAACCTAATATAAATTTGAAATTATGTGTCTAAAAATTATTTTTATTTAATAATATATTTCAATATATATGATATTTTTAAATAAATCATTATTTTAACAAAAAGTACTATTTTTATAGAAAAATCAAAATTTAAACCATTATTAAAATTATTTTTGGATTCATTAAAATAAATTATTGTTTAAATTGGTTTATAATATTATTTCATGAAATAAATTTTTGTTCAATACTTCAACATAAAAATATTTTAATTGAACGTGTTTATAGTCTCAGAAAATAATACAATTTGGATTTTATCATTAAATAAACCTGTTGTTTATCTAAATGATTCAATATAACTATCAATAATAATGACCAACTATTTTATTTATTAATGATCATAATGTTGATCGACTATTCTAGTTGAAAAATATAAATTCCATTGATCATATTTCCAAATAAATATGCCATCATTCACACTCATTATCATTCATGATTCAAAACAAGGTTCAATATCATTTCCAAAATAAATATTGTATCACTAACTCTATGTATCTTTGTTATAACAGTATTTTTTGGTGAGATGATTCTAGGGGATTGATGAATCAAATTTTTTATTTTACATTAAATATTATCTATTAGTATTCCAATTTTAATATTTGTATTAATAATTGGAATTTTTTTATACTGAATGAAACATCCTTAAAAAAAATTAATTTAGTGTTGTTAGTTTTTTTGGTAAGTGTTTTTAATCATTTCACCATTACTGGTTATAAAATTTATTCACAACATATGATTTTAAAAGTTATCATGACTTTTTAAATTCATACAATATTTATATACTATAAAATATGATAATAAATTATAGGGACATAAGATATCCCTTAATAAAAGAATAGAATTTTTCAGGTCGTTACATTCTCCCCCCTTAAAGTAAGCACGTCATCACAATTTACACTTATTGATCGATCCCTTTAATTAAAAAGATCATGGTATATCTTAATGATGACCATATTTAATTCAACCTTTATTATGACATCCAAAATTACAAAATATAAATGTTCAATCCCTTGGTGGAGTTTCTTTTGTGAAAGAGGTGGTATAAATGATATTTTGAAATCATCTTGAATACAAATTATGATCCATAGAAATTATAGAGAAATTGAAAGGTGATAGATAGATCAAATTGATTTTACTAGTCATTTTAACATTTGAAAAACATTATAAATCATTTAAACATGGGTTTTCACTAATAATGATGATTAAACCATCAAGAATGGATAAGGATATAGTACACAATTTCGTTCCTTCCTTCTTATAAATGATCTGTTTAATAGGAAATGTAAATCATAAAATTATGTATCAATAACTAAATTATAACATGTTTAATTACCTCCTATTTACATCCATTTAGTGAAACTAAAATATTAAATATGAACAATGTTACTTCTAAAAAAAATCTACTAAACGAGGTATGGTTTGTAAGAACTACATTCCCAAAATCTTTAACACTTGACACGATAATAATGAACATAAGTACCCCTAATGAAATAAATAAATTTTGGGCTATTACTCGATAATTTTAGAAAAACTCCCATAGAAACTAGAATCAAAATAATACAAACATAATTCTAGAGTTGTGGATCATAATCATCTTCGGATAGTCCCAACATATTTCCCCCAGTCTTAAGATTAAAAGTTCATATCATTCTTCATAACTAGTTTATTAGATAATTTACATGGGTAATTATCAAGTTCCCCACATCTTTGATATAATAATATTAGTGGAGCCTTAGGTTGAAACTTTTTACCCTTAATTGAGTAAATTGAACTCTTCATTATTATTTAGAAATTATAATCTTTATTCCTTATTTTTCCACACATGAAGAACATTATAGTTTCCTTATGATTTTTCCATTGTTCCTATTTCCACAATTTTTACATGTAAGAAATTTAATATTGTTTTATTTATCATATTTATCTCTTGAACATAGTTGAGATGTTGTCATTATATTCTTTGTTATGTTAGGAAACTCTAATATGCTCCCATTGTTAATTATAACACTCGATAACTGGTTTGGCATAAATAAGATATGACTTACTTCAACTCCACCCATATTGGGAATAATATATTCTATTTTTTTGTTGAATATTTTTTTCTCAAGTCCTTATATTTCCTACCATTTGTTTCTAGAAGGAGAAATCAAAATTGAGAAATTTTTTACAATTAGGAATCACAAAATAACAATTCTAAAAAAATGATTAGTATTAAAATTTTATAATATCATGCTTCTAGGATGATATAAATCAATATTAATAAATGTTTCACATAATATTTATATCCTTTAAAATGGTTTATAAATGTTAGTTTTAAAACAAATCATACCCCCAAAGAGTTTCAAACAAGGAGTGAAAAAATTCCTCTTGTCATGCACCAATTCAAATTTGATTCTAGTTCAATATAGTGTTTTCATTTGTTTCACCTTGGTGAATCTATGATAGATCCACAACTACTTGCAGTGTCCAGATATTAATGTATTTTTATAGAGACAGCATACATAATAATCAACAAAATACTAATATGTTTTATAATATTTATACATATGCTTAATATTTTTAGTAATGTTTTCCAATCAAAAATTCCATAAATAAATAAACCCTCCATTTATACCAACTATGATCAACCACATTTTAATTACATAAATCATTAATTACATGATAAAACCTTTAATTATATGAAGTATATTTTTTTGTTTAATAACTTTGAAAATAGAAACATAATACATAAAAAATTCAAAAACATAAAAATTCTTCTAATGCACTTGAATGAAATTTTAATATGTTATTCCTATGTTACATTTACTACATTTTATTTCATGGGGAATTACATTAAATAATAGGTTGAGAATATATACTATAAAGGGAATAACTAAAGAAAATAATTATCGTGTGAGTAAGATTCCTAAATAATAATTACCATGTTTTATCAAGAGGGTGTCACAAGTCACAATTACCAAGGTTATTCACTAAGGTATTATAAAACATTTCATCATTAGATAATAGTTATGTACCCAATTAATAGGAGAACTATAAGGGTAAAACCATCATATATCTTAAATCATGTGTTCCACATTTAACATAATGGAAATAATTTCATGAATAACCAATATAAATAAATAAAAGGTTTTATATCAAAATCATTGCATACAAAGTGCTTAAAGTCCTGAACATAAATAAATTTTTAACTGAAAAAGGTAATAAGGGTTTCATATATGTAAATACAAGAATCAATAATATATTTTTATATATAGTTAAATACCCAAGGAAATGGAAGAGGTTTTGGTATCCATAATATGAGAGTATTTCATGAAAAGATAAAAAATTCATGAAATTATTTCAACAGCATGACGATATACGATTATGATTAAAATAAAATCATAAAGATAGAGAATGGATGTATCTAATTAGGAAAAAAACTTTGGTAATGGAGGGAATATAAAATACAATTAATATAAATAAATAATCTAGACACTTAGAATACATATAATAAGGTCATACTTCAATAAAAAAGGAGAGAAGAAGAGTTCCCTAACCTTGAAGAGTTTCTTCCTAAGTTATAGAGGGGGAAAGCCTAGGAATATGGAGAAACCATAGAAAAAAATCATAGTATATTTATTGAGGTTAAAATGGAATAAATTCTTGGATTATCAATTTCTATTAGAGATTAAAGGGGAACTGGTGGTATTTATACATGAGGATGGGTGGGTTTTAATGGATTAAAAATAGATTATTTAATTATATAAGCTTACCACTTATGTGAATAATCTATTCCAATATTTTTTATGGACTATTAATGAGTGGGAGAGTCTGTTTGGATGTTATATGAATTCCAAAACCGAATTCTACCTTACAAACAACATAATTAATATAAAGAGTCCTAAATTGATTTTTATTCCAAAAATCAATTTTTTGGTTCCAAAAAATTTAAAGTATAAATTTATAAATTGAAATTATTATTTATAAATTCATTTTTTAATTTATTATATTAATTTTTTATTAAATAAAATGTTTCATAAATTTTTAAATTGTTATGAACTAATAATGACATCATAAAATCACATTTCTTGTAAAGTGGCGATTTTCACATTTTTACAAAAAATCAACATTGTCAGAAAATTAAAAAAAAACATTATAAAACATGTTGATATTTAGAGACTAAAAATTGAATTTTATTCAAAAAAAATATTCTATATTTAAGATAATTTTAATTTTTAAATAAATTATTATTTTAATAAAAATTAAAATCTCAATAAAAAAATCAACTTTTAGGCCATTATAAAAAATACTTTGGGATTCAATATAATATATTATCATTTAATCAAAATTTAATATGTTTATTTCGGGAAATAGTTTTATTTAAAACTTCCAAATATAAAATATTTTAATAAAATGTGTTTTTAGTCTCAAAAAATAATATAATTTTCATTATATGAGTAAATAATCCTAAGGTTCTTCTAAATAAAACTATATAGCCAATAATAATAATGGCCTACTATTTTATTGACCAATGGGAATAATTATGATCAAAAATAATTTTTTACAAATATAAATGTTGATGATAATATTTTCTAATAAATAAAACATCCTTCTTACTCTTTATCATTCACTTTAATTTGAATCAAGGTTCAATATCATTTCCAATATGAATATTGTAATACAAACTCTCTATTTATTTCCTATAGCACTGTTTGTGGGTGAGATGATTCTAGGGGATCATGGAGACCCAATTTTTTATATTATACTTTATTTATTCTTTTTTACTATACCCATTGTAATATTTGGATTGATAATATGAATTTTTGTATACTGCATGTAAGATCATTTAATAATGGAATAAACTTTTGTTAGTTTTCTAGTAACATTTTTCTATCATTATACTCTTCCTGGTTGTAAAAGTTCATTTAAACCTACGATGTAAAATTTTATCATGAAATATAACATACATTATATCGACTTTATTTTTAAAACATAATAAAAATTTATATTGATGAAGTAAATCCATTAATAAGATAAGTCCATTTGTTATGTCATTACATTCTTACCCCCTTAATAGAAATTTCATCCCCATAATTTTCTTTTATTAATCAATACCATTAATTCAAAATACCAGGTTCTTACTCAATGTTGTTGATATTTAATCGAACCATTAGTATAATGTCCATGAGTACAATATACACCTGGTTATTCCCTTGGCGATGTTTTCATTTTCAAAAGATATGATAGAATTGAATGTTTTTAAATCACCTATTAATGACACCATAATCCATAAAAAAAATTTATTGTATATATTAAATAGTTTCCTACAGGTGAGTTGAATACTTGAAAAAAAATTAAAAAACATTAAAATAAGATGTTGAAATAATATTATTGATTAAATCATCTGGATGGGATAATAATGTTGTACGCAATTTCTTTCTTTCTATATGATAAGTGATCTATTGAATAAGAAAAGTAAAAACATAAAATTAATAATCTGTAACTAAATTATAACATGATTAATTACCTACTATTTCTATCCATTGAAAAAAATGAATATTGAAAATGGATATTTTAATAAAACATTTCGACTAAATGATGTATTATTTGTATGAATTCCATTACCTTAAACCATAAAAAGTGATACAATAATCAAAAAAAAAATTCCCCTCCTGATGAAATAAATTCATTTAGGGTCACAGATCAATAATTTTAGAAATCATTACCCATGAACTAGACTCACCATAAGAAAAATAGAACTCTACAGTGGTGGGTCATAATCATCATAGGTTTGTCCTTACATAGTTCCCTTGGTTTGGAGATTACATGTTCTTATCACCCTTTATAGAAATTAGAAATGGGAATTGAATTGGATAATTCCAATGTTCCCCAAATCTAAAAAATAGTATTGTTAGTGGTTTATTAGGATGAAACTTTTTTACCCTTTATATAGTCAAATGAACACTTTAGTTTTATTTTGAAATTAGATTCTTTATTCCATCTATTTCCACACATAAATAATATTCTATTTATTTTAAGACATTTTCTATATCCCCTCTTTTCATACTTTTGGAATGTAAAAATTTCTATATTCTTTTACTCATCATCATTATCTCTTGAACTTATTTGATATTCCATCCTTATCTTTAATGTTATGTTTGGAAACCCCACTATGCTACCCCAGTTAAACATAATACATGATAACTTGTCTAGAATAAACATTATATGAATTTCTTTAGCTCCCACCATATTGGGAAGATCATCATTTCTTTGTATGTTTCATTCATTATTTTCATGATTCCTTATATTTAATCCCAATTTCTCTAGAAGTAGAAAACTTATGTGAGAAGTATTTTACAATTTGGAATCTTATAATTACAATTCGATAGGAATTATTAGTTATATCATTTTCCAATATCATTCTTATAAGATGATATAATTAAATCTTAATAATAGTTTTACATTATCTATACATACTTCATAATGGTTTTTATTGGAATTTTATTAACTGAATCCTATCCCCCTATAGTGTCAAAAAAGGTGTGAAGCAAGTCATATTGTCATTCACAAGTTCCCAATTGAGTCTAGCCAAATATAAAGTTTTAGGTAATTACTCCTCGGTATATCTATGCAAGAGCCACATCCACTTGTAGTTTCCTAGTTTGGATTCATTTTCTTGGAAACCACTTAAATTATACTCACCAAAATACTAGGGTGTTTTCCCATATTGATAATTATACTTAGAGTTTTTAATAATGTTTTATAATCCTAATTTTAAAAAATAATTATGTTTTCCTTTGATAAAAACTATTTAAACCAACCTTTTCATTATATAAATATTTCATTACATAATATAACCTTTAACACAATAGAGGATATTTGAGGGTTTATTATATTTGAAATAGGAGAATAACACATGAAAAATACATAAACAGAAACATTATTATAATTCACCTAAATGAAATTTTCCTAGGTTCGTCTGAGGTTACTTTTGATGTATCTTATATCCTAGGGGATTACATCACATAAAGGGGTGAGCATAAAAGTTATTAAGATAATAAAAAAAGGAAAAATTAGAAGGTGAGAAAGATTCATATAAATAAGTCATTCTCATATTAATATGATGCATATCATAATATACGTAACATGAAATATAGCATGGAATTGTGGCTACAATATAAAAATGAGACATTTATAATCTTATTACCATGTTTTGTCATGAGGGTTTCATAAATCAAAATTACCAATGTTGTTCAAAAGGTATCATTAAACATTTCATCTCTAGATATTAATTCATTACCCAATTCATTGGAGTTATATTAGGGCCCACCATTCATTTTTCTTAAATCATTTGATCTACATATAAATAAATTTAAATCATTTCATCAATAACACATGGAAATAAATAATGGGTTTCATATAAAAACCATTGCGTACAAAGTTCTTAAAGTCTTGAACATAAAAAAATTTTACCACAAAAAAATGGAATATGGGTTTCATATATATAAATACTGTATTAAATAATATTTTCTTTCGTCGAGTTTAATAATCTGAGAAATAGAAGAGGTTTGGTTATTCATAATATATAAATATATCATGAAAAAGATAAAAAAAGTTGTGAAATGATTTCGATAGCATAACAGTATACAATATGGATTATGGGAAAATAATATTGAGGGATAATGGAGGTATCCCATTGGTAAAAATAATTATGTAAGTATAAGGAAGAAATAAATATTATTAATAAAAAGAAATCATCTTGACACTTAGAAGAAACATGATTATGACATACGTTAATGAAAAAGTAGATGAAGAGAATTCCATTACGTTAATAAGTTTCTTCCAAAATCATTAAAGGGGAAACCATAAGACCTTGGTTAATACTTGGGGAAACCATGAAGAATATTAATAGAGGTAAAATGGGAATAACTTCATGGATTATTTATTTGGAGTGGAGAGGAAAGGGGAATGTGCGGTATTTATAGTTGAGGAGGGGTGGGGTTTAAAGGATTTAATATTGGTTACTGTATTATATAAGAAAACCCCCTATGTGTCTAATTAATTACAACCATTTTAATGGAACATTAATGAGCCTGAGTATGTGGTTAGACGTTCAAGGCCTTACATAACCAAACCCTACCTTTTAACCAAACAAATTATTCCAAATAATCTTGCAAATGAATTTATATTAAAAATATAATTTTTGGTTAAAAAAGTAAATGTTTAAATTTACTATTAAAAATTTATATTTATAAATTTATTATCATTCATAGTAAGTGAAATTATGATTAAATATATTTTTTTGAGTTTTTTTAAATAATGAGGAAATAAAAATTATTTCATTAAAGTGTAGTTCTTGTAAAACAACAATTTTCACATTTTCACAAAAATATAAACTTTGTTAAAACATTGCCAAAAAATCACCCTAAGATAATTTTTATGTAATGAGTAAAAATATGAGTTTTATTTTAAAAAAATAATTATGTAAGTATTGAAATTTTTATTTTTTAAATAAATCATTATTTTAATGAAAGGTGGTAATTTAATATAAGAATAAACATTCATACCATTATAAAAATCACTTGGGGATTCATTAAAATATATAATCATTTAAAAATAATTTTTTCAGATAATTTAGTTAAATAATTTTTTTAATACATCCATATAAAACATAATTTAATGTAATGTGTTTATATTATTTTTAAAATTATATAGTTTTTATTAAATCATTAAAAAATCCCAATGTTTATCTGAATGCATCTACAAAACCAATAATAATAATCACCAAGTGTTTTATTGACTTATGGTCATAATGAATTTTTTTTTGAACAAAATAAATGATTATGATCATATTTCCTTAAAAATACACCCTCATTTTTATGCATCATCATTCACATTGATTCAAATCAAGGTTCAATATCATTTCCAAAATGAATATTTTATTATTAACTCTCTATTACTTTATATATAGTTCTCTTTGTGGGCGGGATGATTCTTGGGGATCAAGGAGAAAAAAATTATTATATTTTACATTATTTATATTCTGTTAGTTTTACTATTTAAATATTTGTATTAATAGTATGGATTTTTTTAAATTGAACATAACATTTTTAAATAATGTAATAAAGTGTTTTAATTATGTAGTATGTTTTTTCTATACTTTATTTATTTATGATTGTAAATTTTATTCCCAACATATTGTGTATAAACATCTCATGAAATTTTAAATCGATTATTTATAATTCATTTATAAAACATACTAAAATATTATTGGGAGGAAAGCGATCAATTAATAAAATAAGATCCTTTTAAGGTATTTACACCTTAGACTCGAGAATCCAAGTAAGTGATGGTGGGATTATAGGGTATAGAAAGATAGGAAAATTCTCTACGACTAAATGGGTTTCTATACCGACTTCATTTATCATTTTTTATAGTGTGACTAATTATGGTGAAGTCTCTGGAGTTCCTCTCCTTCGGTATGGAGAACATTCAGTGTGGAAGAGAACAATCAGATCACAAAGATGGTTATTTTTTCTCTATTGGTAATAAATAATGAAAATGTAAAAGCTCATAATTAACTAATGGTCTTAAGACTATATATTAGATCACTGGGTTTTATGTTGAATCTTTTTAACTACGTGAAGATAGTATACATGTCAATGATGAAAGAGCTGGATATGGAATGCAAGGATTGAAATTATTCCCATTATATTCCACCCAGGGAAAACTTAATTGGTTTGTAGGGGAGGAAGTGGAAGTTTCATAATCATAATTGGAGTTTATAGGGTGGTTCTTCTAGAAAACCTATCCCTTTACACATATTTTTTCATAATTTTGAGCATACTTATCAATTAAATACAAACCAAGAATCTAAAAAGTGAGTGTCTTTGGATGAATAGGGACATAAAATTAAAAACATGGAACTAGAAAAAATATATTCATTAATATCCATAAAGATATCCTAACTGCATTTGAGACCTTAAAACTATATAGAATAACCTTGGGAATACATAGATAAAAAGAGTTGAACTAAAAAACTGAGTAAGGGAATAAACATGGGACATGAGTTAGAAGGAAATAAATGATAACATAAAATTCATGAAACAAGAATAAACATATATAGGTATATCATACAAAACATGGAATCATATCATCATTTAAATATAGGAATTTTGTAGTAACACATAAAATGAAATAAATATTACCCAATTATAACTGCCGAGACAATATCAAAAGGTGGAAAAAGACCTTTAGTGAATTGTGTTTACTCCCTAGTCCCATACATTAAAGCTAATAAGGATAACACATTTCCTAATGAATTATATAACAATCTAGGTGTATCTATAACAACATGTTTTTTCATATGTGTTCCACATAAATAAGTAAAACATATAGAATAATCATCTAGTTTACTCATGAAAGAAATGGGTTTCATAATCACGTCATAAGGAAAAACCAAAGAATGTATCATAGTGGTATCCATGAAAGATGGGATTAAATAATTATTTGAAATTAAAAAAGAATAAATAATAAAATATCTAAATAACTATGTCAAACTTAATTAAAAAGAATAATTATAGTGGTTAGGTAACATTATAAATGTTCCACTTAAGTACAGTTTTAGGGAACAAAATAAAAAGTATTTAAAGAGGTCAAATGAATTTTCTATATAAAACCATAAATTAAATTAAATAGTTTTTTCATGATAAAATTATTAAATTTGAAAATAAATTTTTCTTTAAATAGTTCATGGAGTGTACCAGAAAATGAGTAATACATATAAAAGTTCTCTTTAATTAGGTTTTCTTATCGAGTTGAATTTAGAAGGGAACCTTTTAAAACATGTATTTTTCCATAAAGGAAAGTTTAATTGATATATATAAATATATAAGAAAATATAAATAGAATCATGGATAATTATATAAGAATATGTAGGATATATATTGGGGTAAAGAGATTAAAAGCATAACCTAAATGAAAAATGGATATTTAAAGAGATCCTTTACCTTATGTCCGAATACATTTTGAAATTTCAGTTAGTTTCTTATATTATAAAATTAAATTCATTAATTACTTAATTTAGAAACTACTACATTTATATTTTATTTATAATACTTTTATTAAGTTCATTTAAATCCATTTTTATGAGTTATATTGTTCAATTTCATTGTTCATAGAGCGTTCATTTCATTTTTTCATGATAGATTCACTTCTGTTTAATTATGGAAGTTTTTATCAAATTATAATAATTATAAAAAATTAAAATTATATCGTATTAATGTATTTAAAAAATTTTAATTGGTCACATAAATTATTTTTCATTCTGATATGAGGGTGATTCATTTGATAAAATTTTAATGATAGATGTAAGGTTTATTTTCTCAGTTTCTACAACCATCACGATCTAGAATAGTTTAATTTAATAATTTTTATATATATTAGTTTCATAACATGAAAAAGTTATAATTTACCTATTAAAATCTTATTCAACTTGAATAATACATTTATGAATATCCATTAATGTGGTAATGGAAAATAAAAACTCATTACCCATGAAGGTGGTGAACTGACCTATTAATGACTATGTTTTTTACAATAAACAAAAGTAGATAAGGGATTTGATAATAGATATTCCATTTAAAATATATCATTAAAACTTATATATGATACTTTAGTTATCATTTAACTTTGGATTTGGGGGAAAAGATATGGTATAAGAAAGAATGAATCTAAAATAGAATGATAGAACATTTTACCACTTGAATGTCATCTCCTTGAGAACCTCCTTAAGAAACATGGAATTGGTATCATGGATATAATTGAAAACATTGGACATGGGTAAGTGGATTCGGGGGGGGGGGGGATTGGGTAGAATATTGTCAATATCCAATGAATATAATGTGTGAGGAGAAGGGGTTGTGAGGGGTGATATTTAAAAATGGTGGAGAGAGGTATTTTTGATTACTATTATCATTAGATTATTATTTTGGATCAATAATATCAATAGTTTTGATTCAATATAAAGTAGTGAATTTTATTTCTAATAAATGAGTTCTTACACCATCCATGAAAAAAATTCATGTATTTGGTTTTTGTTGTTAAATACTGTAAATTACCACCTTTCACTATTCACCAAATATTCAGTTCTTTTTAGAAAAATCTAAAAAATTCACAACAATTTTATTTTATAATTATATTTCAATAAAGACTAAATTTTTTGACAATAAATTTCTAAATATGATACATTTAATTTTTAAATAAACTCACAATTTATTCAAAAAATACCAATTTTACTATTATAATTGATATTATGACCCTTGAACAAATCACATATGGTCTCAATTTTTTTTTTCAATTTTAATAAAACATAATACTATTTTATGAATTATTTTAAATAAAATATTTTTTATTTCAAATAATTCTCTTCACTATGAATCTACAAATAAAACGATTATGTTTTTTTGCAAAAATACTGACAGTTAATTTATCATTTTCAAAATATTTATTTATTTATACCATTATATAAATATATCATATTTTCATTTATAATATACCCAAATGTTATATTACAGTTAAATATATGAGTTTACTATTCTAATCTTCATATTACTATTCCAACATCCATATTACTATTCTAACGATCTGATTTATAACGACCCTATGGGTTTAAAGCTTCCTATAAATACCTCTTATCCTACTAATTATTCCTTCAATTATACATTATCTAATGTTTATTTATACTTTAATATTAAAAATGAATTTTTTATTATTAACATTATATTTTATTTCTATCTCTTTTTTCATTAGTGAAGTCATTTTGGTGGATCGAGCATATCCAAATTATCCCAATCTTATTCTCTTATTTATGATTTATTGTCCCGTTGTAATATTTAGAATTCTTTTTGGTTTATTTTTGACTAATGTATCATTCTTAATTTATGAGAATAATGTTTTGTTAGTTTATATATATAATTTTTTTTATTTATACTATAGGACATAACTATTAGAAGGGAAATGCAATTGATAAAATATATGGTTCGTTACATTCATCCCCCATATAAATTTTTTCACATGAAATTTATTATTATATACTAAGGTGAAAATAGGTGTGGGTAATTATCCTTTAATTATTCCTCTAGTTCCCATTACTACTCATCATATTTATGGTTCCTCCATTGTAATTTAACCTGGGGAGTGGTCTTACTGAGAGAAAATTACGTCTAAGATCCAATATTTTCACTCGCTTCTCCACATAAGAGAGATCATTTTCCTGCTATAACACTGTTGAATTTCATACATGTAAGGGGTATGGTATGTAATTTATTATGAGGGATACATGAAATACATCATGTAATAGAGACAAGGTTGGTGTAAGTGCTAGTCTATAGGTTATATATTTGACATAATCAAAAATCTAAAAGGGTCTAATATACGTGAGACTTAGATTTTCCTTCATTCAAAATGTCATAACACTCTTCTAGAGAGATATACAAAGGAAAACCATTAATCCAATGACAAAATAAAAGACACATCAATTATTATCTTCATATCTATTTTATTGAATTTGGGATTCCCTGATGTTCTACTGAATAATCTTAATCGCTTTAACCATTCCTTGACTATTTCAGGTACCAAAAGATTATGTTCACAAACATCATCCCATAACATAGGTGTTATCCATATTTTTCCATAAAGGTATTCATAAAGGTCTATTTAAGTTCCTAGATGGAAACTATTATTATAAAGTAAATTCACTTGTGGAAGATGATGTTTCCATCCTTCTTTAATGTCAATAAAGAATTATCCGAACATGTCTTGTAGTGTTTGAATAGTCCACTCAGATTGAAAATCATTTTGAGAATGATAAGTCATATTGAATCTCATCTCAATGTTTAGATCATGTTGAATAATCTTATAAAACATGGAGATAAATATCAAATCTCAATCAGAGATAATTGATAATGTTACCCCATAAATACTCACTACTTCTCTCATTTATTTCCATGGAAGTTGAGAGAGTGAGAAGTCCTCTTGAATTGTAATGAAGTGAGACGACTTTGTAAGATGACCTACTACAAACCATATAGAATTATTTCTTCTATATATCTTCATAAGTCTAGTGGAAATGGATATGGTTATGTTTTCCCATTTCCTTATAGGTATGGGTAATGATTGAATCATCCTTTTAGAATCTTTCCTTTTATACATCCCTTGCTAACATACTAGGACCTTTGATGTATATTCACTGATATCTTTAAACATATTTTCCTAGAAAAAGTTCACATGGATATCTTGATACATCTTTGTGCTCCCTGGGTGGATGGATAAGGTTGAGATATATGTATCATTCATAATGTCCCTTTTTATGTCAGGGTTTGATGGTACACATAGTCATAACCAAACCTTATGACATCTTTCTTATCAATTTTGAAATTTGAATATTTCCCATTTCTGATAGCTTTAATCATCATATAAATTTTCACACCATCTCTTTTAGAATCCATTGTCTTCTATAAAAGGGATGTTTAAGAATTCATTTTCAAATGGGATGATTATGTTCCTTCATTAATGATTCCCATGTCCATCCTCTATATGTCCAAGAGGATGGGAGCATTCTCAATTCTCATCATTGATAATTTTTCATGATCCTTTCTACTTAAAGAATATTCCAAGTTATTCACTTTATCAAGATAATAGTAGATTAAGAAATCATAATCCTTGATGAGTATTAACGATCTTCATATGCACATATTATGTTCATTTTACATGAATATATATTTTAAGAACTTCTGATCATTATATATCTCAAACTTCTCCCTATAGATATAATTCCACCAGATTATCATTGTAATGTTCACAACTACAAACTCGAGATCATGGGTGGGATATTTTTAGTCATGAACATTTAGTATCCTTGAGGAGAAGGATAACACTTTATCATTGTTCAGCAGTATATATCCAAATTCAATTATTGAATTATTGTTTTATACTATAATGAGTTCCCCACTTGTCATTAGTGTATGCAATGATATAATTATAATACTATTTTTTACTGTTTAAAGTAGTATTTACATTCACTAGTATAGGAAAACATTACTACCTTTTGATTCATCTTGTTTAATGAGTTTTATAATCTTGATAATATCTTCAGAAATCTTTAGTAATACCCAGCTTGAACAAGAAAACTACAAATCTTCATCATCGATACTAGCCTAAGACACTCCTCCATTGTCTTTGACTTAGAGGGTTCCACATAAATCCCTTCACTGGTTATAACATTCCCCAGGAAATATAATTCCACAAACTAGAACTCACATTTATTTCTCTTTTCATATAGATTCTCCCATACCAAATTATTTTTATTAGTATTCAAATACTACTTATTATCCTCATTATTCTTAGAGTATATCTGAATTTCATCTACAAAGACTATAATTATTTTTCAAGGTAATCTATAAATACTCTATTAAATATTTCCATGAAAATTACTACAAAACCAGTGAGTCCAAAATGAATCACTATGAACTCAATGTGTTCATACATCATTCGAATGATAGCCATTAAAATATCTTAGTTCTTCACCATTAATTGGTAATATCATGACCAAAGGTCCACCTTAAATAAATACATGTCCCAAAATAGTTTATTGAAAAATTCATCTATCTTTAGAAGGGGATACTTCATCATTATAATTTTTTTGAGCTCATGATAATAAATACAGAGGCCCATTGATCCATAAATATTCATGATGAAAAGGAAAATAAAACCCCACAGTGAATAACTCAGGCATATGAAACCCCTGTTCATATTCCCATATAATTACTTCTTAAGTTCTCCCAAATCAATGGTACCCATTCTCCAAGGATTCTTTGATGTCATAAAATATCCGGGTGTAAGTTAAATTGATAATTCAACCTCTCATTCAAGTGGAAGACTATAAAATTATTATGGAACACATTAGTGTAATACCTCATAATGGAATTGTATTCATGAAATATCCTCACATTTGACTTAACCAGTTGAGCTATATATGATTGATTATATTGGAATAGTATCCATTATCGAGATGCAAATTACAAATAATTTCTATCCTCTTTAAATTTTTATAGAATCATAATATGCCTCAGGGTGTGTTGATCAATATCCCTTTCCCAACAGTTGATGGGGAGAACATATAAAGATATCCAATACATACAAAATATAATACCAAATTCCATGAAAGGATGTTGAGAAAATATTTTCTATGAGGTTCTATCTATAAAAAATGACTATGGGTGAGTAATATTCTATAGATACAGTAATTTATTCATTCTCTATTCTCACAGATAACTCAATATCCATATTATAAGGTGGTTTTGGAATATTTATAATCAACTCTCAAGATATTATTAAATAAATAGATCAAAATCAAATATTAGGTTCATTATTCTTGAATGAATAAACATGATACCTATCACCACAATATGTTTAGACTCTATCTTAGTGGTTATGATAACAAATTATGTTACTTGCTTCCTTGGAGTTTGTTTCCATCGATTCTCTCCAATAATCCTTGGATTAGGAAATTGGATCACATAATACCAATGTTCTTTATAGTTGACACACATTACTACAATCTGAGTATTGATCTAATAATGCCTTTATTCTTCCATTTTTTGGGTTTCTTCATTCCATTTGGTGATAATTATCCCTATTCCCCTCTTTTATACATTTGAAACATCTCTTAATTCACTTTAGACAGTTCCCATGATTCTTATTCTCACACTTTTGAAATCTAGGATGCTGAGTCTTCATTCCTCCATCAGATTTATCTGATGGTCCTCCCATAATAAACTATATTTTCATCTTTTTATCACCAAGCCCATGAGACAACTGGCAATCTCTATCTCATCCTTAAGGGCACAATGAACAATCTCCTCATAATGGTCAAAATATAGAGTCTCCATGGATTTTCATAAACATGTATTCAATCCACTAAATAACTAATGTACACTAATTTCAGTTTTTATGATTATGCTAAAGGATGACTGTGAAATCCTTATGACGTTTTCCTTATATTCTCTTGTAGAATCATCTTCATTTTTCTTTAGAATGAGTAACTCTATCTTCATCCTTAGATAGAGAGTTTGGGGGAAATATTTTTTTGAAATATATTTAATTAATCTATTCCAATTCAGTAGAATAATTTTCCTTTTTATACATTTTTTTATTTATTAGTGTCCACTACTAATTAGCTTCCCCATAGAAATGACAGATCACCAGAATGAATTTTTCTTCTCTTAATCCCAAAAGGACTGATAATATCTTCACAATAATGTAAATCCATTATTCCATAATGAGGGGATCAAAAGATCAACTAAATATTAGTGGACTTTGTTGCATAAAGGATTTGACAGAAACATTATTTTTCCTTGGAGATGATGGGAATCCTAAAAAATTTAATTTATTTTTCATAACTTGAGATATCACTTTCCTGATGTTTTGAGTTCCGTCATGTTTATAATCTTATTAAGGAAATAATCACATTTCCTATCACATTGGTTGTTAAAATGGGTTCTCCTATTTTCCATTATAAAATAAAAGAATAAATAAATATATAATATTATGGGGTTTTGAATACATAGTTAATGAGCATATAAAAAAAACGATGAACATTGAAGGATAAAATTATAAAAGAAAGTATATCCTAACTTATGATTACCTATGTTTCAATCTAGGCTGTCCATGGTGATAGAATTCTACCTAGATTTATTACAAATGTTTTATATTCTTAATACACAAATCAACTAGAACATTATTTGATACCAACTATAGATACCCTATCCTTTTAAACATATCATTTCGTGATTTTATGTATAATTATCCATTAAAAACCAACCAATGAAAAAAATTTCTGGGGTCTTTGGAATATTGGGTACACAAAATTGAAAAAATGGAACTATAAAAAAAATATCTTTGTTAATCTCCAAAATGATCTCATAACATCCTTTAATATCCAAATACTATATTGAATAACTTGGGTAATTCATAAACAAAAAGGGATGAGATAAAAAATACCAGTAAGGGAAAAACATCGAACATGAGTCATAAGGTATAAAATAATAAGATAAAAGGAATGTCAGATGAATATAAATGTATTGTAATATCATAAAAAACATTTAATCATATAATCCTGTAAATATAATAATGTTGTAGAAATACATATCATGACATAAACATGAGTCAAGGGTAACCGCCAATATGGTATGACATGGTGGACAAAGTCCCATAGTGGAATTGGTTTTCTACTGAATACCACTCATAATGTATCGTAAGACTAAAACATTATCAAATTAATTTGATCCATATATAAGAACACACATCTTAACATTTTCATTCATATGTGTTCCACATAAATAAGTCAATAATAAGGAATAATCAGAAGGGTTACCCATAGAAAGAATTGGGTTTCATAATCATGTCATAAGGAAAACCAAAGGGTGTATCATAATGGTATCCATAAAAGAAGAGACTAAATAATTACTTTTCATTCATAGAGTAAAAATAATTGTAGATCTGGAATAATTATTGATAACTGAATTGAAACCAATAAATAGAGTGGTGAGGTAAAATTAGAAATGTGATACTTAAGTTCAGTTTTTCGAGAATAAATAAATAGTGTTTAAAGAGGACCAATGTATAATTGTTTAGGTAAAACAGAAAATGAACTAAAATATTTTCTTCAATATAACAAGAGTGATTTTATTAAAAAATGGTTGATTAAAATAGTTTATGAAGTGAACTTGAAAATGGGTAAGAGACAGAGAAGTTACCTTTAATTTGGGTTTCTTATTGAGAGTAATTGAGAAGGCAACCTTCTGAAACATGTATGTAACCATTAAATAAATATGAATTGAGTTATATAAATATTTTTTTAAAAAATAAAAAATAAGTGAGGAGAATTATATAATAAGAATTAAGAAATACTTTGGGGTAAATAGAGAGAAAGCATAACCCATAGAAAAGAATAGAGATTCAGATAGATCCCTTACCTTCTATCCAAATGTGTTCTTTATATGCACTTAACGTCATTGATAATCAAACAATATTAAATAATTACTTAATTTAAAACTTATTATACATATATTTGATTTATTATAATTTTTTATGTTCATTTTTGGCCATTCATATGAGTTATAATGTTAAATTTTATTGTTCTAGGAGTGTTTGTTTAATGGTTTCATAATCAGTTCACTTGTGTATAATAACAAAAGTTCTTGTAAAATTGGAATAACTCCCCCGAAGTGATATTATATAGTACTAATTCTATTATATATGTTTAAATAATCCCATATAATATTTTTATTTCTATTTTGAGGATTATTTATTTGATAAAATTTTAATAAAAAATGATTAGTTTATTCTGGCAGTTTTTATGACTATCACAAATTAGTATCATCTTATTTAAAATTATGTGAATATATTGGTTCTAGAATATTAAATATGCTATAATATTCCAATTAAAATATTATTTAACTTGAATAATACCTTTGTGTCTAATGTTAAAGGTGGTAATAAAAAATGAAAACTCATCGTCCACAAAGGTGATGAATTGACATATTACAGATGATGTTTTTTTCAAAAAAAGGAGGAGAGATTGGATTTGATGATTATTATTTAATTAAAAAAAAATTATACCACATAAAATATATATGATTAATCACGAAATTTTTTTTAGGGGTGAGGATAAGGTAGAATAACGAAATAATTTAGAAATAGAATGATAGATGATTTTACATCTTGAATGTTGTCTCCTTGGGAACCTACTTACGGAACATGAAATTGATCTCTTAGGGATAAAACATACACTAGGAAATGCTTAAGTTGAATGGGGAGTTAATTAGTTTGAATATTTGAAATACCCAAATATTATAAGTTTTGAGGAGAAGGGTTGGTGAGGTGTTTTATTTATAAGGGTAGGGGCAAGGTGTGTTTGATTATTATAATATTTAGCTTGTTATTTTTCATCAATACTTTAATAGTATAGATTATTATGACTATATAAAGTAAATTGTTCATTTTATTTATAAATAATGTATTATTACATCATCTATGACAAAAAAATTAATTTTTTTGGTTTATAATAATAAATACTACAAATTACCGTATTTTACTATTCTCTGAAATTCAATTATTTAAGAATAATAAAATTAATTCACCCAAACTATTTTTTAAATGAATATTTATAAAATGGTCTCAATTTTATGAAAATAATTTTCTAAATATGATAAATTATTTTTTAGATAAAATCATCAGTTTTTAAGAAAATATCGATTTCACTATTACATTTAATTTTATGACATTTTGAAAAACTATTAATGGTGTCATATAATTATATTATAATTATAATAAAAAAATAATAATTTTTGAATCCATTTTTTGAAAATAAATTTTCTTGTAAATATATATATTTATTATAAACCTAAAAAAATTTACATTTCACAAAAAATACAAACTCTTAATTTATCATTTAAAAAAATTTATTAACATATATCATGATATAAATATATCACATTTCTATTTGTAAGATAAAAAATATTTTTTTACACATTCAATGATGATTTTACTATTTTAAGTGTTAGATAACTATTCCTAATGGTTAGATACAATTCAATCGGTCATATTAATATTCCAATGGTCTTATTTTTAACATTCATATGGGTTTAATAATTCAAATAAATAAATATTATCCTGATAATTAATCACATGCATTAAAATTTATCAGGTTTAATTATACATTCATCTTGAAAATAAATATTTTATTATTAACATTATGCTCTATTTCTACTTCTTTGTTCATGAGTGCAGTCATTATGGTTGATTGAACAGATCCAAATTATCCCATTTTTATTCTCTTATTTTCTATTTATTATCCCAATGTAATATTTTTAACTCTTATTGGATTATTTTATGAAAAATTTATCATTATAAAATTATGATAATAATTTTTTGTTGGTTTCTCTATGTTATCTTTTCCCTTTATAATACATGACATAATTATAAGATTGTAAATTCCATTGATAAAATTACTGGGTTGTTAATGTTTTCAAGAGGAGGCCTCATTTTCACCTTCAATTATAGCTAGTAGTGTTACCCTAACATGTTATCAGTTTGGAAATGAAATATACACATAAAAATCTTGCTTGTCATCTATGAATATGTGTAATAGTTATAGACTATGTTGTAATCTTTAGAATTTTTATCAGGATATGTATATGCCTCATTATAGTCCAGAATTGTTGGATACAAAGGATACTACGGTGTAGTCATATGGTTAAAAGAATATAGGTATCTAGTAATAGACCTTATGAGTGAATAAAAATCAACTGGTTAATGATATTCTGGTAGAGTTAGATGCTTGTCCAGTAACAGTGGGATGTACCATCATTATTGCATCTTATGTAGAAGCAACTTTATTTGATACAAGTTACTCTTACTCATTTATATCATGAAATATTTTTTATATTATTAAAGATATGATTGAACTCATTTCCATTATTATGGAGTTAAGGATACCTCTAAGGAAAATAAAATAGTTTGTGTTTGGATATCCTTCTTCTTCGTTGTTGATAGCCTATAAAACATTAGTTTCATATTTCCTCATTCTCAATCTATAACTATTTGAAATCTTTATTGGGACATATTTTATTATCACTCATCATGTTGAGGTTGATTGTTATCATTGGTGTGTATCATTTATTGCATCTGATAGGAGATATAATGAATTCTTGGTAGAGTTGTATCTGAGGACTAGTCAAGAAGGACCTTCTCGCCTATTTCTCAAATGTTTTTTGTTTTCTGTTACAGTTGATCCATATGAAATTTCTTTTATGGGAAATATTCCCTTGTTTTTCATAAATTTTCATGATGTATTTATATATAGTGCCTATTGACTTCTTTGAGAGAGGGGGTATATTTTATTATTGACATGGATCCATATACATATCTAACCATGATATCCTCTTATTTTATGGCACCATCATGGATGGAATATATAAAGATTAAGTTGCATGGTATGGTGGAAAATGGGTTTGTTCTATCTAGTGTTTCACCTTGGGTAGACCTTATGATCTTTTCTAATAAGGAATATTGTTAACTCTGATTGTGTGTGGACTATTAAAGGTCAAACTGGGAAATTTTTAATTATAATAATTCTTCTACCCATGAATATTACTTGATTGACCAGTTAAATGTGGAAAATCTCTTTTCAATGATTGATCTTCAGCTGGGTTATCATCATCACAGAGTTTAGGATTATATTATATTGATGTTGACATTTGGGATAAGGTGTGTCCATTAAGAATATATTGTGATCATATTTAGTCTAAATAATTCTCTTATATTTTTGATCGATATAATGAACCAGATATTCCATGAGTATCTCAGCACTTGTTTCGGTACTTTTGGTGAACTTTTTGTTCATTCATTATCCGAGAACATGCATGAGGAACATTTGAGCTTATTTTGGAAATCCTGATGGGTCACTATGTTAATGGGACGATCTTAAAATTAAATTTTTTAATCCAAGAAGTAAATTTCATGGAACACATGATTTATGAGAATGGATTATTAGTTGTTATTAAGAAGGTGAAGGCTCCCTTTTCCTTGGAATATCCATGGAACAACTTGGAGATTTAGAGCTTCCATGCTTTTCCAATTTACTATCAATAGTTTTTCATAGATTTATCTATGTTTTCGTCATCTGTTAATACTATTAATAGTAAGGGTATGAAATTTCTATGGGATGAAAAATTTATATCATATTTAGATGTTCTAAAATGAAATCTAAAATCAACACTTATTCTGATCTTACATGAACTCATTAAGGGGTATGTGGTATTCTATGATTCTTATGGTGATTTTATGGGCTGAGTTCTTATATATGATGATAATTTTGTGGGTTATAAATTATATCTACATTGACAACTTGAGTAGAATTAAATAAATCACGATTTTGAGGTTTCATCAGTTATGTATACACATAAAATTTAGTGGCACTATCTTTTTGGGGATATGTTCAAAGACTTCAGTAACCATAAGAGTGAAAGATATATATTTTCATAGAAATACATGAACCTTATATAGAGGTAGAGGGGGGGGGGATAATTTCATATGATTTACATAGAGATCACCTACACCCTGGGAAAGGTGAATGTAATTGGAGATTCTCTCAGTAAGAAATTATGATCATAGGTTGTTCTGGAATTGAAGGAGTAGTGTAAAATTATGGGGTTCTTCACTTTGTTGCACATATATGCTCATGATGGTGTTTTAGGTGTGATTCTTACTAGTTTTCAATTATCATCATCTCAACTTTGAAGTATTATATAGGTTCAATAGTAAGATAATAAATTCTGAGGAATTTGGGAAACTCTATTGGGTGGGGAGACTAGTTCTAGTCGATCTCTATCATCAGATTGCATTCTCTATTTAGGAGATCAGTTTTTTTCTCAACATCTATAAGGAGTTCAGTTTTGTTTGGATGTCACAATTCATCTTGGAATGTTCATCCGTGCACAATGATGATTTATTATTATATGAGATGACAATTTTTGTGGCCAGGTATAAAGTGTGACACTGAAGATTAGGTTTCCCACCGTTACACCTACCTATAGATAAATACAAAGCATCTAAAACATTCGAGGTTACTATAGCCTCCCCCGATGCATGTTTGGAAATGGGAAGTGATGTCCGTGGACATTGTTTTTAGATTAAGAAAGAATTGCTAAGGGAATAATTTTATCTTAGTGGAGATTGATTTATTGAAAAATTCAGTTCACTTCAATTTGATCAGGGACACCATTAACTTAAAGAACTGGGTAGGTTTTATGTATAGGTGTTTGTAAGGTTACTTGGGGTTCCCTCTTCCATTATTTCAGATATAGATCCTAGGTTAACCATATGGTTCTGGGGGAGTCTCCAAGAGGTTATAGGGAATTAGGTAAGGTTTAGAACAATATACCATCAACTAATGGACAGTCATACAGAGAATTCTATTAAAATCATAGATCATATACACCATGCATGTGTCTTGGATTTTTTGGATCAAGGCATAGCTATATTAGACTATTTGAGTTTTCTTAAAACAATAGTTATCAAACATCGATTAGAGTAGCTCTCATAGAGAAATTATATGGTCACCCATGTATGAAACCTCTTTGTGTTATATGGGTGGGAAAGTCTACTCTTGTAGGACCACTTCATGTTCAAGAGACGTCAGTGAGGATTGAAGATACAAGTCATCATCTGGTTATAACATAGTGTCAGCGGAGATAATATGTGGATTATCAACATAATCCTTTGGAGCTATCTATTGGTGACAAAGTTTTCCTGAAATATTATCCCAATTCATATCACCATTTTCTTGGGAAATAGTGAAATTTTACACTATGATATTTTAAAACATTCCATATTTCTATTTGTCTTGGAAATGTTTCTTATATGTTCACATTTACATTCTAATTGATGAGTATTCATGATTTTTTCTACATATCATAGATAATGAAGTACCATCTTGATCACTCTAACATTATGAGTTTTGAAGTGATCAAGATAGAGACATACATTTCTATTGTATAACAACTAGTGTAGATCATTGACTCTCCAATTAAAGTATTTTTCATGAATTCGATTCTATTGGTTTTGAGTGTTATGGAGATACGAATCAGATTCTTAGGAGACTTGGATGCGTGATTCATTAATGAGGGAGTAGTTGACTCACCTCTTTACCAACACAGTTCTTCCATATGACATTTTAGGGATAAAAAGCCTAATCTTGGGGAGTTTGTAACATCTTTTTACCCTATTTTAGATAATTCACTTCTCACTTTTAATTTCCCTATTGTTTTGGGTGAAGTTTGGGACATCTGAGGATGAAGAGTTTTTCTAGGGAAAAGACCTAAAGGTCACATATGTATATATTTTTTAAATTAATGGTGTCTAGTTATAAATATGTCAAAATATTTGTAGGGTTCTCCCTAATTATGAATAACACCAATGGCATTTTGCGTTTTTGTGAGGAATATGGACTATTTTTTGGGTTTGAGACAATTTAAAATTGTGAAAGTGTTGCACATCATTTATTTATTTCCTTACATATATTGTGAATTGGTTCATAGTGTGAAATGTTTACACTTTTTAAGAATATTTCATGTTGTGAAAATCTCAATTAGAGTTATTTTTAATATGAGGCGATGCGTTTTTTATCATATCTCACAAATTAAGGAATTCACGTTGTGAAAGGGTTTCACGCCATTAATATTTTGGGATTAATGATGTTTAGGGATTTTAAAAAATGATTAATTCCCCATTATGAATGAATGATTATATCTTAAGACCTAGGATATATAAATGGAAGCTCTGGGGATCTTTTATCTTTATAAATTGTTTATATGTTTATTGACCATTATGGTAGTTGTATTATGTTCCTCTATGTAAGCAATTATTTCTTCTTATTTTATTATTGTTTATCATGATAGTGCCAGTTTGATAAATTTATGGACCCATTTAACTTGTGATGGTAATCTTATATATCATTTCTAGATACTTTTTGTGATATTATTATCGTGTTTGACATTCTTGTTGGTTGTGGTGTGGTGTGCATGCTATTTAAGGTATGCTGTGATCTATCCTCTTCACCAACTATTTTTCGTTTTTAATTCTTTCAAATATTTAAGGTTTTATTCTATGACCTCGATTGTTTTCCTTTAATTATTCCTTATTGGGGGGATCATATTGTGAGATTTTGTGACAAAAACTTGGTGTTGGTGTCTCTGCATCTATTATATGTTGGATAGAATATATTTTTCTATTTTAAAAAATTATTTTATACATTAAATGGTATGATTTATTGATTTAACTATGTTTGTGGAATTGTGTTTTATTGAAATTATGGTTTTCCCCTTGTTTTGGTAAAATAAACGATATTTTCAACATATTGTGGAAGGGATTTATGAAATGTTTTTCAAATAATGGTTTTAATGAGATGGTTTGGAAAATGTAGCACATGAGAAGCCTTGGTTACTTAGGTGGAATTTTTAGTAATAAGCCCCATATGTTCATTCCATCAGGGGGGGTCACTCATGGGGTGTTACTATTCTCCCATGGTCTATTTTTCTAGGGAATAGTTAAAACTTTTTAGTGGATCACTTATGGGAGTGTTCCTTTACTATCTATATTCGATGGATATATCTAGTTATGCGATGTGCACCATAATCTATGTATGGGTAAGTCTGTTAAAACTATCCTAACATAGTGTTATCCTTGGGGTGATGTTACATGTGCTTTTATTTTGGACAAATTAGGATATTTGATGATATAAGATACATTATTTTCTTTGAGTACATTGATATATGTGAAATAATTCTACACTATTTTACCATGATTATGTGGAATTATGGAAAATGGTGAATTTTTTACAATGCTCTTAACACAAGAATGGTTTAACTGTTTATCATTATTTGTTTTTGTAAAAGTTGATCATTTTTAAGATTTTTATATAAATATATGATATGAAACACTTAAGTAGGACCCTATTGATTCTGTTTAGCTCATACCACACACACCCCTTCAGCAGTGCATAGACTTTGTTATGTATTTTGATCTAGGGAAAGGAAATGTGAAACTGTGAGGTGATGATGTTTATATAAAATATACCTAGGTATATAATGGTGAGATGGTGGCTTTTTACCGTTCTATAATGTGGAATAGAAGTTTCATTTTTGGTTGTCCTTTTTTGTTGGACTTGCATCTTAGAGGTTATTCATCTAATTTTTTGTTGTCCTGATTTTGATATTTCCTTTTTGTTATGGAATATGCATCATATTATCTTTTCAATGTTTCACATAAATTCTTGTATGTATTCCATGTTATTTTCTTTAGATTGGGATAAATCAAGCCCTCTGGTTGTTGTTGATTCCCATGTGGTGGTTACTAGACTGTAAGGATTGGGAACACCCTTTGGGAATGTGTTGATTCAGATTGGGTATCAATTTGAGAGGGTATTCGGGTATGGTTCATCCCAATACCAGATTGACCATACTTTACATACCCATAGTTGGAAGAGTGATAGAATTAGATAGATATCTTATAATATGTAAAATCTATTTTATTAAGGGGATATGTGATTCCCTGATCCATACATGTGCTTTAGATGATACTCACAAAAATCATACCTTGATGATTGGGTAACATAATTAAGTGGGACGAACACAATCACTAAAATATCATGAATCAAATAAGTTAATTTTTCTTATAATCAGTATAAGGTAAAAGGGGTTAAGTAATCCAATCATTCAATTAATGAGGAACATAAAAATTATATCACATAAATAAAGTTTCAATTTAAAGCATCGAAGTGGTCATTATATACATGTTACCCTATGTATTAAAAAAATACCATCATACTAGAAAAAGTAGGTAGGGAAACACAAAATAACATTCCATGATAAATCCTTTGTATATCATGGATTTATGAATGGGATTAAAAATTATACTTAAGATGGGCACATAGGATTTTTTGTTAAATACATTTGGAACACTTCAAATTTCTTTATAAATTCTGTTATAGTCCCTTGAAATATTATTGGCTAAAATATTTATAGTAAAATTCATTTTATAGGCTTGGGGGTGGAATATGGTGTGTGTGGCATAAATTATCATGCAGACTAAACCCTCAATTTATTTTCCTTATGCACTAATATAAACTGGTAGACTTTTCCTAGACATCTATATTGGTGGATTAATGATGTTTTGGGTGTCAACTATTATCCTCTAACTTTTTTACAGGACACAATATGCTACAGTAATTGTGAATACGTAGAGAAAATATATGACTTTTTAATAACTATTTATTTGAGGAAATCATATTTTTTTTCACTATATAAATTGAGTACACCGAAACTCATACCTCTATATTGGAAATACTATTCAAAATAAATTACTTACAAAAATCAAAAATATAAAAAATTAATTATTATAAAAAATACCAATAAAACCACAAAATGCACGAGAAGTTCAATTTTTTCCATTTTATATTTTTATTAATGATATTTTGATCAAATTCACTCATTTATTTAAAAAAACCTTTATATCATCTAATTTATTCAAAATAATGGAAATGGTGATATAATATATATAAAAATATTTTTATTTATTTTTCAAAAGAATTTTACAAATATTAACTAATTTATTTTTTATAATTATAAATCTCAATTTCAATCACTCTTTAGAGTACTCTAATCATCTAGAAAAATAAATTTATATTTTTTCTTTATTTTAAATCAAATTTTAACTTCTTGTTCCCATTGAATTAAATTTTATCATTTAAACTTGATACATTTTTATTATGATGTTTATATGTTTCCATATAATAAATTTTTTAATAACTCCTGAAATAATTTCAATATAATTATAATATACAAGTAAAATTTATTTTAAAATTTGATATTACACATGAGTATAATCATTAACATAAAATATCACTTTACAAAGACGTATATTTAGTGTTTTTTTAAATTATAAAAATATTTATGAAAGCACAATTTATTTAAATGATATCAATTATTGAAACATTTATTAACCATTAAAATATGAATGATAAGTAACAAATATTTTTAAATGTAGTTAAACTCAAAATGTCTCAATTGAGAACAAACTTTGTAAAACAATTCATTAATAATAACACTTACTCAACTCTTACAAACTATTTTTTTTAAAATAGTGGTGTTATATAGATATAATTGAAACTAAAATGTTAATGAAAATTATATGCCTCTCTTAAGGTTATAGTGTGACAAAGATGAAATGGGTTTTTATTTATAACTATATAGTTATTTATTGTTCATTAGTATGTTTATATGAAAATATATTTATATTTTAAATATTTTATGTACTTAATATTACAACTTCACTGACAAGTGTCACAAAAAGATATACCAGGGTAAATTTTAGTGTAAAAAAATTATATTTTTTATAAGTGTAGTAGGTCTAGTGAATTGGTTTAGGTAAATATTGTTATATTTTAAAAAATATAAAACAATTTAAAAATGTAGTAAAAAAATGAGTTTTCTATGGTATAGATAAATATATACATTCTTTTATGTGTGGGTTATTTTGTGCACTATAATATATAATTTATTATATTATATTAATTAATTAAAAAATAAATGATATAACGTAATCCTGTAAATAATATATATTATAATCAATATAAATCATTAAAAAAATTAAATGATAGTTGAAAGAAAATAATAATAATATAATGAAATTAAATTTTTATTAACATTTTAAGAAGTTAAAATTTCTTATTACAAATTACTATACAAATTTTTTTGTTAATGATGACAACAACTATTATTCAAAAAATAAGATAATATAGTATGAAATTAATTTAAATATTATTGTTAATGTTAAAACTAATGTCAACATAAATTCTTATCCTTAAAATTAATAATTTAGAGTATAATTACTTCTTAAAATTCTTAAAAAAATATAATATGAGTAATTAATGATATAATGTGCCCAATATTTTTTATAATTACTTAAATCTAATTAATATTCAAATATTAATTTGTCAAAAAATTGAAAATAAATAAAATAAGTATTTTTTCAATTTTTTTCCTATAAAAATTAAATTAATAAGAAAAAATATATATTTAATAATCACTATAATTGTAATAAATATCATGAATCGATTTATATAAAAAAATAGTATTAAAATATATATTTGTAAACATTAAATTCAAAATAAAAGCACAAATTTAAAACAATATCTAAAAATAAATAAAAAACATAAAATGGGAAGGTGATGGTGAAAAAAACATGTGTCTAGAGGGGAAATATGATGGATGTGGTTGTAGAGCCTCACAACTCTTATTTTAGGAATGGAAAAGGTGCAGTGATGATAGAAAATTGGGGAACAAGTGTCTGTAATGATAATGTTCTCAGTATCTTGTTATATCATCACACCTCATTACTCATCACCTCTTTAAGTCTTGGGATTTCCAAGTCTCTCACTCAATCCCCAATCACACTACCCCATAATACCATATTAATTGTTTTAGCAATCAAATGACTTAAATCTAAACTAAAAACCATTATTGTACCTTGTACATAATATCTAATTTAAATAATTTATTTCCACTCCCATTATTTATCATTATATAGATTTTACCAATTATAAATGAAGTAATGGATTAATTATTTCATTTGAATTTGTATTTTAAATATTTTAGTATTTAGTTATGTTAATTTTTATTATATTATCCTTCAAAAAAAAATTTAAATAACTAATTTAAAGAGGGGAGGTTAAATTATTTTGGTTCTAATAATAGTTATTTTTTTTAGGGAATATTATGAGCGATTATTTTTGATAAAACATGAGGATTATTTAAGAGTATAAATAAAATGAATATAATAAAAAAGAAATAAAAATAATTAATTTATTTTCAATTTTCAATTTATTCATTACCACTTAAATATTTATGAAATTTTGAATCAAAAAATCATTAAAAAAAACCCATCCCCCCCAAATTTATGTATCACAACATAATAAATCCCTCATCCACTTTTTTCCTAAATAAATGTCGATAATGAACTCCCTATGGTCTCTTTAAAACTATTCATAGATATTTAATACAAAATATTATATCCCAATACTTAATATAATCACTAATTTACTATCCACATGATAATGGATTTAATTGGTTGTTTACCTTAGGTCAAAAGAGTTTCTGGGGGTATTGTTTAAATTACTCAGGTAGGTTATAAAGAGGCTTGAGATGATTAATATAATTATATCACTTGGACAAAACATGACTGAGAAGTAATGAAGTATCATAATACTAAAGTGTTTATGTGTGAAGTATACATGAAATTCAATTTAAATCAGATAATTCCATAACATTTAGACATTTATGGTGATAACCATTATTGGTTAGTTAAAAATTTATAAAGATTAAATAATATAAAAATTATAAAATGATGATGATGCTAATAAGAAATTACTTTTCTCTCAAATAACATAATAATGGAATGAAATTTGTGATTGAATTGGATAATTATTTAGATATTAATAATTTATATATGACCCAACACTATTGTAGATTGGTAATTTTTATATATTAAAGATATATTTAAAAATTACACTATCTATAAGAACAATTATGATAAAAAAATTGATTAGAATAATGATGGACCATCTTATAATTTTACATATTCAGGATGTAACAGAAAATGATACATAAAATCTAAATATATAAACTCAGACTATAAAATTAATAGGATGAGGGAAATTCAATGAAGGAAATAAAATCATGACATAGAGTGATTATATGGAAAAAATATTATGTGTTGTTTTCTAGTGGAAGTGAATAAAATAATAAGATAATAGACCTTTGAAAAAAGTTATTATATTTTTGTGGTGAGACAAAATTCTAATTCTATTTAATGTGATACTAGTAATAAACCAATTATTTCAATTGAAGAATTAAATGAATTTTTAAACCTTCTATATGATATTATGTATTATATTAAATTTAAATATAAGTTTTCAAATAAAATTCAATGTCTGGTTTTTAAATAAATTATTATACTTATTATTAAAATTACTAAAAAATACTTCACATAAAATAGAATCATGCTTTTAAAGATGAGAATGAGAATATAAATAATGAACAAGGAAAATTTCCTAAATTATTTACATCCATAGAAAAATTATATGATGTGAGAGATCAATTTAATCAAGGAATGAATTAGGATTCTAAAATTTCTAATATAATTATTATATATGAATTACATTCTCCTAATATTTTATGATAAATGTAATATAAAATATCAAATTTGTAATTCATGTGGGACTAATATAAATTTTACGAGCTACTTCCCAATGAACATATCTATCTTTTTTTACATAAGTAATATTTCATGTCTAACGGACCTGATTGTTCTCAATATAAGAAAGTTAGAGGGATTTGGGTGCCTAAATTTATTTAACCCAAAAAATCTAGGTTCTAAAATATTTTTTGTTATAATTTTTTATTAGAAATAAGATTAAATCAAAATAGTAGAATCATATAGAACCTATAAAATTCATGATATAAACAACTAAATTGTGGGTTTTGAATTTATTTTTTTATTGAAACTGAAATAAAAACATGTGAGTTTTTTAAATAAAGTTAAAGGGAAAATAATTTTGCAGATTCAGGATAAGAACTGAATTATTAATTATATAATTGTATTAATTTATTTATTAATGTGTTATATACTTATTATTATCTTGTTGTGTAATCATTCATGTCATGTTAAATTTTAAAAATGGTGCTCAAAAGATCAATGATTTAAATAATTATTTAATATTTTGTTTAATTATAAATGATAATGATTATAATTTTGATATTAATTATCTTCCTTCTCATAATGATTCTAGTTTATATAGATGTTTAAAAGTCCATTTTTAGTGTCTCAGAAGCCTAACAGATCATTGTTTTTCATTTTTTTCATGAATAAACAAAAATAGTATTTTTGACATTTTAAATTGTTATAAAATTTTTTTCTATGGGATCTATTATGTTTCAGATAAGTTGTTTACTCAAGGATGTAATTTTGTAGAGAACTAGAGGTGGTTTTATTTTTGGATATTAAATAATATTTATATGTAAAATTTATTAATTTTCAAATAATTATTAATTTGATTATTATTATAGATAAATATTATTGATTTGTGTTTTTTTCAATGGGAATGGAGGAAGGTGAGAGGAAGTGCCATTATTTTGTAAAATAAATATGTACTACTTATTTTATAATTAGTAAGAGTTTATAATTAAATATGGTTAATTTTCATTTGAAGGATTAATTTTTGTATATATATTTTCAAATATAATATTTTTTATCTTACTTTTCATAACTTGAAATACTTTCATTTTTATCGGTTGATTTATTTTGAGATTTTTGTTGTATAGGAAACGAAAATAGAGAATATTGGATGTATGATGAATGAAGGATAATGAAAAATAATAATTTTATCTTATGGAGGATGCTAATATATTGGTGAATATAACACTATTATTTCAATCTTTTTTAGTGGATCATATTTCTGTTTATAATTTATGATTCAAAATGTTTCTTGAAATTTCTTTTTTATTTATCATTATTCTTAAGATTATAATTAAATATTCATGTGATTTATTTTAATATGATGCAACATTAATTAAAAATTAGGAGAGACAATTATTTTAGAGGGGGTCAAAAGATTTTTTGAGACCATGATGATGTTTCATGATGGTGTTCCATGTTTTGTGATGTATTGTGAAGATTATAAAATAATCTATCTAATGAATTTTTAATTATGATATATTAATCCCATATTTTCAACTACTTTAATTTGGTTTCCAATATTATGTGGGTGTCATTAATGTTATTTGATATATATATATATATATATATATATTTATTTAAACCCATAAATTTAGATAACCTAGTGCCATGCCGAAATAACATCTGTGTCATGCCACTAACTATTCATCGTATTGTTTCTTATCCAATCTTTAGTTTGGAATATTTCGTAATATAAAATTTGTGTAAAAATAAATTTTGATTCTATAAAATATTTAAAATCCTTAGAAACTGTCCAAATAGTGATTCTATAAAATCTTTGGCCAAGCCTTTTATGGCTTTGAATAACAGGTTTGAGGTACTAACAGAGGGTACGGTGGCTGAGGTTCTAGAGGAGGAGGCCATTTTAGAGGGCGAGGGTGATGTTTTGTTGGAGGGGAATAATCATGGGGATTGCTTGGGGCTGGAACCGGTGGAATGCCCCGACGGAACTGCTGAGCAGGAAGGGCAACAAAACATGATAGAAGGTATTCATGCTGAACAGTGGCTGAGAATTTCGGCTAGAGGCCCTGTTGCTGGGCTAAAGAATCAATCCGGGGAGGGGATGAAGAAATTCAAGGGAGGAAAGGAGAACTGGAGTCCCCCTAATGGGCACACTTTTAGAGATATTGTTCAAGATGGGATCGATAAAGGGTCTATTGGCGATAGACCCCCATCAGCAACCTCATCAAGGAGGCCAAGAAGAGACTACTCATATCTCCCGAGGCCAATGCAGACAAGGTCTGCTTCTAAAAGGAATAGACAGGTGGTTCTTGCAGTCAAAAAGGGATGTGGGGTTAAGAATGCAACATATGTTATGAATAATTTGGAAACACTTGGTAATCGGGTTCAAAGTGGTAATTTTTGGAGAAACCCGGAATGGAAATCAGCTACAGGAGAAGACGAATCATGTTTGGGATATGGGGAGGATTGTGGTTACTATGATGATTAACTCTTTGTTGGTTTTGTATGTTTGTTGTTTTGGTTTCTGTTTTACTGTTTTGGCATTGTATGTTGGGCACCGGTGACCCATAAACTGGCTTTTATAAAATTAAAAAAATGATTTGCAGGTGTATATATTAAACTATAGTAGATGTTTAAACTATAATGGAAGTGTAATGAAACTCTTTATCGATGCATTGAGATTTATTAGTTGTTCTTAATTTTAATGAGTATAGTTCCATAGATATTAATATTTTTATTTTTTTCTCCCAATGAAGTCTTATGATGGTTAAGTGTAGGTGAATGGTACTGTGAATATTTTTCTGGTATCTACTAGGATCTATATTAACATGATTACATGGAAATACCTAGACATCATATTTAGTATGTGTTCATTATTTCTCTTATCCTACCGAAGATTTAATAATGGAGTTTGTTTACCATTTAATACATTATTATGAAAATTTATGATGCATGATTTATATAATATATAAGATTTATGATCTTTACTTTTTCTACATTATGATATTTGAGCAATTATAGTAAAATTCACTATATAAAAACCATGAGGGAAATTTTCATTAGTGTGATCCAATATCTTGGTAAAAATGAGTCTAATGGGTGGAAAAAAATGTCAAATCATTAATCATATTAAATTTTGGATTTGATTTTGATTTTGGTTATAGTATCCAATATTATAACAAATTAGGTTGATAAAAAGGCATAAGCCATTTTATCTAGTGGGGGATGGTGCTAAGAGGTTCATTTTGTAGGTGACATTATGGATTATAGTTTTATGACATGTTTTTTACTGTATTTATACTTGATTTGTTTGGTAGAATGTTTTCTTGAGTTTCATGGTAGTTTTAGTGTCACAAATTGCCCTTTATTTTCTTTATTACTTAACTTATTTAATGATTTTAGCCTTGTATTTGAGTTCTATTAAATTCAGGCATGATAAACATTAAGGATTAATGAATATTTTCATATTTTTAAAGTTAATTCATGGTCACCATATAATTAGAGAAAACAGTACAAGAGAACCTTATACAGGACCCTCTAGGGAACACAATAAGTGAAAACAATTTAGAGGAAACCATGTGATTACCTTTATATAAGGTTATTTTAAATCGTGTTTTTCTTATTTATGCTTTTTTTAATGGGATGAACACAATTAGGATCAAATATTGTGAGATATAGTAGAATCTATTCAAGGAAATTTGTGAATATTGATACTAGTGTAAGGACTTTACATGGTTCGGAGAAACTCTACGGTGTTATTCAGAAATGTTAATAGAGGGATATGTATGGTTAGTGTAAATTTTACCAAATCAAGTTCCCAAATCACGTGTAATTCCATATTTCATTAAAATAAGAATTTAACTTTCTAACCCTCCATTTAAAACATAAAATTAATCCTCCTATCACCCTATTTCGTGTGAATGAATCCAAGAGCTCCTCCCTTTGCTTTCTCCTCTCCCTAGGGTGATTATATGGGGTTTTTAGGATTTAAAGCTCAGACTATTAGGTTTTCGCATTTTAATCTCATCCAATAACTAAAATCCAACTTCTTCCCAGATTTCTTTTCCCTATAAATTTCCAAACAAACTATGTATTTTCACAGCATAGTATATAATTTTAGGATTTAGTGTTGTACGGTTTAGTGTAATATTTAAAAGCCACTCTTGCCTTTATTTGGAGGTTTTATAGAATTATTTGTGAAATGGAATTTATTGAGATAGATTTCTCAATGTCTAATACATTAAACATATATTTATGTTTTCTTATTGGGTTTTTATGAAAGGTTTTAACATATTATAGATTATATATATTTTATATAGTGCTTATATTCAAATAAAATTAATATCTTATAAGATCACCTTGCATGAAATATTGTTTTACATTTATAAATTGTATTCAAGATTATTTTTAAATCTAATGCACACCAACTGATTATGTAAATGACAAAAAGACATTTCTATAGTGATTCATATAACTCAAAGTAGAAACATTTTTTCTGAATGTATTTTAGGGTTCTTTTGAAATTGTTATATACATATAACCTTGATTGAACTGGATGGTTGTAACTCCCAATTGACACGTTACAATGACTTATTTAAAAATAAAATAACCCATTTGAATAAATCCCCTTATATTAGAGAAAATATTTGTTTTTCTAGTTCTTTTTACATATATTTTTACCAATATAGGGGCGATTTATTGTTTTTGTGTTTCGATGAGAAAATTGATGTTTATTCAAATAATGTTTAGAGGTGAGGGAATAAAATTTTTGTTTAGTTATAAAATTATTTGATATATATATATGTAGTAATTTAATATTCTCCCATTAATTTTCACATGATATGAATCCTTGGATAGATAGTGGAGAGTTCTATGTACACATACTATAATATTTTAGTTTTATGATATGACTAGAAGCCCTGAGTTTATACTCTATTATACTTATGAATTTTACCCATTGTTAGGAAGAGTAAGGAAATACCGATTATTATTTTAGGTGATGTTGTATCTAGGACTCACATATCACTCTATATATATTAGTTAACTTTTAGATTCATCCTAGATTGTCCCTAAGTGCCAAGGTTATCATGATTTCCATTATTTTTTATATGTTATATTTTCCACTACTTTGGTACATTATATTTTAAATGGTAATTTTTCTAAATGATTTAATTACTTTTTAAAATAATTACATTACATTACCCAATAGGTTTTTATAAATTATGTGGATGCGTTTCTTTAAAAAGTAAAATGTTTTTGAGTAGGTTTGAACATGATATGTTTTTAGATGAAAATATAATGAACATAATTTCTATATGTGTATTTCAAACAATCCCAAAATGGTTTTATGTTTAAAGTTGATGCATGTATTATGCGGTGGTACCGAAAAAATATTTTATTCTGATGTATATCATATTATAGTTTTAGAAGGTTTTATTGGGTTTTGATGGATTATATTCCAGTTTGGGTTTATGTTGGTATGGAGACTGGTGAATGTATTTCACTTGATTCATGTAGATAATAGGACGGGTTTAAAATGCCTATAAATCTAACTGAGATTCAAAATTTTCATTTATTAATGGGTTACTATAGATTATTTTTTGATAATAGTATTTGGATATCTGGAAAACTTACTAAGTAAACTTGAAAAGGGGATATATTAATCTATAAAAAACAAAGTGATTATTGTTTCAGGAAATTGAAAATAAATTTAGATAATCATATAGTGTTACCCTTACCCATAATAAATGGTGAATTTTCTATTTACAATGTTGCTTCTTTGAAGGTGCATGGTTGTTTATTGAATTAATAAGATTATGTAATTTCTATGACTAACATTAATTAAAACACTATCAAAAGATTCATCATACTCATGATATTGATAATACAATAATTATTATTTATTTTAAAAGATAGTGGAATTATTTATATGTAGTAAAATGTAAAATATATGCTATACATAACATTTTAAAGTATATATTCATTAAAAAATTGTTGAACATGAAGAAAAGAAGATGGTTGGAATTTTTAAAGGATTATGTCTTAATTATTCACTATTATCTTAGAAAATAAAACAAGGTAGTCAATCCCTTGATTTTAAAATATAATGTATCATTAACCATGTTATGTTAAGAACATAATATTTCAATTAATTATTTTATGAAAGATGGCCTAGATATTATACGTGCCGGAACCCCTTCTCTTTTGGTTAATTTGTTAGTTTAGTCATAATTGATAGATACAATTAAGCAAGCACATAAGGGATAAAGTGATGTGAAAGAAATATAGGAATTGGTAAAGAAGGGTCATTTTCGTGAATTTTACACCTAAATAGATGGTTTTAAAATATTGGGAATGATTTTTTACAAGAAAATTTATTCCTAATTGACAAATAATATATATAATAAAGTTCATATCCCCCCATTTTCAATTTATCTTAGAAGAACTATGATGTAAATAGACTTTTGGAATATTATTAGTGGGGTGGAATGATGAATTATATTTTTTATTTTAATTATAAAATGCTTGTCTTATCAATATGTTAAATATAAGTGAATAATACGAAAGGGGATACTATATCCTTTTAAAATTCCTTAATTGAAATAGTAGAATATATCCATGTATTTCATGGTGGGATTACCAAATAAATATCAAGTTAATGATGGAATTTGGGTTATTATTGATATTTTTGATAAATTAATGCATTTTTTCTATTTGAGATACTTTGTTGTTGGATAAAATTACAATTATTTATCTTAAATACATAGTTAGATTATATGGAGTCCCTCTCTCTATTGTATTTTATTTTGAACTCCAATATACCTCAAACATTCATAAAGGACATCATAATTCTTTGGCTATTGAACTATATTTTAATACAATATTTCATTCTCAATATGATGAATAAGAAGAATGAAAAATTTAGACTTTAGAAGTTATTCTTCATGATTAATATTTTTATTATCAGGGATTTTTTGATAAAAATTACATTCTTTTTTAGAAATTTATATAATAACAGTTTTCATTCCTACATATAGATGTATCATTTTGGGGAATTTTCTAAAAAGCAGTGTTGATATCTAATATATTAGGATGAATTCGATGAAAAGAAGTTAATAGGATTAGAATTGTTTAAAGAGATAGTGAAGAGGGTTAAGATGATTTCACACTATATGAAGGAATTTTATATTAGATATAAGAGTTATTCATAAAACCATAAGAAATACATTTCATTTGGCGTATGAAATCATGTTTTTATTAAACTCTCTACTATGAAAAGTATTATGTATTTTTAAAAAAAAATATAAAATTAAGTCTGAATTTTATTAGTCCTTATGATATTATGAATAATGTGAGTTCACTTGATTACTATGTATCCTTATCTTAAATTTATCTCATCTTCATTATATGTTTAATTTTTATTTTCTAAAGAAGTAAATATTTAATGTATCCTCTGTTTTGATCCCAAATTTGGTATATATGGAAGATGATGTTTCCTATGATGAAAATGTGGTTCATATTTCATGATATAAGTGAGATTGTATATAAAAAATAATTTGATTCATTTTTTAAATGTTTTACAGTATAATACATGAATTTTTAAGGCAATTTGGGAATCCAAAAATTATATGAGGGAAAAATACCCTCAATTGTTTAAGTAATGATTAAAATTACGAGGATGCAATTTCTTAAAGGGGGAATATTGTGAAATCCCTAGTAGTAATATATATAAATAAATCTTATTATTTAAAAGTATTCATTTTTATGGATTTGTAATCAATATAGTTTTATAGTAGAGTTTATATAATTTTTCAACTAAAAAATAAACATATTTATGTAACTAAATATGGTTTCCACATATTACATGTATTTATATAAAAGTTAAATTAACTTATTTAATAAATTGAATTTGATGAAATTGAGTTGATTTTTAGATTAAAAAAATTCCAGTTTGACTTAGGGATAATCATTTGTATTTTTGTGAATAATGTTTTTGGGTGAATAGTGAAAAATAATGATTTTAATTAAAATGTCATTTATTTTAAATTATTTTAAATGTTTTATTTAATTTTTGATTGATTTTAAAGTGAAATTAGTCTAATTTTACAAAAAATAATCAAATTAATTACATAATAATCTTAATTAAACATTACATTTATATAAAATCATTCTTTTTCATAAAAATGTGATTTTTTTAAAAACTATTTTCGTTACAGTTTGTGAAATTATTTTAAAATTAATTTTTGTAACTTGTAAAAACTAAATATTTAAAAATTAGTTGCAAATTTTTAATAATTTGGTATAAATTTAATAATATATTTGATTTTATTTTTGGTCATTATTAATTGTTTCCATGGAAAAAATTAGTTATCATTATAACTATTAAAACAAGTTAATTATGGTAAAAACTAAGTGAAAGGGAGAAGAATTATTATTTTATTTATTATTGGATGATATTATTTATACCCTTATCACCTTATCTTCTAAGTTATAGAGTTTTAACTCCACTAATAAATTATTAAGATTTTATATTATTTTAAAACCTTGAAAAATTACATATGTGTCACTCCCATAACTTATAAATTAGAAACTACTCTCCTTAATTCATCACACACTTTGAGACTTTTATATATAAAAAAATCTACCTAAATACCAATTAAAAATTTCCCCCCACTTTATATAGGTCAAGGAATTTCAAAAAGACCAACCTAATAAGGATTAAGGTGTAACCCAAGGGAGTTTTTCTAATGAATATGTATAATTCCTAACCGAGTGTTTCATGTTTATTTCTCCCATACCTCCATAAAATATTTTATGTGACTAATTTGTGTATACATTTTTGTACATTTTATCATGTTTTTAGTACATTTATTCACAAGATAAAAGTTATTTTGGTGATTAAATGCTATAATTTAGTGATCATAATCCCTTTTAGGTATTTCTATGACAAAGACAATAATCAGGGGAAAGTTGATCAAAAATTCAAAACTACCCACCATGTTCTTTCAGATACACACTATGTACCTGAACCCCTACACCAATTGATTAGGCCAACAACATTACCAAGTTACCATAAGCCTGTACATGCCATTTACATAATATACACGTCATGTATCCTCATCTAGAAGCGGTTGGTGGATGAGAAGAAGTCTACATGCCCATGTTATTGGATGACCTTTATACGTCATGCCCACCATTCTACACACCGCGTGGACTTTCAAAAAGTGGTTGGTGTCCAATTAATGAGAGAACACTTCATGTATAGTGGAGCTACGCACCGTGTAGCTACACCTACTAGGTGGCACCGTGTTCAATTTCAAAGTGGGCGTGTTAGGCCACCCACCAGCGTAGAATATGATGGAAAAGTGCGTTGACAAGAGTACACACCAGGTACATTATGGCACACATCATGTAATCCTAAAACCTACAAATAGGTGGTAGGCCCTCCAAGTTTAGGAATGAGTTATTGATTCATTAATAATTCATTCAATTCGATGGGAGATCACTCCTACTACAGCCTAGTAGAGAAGAAGAGAGAGAAAGAAGTGTAGAGAATGGAGAAATGAAGGTGTTTCTGTGCAACCTTACCAACGACCATCGCCCCAAATCCTTTAAGAAAGTGTGTTTAGGTACTTCAAGTTCATTAATTAATAGCTACTCCATGAGTAGCTAAATACCCTATGTGTTGGGGATGTGGAAAAATGAATGTTTTAATTTATCAATTGTGATGCTGTAATTGTATTGTTAACCTTTTCTACATCATAATTCTTTATTAACCCTTTCCAAATATCTCTAGAAGTCTCGTATATAACCAAGAACTTGATTTATAGGGATCCTTTAAGGAATTATGGTTAAAAACATCCATGATCATTGGGTGTTTCAATCATCTCAAATGGTATGTGATTAATATAAATTAAGTGAAATAAATTTCTAGACCAATGAAATTGACTTCCATTGATTTAAACAAAACATACCAGACCAAGGGGGTTCTGTTACATAATTAATCTTAGAGATTTGAATTATAATGAACAACACAACCTCATATGACAATTGATTTAATAACAACTTCTTGAACACCACATCTCGATGAATTTCCCTCCATATTTGATTCAAAACCAAATTCTCATGCTTTTTATATCCTTAAATAAATTTTCTATGAAATTATAATCCAATCACCTTTTCATAAAAACATAAAAAAACTCAGCTTTAAATTTTAGTAAAATTTGTTTAATCAAGTACAAATAGATAATCAAGACAAAAATAAATCCTTTTCCTTGTGGTTATACCCCTTACTGGTACTATACGCATTAGGGTAATACAATTTGGATAGCCGAAGATAACACTTTGGCATAAACAACTTCCAAATTTTGATGTTGTTTCTAGGGAGACAGTAGTTAATATTTTTTGTTTAAATTTAATTTGTATCAAATTAAGTAAAATTTAAAATTAAGAATTCCCAAAAATCTATTTTCTAATCCCATTTCTATTTATCTTTATTCATCCTCATTTATGCTTAGTGTGTTTAGTGTGGTGTAGGTTCATATGTATATGATAGGCCACCACACTAATTCCAAAATCACTGACTCATAGGAACTTCTCCTTATTGACCCAAAAATTGAACATATTATTTTTCAGGGAAAACATAGCCATTGTGGACAATCACAACCATAACAATCCCATGGCGCATAATGAATAGGGAGATTCAACTATTGTCTAAGGAAATGGACATCTACTTGGCCTAAAGGAAAACCAGAACAAGCAAGCTCCAGCTGCTTCAGGATATCGACTGTAATAGCACCAACAGTTCCAACCAGATCAAATTCCATACCTACAGCCTGGTCAGGAGCCGTAATTCACCCCTTATGAGCAACAATATATGCCTCCTCCATTCCCTCAACAGCCACCTACACGATGTACTCTCATGGAGTACGACCTTCTATCTATTCATAGAGATGACATAGGCATCGTCCATCCACTAGTGCAGGCCCAACACTACATGATCAAGCCTGGTATCATTAAACTGATCCAAAACACAATTATGTTTGGTAGCCTGCCAAGATAAGACCTCAATTCCCATCTATCCAATTTTATGGAGTTCAGTGCCATGTTCCGCTACCACGGAGTGTCCCCAGATTCCATTTTCATTCACCTCTTACCCTTCTCTTTAAGGGGTAAGGTGAAATACTGGATAAAAGGTTTACTGTAGTGATATATCCTCACCTGGTAGGAGCTATCTAAGGCATTTCTGTCAAAATATTTCCCACCCTTGAAGATGATGACCGTGCAGAACGAAATACAAAACTTCCAGCAGCACGACTCAGAGTCGTTGTATGAGTCATTGGAACATTTCAAGGAGATGCTGCAGAAATTCCCACACCACAAATTCCCACACTAGATGTAGGTCCAGTCCTTCTACAAAGGACTGAAGACGAACACAATGTCCATGTTGGATGCAGTAGCTTGGGGTATAGTTATGAGTAATTTCCCCAAAGTTATTTTTGAAATACTAGAATACTTTTATGCCAATAACTTCCAATGGGATTTTGAGAGGGGTACACAAAAATGTGGTATGCACAATGTAGATTCCCCTACTATTATTGTTTCCCAGTTAGACGCTGTGTCCCAAAAGATCGATGTAATAAATCTGAAGGGTGCATCCCATGTACATGTGGTGAACCATCCAACATGTATCAAATGTGGGGATAACCAAATCATAAGAGAAATCATGGGACCTATAGTCGACCCTTCTACAAGTGAGGTGAGCTATATTTCTCAGAACCGAGGGCCGAACTAATATCAGTAGTACAAGAACCCGGCATGACGTGATCACCAGAACATAGGCTGGTACCAATAGTAGCAGAATCCTCAGCCCCAATGACCGACGGGCTACAGTCAGCCCCAGTATCAGAGCCAGTACCCAAGAAAACAGCAGCCCCAGTAGGGATCCTACCAACAGAAAGGGTATCAAAACCCACACCCACAACAACTGTGGTAGCCACCGTCTCCACCAGATGCATAACCACCTCAGTAGGAGAATACCTCAAGGTTAGAGGATTCTATGATCAAGTTCATATCTATTGATCAGACCAGATTCTAGAATCAGGAGGCATCCATTTTCAACTTGGAGAACCAACATGGATTGCTGGTGAACCAACTATCAGGGAGGCAGCCTAGTACACCACCCGATAACACAGAGAAGAACCTGAGGGAGGAGGCCCATGCTATTACACAATAGAGTGAAAAGGAGATATAATACAGGAATCCATCACAACTCAGTGCACCTACACTCCTTGATGGTGATGAAGGTACAGTTGCAGACACCTCCTCATCCAAAGGCCCCCCAAAAAAGGCCCCACAGGGTAAAATAAAGGAGGTTATCAAACCCTTTAAACCTGACTTACCCTTCCCAGAGAAGATGAAGCAGAGAAAGCTGGACCAACAGTTCAGAAAATTTATGGATGTTTCCAGGAAGCTGCACATCAACATTCAATGTTTAGAGGAACTAACATAGATGCCCACATATGAAAAATTTATCAAGGTGACCCTCTCAAACTAAAGAAATATGGAGGATCTAGGCACCATTTCACTATCTCAGGAGTGGTTAGTGGTTGTACAACATTTAATTCCTCCCAAGCTCCAGGATCCTTGTATCTTTACTATCCCATGCACTACTGGACCATGTGAGTTTGGGAAGTCGCTCTACAACTTAGGGGCTAGTGTAAAACACATTCCCTTAGGAGTTTTTAAGAATCTAGGGCTCAAAAATTTGAATCCTACCTGAGTAGCCCTTCAGCTTTCCAACAGATCCATCAAATATCTGAAGGGGCTACTGGAGGACATACTGTTAATAGGGGATATGGTAATCCTCTCCACAGATTTCATCATCCTCAACATGGAAGAATACCAAGAAGATATTCTCATGGAATTGAAATAATTTAATATAATGTTAAACCTATAGATGCGACGAGAAAGCAAGATTTTGAAGAAAAAATGTTTTAAAGTTTAAGAAGTTTTTATATGATAATTCAATATGAAAATGATTTAAATGGGATAAATTTTATTAATAGATATATAATTTATCTTTTTTTACGTTAAGAAACATATTTAAATTATTTTTATATTTTAAAATTATTTAAAATAAATGAAAATTCTTAATAAAAAGAGTATATTTCACAATTCACTAAAGAATTTATCTTTCCATAAAATTCTCAAAATTACACTTCAAGATAATTTTAAAATGTTGCATTAAAAAATTAATATTATTTTTTAAAATAATGTTTTTAAAATCTGTAAAAATTGTTTTTATTATTTTTCCAGAAAATTAAATATAATCATTTTTTTAGAAAAAAGTATTTTTGAAACATTTAAATACCTTTCTTAAATTTTAGTATCTTCTATAAATTTTTTATATTTATATAAAACCATTATATATGATATTTATAAATTATTTATTAATATTCATAACATTTTTTTTTGATAAATAGGTTATAATGGCTGTGTTTAAATAATAATATTAATAATATATTATGGTTTGTTAAAACTTAGTGTTGAATGTAATTCTAGATAAAGGCAGTGTTACATGTAATAAAAGTCTAAATGGGTGATTCATGTACAACAAGATATCAATTAAATTTATGTTATTCCTAAAATAATAATTATTAAAATATCGTGGTGTTATAAGTTCCACTAATATAGGTCGAGAGGGGGAATTATTCACACAATGTGACTAGGACTTATACATAATCCACTTGGGGTGTTATTAGATCTATAAGAGTTTTTTACTAGTAGGGATAAGGTATCACTTTTGAGAAGGAATTCCAGGATTATATGAATTCTACATAATACATACTTAAATGTAGAGAATATTTTCATTCTATTTTCTATTTGAGATGATGGATCCTTATTATCAAGGGGGTACTGGTAACACCCTGTTACCCCTTTCCATTATTTATCATCTCTATTCTCATTTCCATATTTTATTGGGTTAGTTTTGATTTCCAACTATGAAGATACTTTTTTAGGTAAAATGAATTAAATTTTATTGATGTATATTTTTCATAATTAATGGAGTTTAGGTATAAATGTTTTGAAGGCTTTGCGGGGTTCTCCCAGATTTTGGAGAACACTGGTGATGGGTTGGCGTTCTATGTAGAATATGAATAGATTTCTATTGGTGGTTGATTTCATGTCATTAATGGGTTACACATCATGTATTTTTTACTAGGAATATACCGTGAATTGGAGCATATCATGAAATTTTTACACGTCATGAGACCATGTCACATTATGAAATTGTTGATTAGAGTTATTTTAAATCCGAAAGTGATGAATTTTTTACCACATCATTATAATTAAGAAATTCATGTTATTAAAGGGTTTCATTTCGTTAATGTTTTGGTATTATTTATTTTTTACAGAACTACATGGATGAATAATTGATCACCCTCCATACAGAATTATCTCTAGAAACCTAGGAGATCTCCCAGGTAATTTTACTAATATCCATTCCTTCAATATCATTCATTCTGTAATTGATCATCATGGAATATTCATTGTTTCACTTTGAGTAAGTGAACAGTTCTACTTATTTATTTTCGTTGATCACAGTAGTTGTGTTGTGAAAGGTTTATGGATTTATTAGTCTTGTAATAATAATTTTCTTGATCCTATATATATCTTTTATATGATCTTATACTATAGGTTGACCATCATGTTGGTTGTGGTGAAACATGTGCATTATTTGAGTCATGTTGTAATATTTCCTCTTCTCCATCTGTTTTTATTTTTCAATTGATTCTAAGATGATAGGATTGATTATTCGTCCTTTGTGGTTTCTATTGTTCTCTTCATTATTGTTGAATCCCATTTCGGTCATGTGCACCTAAATTTGAGGTAGGTGGTTTCAGTGTATCTTATGTTTGATACAATATATAACTATGGTTTTTAGAAATTATTTTTTAAATGAAATGGAATGATTTATTGATTGAATTCTTGTGTGTGTAAATGTGTTTTTTTGGAAAATATGGATTTACCCTTTATTGTGGAAAATAACAGGTATTTTTAAATCATTAAAAATGAATTTAGTAACTTTTTTTCAAAACATGGTTTTGATGAAATGGTTAGGAAAATATAGATCATGTGAAGCCTTGGAAACTTAGGTGGATGTTTTTGTAATAGGCATTTTATGTTTTATCCATTGGGGGATTCACTCATGGGATATTCCTATCCTCCCTAGTTATATTTTTATAGGGTCTTGTTAGACCTGTTGGGAGGTTCACTTGATGAGGTGTTCCTTTAATATATAGTTTCAATGCATATATCAAGGTAATTTATGTACATGAATATCTATGTTTGGTTATGAGTATTCATGCTAGCCTGACCTAGTGTGATCCTTGGCATGATGTTTCCTATTTATTTGGTTTGGAATTATTTGTTATTTGAGATGATATGTGATACAATATATGGTTTACCTTCATTGATATAAATGAAAATTTGCAAAACTATTTTACCTGAATTATTTGGAACTATATAAAAATGAAAAAAAATATTAACATGATTTTGATATATAATCTATTTCACTGATTATCATGTATTTGTTCTTTGAGGTTTATCAATTTTCAAATTTTTGTATAGATAATTGATATGGAATACTTGGGTGGGATCTTACAGAGGCTCCATATATCACACCCTAGGCACCTTTTTTACATTTCATAGACCTTATTATGTATTTAAATATTGGTTAAGGAAAGGCACTATAGTGAAACGATGAGGTTTCTATCAATGATAAATAGGTACCTAATGGTAAGATGGTGGGATGTTTCCCACTCTTTCCCATGGAATATCCATTTTAGTTTTGCTAAACCTTTCCTATCAGTCCCCAGCCATAAACATTACATAATCTTGAATTAAGTTAATAACTCACATTGAGGATCATTTCAGGTTTGGAGTGTTAGATAATTAGCCCATAACTAGTACATTACATCTCAAAAATTACAATGAAAACACACCTACATAGTATCCATTTAAAAAAAATAAAAACCCCTAACTAAAAAAATAGTAATTTTCTTTTTATAAATATTCTTGAAATCTTTTTTTCTCTTTCCCTTCCTTATACCCTATGAAAAACATTTCAAAAACATGGGATGAGCATAAAAACCTCAGTAAGTGTAATAAGATAAAGAAAGAAAACATTAGTCTATCAGTACATACAAAACATATGTTCTTAAACATACCTCAAAAAATCATAAGATTTATGAATAAAACATAGAAATAATAAATCATAAAGTTAACCTGTGGAATACATAACATAATTAAATTATTTCATTCATAGCTATGTAGGGAGTTACATTTGGAATACCCATCATAGTGTATTCTATAAATTTATTAAGCGAAACATTAACATTTTCCTCTGTCACGTTACCCAATGCATTGGAGAGCTATCTGGGGCTCACCCTCCCAAGGTTTATCACAAAACCACCCGTATACATAAAAAGTTCTCAAGAACTATTATATAATCATTACACATAACAAGAATAAATGAATGATAACATTTCCACATTACAATCACAGTATTTCATTTCACGATATTGAAATAATCAATGCATTCTCAAAACCATTTTCAATACCATTTAAAACATTTAATAAAGATATTTTTCAATCAAAGTGTCCCATAGAACTTTGAAACTTTTATAGGAATTACCTTTAATGAAATCCTCACTCGTGCATACGTGCTAATTCATATCCTTTTCCATCAGAATGTAAAAGAAAACCGCACTCATGCATATGTACTAATTCACACCTCCCAAAAGTGATGTTATTTTAATTTCATCCTCAATTTATATGGATTACTAAAATATGGATAAAATGAATATATTATGATATTTAATAAATAATAATGATTATTTAATAATAATATATTTCATTCCTTCTTAACCATTCCATCCATTATAAATTTATAATGTCACCCATCTATGCGTGTGGGGGACCACCTCCCTGAAGCGATGTGATTACTTTTTTATTAACACTGTAAAAAGATGTTCATAAGAATGTAAGTAATGAATAATTATTATATTTATAAAATATTTATTATTTTAAAAAAATTATTATATAACTTTTTTATTTCTTTTCTACTCAGTTAAAAATGATAATGTCTTTTATGTGTATGTATGGACTACCTTCTCCATGAGAAAATGTGATTTATTTTTTTTGAACACCATAATGGTTAATTTTAATAGTTTATTTTATATATAAACATTATAAGTATAACATTTTTTAGAATATGGAGGTATTTGAACCTTAACCCCTTAGGTAACAGTCAATGGATTGATGTTGTTTTGAGGTTATAAACTGAAGGACCTGAAAATCTCCAATGTGTACTTAACCATTTTAGTAACTACATAAAACATGGTAATAAATGAAATAAAAGTAATAATAATAATAAAATAAAATTAAAAATGGTTATTATTAAAGTATAAAACTAATATAATATTATTATTCAATAGTTAGATAATTTATGATTCTAGATGAGACCTAACATAAGGGATTTCTAATCTAAATTTCCTTTCATCGAGACTTATTCTATCTTTAGCACTTGTTTTATTTTATGCACTATATGAACTGAATTATATATTTACTTTATTTTTCATTTACTAAAAATAATATGGTTTGTAAATCCATTTTTTTCACTTCTTTAACATCCATTTATTTCAAATGTTTCAAATGTCCCAAGGGATTTTTTCTTTAAAACATTATTTTAATTCATTCCTTACATATATTTTTCATCATTTTCCATGTTTTTTAAACGACTAAGATTTGAAATTATTTTCAATTCAAAATCTATTAAATTAAATTTAGACAACATTTATTTTTTTATAATGGTTTAAAAAGAAATATTTGTAATTCTTACTATATGAGCCAATTTGATGTTTGTTTACCAATGTATGAAATGAATATTTTTTAAACATATACAACATGAGAGGAATTTACTAGATTCTTATAATTTCATTGTTATAGAGATTATTATACATGTTTTTTTGGATTTAAAAAGTAAAATTAACTCCTATTATTTTTTTGACATTTTTAATTGTAATGATTTTTTAAACGAAATTGATATTTCTATCAATTTTTATTTGAAAATGGAAAGTACTTTAATTATGAGTTCAAATGAGTTTTTCAAGGGTTTTATGATAAAAAAGTGAATTATTATATGTTTTTCTTAATTCCAGATAGGGTAATCGATAATCAATGATGATAAAGATTGAGATCTATATAGCTCATAAAGATGGGTGATCCATATAGATCTCCATTGCATTAGGAAATAATGTAGTACTTGAAGGAAAAAATGATATATATAACTGGGTTAGTTACTCTAATGGAATTTACTGAGATTTAGTTATTCCAAAATTAGTTAATCATTATCAAACAAGGTTTATGAATATGATGGTCCAATATTATTATATTTTGCTTAGTTTTTCATGGATGTATTTTGGTTTAATGTGGTAAGGAAATTTTATTGGTGAAAGTTTTGTTTTTGAAAGTTATATTATCATGATTTACCAAATTATTTTAAGAAAACATATTGGTTATTTCTATACATTAAAATGGGTTTTAATGATTTAATTTAATAAAATATTTATTTTTACACGTGTAAATGTTTAATTTTTTTGTTAATGTTTTATTTTGAAAATTTTAAATTTCATTAGGGGTTTTCATTCTTTTCAATATACTAACATTATTCCTTTATATTCAATTCCCATAATAAGTAGTGGTTTTCAAATCCCACATGTTCAAATTTCATTCATAGGATATGAGGATGAGTATAAATTTTTTAAATGTCAAGATTTCTACTATAGTGACTCTTAATAAAGAAAAGTATTTTTTTAATGTAATGGGGTTACAAAAATATGGCATTGTTTTTTTTAGAAAAATTTACACTGTGTGAAGGTGTCCAATTTTTGGTGTAATGTTTTACATAATTCTATAAAATTATAAACTAAAATTATCATGGAAATATAAAAAAGTGAAAATATTATTGTAAATCATGTAATTATAGGTATACTATGGTACATGTCATTATAGTTTGTATTAGGGGAAATTTTTAAATACAATTAATGGTTTGGATAATGAAAGAAGAGACATAAAATAGAATCTAATTTGTCATCATTTTATCTTGATTTTATGTTTTAATACTTCCATATTGAGTCATCTAATCCATGTCAGTTATGAATGGGTTTTGATAGATGAAACATGGTTGTTGAATTGGGATAGAATCACTAAAATAGTAAACTTTCGATTCCAAAACCTATAATGGTTGGAAAAGATATGTTTTTGGCATTGTTAACTCTGTTGGAAGAATATATTCTTGATTTAAATATTAAAAGAGAGTGTCCTAATTCTCTATATAGGATTATATCTATAGTGGATCATTTCATGAAACCATGCCCTTTGAATTATGGTGGATTTTCAAACCCAGTGATAGGTTAAGAATAGATAAATGAATTAAACAATATATTTTCAGTATTGGGATGTAAAAAACATAAAAACATAACTCTTCCTATTTATCATTCTGAAGGTGACACATATTTATGGTGATATCTGATTAATAAAACAAATAAATAATATGAGATTTATTTAAAAGAGTGTGTGTTTTTTAATGGTGATTTTAATTAGCGGTATTTTCTAAATTTTAGTTAACATGGAATGAAAATAAAATTTCTTGAGATGAGGAAAAAGGAATATGACTCTTTGGGTACTTATGAAATTTATTTTCTAGATTGGTCAGGTGTGCACCAAATTTTATGATAGAACATGAAAGTAAAATTGATAGGTTTTACATAGTTTAGAAACTATGTTTTTGAATAATAATACCCTCCCTTGAATTTAATTATTGATAAGATGTTATTCATTAATTTTAGAATGTTGAGATATATTTTTAGATAACTATGTAGTTAATGACAACAAGGGTAAAAAGTGTATGAGGTAGTATGGAATAGAGAATACTGCAAGCTATAAATATAAAGGTAATCCCCCACCCTCAATGTTATAAATACGGTAGAATGAATTTTAAAGAATATTTGATAGGTCCAAGGATGTTCTTACAATGTTGTAAACTTAGTAATTTATCTCTTGGCTATAAGAAATAGAGTTTTGATAAAAAATTTAATAGGTTACCAAATAATCAGCTAGTAGTAATGCCTTTTAAAATAACGAGCTTAAAAATTATGTTAGCACTTTTCCAAATTAAGTTACTCATGTTTGGAATCATTAAGATTAGAAACATAAAGTTTGAAAGTAGTTTTCTATAACTATGGTAGATGCGAGAGCTTTAAATAAAGTGATGACATGTACATTAATTTTTTATTCTGATTGTTCTAATGAATTTTTTTATTTGTGATCCACACAATCCTTTATTCTTTGAAATTTTTTAGTTAAAATGGAAGTACCATATTAAGAAATGAAGTCATAACATATTGTAAAAAATCATGCAGGTAGTATAAAAGAATTAATAATTTATAAAAATATTCTTCTTATCATATGTAAAATATTTTTTCCAAATCAACTTTTTTATATTTCTATTACAAAATTTTATACAATTCAAGGTATAGATTTAATTATTGTTAACAAGAAAAAATATATTCTAGATATAATGAACTTATTTTTCAAAATGATTTTCAGATTGTATATAATAATGAATTCATACCTTTGATAATATATCATGAATTCAAGGAACTGATTGAATATGTAATTAAATTTTTTCTTGAACAAATTATTCTAAATTAAGAAACTATTAAAATTAGTTATGTGGTAGTGGTAAGTGAATATCTATATGTATTTCATGATAATTTTCTAGGTGTTTGTTTCTTACAAGGAGGTTGAATTTATTGTTGACTTTGTGAATGATTCTAAACCACTTTCAAAATACCCTTATGAATTTTCTCCTATTGAAATTTGGTAATTTTAAAATAAATTAAATAAGTTTTTGGATAAGGGATTCAGTCAACATTTACCTTCAACTAGGGATTCTCTTATTGTTTTTTTCAAACAAATTATGGTTATATGAGACTTTTAATTGATTTTATAGAACTAAATAACATTAATGTTAGGAATAAGTAACCATTGACTCATATCTACGACTTATTTGATCAAATCTAGAGTGGTTAGAATTTTTAAAATATTGATCTCATGTAGGGGTACCACCAACTGAAAGTGAAGATGCATACATTCCAATGATGGGTTTTATACTTGTCATGGGGATTATGAGTTCTTGGCTATGTCTTTTAGGTAAAATGATTAACCCACTATATTCATGGGTCTCATGAATATAGTTTCCCATGAGTATTTTGAAAAATATGTGGTTGGTTTCATATATTATGTTCTAGTATATTCTAAAAGATATGGGGAACATGAGAAACAAGTATGTATTTTGATTAAAATCTTAAAAGAAAAATTATTTAATGGAAAATTAAATAAATGTGAATTTTTGGTTAAATATATTTTAGTCCTTGGGAATATTGCACTAAATTTGTAATAACTATATATTCTTATAAAACTAAAATATAGGAGGGGTTTAAAAGTCCTATAAATGTAACTTAGATTCAAAATTTTCATTTATTAATGGGTTACTATAGATTATTTTTTTAAAACATTTTTTGGTTATCTGGATAACTTACTAAGTAAACTTGAAAAGGGGATATATTCATCTATAAAAAATAAAGTGATGATTGTTTCAAAAAATTGAAAATAAATCTAGATAATCATATAGTGTTAGCCTTACCCATAATAAATGAAGAATTTTCTATTTATAATGCTACTTCTTTGACGGTCCATGGTTGTTTATAAAATTAATAAGATTATGTAATTTCTATGACTAAAATTAATTAAAACACTATCAAAAGAATAATAATTCTCATGCCCTTGATAATACAATAATTATTATTTATTTTAAAAGATAGTGGCATTATTTATATGTAGTAAAATATAAAATATATACTATACATAACATTTTAAAGTATATATTCATTAAAAAATGGTTGAACATGAGGAAAAGAAGAAGATTGGTACTTTTAAAGGATTATGGCTTAATTATTCACTATTATCTAGGAAAATAAAACAAGGTAGTCAATCCCTTGATTTGAAAATACATTGTATCATTAACCATGTTATGTTAGGAACATAATATTTCAATTAATTATTTTATGAAAGATGGCCTAGAAATTATACATGCTGGAACTCCCTCTCTTTGGGTTCATTTGTTAGTTTAGTCATCATTGATAGATACAATTAAGCAAAGCACATAAGGGATACAGAGATGTGAAAGAAATATAGGAATTGGTAAAGAAGTGCCATTTTCTTGAATTTTACACCTAAAGAGATGGTTTGAAAATATTTGGAATGATTTTTTACATGAAAAGTTATTCTGAATTTACAAATAATTTATAAAATAAATCACATATCCCAATATTTTCAATTTATCCTAGAAGAACTATGATGTAAATAGACTTTTGGAATATTATTTGTGGGGTGGAATGATGAATTATATTTTTGATTTCAATTATGAAATGCTAGACTTGTCAATAAGTTAAATATAATTGAATAGTACCAAAGGGGATACTACATCCTTTTAAAATTACTTAATTGAAATAGGAGAATATATCCATGTATTTCATGGTGGTATTACCAAATAAATCTCAAGTTAATGATGGAATTTGGGTTATTAATGATATTTTTTATAAATTAATGCATTTCTTTCTATTTGAGATTCTTTTTTGTTAGATAAAATTACAATGATATATCATAAATAAATAGTTAGATTATATCTAGTCCCTATCTCTATTGTATTTTATTTTGAACCCCAATATTCCTCAAACATTCAGAAAGGACATCATAATTCCTTGGCTATTGAACTATATTTTAATACAATATTTCATTCTCAATATGATGAATAAGAAGAATGAAAAATTTAGACTTTAGAAGTTATTTTTCATGATTTATATTTTTATTATCAGGGAATTTTTGATAAAAAAACATTTTTTTTGAAATTTTTATAAAAAAAGTTTTCATTCCAATATATAGATGTCTCATTTTGGGGAATTTTCTAGAAATCAGTGTTGATATCCAATATATTAGGATGAATTCGACGAAAGGTAGTTAAGAGGATTAGAATTGTTTAATGAGATAGTGAAGAGGGATAAGATGATTTCACACTATATGATGGAATTTTATATTAGATATAAGAGTTATGCATTACACTATAAGAAATACATTTCATTTGGCATATGAAATCATGTTTTTATTAAACTCTCTACTATAAAAAGTATTCTGTATTTTTTAAAAAATATAAAATGATGTCTGAATTGCATTAGTCCTTATGATATTATGGATAATGTGAGTTCACTTGTTTACTATGTATCCTTATCTTAAATTTATCTCATGTTCATTATATGTTTAATGTTTATTTTCTAAATAAGTACATATTTAATGTATCCCCTATTTTGATCCCAAATGTGGTATATGTGGAAGATCATGTTTCCAATGATGAAAATATGGTTCATATTTCATGATATAACTGAGATTGTATAAAAAAAATAATTTGATTCAATTTTTAAATGTTTTACAGTATAATACATGAATTTTTAAAGAAATATGGGAATCCAAAAATTATCTGAGGGAAAAATACCCTCACTTGTTTAAGTAATGGTCAAAATTACGAGGATACAATTTCATAAAGGGGGAATAATGTGAAATCCTTAGTAGTAATATAAATAAATAAATCTTATTATTTAAAAGTATTAATTTTTATGGATTTGTAATCAACATAGTTTTATAGTAGAGTTTATATAATTTTTCAATTACAAAATTAACATATTTATTTAACTAAATATGGTTTCCACATATTACATGGATTTATATAATAGTTAAATTAACTTATTTAATAAATTGAATATGATGAAATTGAGTTAATTTTTAGATTAGAAAATTCTAGTTTTACTAAGGGATAATTTTTAGTATTTTTGTGAATAATGTTTTTGGGTGAATAATGACAAATAATGATTTTAATTAAAATGTTATTTATTTTAAGTTATTTTAAATGTTTTATTTTATTTTTGATTGGTTTTAAAGTTATATTACTGTAATTTTACAAAATATAATCAAATTAGATACATAATAATCTTAATTAAACTTTACTTTTATATAAAATTAGTATTTTTCATAAAAATGTGATTTTTCTAAAAACTATTTTCATTACTGTTGGTGAAATTATTTTAATATTAATTTCTGTAACTTGTAAAAACTGAATATTTAAAAATTGGTTACAAATTTTTAATAATTTTTTATACATTTTATAATATATTTGATTTTATTTTTGGTCATTATTAATTGTTTCCGTGGAAAAAATTAGATGTCATTATAACTATTAGAACAAGTTAATTATGGTAAAAACTAAGTGAAAGGGACAAGAATTATTATTTTATTTATTATTGGATGATGTCATTTATACCCTTATCACCTTATCTTCTAAGTTATAGAGTTTTAGATCCACTATTCAATTATTAGGAGTTTATATTATTTTAAAACCATGAAAAATTACATATGTGTCACTCCCATAACTTATAAATTAGAAACTACTCTCTTTAATTGATCACACACTTTGAGACTTTTATATATATAAAAATATTCCTAAATACCGAATAAATATTTCTCCCCACTTTATATAGTTCGTGGTATTTAAAAAAGACCATCCTAATAAGGATTAAGGTGTAACCCAAGACAGTTTTTCTAATGAATATGTATAATTCCTAACCGAGTGTTTCATGTTTATTTCTCCCCTACCTCCATAAAATATTTTATGTGACTGATTTGTGTATACATTTTTGTACATTTTATCATGTTTTTAATACATGTTTTCACCAGATAAAAGTTATTTTGGAGATAAAATGTTGTAATTTAGTGATCATAATCATTTTCAGGTATTTCTATGACAAATACAGAAATAGGGTGAAAGTTGATAAAAAATTAAAAACTACACACCGTGTAGTTTCAGATACACACTGTGTACCTGAACCCCTACACCAATTGACCAGGACAACTACATTCCCACGTTACTAGAATCTTGTACATGCCGTGTACATAATATACACGCCATGTATCCTCATCTAGAAGCGGTTGGTGGATGAGAAGAATTCTACACGCCCATGTTGTTGGATGACCTTTATACGTCGTGCCGACCAGTCTACACACCGTGTGGACCTTCAAGAAGTGGTTGGTGGCCGATTAATGAGAGAACACTTTTTGTATAGTGGAGCTACACACCGTGTACCTACACCTACTAGGCGGCACCGTGTTCCATGTCAAAGTGGGCGGGTTAGGCCACCCACCAGCGTAGAATATGATGGAAAAGTGCGTTGACAAGAGTACACACCAGGTACATTATGGTACACATCGTGTAAAGACCCCGAAATTTCAAGGAAAATTTTTTCTTAATTTTCTTTGGAATTTTACAAGAACGCAGTTTTTGATGGCGCCTGATTCCGAGGCCTGGTTTGCACAGAATCATTTTCCGAAGATTGGCTCAGGTACGTTCAGTGAATGAACGAGCGGGAATTCCTATCTTTTGAACCGGTGCTCAGAATCGAATTCCGAGGGCACCGATGGAACCGTAGCACCGGTAATTCCTCAGGAAGTCCACTTTCGAAGTTGCGTTTACACGCGGTAAGATGTTGGAATTTGTGGAAGTTGAAATAAAAATTAAACTACACTTTTTATTTTAACTAAGTGGTTTAGGCTTTTGGTGGAAGTTGGGTTACTACCCAACTTCCCAATGGAGGTTATGAAGGTGGTGGGGCCCACACGAACCCTACCCCTTCACCTTCCCTAACCTTCCATAAATCGTCACATTCTTTAACCCCACTCAACTCACATTTAATATTTGACAACTTATGTTTAATAACTTATGTTATTAATTAAGTGAGTTAAGTGTGGTTATTTGAATTTTAAACTATTGAAATTCAAATATTTGTTATGTTAATAAAATAAGAGGTAATCTAATTTTATTTAGGGGTTAGAACCTTTGTTTCTTGAAAGGTTTGGGTAGAAAAGCTAAGGAAATCTAGTGTTCTTCATCTTCTTTGTCGAAGAACACGAAGAACGCGAAGAACAAATCAAACTCCATCGAAGAACGCCATGTCCTAGGAGACCGACTACGCGATGCCTTTTACCGCGACGGTTCTTCCCCGACATCTTCTTCCGCAATGTCTCTTTCCGCGACGAATCCTCATTCGACGAACCTCTGTTCAAGCTCGCACGAGGTAGGGGGTTTACGTGATTTTTCCTTACGAGATTCTCTTCCGTCTTTTATCTGCGATATTTGGACCGTACGATATCAGTTAACAAGAGGAGGCTGGACCACACAAACACGGCCGTCCCCTTCCCCTTTTGTTTTACTTGTTGTTGTAGATCTAATGAAATTGACGCGGTGCTGTCCCACCGCACGGGATCGAGCGACAAGAATGGGCGACGTCGTCACGCCGCGTATTCAAATTTTAAACTCTCGTGTGTGGGTTTTTGATTGCAAGGCATTCGTATAATTTATTTTGGATAAATTATACCCCTGTTAAGGATTAAAATCATGTGTTTATTATTAGCCAATTGATAACACCTAACACGGAGGACGCGGGCCGAACAAACACGGCCCGACAACCCTCCGCAGCTTGTTTATCGATGTGCGGATCAACGGACGATGAACAAGCAGACCGCTATGGCATTTGAATCCCTTCTTAGTGAAGGTTGGGTCCTGGGAGGTCCGTTGGCGAAGACGACATGAGAAACAGACCACGGGAGCGCATCCGGTGGTCCGTGGAAGGCGGGGGCGGCGCGCCGCCGGAAGGACGGCGGCGGCGGTTCGCCGCCGGCTTCAATCAGCGGCGAGGGGGGGAATCCGGGCACCCCGCCCATGGCTTCCGCCCGGCTGTACTGGCCGGCCGAGCTAGGTCGGGCCCAGCCAGGTCAGACCCGGGCCGGGTCGGGTTGACCCGGTTCGGGCCGACCCAGGGGGGTCGGGCCGGGTCGGTCCGGGCCCAGACCCCCCGTTTTCGGACACTTTTTGGTATTTTCCCATATCTTGGGATACAGACCTTCGATCGATGCACCGTCAGTTGAGTAGAGCTCCTTGGAACGAAACGGTCGTTTCGGTATATCACACTCAAGGTTTCGGATCACTTTGAGTTCGGCCGGGTTGGTTCGTACAAGAAACCAACCAGGCCCTCGGAGCGGAAACACTTATATCATGAGCTCCGGACGTCCGATTGACGTGACGTCAACTTTGATGGATTCCTATAAGTGAGACAGATCTTTTGGCTTCCTCCGCTCGAGGTTTGGATTCCTTCGGAGTGTGGTCGGATTGGTTCGCTCACGAAACCAACTGGGTCCCTGGAACGAAAAAGCCAATAACTCACAGACTGTGCGTCCGATTGACGCGCCGTCTGTCTCGTTGAATTTATCTTAATGAGACGTAACTTTTGGCACACTTCTCCTGAGTTTTGGTTGCTGTTGGATAGTGGCTTGGTTGGATTGTACCCAAAATCCAACCGGGCCCTTAGAACGGAAAAGCTGTTATCTTTCAGACCAGACGTCCATTTGACGAACTGTCAGTGGCGATGGTGGTCACGTTGAAAAATGGTCCCTATGAGTATACCCTATGAGAGTTCGGGTTATAGTTGAGATACGTCCGGATTGGTTCGCACACGAAACCAACCAGGCCACTAGGACGAAAAGGCTAACAACTCACAGACCGGGCGTCCGATTGACGCGTCGTCTGTTGCGTTGAGACCCCTATGACGAGCCGGTCCTTTGAGATACTTTTTCATGGGACATTGAGATACTTGGAGTATCTACCTGTTGCTCGTGGAGCGGACTCTCTCAGAGATGAGCGTGCAGAGTACGGAGACCGTGTAGGTGACTGAGACCTGATGACTGCTTGACCGACTCGACTTGGAGTGAGTCGACTAGACCAGTGGACGGAGCACTACTTTGTGAGGTGCAGATCCATGGAGGATAGACCACTACCTATGTGACAGTGCAGACACACATTACTCATCCGGAGAGTACCTCAGCAGGCTACTAGGGGGTGTGCACTATTGTGTTTGGGTGACATACCCAGCGGGAAGCACTAATGTGATTGAGTGGCTGACCCGTGGTACTCGACAGGAGGAGTACCTCAGTAGTCTTAGGTTAGTGAGCAGTACCTCGGAGTCGTGACAGGACCACTGTACACTTCAGAGACAGAGCTCTTCAGCAGTTACGGTTTCGATAATGAAAATCATGGTTTGAGCTGAGACTTAGGACCTTTGTGTTTACCTCATGATTGAGATGGGTCACTTAATAACTTAGGTATATGTATGGGCATATACCTGGGTAGTGGTTATCCATTGATTTCATGATCTTGGTGTTTTACTCATGATTGAGATGGGTTACTTGATAACTTAGGTATATGCATGAGCATATACCTAAGTAGAGGTTATCTATTGGGATCTTCTTTTTGGTTTACCTTGTTGGTTTTAGTGAGACCTTGAGGGTCTCGAGGTCCCTACTGAGTATCGTTATACTCACCCCTGCACAGGATACGCCCGCACCTCATTGTGTTGGTTGGAGACGACGGGCAGTGCTGACGGAGGCCGAGTGTTCGAGGACTGGACGGTACCAGGAGGTGGACTACATGATGAGTCAGTACCCGGAGGTGGAATTCAGGGTGAGAAGACACTCGGAGGAGGTTGACGGGCGAGAGAATTGTGGAAGTTATCTGTACCTAACTTTCAGGTAGGATCCGTGGTGGACGATCTTGGAGCTGCTCCATCTGTACCTACCCTTTAAGTAGAATTCGAGGAGGACGACCTAGGAGCTGCTTCCTTTCTTCCATCTATTTGTCTTTTTCTATTGTACTTTCGTTCAGTTGTAGTTGTACTTTCAGTTGGGTTTGTATTCTGGCCCATTTACTTTTCAGCACTTCCTTTTGTACTTAGTGTTTTACTTCCGCTTGTACTCTGTGGTGTTTTTTTACTTTTATAAAGGAAATGCCTTCCTAGTTATCAGGATTTACACCTTTGGTGCTAGTCACCAGCCCCTGTCCTATGGAAGGCGGGCTTGGGGTAGTCACGGAACAGGCCCCGAGGACGGGTCGTGAAAAATTGGTATCAGAGGAGTCAGTTCTACCGCAGAACTTATAACTCTGATATTTTCATTCTGTGAAGCAATAGTGTTAAGGGTACCAAGTGTGGTCTTCAGTTCAGGGAGTCTAGTGTTGGTGCGGGCGGCCGACCTATCCATACACCAGGACCCTGACAACTGAATTCCGACTTTGTGTACGAAAACACTGATTGCGTGTGTGTTTCCAGAAGTTTTTAAATGTCAGCTCAAACCAGGTCAGCTCACCAGGTATAAACGTTTGACCGTGTCACGTTGTTTCATTCAAGATTCCTTTTCTCAGATGACTAGCTAGAGCCCATAGGGATGTGCGTACTTACAACTTGTCGAGCGACGAAGGTTAGGTTCAGGGCCCTCTTGTAGTTGAGGCACCAGCGGAGGCACCAGCGGTACTACCATATGTTGGGCCACCGATGGCACCATCCCCAGCAGTAGGCGATTCACGCCACTTGAGTGAACTGTACGAGTTCCAGAGCTAGAGGCCACCCAGGTTATGGGGAGAGACGGACCCGCAGGCGGCTGAGGATTAGCTGGAGGCTGTGGTGAGAGTCTTCAGGCTAGTGGGGGCGCCGACAGACTTCATGGTGATCTTTGCTGCCAGCCTTCTTCAGGCAGCAGCAGGCTGGTGGTGGAGCCACTTGTTCCAGTTTTGCGATGGGATGACCTTTACATGGGAAGACTTCGAGACCTTCTTCATTGTGGAGTTTGTGCCAGTAGCTCTACACCCCAAGCATGTACAGGAGATTCTGCCTTTGCCGTGTGTTTTTCGATCAGTAGCCGAGTCATCTGTGGGCAGTAGACAGACGATACAGAGGTCCAGGAGGACCAGACCAGCAGTTGGGTGATCTCGGGTTTTAGGATCGGTGGTGTGGGGCACCCGGGGTGGGGAAAGAGCTAGTCGTGCCAGAAGCAGACAGTGTTACTCATGTGGTGGAAAGGGTCACCTGGCACATGATTGTCCGACTCCTCGTACAGTTGATCAGCTGCTGTTGGAGGAGCCACCGAGACAGAAGCAGCGGCTAGTGCTTGAGCAACAGCCGAGCAGTGGACAAGCCAGTAGAGCTCCTGGAGCAGGTGGACAGGAGTGGAACTAGTGGATACGTCCCTTGTACTTCTAGTTCCATGTTGCTATTGTATTCATGTCTTTGTACTATGAGCTGCAATAATAAAAAGACACTTATCATTGTTTGCTTTCCTGTCCTTTTGTTTGGTTGATACTGAGTGGTCCCGGTTAAAACTGTTGACTTGACCCTCACTTTCGAGATTTCTATTGGAGGATACCCAGTGACCTCACACTGATGCTGATAGTGTGACTCGACCCTTGGAGGCGAGAGTGACAGTTGGATCTCCTGGTAGTGACGTCGAGGCCTTACGACGTCATGCATGGAATGAATGCATCATTCATGTTGGGATTGACTGTATTAGGCAATGGCTGTGGATCATACAGGTAATGAGAATGAGTTTCTCTTTTCGGAAAAGGAGAAATTTTAGTAGCTCTTTCAGATCATATGAAAAGAAGGTTGAGATCATCCAGGAGCGGATGAAGACTGCACAGTGCAGTAAGAAACAGGAAACCGGATCCAGTCTTAGAGACTCGAGCGTGTTAAATGTTTAATGAAGAGGAAGCTTTAAGGAGAGATGAGTTTGCGGAGCAGCAGATGTGGAGGCAGAGCTAGGAGAGCTGCATGAGGTGGTGTACATCTTAACATTCTACAACCACCCGCCTTAGTTATCCCCGCCATGCTCAGGGAGATGGAGGGCGGAGGAAGATTGCAGCTGCATGCGGTCAAGGAGTGTGACCCAATGGCTCTAAAAATGATTCAAGGGACAGTCTGGGTCCACTAATAACTACTGTAGTAACAGACGTCGACATGAACCATTCCTTGCTTTCGCAAATCTTATTCCAGACCTAGAGTTTCCGGAAGCCGTGGACTTGACCCTCACGTCTGGAGATACCTTGGGAGGATACTCGATAATCACACTTACGCCGACGGTGTGGTCAGACCCTCGAGGCGAGAGTTTTAGTTTGAATCTCTTGGTGGCAGCGTCGAGGCCTTACGACGTTAGTTTGAGTATGGAATGGGCAATAACTGTTCATACTCAAATTGACGGTTTTAGGCAAACGTCGGGATGTGTTTTTCTTGGTCGGAGAAAAGGAAACCCCAGGCATCATAGGATAAACTCTTTCACAGGAGGGTGAGACCGATCAATATTGAGTTGTTCAACCATACCCTCATGGCAGTAGTCATTTGAGTTTCAGTTCTAACAGGAATCGGAGACCTCTAGAGTTTGAGGATGATGATCACGTCCTTATACGGGTCTCACCTCCACGAGGTTCACAGAGATGTGGCTAGGGCGGTAAGTTATCTCTGAGGTTCAACGGACCTTTCTAGGTCCTCAGCTGGGTAGGCGAGGTGGTTTACCGCTTGACCCATCCACCTCAGTTGCACCAGGTGCACAACGTTTTCCAGGTATCTCAACTGAAGAGATACCCGCTCGACCCTTCGCATATCATTGACCATGAGGAGCAGGACGATGGTGATGGGGTTACTTCCACGAAGGATCCATTAGGGATCGAGGATCGACATGAGTGGATCCTACAAGGACGGTCGATTCCTCGGGTGCGCTTTCTTTGGCAGTACGGAATCTCCAGGTAAGCACATGGGAGCGGAAGACTCATGTGCGTGCTCAATACAGCTTTTGTGACCCTAGTTTGTGTTGAAGCTTTACGGGGACGTAAAGCCCTGCGGTGGAAGTAATTTAAAGACCCGGAAATTTCAAGGAAAATATTTTCTTAATTTTCTTTGGAATTTTACAAGAACCCAGTTTCTGACAACGCCTGATTCCGAGGCCCGGTGTGCCCGGAATCATTATCCGAAATTTGGCTCGGGTACGTTTAGTGAACGAACGAGCGGGAATTCCTATCTTTTGAACCGGTGCTCAGAATCGAATTCCGAGGGCACCGATGGAACCGTAGCGCTAGTAATTGCTTAGGAACGCCACTTCCGAAGTTGCGTTTACACGCGGTACATTGTTGAAATTTGTGGAAGTTGAAATAAAAATTAAACCACAATTTTTATTTTAACTAAGTGGTTTAGGCATTGGGTGGAAGTTGGGTTACTACCCAACTTCCCAACAGAGGTTATAAAGGTGGTGGGTCCCACACTAACCCTACCCCTTCACCTTACCTAACCTTCCATAACTCTTCACATTCTTTAACCCCCATCAACTCACATTTAATATTTGACAACTTAAGTATAATAACTTATGTTATTAATTAAGTGAGTTAAGTGTGGTTATTTGAATTTTAAACTCTTGAAATTCAAATATTTGTTATGTTAATAAAATAATAGGTAAGATTATTTTATTTTGGGGTTGGAACCTTTGTTGATTGAAAGTTTTGGGGAGAAAAGATAAGGAAAGCTAGAGTTCTTCATCTTCTTCGTCGAAGAACACGAAGAACGCATCGAACTCCGTCGAATAACGCCGAGTCCTCGGAGACCGACTACGCGACGTCTTTTACAGCGACGGTTCTTCCGCGACGTCTTCTTCCGCGACTTCTCTTTCCGTGACGAATCCTCGTTCGAAGAACCTCTGTTCATGATCGCACGAGGTAGGGGGTTTACGTGATTTTTTCTTACGTGATTCTCTTCCGTCTTATATCCGCGATATTTGGACCGCATGATATCGGTTTACTGGAGGAGGCCGGACCACACAAACATGGCCGTCCCCCTCCCTTTTTGTTTTTCTTGTTGTTGCAGATCGAATGAAATTGACGTGGTGCCATCACACCGCGCGGGATCGGGCGACAAGAATGCGCGACGTCGTCACGCCGCGTATTCAAATTTTAAACTCTCGTGCGTGGGTTTTTGATTGCAAGGCATTCGTATAATTTATTTTGCATAAATTATACCCTCGTCAATGATTAAAATCATGTGTTTATTATTAGCCAATTGATAACACCTAACGCGGAGGACGCGGGCCAAACAAACACGGCCCGACAACCCTCCACTGCTTGTTTATCGATGTGCGGATCAACGGACGATGACGAGGTAGACCTCTATGACGTTTGAATCTTTTCGCAGTGAAGGTCGGGTGCCAGGAGGACCGTTGGCGACGACGGCAGGAGAAATGGACCCCCAGAGTGCGTCCAGTGGTCCGCGGAAGGCGGGGGTGGTGCGCCTCGCCAGCGCGGCGGCACGCCGCTGGAAGGTCGGCGGCGGCGGTTCGCTGCCGGCTTCAATCAGCGGTGAGGGGGGGGGGGGGGGAATCTGCGCACCCCGCCTGGCCATGCGGGCCGAGCCGGTCGGGCCACGCCGTGCCGGCCGGGCCGGGTCAGGCCCTGCCGGGTCGGGTTGACCCGGTTCGGTCCGACCCAGGGGGGGTCGGGCCGGGTCGGTCCGGGCCCAGACCCCCCATTTTCGGACAATCTTTGGTCTTTTTCCCATATCATGGGCTACAAACCTCCGATCGACGCACCGTCAGTTGCGTATCGATCCTTGGAACGAAGCGGTCGTTTCGGTATATCACATTCAAGGTTTTGGATCACATTGTGTTCGGTCGGGTTGGTTCGTACATGAAACCAACCGGGCCCTCAGAGCGGAAACGCTTATATCTTGAGCTTCGGACGTCCGATTGACGTGCCGTCGACTTTGATGGATTCCTCTAAGTGAGACGGATCTTTTGGCTTACTCCGCTCGAGGTTTGGATGGCGTCGGAGTGTGGTCGGGTTGGTTCGCTCACAAAACCAACCGGGCCCCTGGAATGAAAAAGCCAATAACTCACAGACCGGGCGTCCGATTGACGCGCCGTCTGTCTCGTTGAATTCCTCTTGATGAGACGAAACTTTTGGCATACTTCACCCGAGTTTTGGTTGCTGTTGGATTGTGGCCGGGTTGGATTGTACCCGAAATCCAACCGAGCCCTTGGAATGGAAAAGCTGTTAACATTCAGACCAGACGTCCATTTGACGAACCGTCAGCGGCGATGGTGATCACATTGAGGAACGGTCCCTATGAGTATACCCTATGAAAGTTAGGGGTATAGTTGAGATACGGCCGGATTGGTTCGCACACGAAACCAATCGCGCCCCTGAGACGAAAAGGCTAATAACTCATAGACCGGGCGTCCGATTGACGCGTCGTCTTTTGCGTTGAGACCCCTATGACGAGGCGGTCCTTTGAGATACTTCTTCCTGGGACATTGAGATACTTGGAGTATCGACCTGCAGCTCGTGGAGCGGACCCTCCTAGAGACGAGCATGCGGAGTACGAAGACTGTGTAGCCGACTGAGACCTGACGACTGCTTGACCGACTCGACTTGGAGTGAGTCGACTAGTCCAGTGGATGGAGAACTACTTTGTGAGCTATAGACCCATGGCGGATGGAGCACTACCTGTGTAAAAGTGCAGACCCACGGTACTCATCCAGAGAGTACCTCAGCAGGCTACTAGGGGGTGTGCACTACTGTGTTTGGGTGACATACCCCGGCGGGAAGCACTACTGTGTTTGGGTGGCTGACCCGTAGTACTCGACAGGAGGAGTACCTCAGCAGTCTCAGGTTAGTGAGCAGTACCTCAGAGTCTTGACAGGACCACTGTACACTTCAGAGACGGAGCTCTTCAACAGTTATAGTTTTGATAATGAAAATCGTGGTTTGAGCTGAGACTTATGACCTTTGTGTTTACCTCATGATTGAGATGGGTCTCTTAATAACTTAGGTATATGTATGGTCATATACATGGGTAGTGGTTATCCGATGATTTCATGATCTTGGTGTTTTCCTCATGATTGAGATGGGTTACTTGATAACTTAGGTATATGCATTAGCATATACCTAAGTATAGGTTATCTATTGAGATATTGTTTTTGGTTAACCTTTTTGGTTTTAGTGAGACCTTGAGGGTCTCGGGGTCCCTACTGAGTATCGTTATACTCACCCCTACAATGGCTATGCCCGCACCTCGTTGTGTTGGTTGCAGATGACGAGCATTGCGGACGGAGCCTGAGTGTTCGAGGATTGGACGGTACTCGGAGGTGGACTACATGACGAGTCACTACCCAGAGGTGGACTTCACAGCGAGACGACACTCGGAGGAGGTTGATGGGTGAGAGCGTTGTGGAAGCTATCTGTACCTACCCTTCTGGTAGGATCCGTGGTGGATGATCTAGGAGCTACGCCATCTGTACGTACCCTTCAGGTAGGATCTGAGGAGGAAGACCTAGGAGCTGCTTCCTTTCTTCCATCTGTTTGTCTTTTTCTATTGTACTTTCCTTCAGTTGTAGCTGTACTTTCAGTTGGGTTTGTATTCTGGCCCATTTACTTTTCAGCAATTTCTTTTGTACTTAGTGTTTTACTTCCTCTTGTACTCTCTGGTGTTTTATTTACTTTTATAAAGGCAATGCCTTCCCAGTTATTGGGATTTACGGCTTTGGTGCTAGTCGCCAGCCCCTGGCCTATGGAAGGCGAGCTTCGGGTAGTCACGGCACGGGCCCCGAGGACGGGTCGTGACACATCGTGTACTCCTAAAACCTATAAATAGGTGGTAGGACCTCCAAGTTTAGGACAAAGTTATTGATTCATTAATATTTCATTCAATTCGATGGGAGAGCACTCCTACCATGGCCTAGTAGAGAAGAAGAGAGAGAAAGAAGTGTAGAGAATGGATAAAGGAAGGTGTTTCTATGCAACCTTCCCAATGACCATTTCCCCAAATCCTTCAAGAAGTTGTGTTCAGGTACTTCAAGTTCATTAATTAATAGCTACTCCTTGAGTTACTAAATACCCTATGTGTTGGGGATGTGGAAAAATGAATGTTGTAATTTATCAATTCTGATGTTGTAATTGTATTGTTCACCTTTTCTTCATCATAATTATTTATCAAACCTTTCCAAATATCTCTAGAAGTCTCATATAGGACCAAGAACTTGATTTATAGGGATCCTTTATGGAATTATAGTTAAAAAAAACATGATCATTGGGTGTTTCAATCATCTAAAATGGTCTGCGAATAATATAAATTAAGTGAAATCAATTTCTCGACCAAAGAAATTGACTTCCATTGATTTAAACAAAACATACAAGACCAAGGGGGGTCTGTTACATAATTAATCTCAGAGATGTGAATTATAATGAATAACAAAACCTCATAAGAAAATTGATTTAATAACAACATCTTAAACTCCACATCCCGATGCATTTCCCTCTATATTTGCATCAAAACCAAATTCTCATGCTTTTTATATCCTTAAATAAATTTTCTATGAAATTATAATCCAATCACCTTTTCCTAAAAACATAAAAAACTCAGCTTTAAATTTTAGTAAACCTCATTTAATCAAGTACAAAATAGATAATCAAGACAAAAATAACTTTGTTTCCTTGTGGTTCTACCCCTTACTGGTGCTATACTCATTAGTGTAATACAATTTGGATAGTTGAAGATAACACTTTGGCATAAACAATTTCCAAATTTTGATGTTGTTTCCAGGGAGGCAGTAGTTAATCTTTTTTTTAAATTAAATCTGTATCAAATTTAGTGAAAATTAAAATTAAAAATTCCCAAAAATGTATTTTCTAATCCCATTTCTATTTATATTTATTCATCCTCATTTACACTTAGTGTGATTAGTGTGGTGCAGGTTCATGTGTATATTATAGGCCAGCACACTCATTCCAAAATCACTGAGTCATCGGAACTTCTCCTTATTGAACCAAAAATTGAACACATTATTTTTCAAGGACAACATAGCCATTATGGACGAGCACAAACATAACAATCCCATGGCGCATAATGAAGAGGGAGATTCAATAGCTGTCTAAGGAAATGGACATCTACTTGGACTAAAGGACAACCAGAACCAGCAAGCCCCAGTTGCTCCAGGTTATCGACTGTAGTAGCACCAATAGTTCCAACCAGAGCGAATGCCATACCTACAGCCTGGTCAGGAGTTTTACTTCACCCCTTATGAGCAACAATATATGTCACCTTTATTCCCTCAACATCCATCTCGATGATGTACTCTCATAGAGTACGACCTTTAATCTATTCACAGAGATGACATAGGCATCGTCCATCCACTAGTGCATGACCAACACTTCATGATCAAGCCTGCTATCATGAAACTGATCCAAAACACAATTATGTTTGGTAGCCTTCCAAGATAAGTCCCCAATTCCCATCTCTCCAATTTTCTGGATGTCAGTGACATGTTCTGCTACCACGGAGTGTCCACAGATTCCATTTTCATTCACCTCTTCCCCTTCTCTTTAAGGGATAAGGTGAAATACTGGATAAAAGGTTTGTTGTAGCGATCAATCCTCACCTGGTAGGAGCTATCTGAGTCATTTCTGTCAAAATATTTCCCACCCTTGAAAACGATGACCTTGCAGAATGAAATACACAACTTCCAGCAGCATGACTCAGAGTCGTTGTATGAGTCATTGGAACATTTCAAGGAGATGCTGCAGAAATTCCTACACCACAGATTCCCACATTGGATGAAGGTCCAGACCTTCTATGAAGGACTGACTACGAACACAATGTCCATTTTGGATGTAGTAGCTTGGGGTATAGTTATGAGGAATTTCCACAAAGTTATTTTTGAACTACTAGAATAATTGTATGCAAATAGCTTCCAATGGGATTTTGAGCGAGGCACACAAAAATGTGGTATGAACAATGTATATTCCACTACTGTGATTGTTTCCCAGTTAGACGTTGTGTCCAAAAAGATCGATGCAACAAATCTGAAGGGCACATACCATGTACATCTGGTGAACCATCCAACATATAGCAAATGTGGGGATAACCACATCATAAGAGAAATCATGGGACCTACAGTCGACCCTTATATGAGTGAGGTGAGCTATATTGCTCAAATCCAAGGGCCGAACTAATACCAGTAGTACCAGATTCCGGCATGACGTGATCACCAGAACACGGGATGGGGCCAATTGCAGCAGAATCCTCAGCCCCAATGACCGACGGGCTACAGTCAGCCCCAGTATCAAAGCCAGTACCCAAGGAAACAACAGCCCCAGCAGGGCTCTTACCAGCAGAAAGGGTATCAAAACCCTCACCCACAACAACTGTGGTAGCCATCATCTCCACCAAATGCACAACCACCTTTTCAAGAGAATACCTCAAGGTTATAGGATTCTATGAACAAGTTCATATCTACTTATCAGACCGGATTCCAGAATTAGGAGGCTTCCATTCGCAACTTGGAGAACCAACATGGATAACTGGTGAACCAACTATCAGGGAGGCAGCCTAGTACGCTACCCTGTAACACTAAGAAGAACCTGAGGGAGGAGGCCCATGCTATTACACAATAGAGTGCAAAGGTGATATAATATAAGGAACCAACACAACTCGGTGCACCTACACTCCTTGATGATGATGAAGGTACAGTTGCAGACACCTCCTCATCCAAAGGCCCCCCAAAAGAGGCCCCACAGGGTAAAGGAAAGGAGGTTATCAAACACTTCAAACCTAACTTACCCTTCCTGGAGAGGATGATGTAGAGAAATCTGAACAAATAGTACAGAAAATTCATTGAAGTGTCCAAGAATCTTCACATCAACAATCCATTTTTAGCGGAACTAACATAGATCCCCACATATGAAAAATTTATGAAGGTTACCCTCTCAAAAAAAAGAGATATGTAGGATCTAGGAACAATTTCACTATCTCAAGAGTGGCCAGTGGTTGCACAACATTCAATTTCTCCCATGCTCCAGGATCCTTGTATCTTTACTGTCCCATGCACTACTAGACCATGTGAGTTTGGGAAGGCCCTCTAAAACATAGGGGTCAATGTCATCCTCATTTATTTAAGAGTTTTTATGAATCTAGGGCTCAATAATTTGAATCCTATGTGAGTATCCCATCAGATTTCCAACAGATCCATCAAATATCTTATGGGGATACTGGAGGACGTGCTATTAATAGGGGATAGGCTAATCCTCCCCACCGATTTCATCATCCTCGACATGGAAGAATACCAAGAAGAGATTCTCATTCTGGGGAGGCCTTTCATGGCTATTGGGAGGGTATTGATCGATGTACACTAGGGGGAGTTGATTTTCACAGTAGGAAAAAAAGTCTCCTAAAATGTCCTAGAAGCTATCAATCAAGGATCATTATCATAGAATGAGGGATTCTATGCAGTAAACAGTGTGGATGATCACTTGAGTGGAAAAATAGATGATCTGGTATGTTTTCCCACCTCAAGTGACTTGGTTTTTCCGAACAATCCAGTTGATGATGCACCAGAAGACCTACAACTCCTAGAAGGCTAGGGTGGCCACTACTGTAAGCAAGCTCTTATTGCTGACATTATAGAGCGGGCAGAGGTATAACCACATGTGTCTTTGATTCTAAAGTCTCATACACTAGAATAGAAACCTCTCCCAACTTCTCTGAAGTGTGGGTATTTGGGACAACATCATAAATTTCCAGTCATACTTAGTGAAGCACTATTAGAAGAGTAGGAAGATACAACTCTGCAGGTTTTGAAGTGGAAGAAACATGCTACTAGGTGGACTATTACAGACTTAAAGGGAATCTTCACTACAATTTGTACCCAAAAGGTGTTTCTCGAAGAAGGAGAGAAACTATCTCGGCAACCATAGCGATGCCTAAAACCCCCATGAAGGAAGTTGTGAAGAAAGAGTTAATCCATTGATAGATGAATGAATCATTTACTTCATCTCATATAGTATGTGGGTGAGTCCCCTACACGTGGTACCCAAAAAGGGGGGGGGGTCATTTCGATTTCAAATGACAAAAACATGATCACCCCTACATGCACTATCACGAGATGGAGAGTCTGTGTGGACTATAAAAAGTTGAATGACCCCATGATGAAGGATCATTTAACCCTGCCATTCATAGATCAGATGCTAGAGAGACTAGTGGGGCATGAGTTTTATTGCTTCTTTGATGGCTAATCCAGCTAGAATCAGATTTACATTGCCTATAAGGATCAAGAAAAGAGAACATTTACTTGTCCCTACAGTACATTTTCTTACCAAAGGATGTCCTTTGGCATGTTCAATACTCCTGCCACCATCCAATGATGCATTCTAGATGTCATCCATGAAATGGTGGAATAGTTTCTAGAGGTATTAATGGATGATTTTTCTGTGTACACAAAATAATTCAGCACCTGATTACAACACCTAGAGCTAGTTCTGGAAAGATGAGAGAACACTAACCTAGTTTTGAACTGGGGAAAGTGTCATTTCATGGTGCAGAGTGACATCGGGCTTGGACACAGAATTTCAATGAAGGGGATAGTGGTGGACCCGGAAAAGATAGAAGTCATTTAATGACATCCTATTGCGACTTCCATCAGAGACATCTACAACTTCCTGGGGAATGTAGGTTTCTACATGCGGTTTGTCTCTAACTTCTTAAAGATAGCTCAACCCCTCACCAACCTTCTAACCAAGGATTCCATATTTGAGTTCGATGAGCCATGTATCACAACTTTTGTGCACCTGAAGTAGCACCTAATGGAGGCTCCAATGATGATTGCTATCAACTAGGAGGATCAATTTGGAGTGATGTGCGATGCCAGCAACTATGAAGTGGGAGCAGTCTTGGTCTAGCATCTTGACAGAATTTTCTGACCCATCAATTATGCTAGAAGGATGCTCAACAAGGAATATATGAACTACACTACCATAGAAAAGGATATGTTGGAAGTGGTTTTTACGTTTGATTGGTTACATTCATACTTAGTGCTATCTAAAGTTATTTTTTATATTGACCATGTAGCACTAAGGTTTCTACTGAACAAGAAAGATGTGAATCCATGACTGATCTGTTGGGTCCTCCTCCTACAAGAATTTGATCTAGAGATCTAAGAAAAGAAGGGGAGTGGGAATCTAGTTTATGATCATCTCACCCACCTAGGGCATCAAAATCTAGAAAAGGAATAATATTGAGAGATCAATGAGGATTTCTCTGATGAGAACCTCTTTTTTGTCAAAGAATCACCTAGCCCCTAGTATGCTGATATTGCTAATTTTTGGGTTATAGGTGTCATCCACCATGACATTTCCATCCAGCAATGGAAGAGGATTTACTCTGATGTAAATAGATACTTTTGCGATGATGCTAAACTATTATGATCCTGTGGAGATGGGATAATCCGACATTTCCTCACAGAAACTGAAGTTCATGGAGTCATGGAATTCTGTCATGCCTCACCAGTTGGGAGACATCATGGGCCAGACCGTACTATAGTAAAGATCTTACACTAATGGTTTTTTCTGGACCACCATGCATAGTGATTCCTGAGACATTTTTTCTCGTTGTGATTGGTGCCAATGAAATGGTAATGTGGGGCGTAGAGATAAGATTCCCCCTCAACCCATCTTGGAGGTTAAGATCTTCAATGTCTGGGGCATAGACTTCATGGGGCCATTCCCTCCATCTTTTGGGAACACTCACATCCTAGTCTGTATCAGCTTCATCTCCAAGTGGGTAGAATGCACTGCTACAACACACGACACGACCAATGTGGTCATGGAATTTTTAAAGAAACACATTTTTATCAGGTTCAATGTTCCCCATGTACTAATCTACAACAGAGGGATGCACTTCAACAACACATTTATGAAAGGAGTACTGTCAAAGTACGGAGTGAAGCATCATATGGGGATGCCATATCATTTCCGGTCTAGTGGACACGTGGATCTCTCTAACCATGAGTTCAGGAAGATTTTTGAGAAAATAGTGACCAATTCAAGGAATGACTCGTCTATGAATCTAGATGACTCCTTGTGGTCATATCAGACCGCTTTTAAGACACCACTTGGGATATCCCTATTCCGACTCATTTATGGTAATCCATTCCGTCTTCCAGTAGGGTTGGAGCATGAAGTTTTTTGGGCCATCAAGGCCCTAAATTTTGTTCTCATGGTATCTGAAGAGAAGAGTAAGTTCAAACTATCTAAACATGATGAAATCTTATTGGAGGCATATGATTATGACAAGATGTACAAGGAGAAGACAAGATCAATCCACAACAGGATGATTTCACAAAAATAATTCCAAACCTATCATCAGGTACTCCTTTTTAAATCCCATCTTAGATTATTCCCAGGAAAGCTAAAGTCAAGATAGTCGAGACCATTCTGAGTCATATGAGTATTCCACTATGGAGAGGTATAAATTGCTTGGGAGGATGGTCAACCATTCAAGGTGAAAGGATAGAGGATGAAAACACTCCATCACATGGATGAAATGGTTGGAACACTCTTGACCATGCTTCTTAGGTATGAATAAGTAACTCGGTCGAGCTGAAGAACTAAAACAAAGGTGCTTTCTAGGAGGAAACCTAGAGGTTACACGCCGTGTACCCCCTATACAGACGGTGTGTACTAATTATTTTTCATCATTATTTGTAATATTTTAAATATATAGATTAACTAAGTAACATATGAGTATGATGCCGATCCTAATGGTAAAGTCAATGGAGTTTATTCGAGCAGTCACTGGTTAAATCCTTCAATACCTACCTTTGGTACGTGGTTTCTCCATTTTATACTTTTGTTCTATTTCACAACATGTGTGTTATTTTTCATAATAAATATAACTTTGTTTAAATATAGGAAAACCTAAAATGAGGATGGATCGATTGGCCAGGGTAATAACCCAGTTCCAAAAGACTCGTGTTGAAATCCTGACAACCATCCCATTTGCATCATTTGTCTTTTTAATAAAACCACACAACATGTATTTTGATATAAGTCATGTGTGACATGTTTTCATTAATAATGGAAAATATTTTCATAATAGAGGAATACATGTGGGTGAAGTTGGAAAATTGGTAGAGTCTCAGCCCTGGATCCAAAAGACATGGGTTCAAACTTAGCTAATCTCTATACTTCGTACCTTTTGGTCTAATTAAAAACTGCGCGACGTACCATTACTCCATCCCATGTTGTTTTGGTACTATATATTATAAAATATATAAATTCATAAACATGAGCAGCAGTAAAACCATTTCCCCAGTGGTTGAGGGAATCCGTTGGGAACGGTATATCGCCGGTTCGATCCTCACCCCAAGAACATGACCAAAGACTGTACTTCTCTTTTTCCAATTTTAGAACACAAAACATGTATTTTCTTGATACATTATATATATATTTATTTATTTTTAGGAAATTATATATGTTTATATACTTATTTTATTTTTGATATGTTAATATTAATTATTATATAGTTTACTATAATATTTATGTTATATACGTATTGTTAAAAAAAATACTACATGACCTTTATACTAGAGTACACGATGTGTACTCTGGCTATAAAAGCCAAAAACTCTACCTGGCCACCCCTCATGTCACACAGAGGCCCCCCTTCTCAACATTTTATTCTCCAAGAAACCAAACAACCTACCCTCCTCAAATCCAATGATTTTGTATGTTTTTCACTCTGATTTCTTCTCTATAGTGATCCTCACTTTAGGTATGTCGTTTTACACTCATTTTTTGCCAGTTTTCATAGCATTTATGGTGTTTCTAGGATTATACAATAGTTCAACACCCACAGTACATGAGCACGGTATGAAGAACACCCACCATGTAATTTTTTACATGACCACACATTGGACAATTTGAAATTACCTAGTGTGTATATTCGGTACACACCATTTACCAGCCAGAATCATGCCCATGACCGTCCTTCATATGGCCACACCCACCATGTTTACACACACGACGTGTATGTTAGGTACATGTCATGTTTACCACTTCTCTAGGCCATCCTGTCTCCAGAACTCCACATGGCCATATGAACTATATTCTTACACACATTATGTTGTACCTTCACACGTCGTGTACTACATTTATTTCTCTACTCAGACAGTGGATGTGTCTTCGAAACCCATGGCCTAGACCAATTTTATTGTACACATCATGTATGTTTTCTACACGCTATGTATACTTTCCTAGCCAATAAAATACCCACTGGACATGTCTATCCAGAGAAAATGGTATTTTAACCTGCTTACGTTACACGCCGTGTACTATGGATATACACACTGTGTTCTTTTAATTTTTTGGTTTTTCTCCCATTATCTTCTTTTTATTTTTAATTTTTTTTCTTTTGGTTTGTTTTCCTTTATACTTTTGGATATGTTTGACGAATACCCTATGCATGGGAAGCAGCCTCCCTCCACTACTGATGGCGAGAGGCCCACTTTTCTCTAGATACAACTTCGACCCACGACAACACTAGGCCCAAACTTCCCAGTATACCAGCCTCCTACGCTGGCCATCTTGCCACCACTCACCACCCCGACAGATGATGGTCCCAGTACCGAACCTCCACCACCCCGCATAGAGCCTTCCAACACCATTATTTCTTTTCCACCGGAAGCCACACATCCTGAGCCCTCCTTAGTCAAAGCTGATCACTCATCGGTAGCTATGTCCACTAGGCCTTCGTCTACTACGGATGGTCCGCCACCACAGCCATCCCATGCTACTACACCACCTTGGATGGCCCCTGCAGTTATCCCATTTCCTTTCATGGTGTTTTCGATTATAGAACTGGTGCATGAAAGAATCGGGCGCTTATCTCGCTACCCAATCCCATTGTTAAACCATTATCTTGACATCAACATACCTCTACAGTTGGGTATTTGGGCAGAGTTAGAGGTTCTCATCAGGGTCACACCATTACTGACGATCTTCTAGGTCAACACTCCTATTTGTAGATATTTATTTTGGGAGATTTCTTCTTCCTTCGAGTTCGATATAGTAGTGTATCGAGACAGACATAGAGGCATTATCCCAGTGGTCAGATTTTTGCTTGGCAGTCAGCCTTTACCCCTTACCATGGCCGATATTGGACGAGGGTTTGGTTTCTATCCCCATCTCGTCACCCCACCCCTTGTCTCCCCCTGAACCCAACTAGAGAGTTCAGAGCTCATTGCCATGTGGCAGGATATTGTGGAGCCAGACCACCGCTACACCCCCACTTCATAGCAGAGTACCCTCATCATTGACCCTATACTCCAATTATCCCATCAGTGATTTAGCATCATCCTCTTTCCCTGCCCCAAGGATAAAGGGGTTTTGACCTGTAGTGACATGGAGCTCTTCACCTGTGCCATCTGGAAGGACCACTATGACCTCCTCTACCTTGCCTCCTCTTACTTCCATGCCATGTTCACCGGCCATCAGAGAAACATAAATGGTGGGTTTTACGCAACCTGCCTTTCCCACCACCTCAGTATTTGTTGACCTTCCCTTCCTGATGACCTGTTAGGTCCCCTCCCCCCAAGAAAATGGGCATTCTCATGATTATTCGCATGAGATTGGTTTGCAAGCAGGGGGCACTTACATTTTGACCATGCCCCACCACCACCCCCTACGGACCCTTCTACCCACGAGGCTACCCCAACACCTCCTTACCCACCCCACCCATTCATCTTCCACCCTTCCTTCTTCTTCAATTCCTTCTACCACCTAACCTCCCTCTGCACCCTTGGTTTATCTAACCTTTACCCTCTTCCTAGCCGAGCTGGAGCATCGGTAGGATACTATGGATTGGAATCTTAGGTGGCTTGAGTTGATATTGTGGATTCTTCTTCAGCATCATGATATTCCACTACCCCTAGCTCCTGCTCCTCCATCGACATCTGTAACTTCTTCCGCCACTCCACCACCATTTACATCAATGGCCATAGATTCAGTTATCCACTCCACTACTGGCCCAACTGCTACCACTACTACTGTCGGTCCAGATATTTCCAATGTGCCTTCTCTTTTATGTCTAGCTCCTGTGGCTCCAGCTACTATGACTTCTCTTCCGAGAGAAGCTTCTGAGCCTCCAGCTTCCTTGGCTGATAATCCTTATTTACCAGCTGCTTCTGTAGAGGATGATGCCTTTTTTGAGGTGACCCCTTATTGGTTTTTGGTAAATTTTGTTCCATTATATATATATATATTGTGCTTTCTTGTGCCTATGTTCTATTGTGTATGCTTGCAGTTTTCTCTCTCTATGGCCATCATAGGTACTCCGGCACACATTAGGATGTATTTATCAACACCTTTCCATATTTCTTCAACTAGACAAGAGGGGAGTTTTTTTATAGTTTCTATTATTTTCTTTTTCTTCCTAGTTTTACTTCTTCCCTTACTTCCCTTCATCCATGTCCGCTGTTGTATCCCCACATTGCCTTCTCCAACTTTATGTGGCACTTGGAGGACCTTGTTCCCTATTCAGTGTGGGGGAGCCTCACTACCCACACTTCTATTTCACCCTTGAAGTAATCAAGGATACATCATTAATAGATGAAATATTTTAAAATAGTGTAATTTTTCATTTAATTATAATTCTAAGTAATAAAGGCATAGTTGAGTATTTTAGAAGTTACATTCTTATTTTAAAATTTTAATAAATTATTTTAACATGATTACTAATATGGTTGATTTTCTGACTTAAATTCTTAGCTATCTACATCTATAAGACAATTCATTTTTGTTCATGCCATGACCTGATTGACCCTTTATATTTTTCCACATTCTAGAGAGGTATTCTAAAACTTTTCTAAATATTCTTTCTTATACCCTATTTCTTGAGAAATTATTAGGATATGAATAACTACCAGAATTTTGTAGTTTTTATCTTTAAAACATGATGATTTTTTAATCTCATTAAAATGATAGTGGAATTTGATTGTTTTTCAAACCCTTTCATCTTAAGACCTACCCTATATCTGAAATTTGTAAACCCATAGAAACTATGAATTTACTTGATAGGAAGATATATTACAAGCCTAATTTTCATTCCTACCCCAATTCATTTACAATTTTTCATGATTATTCACTTCATCTTTAGAGAGGGATTTTTGGTTTTCATAGAACATTTTTGTGAGAAACCATGAACTTACGTGTGGGGGAGTTTGTCACTTGTTAATTTGGTAAAAAGGGTTACATATCCTATTATCCCTTATATTTTGGGTGGTCCCTTTTGTAACATGAAAAATGTAAAAGGTAGACCAAGTTCATTTATTACACTTTAATGATGGTTTATGGAACCATTTTGGCAAAAGACTATCATGGTGATGATATCCTTTTTAAGAGATCTTGATTGGGGATGGATTTTTATTGATCTCTATTTTTTTTAATATCATGAATTATTGTTTAAGAATTTAGCCTCATTTTAAATCCTATGAGATTATTTTTCACATTATTACCTACCAACCCTTATCCTTAGAAACATTTGAACCTTGATGAAATCCCTGATGATTTTTGTGATTTAAATTTCTATTGTAGAGAATGAAAACCCATTCTATACTATGGATAGAGTGAATATTCTTAATATTGAGAACAAATCTAATAAAATGATCTTAAGTGATGAGAGTATTATTTTATATTGAGGTAAATCATCAAGTGGCATGTGTAATTGTGAAACGTTGAATGATGGGCATAAAATAGAATGGAGATTTTATAATTAAAACTACAATGGAGGCACGATAAGAATATTATTAAAAATTGAAATATTTTATTTGTGCCTTTATAAAGTCCCTTGGTATGCCTATAGTATTTATAAGTTTTATTAATGATGAATTATTCCCTTTTTTGGAATATTTATACAATCGATTAGATATTGATAATTTTCTTGAGGTCAAGAAAATGACTGAGTGTGGGGGAGTTTGATGTGCCTGGTTTGTTTATACATTTTCATACATTTATTCGAGTTTTTAAAACACGTTTTCACTAGATACATGTTCTTTTGGAGGTAAACTGTGGTAATTTAGTGATCCAATTGGTTTTCTGTTATTTCCATGACAAAGGTGAAAATCCGATGAATGTTGATAAAAAATTCAAAACTACACGCTGTGTACATTCAGATAAACACTGTGTACCAGAACACTGACACAGATTTTCCAGGCCAAGTACATTCTCAAGTTACCAAAATTATGTACACGCCCTATATATAATATAAATGTCATGTATCCTCTTTTAGAGGTAGTTGGTGGCTAAGAATAAGTATAAAATCCCATGTTTCTAACTAACACTTATACGTTGTGTCCACCTATCTACACACCGTGTTGGACTTTATAGAAGTTATTGGTGGCCAATGAAAGAGATAACACAATGTGTATAGTGGCACTACATGTCATGTACCACCACCTACCAGGCGGTTCCATGTTCTAAGTCATAGATGGCATGTTAGGTCACCCACTGACAAAGTATAAGATGGAAAAGCATGTTGATAAGAGCAATGGTTGTGTAAATTTTGGTACATTATGTGTACTCCTAAAACCTATAAATAGATGGAATTCCCTCCATTTTCAGGACTAATTTGTTGATTCAATCCTTTTTTTTTAAATTCGAAGGTAGAGCACTCCGGGTACGGCCTAGAAGAGAAGAAGAGAGAGAAAGAAGAGGAGAGAAGAGAGAAAGGATGGTGGTCCTGTACTACCTTCCCGAGGACATTCACCCCAAATCATTCAAGATGATGTGTTTCGGTACTTCATGTTCTTTAATTAATAGCTAATCCATGCATAGATAAATACCCTATGTGTTGAGGATGTGGAAAAATGAATGTTGTAATTTATCAATTTTGATGTTGTATTCGTATTGTTCATATTTTCTTCCTCATAATTATATATTAACACGTTCCAAATATCACTAGGAATCTTGTATCAGACCATGAATGTGATTTCTAGGGATCCTTTAAGGAATTGAGGTTTACAATATACATGTACATTGGGTGTTTTAATTGTCTCAAAAGTGTTGCGATTAATATAAATAAACAGAAGTCAATTTATGGTCCAATGAAATTGACTTCCATTGATTTAAATAGAACTTACCAGACCAAAAAAATATGTTACATAATTAAACACAGAGTTGTAAATTATCATGAAAAACACAACCTCATAAGAAAATTGATTTAATAACAACTCCTTAAAATCCACAGCCCAAACACATTTCCCTCCAAATGTGCATCAAAACCAAATTCCCATGTTTTTCTACCCATTAAGTAATTTTCTAAGAAATTAAAATCTTATCACCTATTCATAAAAACATACACAGTCGACTTTTAAATTTTAGTACACTTCATAAAATCTATTCCAAAGTATATAATCAAGAAAAAAATAAGTCTTTTTCCTTGTGGTTAGACCTCTTATTGTTACTATACTTATTAGGGTAATACAATTTGGATAGTCGAAGATAACACTTTAGACAAAACGATTTCCTATATTCTTTAAAAATTATAATATAAAAAATCAGTATATTTCATATAAAAAAATGTTATTATAAGTATGGTATAAACCTTTTTCGTCCCCATTTCCATCCCATTAGAAATTAAAACATTGCTCATGCATATAGGTAGACTTCCACCTCTATTAAGAGAAGCGTTTCATTATTCATCAATGGATTAAATAGATGGTTACAATGATGGATGAAATGAATATATATGATATTTATGATTATTTAATGATAATATATCACTTATCTTTTTACCCATTCCATTCATCAGAAATTGATAACGTCACTCATGTGTACATGTGGAATACCACAACCACAAAGTGATTTTTGGAAAGCAATATATTTATTAATTATTTCTTCTCCACTCAGTAAAAAATGAAAGTATTATTAAGACATATGTATGGATTACCTTCTCCATGAAATTATATGATTAAATATCCATAATTTCCTTACAAGGTCTGTTTTGAAGGATATTTTAAGTTATAAATATTAGGACTATGAATTTTTTTATATTATAGAAGTAACGGAACCATAACCACTTTGAGAACCATCAACATACTTTTATATTTCTGTTATAAATCAAATGAAAAAAAACATCTAACATGAACACATCCATTTTATCAGGAAAACAAAACATTGTAATAAAATAAATAAAAGTGTAATGTCCTAACTTGGGAGACACAAAAAAGGTTCCTTGAGTTGGTGGGTGACATGGACTCTAGAAAACCTCCCCTTATTCCATAAACTTCTAACTAGTAGTTAGGGTCTATGGTGGTTTGGTGGGAAAACTATATCCTCTTATTAGAGTGGCATAATGGTAATAATAGATATATAGAAATAGAGGGATAACTATATAACAAAAAAATAGAAAAAGATAATATAAATAATCACAATAGAAAAAGAAAACATCCATTTAGTAATAATAATCAAAATCTATATGTTGATTCATATATAAATTGATTTGATAAATTGAATATATTAAAAAAGGGGATATAAGGGATACATATTACAAAAATATTCAACGTTCTTTCTGGAAAGTACAAAATATCAAATACATATCAACTATAATCATAGGAATACACTCAATCTTCTACTCCCATGATCCATAGTATAAGTAAAATTGTTCAAACATCCATGACAAGGTGATTTCCCTTATCCACACATTCACTCATAAGGTCTACCCATGTATAAATGGAGGCCTGGGTTGGGTGTGAGATAAAATTAGTAGGACATCACCAAATATGTATAAAATAATTTATTCGTTGTGTATAACATAGTATTGTGTAAGTATAATGAAAAATAAACATTACTAGAAATAAATACTTGTTGGATTAGGTTCCTGTAGGAGACATGGAAGACTCAACTTTTTTTAGAATAGACTAGAATTAGTCTGATCAGTTCACTTTATTTAAATGTCCTAATATAATAATCATGATGGATTACCTATAATTAAATTATAATCATCTAACCAAATATAAACATATGATTCAAAATTCAAATAATTCATGTTTATAAAAATGAAAAATGTGGTGTGGACTTTCCACCCAATTCCATTTAATTTAATCAACCATTTAATTTAAAATGAAGGGAATACCATTTAATGGTCAATCCAGAACACTTAGAAAATTGGCGGGATAATTAAATACTAAATTCAAGGAGGAAAATTGAATCAAGGAACCTAAAAGGGTGGTATAAAATAGGTAAGAAACCTATTATAATTTAATATGTCTATACGAGAGTATCTAAACATTATTCAATTAATTTTGGGTGAAAATTCATATTTTAAGGCATCAAGCAGAAATTTACAGCATGCGTGACACAAAAAACCGATAAAAACACAAAATATTTTAGGAAAAATTTAAATACCACATACCATAGGCCCCTAAAACTCTCCTCATAATTTTTCAGACATTTAATCATGCTATAATGATATAAATTGGAATAATAGACCAATCCCCTGAAAATAAGGCATATGAGCTAGCACCAAAATAGTCCAAGGGATAGAAATATAAAATGAAGAATATAAGAAAGAGGATTATAGAGATTATTGTTTCATATAGAAAATTATCGATGATTATAAAAATAGATATCATACTAAGGAGATATCAAGAATCCTATATTTGGATTGAGGGGGAAACATCATGAAAGGGGAGAAGGTTTTCTGATGGAGGAGAAATAATGGAGGGGAAATAAATAAGGTTTTAAAAAATTTCTAGGGGAAAATCATTTCCCATTTATTCAAGGAGTTTCATGGTTTTGCTAAATATTTGGCCAAACTGTGCACAAACCATACACACAACACGATCCAATAACCCCCATCATATATTGAAGGTGTACAGTTTGATTGAACATGAAAGATCTATGAAAAATGAATCTTCAATTTATTTGAGACAAATCACCCAAAAATGTGTTCTGGATCATATGGTTTAGAAAAACTATCTGGCATCCCAATCTACACTGAGTTTCCAACATGATTAGCATTAACCATGAACTACCCATGGGGATCATTCAATCAATCCAATTTATAGAGCTTCAGGATCTGAACAAGCCCCATATTCCAACAATACCATCTTAAGGCTATAGGTTACACTCACTAGGATGAATCAGGAAAATTAAACCATAAAAATAATGATCCATACCTTCATGAAAAACTAGTTCATTACAACTTCACGTCCTTAAAAAAATCATCCCATAGTTTCCCTTATCATTTAAAATGGGATAATCTATGAAAGATCCATACATTGGACATTTACATATACCTCCCCCTCTGAGGTGTCATCATTTACTTGAACACACTTCCATAGCACACATACTAAAGGAAATGACCTTACTCTGAGAGGCATCACGATCTAATCAATGATACACACTGGGCACTCCTCAAAAGAACCATCAATATCTTACTCAACCTCCTTAGGTTGTAATACATGTGATGGGACATGGTACTACCATTGAAGTTGAGATGCATAAAAAATGTTTCTTATAAACCTAATCCTTTAAGGATGTGGTATCTGTTATGACACTGAAACAATTCTCTATAAATCCATATAGGGTTCGATGAATCAAGGTGAAATATTACCCTACTTTTGAATTTCTTGATGGACCAACTTTGTTAAAACACAAATGAAAACTAGATTCCTATCCTCAAACTCAAGAGGTCTTCATTAGCAGTTAGCATAAGAATGAATCTTATACTAAGATTTCAACATTCAATTCTTGATCTAAAAATCCTTATCTAAAGTCTCCTAAATAGTATGTGGACTGGACAATGTTGCCTCCCCTACTACTAAGTAGCATATAGGTGGTCGTGATGTCCAACCGTAAAAGGCCTTGTAAGGATGAATCTATATGGTATCTTGAGAACTATTATTATACGTTAAATCAAATAGGGGTATTTTCTTTTACCAACCTTCAACAAAGTTGAGGAAAAATGCATAACACATGTACTCTAACACCTGTTTTATGCACTCCATATATCCATCGGTCTCAGGGTGATAGTTCATGATTAGAAGAAAATATATACCTAAACCCTTATGTAACCCTTTCAGAACTACGATGTGAAGATAGAATCCCAATTATATGTGATAGAACAAGGATCTATGAGATGGTGTTCAACCACCCTCATGTATATCCTCCCAATCTCATCTAACGATAAGGTCTCTTGAATAAGTAAGAAATGGGTTATCTTCTTCAATCGATCAACAAAAAACAAAGATGTATTGTTACCTCAAGGGTATTTAAGAAATCCTTTCATAAAGTCCATAGAGACAACATCTAATTTCCAATTAGGAAGGGATAATTACTATAGAAGACTAACAAGTTGCAGATGTTCCTTCTTCACATGCTGAGATGTGGAACACCATATAATAAAGTTGGCTATCTCCCATTCCGTACCAGACCACCAATACTAGAAACGCAAGTCTCAATAAATATTAGGGACACTGAGAAGTTCCTCCCAAAATGAGGAATTAGTTTCACACATAAACTCACATTAAATGTTTTTTAGAACCCTAAAATTCTCATGTATGTGTAAATTATCATCATCATCTATAGTCAAACCACAAGATGAATGCCAATTCAAAACATGATCTCTCAAGACAATGCCAATGAAATGTAAAAGTTTCTTTATTCTCAACCATTACAAATGGGTATAGGTCACTTCTAAAGATGAGAGGATGGTTTTACCATGATCTTATTGAACCGCAATAGGCATTTATGAAAACAATGAAATAAATTTCCACTCACCAATGGCTTTATGAACCACCTGTGTATGAGTCTTCATGATTAGAGAATCATCTTTTTCACTTCCTTTCATAAGAACCCATGAATTCTTGAAATGAAGGTGTTTTATGTACTCAACCCATCAGAGAAGGATGATATTCATATCGTACTGTGTAAATATGTACTTAAGGATTTTTTGATCAATGAATACCAAAAAATTATACCCATGTAAATAATTCCCCTATTAGTGTAAATAATTCACAACCAATTCTATCTTGAGATTGAGTGTCATGTAATTCAACTCACGAGGCCATAACTAATGAGACCCATACACCATGACTCACTCATCCTACATGAGAACCACTAAGAGATCGATACTTATTGCATCATAAAATTTTTTTACCTTCTACCGAGCTCTAAAAGAGTCACGTTTGAAATAAATATCAACCAACCTTTCTATAACACCCCATTATTTTAAAAAAAAAATAATATTGAATGCATGAAACACCAAGATACTATAAAACACCACAATATTATAACCTAACTAATAAACATAATTTTTCAACTTCAATAATTTTAATTTCCAAAAAAATGACATACACAGCTGTATTAAGTAAGATATTTAAATCCTGATAAGAAAAAATAAACTTTTTATGAATAATAACATACCATTATGAATAATAACATAACCCTGTGAATAGTAATAAATATTAATGAATAATAAGTTAGCCAAAAAATATAAAATTCACCCATGAATGTATAAATACAATTTAAACATCTTATAAGTGAAAAAATAATCATATTATATGAATTTGTATTTTAGTATGTCATAAAAATTTATTGACAATATTATAATTAATTTATTAATTTAAAATGGAAATATATTTTTATAAAATGTAATCATGAATTTTTCCTTTATTGTGTTATGGTTATAAGATAATTGTTTAGAACTTTGATTAATCTTTCAAGGCGTTATAAAATGAGTTACAGTTTAAAAGATGTTTTTAAATAAGATGTTATTTTATTTAAAATTTAAATTACAAATATGTAGAAAATTATTTTCAAAAAATTGATTTTATTTTTTGAATTATACACGTCGAAAAATGGTTAGGGGGAATTTTCTGTATTTTTCTGAAACACTCAAATTTTTTAAGAATTGTAAAATACAACAATTTACTATATATTTACATTATCAGTTAAAATAACTATTACTAGAATCATGGATGATATAATCACACTTAGTTATAATTCACACACACTTATAACTATTAAGGGTCACATTTATCAACACTATTGGTTGTCTTGGGGTAAATAATAAAATAATGAATAAGATATTCAAAATTTACTCACCTCCTCCACTATAACACCCCCCACACCCCCTTCTCTTCACTCCTCTAAAGACATGGGACTTGTATAAATTCCTCTCAAATATCCTCCCAAGATAATCTCCGAAGTACAGCATCCCCTGGTCCAAAAAAATCTCAAAACCTCTCCCCAAAAGAGTCCCTCAATGAAGATTACTTCAAGAGGTAAACACCTCTTCATTTCTTTTATTTCAAGTTCTTTTTTATATGGTTTGTATTTCAAATTTACAGAACACAGTCTTATTTAAATTTTATTATATCCATGTACTATATTACGATTCATTTAAGAATTGGTCACCCCTATCTCCTCACTTATTAATGTTTTCAAAAACCAAGTTGCTTATCTGTTATGCTGAAGAATTTTCGTCTCAAAATCTCTCTCTTTTTCAAGCACTCTTTTTAAGTTATTATATTTATTTTAAATTGTTTTATGTTGGGATATGTTGTTACATACCCCCCTTACTATCCATATTATGTAATAATGATGAGATACCCCATCCCTCTCATCAAAATAATTTATATATTTTAAGTGATGTCGTTAGGTTGTCAAATTTTCATAAGGGATTTATCAACTTTTCTTTTATTTAGAGTTCTATTCTTTTCTTTTTTTCATTCCTCACCTCATTTCATCCAAATTTTATGATAAATATAGTACCCTACATGTACTATAATGTTTTTTAATAATTTAATAATTCATCATCATCTCTTATTCCCCTTATTTTATACTAGAAATGAAAACACCATCCATGATGTGTTAAATTATCACATTTAAGGATGATGGGTTTTAAATATCTATTACCAAATTTAATTCTTGACCTGAAACCAATTTGATGGATGAAACTGACTTTAACATATATATTATAACTTATGTAATGTTTTGGAATATTTTTTTACGCATGATATTATTTGCCATATCAAAATGAGTTCGTTGTGATCACAAACCACTAATTAACCCAAAAAATTATCATTATTGTTTTAGATAACAATTCATATACAATAAAAATAAATAAATAAATATTATAACAATAAAATATTCTCGATATTTTTAAATAAAATACAAATTATATTCTATACAACCATTCTCATATTACATGTTTATTCTTACACATATATATAAGTAAACTGGTCCTGAATTCAAAGAAAGAATACACTCCCAAACATTAAAATTGAACCAGTTAAACCCATCAAGAAAAACATAAATGAACTTAATAAAGCTATAATAAATCAATTACATAAATAATAGGTTCTATAAATATAAATTAACTAGATTAATTTGGTTATCTGTGACACTAATATCAAGTGAATAACACCATTAGACTTAAGGTATGGTTTTTCTTCATCTCACATCTATTTTGGTGATATATTCCGCATTCAATAGTATTAATAGTGTTTGGTGTATGTGTAATACCCATTAATGATTCATATCATTAATATATTTATTTTCATGATATTTAATGTATTGTTTAATTATGATTAATTTTGGGGTATATGATTTAATTGATTACAATGTTTTTACGGGGTTTCCACCTGAACATCCATTTTCATTCGGGTTAGTTTTATTTTCTACTTACTTCAATGAAGTTCAAATTTATTATTATGTACTAATAATAAATTAAGTGTGAGTTTTCTATATATTTTTACCAAATATAATACTTCTTTATATTATTGTGAGTCACAATTTTTAAAAGGAACTGTCAAATGTTTTTCTGAAATAGAAGCCCATTTCATGGGAATTTCTCAAATTCTTACCTTTTTTTCAAGGACACTCTATAATATATTTTTAGAAGCCACTATAATTATAAAATCGAATATTTTATTATGAAATTAATATGTTACTTCACTTCTAGTTTTATCCAAATATTTTTTCCGAAGAACTCTTCAATTCAAAGTAAAATAGCATTTATCTCAATAATTACCTGATGATTTTATAAGATTATATTCATATTTTTCCACACTATTATTGATTATTATGTATTATTAGGATTAATATTTAATTATATCATATAAAATATTTAATTTAATGGTTTATGATTCAATTTAATGTGGATGTACTATCTTTAAACCATTCACCAATTTACTGTGAATGGTTAGTGTTTATGTTTAATGTTTGGGAAAAGTTATTTATATTTCATATATATGTTTCAATATGAATTTATATGTGGTTTATCTTTATCCCCATTTATATTATGAATGAATTAGACTTATTATGTTTCATATGGGTCCCTTTATAGACCCTCGGTGCATTGGTAGGTCTAATGAGACAAACTATGATCTAGGTATAAGGCCCTGAAAAAATTGATATTTAGGGTCTTGGAACAGGGCCTTGATGTTATGGTTATGATGTCCAAAAGTAAGAATTCCCACATTATGAAATAGGTAATTGAAAGTTCATATGTTTATTCTACAAGTTGAATACCCATGATTATGCTTTATTGTGGAATTATTTATTCACCTCTTATTCCTACCATAATGTGTTAAAGTTAATTTTTAAAGGAATGCATTTTAGTTATTAATAATGCCTAATGTCAATGGTTTTAATATGTTATACTATATTTCTTAACCATCCTGAGAATCTGAGAACACCACTTTCAGTTATTTTATTTTTCTAAACATGGAGGAGTTTATTATGAGTGACCTATAGGGATAAGCATATAGTTGTGGATCCTCCAAATAAAAATTATATATTGTATTTCTTTTCCAGTTGTAATGTTGAACCAATGTATGTATCTGGATTTCCAAAACTACTATACCACTTGGTCCTTTGCAATTTTATTCCATGTAATCCTGCTGATTTATTGAAATAATGCACCAGCTCCAGGCTTCTGTGGTCAAGGCAATACAGTTGGTATTAGAGGACGATTAGTGGAAAACGTGGAAACTATATATAAAAAAATTAGATTAGTGAACAAAAAAATAAGATAGGCATTGGGGATAAAAATTCATTGAAATAATTTTTTTTATGGAATATATTATGTGGTTTATCAAGAAAATAAATCTCTTTCTAGATATGAAAATGTAGAGGTGGCACTGGCACATATGTATCTAGGGGTAAAACCTGAAAACACTACTTTGGGATAGACTCGAAAGGGAACTGGTGTACGACAACAAGCCTTACTATGAACCAGTTTTGAAACACACAAGGTATATTCATAAGATAAATCATATTCATTTCTTACATACCATTATGAAGGATTTTTTCTTCCAAAGTAACCAAGGTATATGGATTTAGGATTTACGATGCATAAATTTATGATATGTAATATACAATGTTTATGGTTATAGAGAGTACATAATTTTTGGGGAAAATATAACATATGGAACTAATTATAAATTGTTCCAAGTAGAAGGAATGAGAACATCACAAATTCACGTGAAGAAAATAGTAAGAAGGATCATACCTATCATGGCGTTAAACCATAATTTAAAAGGAAGATTATCTCCCATGAATCCTCATCATATGAGGAAATAATATCTTCTGTTATCTAGGTATTTACAGAATTATATTAGTCCTATGGATTTTAAGGGAAGAAAAATAAGAAGAGGATGGTAGAGAAAAACATGGATAAAGGGAATAAGGGAAAGAAGGGTTTTCTTATCTGTGATAAGTGTGGAAAAAATAACCAAGGTAAATTCTTGAAGGTAATGGGTGTTTTTTATAAGTGTGGAGAAAGAGGAAACAAATTTCAAGATTACAAGGGAAAGAAAAAGGTTTCCAATGTAAAATGCTTCAATTTTAAAGAGATGGGACACTATGCGAATAAATGTCCCAAGTGTCAAGGGAATATACCGCAGATGATGATTATGGGTAATGATAAGTTTTTGATGCTTCCATAGAAAAAGTAAAATTATTAATATTCCTAGTAAAGAGTCATGTAATTTGAATATTTGGTCAGAAATGTACTCGTTCAATGAATTATGGAATATATGTGGATTGTACTACAATACTATTTCATTACGGATTTTAAACCATAATGTGAATGGTACCAAGAAAAGATACTCTATGGGATGTTTAACTTATTATAAAATGCATGATTAAAGGATGGGAAACCATTAATATATTTCTAATGTTGAAGATAATGATAAATAAATGATTCAATTGGATACGTACTAACTACCTCATAACTAATTTCTAACATATCGACAAGTTGTCTATGTTATCATTGATGGAGTTTATATCATTTTTGGATATAAATAATATATCCAATAGAATGTGTAAGGATGAATTCATGCTTCCAATAAGGTTTTATGTTAATTTTAGTTATTACCATATTTCAAGAGGACACATTATGAATATATTCACATTTTTGGAATGTTAAAATTTAGGGCTGATTCATGTTGATTAAAGGATAATAAGGTAGAAGATGCATTGACTAGGATGGATCATGGAGTTCTGAAAAATAATAACAATTTCCAATGACACTGTGTGAATGGATATAGCATGGATGGATATGGGAATGATTATAAATTATTTGATAGTGATCTTCTGGAATGTTAAAGCATTTGTTAAAAGGTCTAAGATGATAATTGTATGAGGTTTTTGAGTTTAATGCCTGAACATGATGCAACCGATGCTAAGAGATGATGTATAAACATTTCAAGGTATAAAGAAAGGATAATATTGTGCTTATGAAATTTAATTGTGTATTTATAATCTTATAGAGTGTAATAATTCAACAATTCTTGGAAAATATTCTTAAACAAAAATGTTTTCCTATTATCATTTTTTTTCATGATATCAGTTTCTTTCATAACTGTAGTTTATGATTTAGTGGTAATGATCTTTCATCTGATCAGGTTCTCTATTAGTTTCCATCAGAACCTGATAGTTTGATTATTCTTCCATGAACTTGTATTCTAATTATAATGCGTAGTTTTTTAGTAACTGATTCATTTTACTTTCCCTCTTATTTAGAGGATATTTTAACTATAATCCTAAGATGAGTTTCTCAGAAGGTAATTTTTCAGTATATTACCTTATCTATGGAAATTCAATTTAAAATTTTGATGATGAAATTGTTGTGAGGGGATAATATAAAACCCATTTATTTTTGTAAATAAATTAAATACGGAATGCACTAAACACCGAGTCTCTACAAAACCCCACATTATTATATCCTAACAAGTAAACATAATTTTTCCAGTTCTGTAATTCAAATTTTGAAAAACTGACATACATGGTTGTATTCAATAATATATTTAGAGTCTGATAATACAAACATAATTTTTGATGAATTTTAACAAACCATTATGAATAGTAACATACCAGTACGAATAGTAATGAATAGTAAGGTGGTCAAAAAATAGGAACTTCACCCATGAATGTATATATACATTTTAGACATCTTATAAGAAGAAAATCCATCATATTATATATACTGGAATTTTTGTATGTCATAAATATTTTAATTACTATTTTATGATTAATTTAATAATTTAAAATGGAAATGTATTTTCATAAAATGTTTTAAAAAAATGATACTTTATTGTCTTATGTTTATAAGATAATGTTATGGGACCTTGATTAATTTCTCAAGGTGTTATAAAATGAGTTCTAGTTTCAAAGTTGTTTTTTTAATAAATTACTATTTTATTTAACAATTAAAATAAAAATATTTTGAAAAATATTTTCAAAAATTAGATTTAATATTTTAATTCTACACACCCAAAAAATGGTTGGGGTGAATTTTTGGGATTTTTCTGAAATACTCAAATTTTTTAGGAATATTAAAATACAGTAAATTATCATATATTTACATTATCAGTAATATTCACTATTCCTAGCATCATGGATGATATAAGAAAACATAGTTCAAAATAAAATTAACTTATTACTATTTAGGGTCACATGAATCAACACTATTAGTTGTCTGGAGGGAAATAATAAAATAATGAACAAGATATTAAAAAATTACTCCTCTCCTCCACTATAACCCCCCTCCCTTTACTTCACTCCTCTCAAGACTTTTTCCTTGCCCAGATTCTACTGAAATATCCTACCATGATCCTCCCCCACGTAAAACATCCCTTGGTATCATAAAAATTCCAAAACCTCTCCCCAAAAGAAGCTCTCAAGAAAGATTACATGAAGAGGTAAAAACATATTTTCATTTCTTTTATTTCAAGTTCTTTTTTATGTGGTATATATTTCATGTTTATATACCACAGTCTTATTTCTATTATAATCTATCCATATAATATATTTTGAATGTTTAATGAATGGGTGACCCCTATCCCCCTTCTTTTTAATGTTTTCTAAAACCATGTTGCATAACTGTTATGCTGTAAAATTTTCGTCTCAAGATCTCTCTTTTTCCTAGCACTATATTTATGTTATTATATTTAATTTTCAATTGATTTATGTTGGGATATGTAATTAAATATCCCACTTACTCTCCATATTATTTAATAATTATGGGATACCCCTTTTCTCTCATCAAAATATATGATGAATTTTTAACTGACATTGTTAGGCTGCCGAATTTTCGTATGAGATTTATCAACTTTTTTTTGGAGTTCCATTCTTTTCTTTTTTTTTCATTCCTCACATAATTTCATAAAAATGTTATGATAAATCTAGTAATATACCTGTACTATAATTTTATTGTGATAATGGTATAATTTATAATCATATCTCTTTTCCCCTTCTTTAATACTAGAAATGAACACACCATTTGAGATGTGTTAAATTATCACATTCAAGGATGACTATTTTTCAATTTCTATTACCATATAACATCCTTGTCATGAAACCATTTTTATGGTTGAAAAAAACTATAATATATTTATTATAGCTAATGTAATGTTCTGGAATCTTTTTTTACACATGATATTATTTTATAAATCAAATTGAGTTCTTTGTGATAAAAAACCACAAACTCAGCCAAACAATTATCATTAAAGTTTTATATAATGATTCATACTCACACACAATAGCCAAATGAATTTTAAAATCTTGAAATATTCTTAATCTTATGAAAAAAAATAAAACTTCAATTTTTGAAAAGCATACACATATTAGATTTTTATCCTTAAATATATATAAGTAAACTGGTCATGAAATCCAAGAAAAAAATCACTCCTGAAAAATAAAATTGAACCTCATAAACCCATCAAGAAGGCCATAAATGAACATAATAAGAATAAAATAAATCAATAAGATAATTAATATTTTCTAGAAATATTAATTAATGTATTTAATTTGGTTATCCAAGACATTAAGATCAAGTGAAGAACACCATTAGACTTAAGGTATGATGTTTCTTCATATCACTCCCATTTTTGTGAGATATTCCATATTCACTACTATAAAATTGGTATGGTGTATGTATACTAACCATTGATGTTTCTTATCATGAGTAACTTTATTTTCTTTAAATTCAATGTATCATTTCAGGATTATTATTTTTGGGGCATACAATTCAATTGATTATAAAGTTGTAATGGTTTTCCACATGAACCTCCTTTTTCATTTTGGTTAATTTTATTAGATACTTACCTCAGTGAAGCTATTATGTGTTATTATATACAGTTAATAAATTATGTGTGAGTTTTATATATATTTTTACCAATAATAATTATTCTTTATTTTGTGGGGAGTCACACATTTAAATAGGAACTTTCAAAATTCCTTCAGAAATATAAGCCCATTTTAAAGGAATTTCTCAAATTCTTACCTATTTCTAGGGGCACTCTGTAATATATTTTTAAAAAACATTATATTAATAATGTCACCCATTTTATTATAAAAATACTATATTTCTTCAATTTTGGTTTTATACAAGTATTTTTTCAAAAGAACTCTTCTTTTCACTGAAAAGAGTATTTATCTAAAAAATTACACGATGATTTTATAAGAATATCTGCATCTATTTCAAAAATTTTATTTATTATTAAGTATTATTGGGATTGATATTTTATAATATCATATAACATAACTAATTAAATTGTTTATGATTATTTTGACTGTGGATGTGATATCTTTAAACCATTCACAAATTTAATCTGAATTGTTAGTGTTTATGCTTAATGTTTGAGGAAAGTTTTTAAAATTTCATATATTAGTTTAAATATTAATGTATATTTTGTTTCTTTTCATCCCTGCTCATATGAGGAATTAATTTGACTTAGTAAGTGTTTGGTGGGGCCCGCTATATCCACTCGGTGCATTTTTAGGTCTCATGATACAAAGTATGGTCTTGGCACAAGGCCTTGACAATTTGGATATTTAGGGTCTTAGAATGAGGCCTTGAAGGTATGGTTATGATGTTCCACATTATGCATTCCCTCACTATAAAACTAGTAATTTCAAATTCATGTGGTTGTCTTACTTTTAGAATACCCATGGTTATGCTTTATTATGGAATTATTTATTCATCTTTTATTCCTACCAAAATGTGTTAATGTTAATTTTTAAAGTTATGTGTTTTAGTTATTAATAATTTCTAATGTATGTGATTATGATATCTTCCCCAATTTTTCTTACCCTTATAGAGCCTCTGAGCTCACCCCTTTCATATGTTCTATTATTTCATGACATGAATGATTTTATTATGAGTTACCTTTAGTGATAAACTTATAGTTGGGGATGTTACAAATAAAACTTATATTTTGTATTTCATTTAAAATTGTAATGTTAAACCTATTTATGTATCTGGTTATCCAAAACTACTAAACTAATCAGCCCTTAAGGATTTTATTTTCTGTAATAATGCCAATGTATAAAAATAATGCACCAACTCCAGGCTTCTGGGGTCAGGGTGTTACAGTTTCAATTAATAAAAGGCACTTTCACAATCTTCTAACCACATGAATTTCACACCCGTTTTAGTAAAGATTTCAAGATGGGGTTATATTTAAGAGAAATCCAAGATAAGAATATGGAATACTCAGATTTACCAATTAAACTTCATATATCAAATTTTTTTATTGGGATTCCACTTTGAATCTATATCTCTCAAGATCCTTGGGACAATAAATACTCTTATTTATGAGATAAATTAACCTAAGAAGTGGAAATTGTCTATCCAAAAGGGAAATTTGGTGAGATTTTCATAAAGATGGGGCTCTATTAGTGTATTCAGTATGATCTCATGATGTTGGACATGGTTGGGTCAAAATTTATAATACACTAGGATGTATTCAAAAAAGACTACAAAACATTAATTCATATTCTGGTGTAAAACCTAATTCACGAGATCCATTAAAACGTTTTTCATATTATTGAGATCGAACGACATTACTAGGTACTCATAAAGACCATACTAACTCTAGAAATATATGTGAGGAATTATTAGAGTCTTGAAATGAACCTGATGATAGACCAACCTCAATTAGATCTTTGAGAAAACCCATTCTCCTCAGAGCTAATTAAATAGGTCATCTATTTGAGTCAGTGGGTACTAATTCATGTCTATAAACTAATTCAACCGTTTTTAATCCAAAAAAATCCCGTGGTTACTATCCACCGTCGTCGAATAAAGGATTGGTGAACTCGATGTAGAAGTTATGGTTTTTATAATACCCTTATTCTCTAAATCTTTTAACTACATATTAATTTCTAGAAGTTCTATACGGTACATACTATAAATAGGAATGGATGATGGTGAATTAAACCTCTCTCAGTGGAGGTAAATAAGAAAAGTAATCAAGGAAGAAATAACTGAAATGATCCATCATAGGAGGGAAGATAGTTGGTCATAACCTCTAATCATCCAAGTGAAGACTAGCGATTAGAGATGTTACTCTTCCCAGAACAACATGCTATATTATAATTAGAGATGCATATACATTCCATTCTATAGTGTGGCTATGTCTACCACCCTTTGGTGAGGTAAAAATAAACCTACGATGATAAAAATTGACATGGGATCAGTAGGGAACTAACCATTTAATTTTGATAATTACATCAATCCTTCTGATGTTGAGGAAGAAAATATTCCACATGAAAAATGACCACTAATCTCTAAAAGGTATCCTTTACACCAGTGAACAATCTCTAGTCAAATAGCAAATGGGGTACTGTGTTTTATCACACTAGAGAAGTACTCAATCTCGAGGCCTAGATTTTCCAAAACCTCCTCAGATATAAAAGTGTGCTATGCCCCAATATGAAATAAAGTAGAAACTAAGGTAGAGGATACTATAAGTGTACCTAAAATAGTAGAAGGACTAACACTTTGATCCTCCTAGACATGTTTCACTATATGTAACTGGACCCTACCATTACCCTGAGTCACAAACTAACTACAGTGAGCATTCCCACTCTTTTTTAATTGTGATTCTTGAGTTTAACCCCCTCTAGCTCGACCACCACCTCATATTGGGAGGAAAATTATATTCCATCTACCTTCCTAGAGAGATACTACTAGCCCATATCCATAATGTAGAGTTGGTATAGACCGTATCTTTCAATTTAATAGTGGAAAGGTCGTTTAAGATTACTGGATATACACCATCCTGAAAGAGCTTCTACACATAAAATGGATCTCACATACACTGGGGTTTCCTTTGTCCCAACTTACTGAACTAGTGACAAATGAAAATTAATTCATTATGAGATTTCTGACTATTACTACCCTGGTGATCAACCTCAACATGACACTTCCTTTGTCAAGAAGAACCACTGCATGGTCTGGGTGATGAACCACACTTACTCCCACCATTGTCTTCCCTCCATTTTTTATCATTAATGAGGGATTGTTTTACTATCTTAGAAATAATAGTCATTTAGAAAAAATCACCTTTAATTTTTTGGTGGAATCTAGCCCATACTCAAATCTCCTTTCATTCATAATCTCATCACCCACTAGAGTCGGTTCAAATCACTATAATATGATAAAAAATTAGAAAAATATGACATTAACCACATTAAATTATGTTGTAAGTTTATGAAATCTATATCATAGTCATCCTTTAGAATTTCTAGAAGGATTTAATCATACAAGACCATATGGAAATCCTCCCAAGTCATATACCAATGTTAGACTGCATAGTTAATGAATTCACACCATCACATGGTATATCCACATTGAATATATATAGGGAGCTTGGCCCTCTTCTATGGAGGAATTTCCAAATGATTGAATTTAGAAGTCATGGCCTCTATCCATCATTGAACAACCTCAGGTCCTCCACCCCCTAAGAAAGTGAAAGGATTATGCTACTAGAATTAACATTTCAACTCTACCATAGTTGGGGTAGGTTGTGAAACTCTTTTCATAGACTACATCATATGAAGGAAACCCTCTCAAAACTGGTCATCAGTTCCCAAATCAATAATAGATGTTCAAGATTTTTGTGGTAATACTGATATTAATACTGGTGGATCTAGGCCCTACTCTTATTTGGCATGATTTTCACGACCGTCTAGGAATATGACTTGAATCCATTATGGTGAAATTATTCTATAATACCAAATGAACCCTTCAATATAGAACCTAATAGTTCAAAACATTGTAGATGAATGATTTGGATAGGTATGTAGCCTTTATATGAAAATGATCACACCATTATGCCTACTACCAAAGTCTTGGTCTAGGTTATAAAAGGGAGTCCATAAAAGGCCAGAAGAATATTAATTGAAACCTCAAATACTCACTAATAATTATGATTTTGTGTTTAAGACTTATATATAACAAAAAATGTTCCAATATATGGATTTTAAATTACAAAGTATATAGAAATAATCCATTTACATTTAAATTTTAATTCCATTTTGTGGTAAACATTTAATTTAATGGATTAATTTCATTTAATTTCATACTCTTACATATATCTATCATAGTCTAGTGAAATGTATTTCCATTTCGATTTCATAAAATACATACTCTTATAAATTGCAATTGGAATGTCATGTAATTGTTACCTAAACATTACACATGGTGTTTGGATTAACTGGTTATACGATATGATGTAATTGAGATTTCTACAATTACCAATTTATATAAGTACATGCTTCATAAATTGTAAATGGAATTCATGTAATCAAATCATATAGCATTGTTTTTTTAAGGAACCAGTAGGTGAAGAAACCACAACATGATATAATTGTCCAATTTAGGTGTCATAATCAATCTATGAAACAAAAAACATTTATATTGTTGTATAGACATTAATTAATCAAATTATATTATCCTTTCAAGAAGCAATAGCACATTTCCGCACATAATAATCTAGATGCTGACTATATGAATCAAGAAATGCGTTCAAAAACTAAACATGGAATAAAAAAATTGAATGAAAAATATGTCTTAATGTTCCTATAATGATTCATGGGAAACTACATACATTACATACTACTCCATGTCTAAATAAATCCATAATAATAATATGAATAATAATAACTTTACAAAACATTTGTATCACCCAACAGTGAAATCAAACCAACTATAATGGGGAAAACTAGAACATAATTATCCGTCCCATGTAATTTGGCTTCCACTATACATGGGTAACCTACTCTTATGTATATTGATCATTACTCAATTCAAATAACATTATTTTCTCTAGTATAATACAAAAATAGTAAGATAAAAGAAAAATTAAATCCCTCTAATACCACTTTGTAACATCCCAACCGAGTAGCCACTAAAATGGTTCTCTAAACTAGGGGGTCACATGGACACAAGTGTGCCTACAAGTAAAAAATAGATTGGAAACTAGGAGTGAGATTCCATGGTGGTACAATAGAGAGACTATAACCTCTTATCAGAGTGTCTCATTAGTAATAATAATAGATATAAATATATAAGAATGATATAACTTACAACAGAGTGGAAACAAAAACCATAAATAAGCACATCAGAAAAATGAATCATCCAAGCTACTATAATATTTAGAATTCTTTGGTTGAGTGATATAAAAAATGATTCCATGGCATGATGATATAAAAAAGGGGATAATTGGGATATAGAGTTCAAGTACATAGAACATTCTATAAAAAAATTACAAAATCTTAAATACATATCCACTAGAATCCTGATAATAAACTCAATCCTATACTCTTATACACCATGATATTTGTAAAATAGATGAAGCATCCATGACATGGAGCTTTCACTTATCCATACTAGTAATCATATGTTCTACTCGAGTACAAAGGGTGGCCTGAGTAGGGTGTGAGATAAAATCAGTATGCTATCATAAACAATGTCTAGAATAATCGGCTCAATGTGTATAGAATAATAGAGTGCAAGTATAATGAAAAATAATCTTTGATGGGAATAAATACTAGTCCGATTAGGTTGTAGTAGGATACATGGAATGTCTATATACTTCAACATAAGATGTAATGAATTTGATCAGTTTACCATATATAAGTAATAATATATATATATATATGTAATATTCATATATATATATATATAGTCTATATGTAAGAACATTCAGATGAATATACATGGAATCTAAGTGCTAGCTACACCTGGGGTGCAACATTGGTGTCCATGAATTGTCTAACAAGCTAAAATATCTAGCATGTTTCCAATCCTAAAATCTTAGGGGAATTAAAGAATTTATGCTCGTAACTCAAGATAGTGGTATTATTCTTCATGCCCAACACTTGATGCAAGAGAACATGGAATATTATTCCAATTGTCTATTTAAATGTAAATAGTATGAGATTCTATGACCACCTCAGAATATAATGGATCTTGATTTCCTTACATAATAAATTTATTAACCTTTTTCCAATGATCAATATACATGTTCTAATAATAATAATCATGAGTGATTAGCTATAAATAATTTTTTAATCTTTTAACATAATCTTACCATGGGTGTCACAATTAATATAATTCATGTTTATAATAATAAAACACATGGAGTGGTCTTGCAGCCAACATATATTAAACGTAATCAACAATTTATTTTATAAATTAGGGAAAATCAATTTAAAGGTCACGTCGGCCCACATAGATAGTAGTTGGGTCAATTGAACATTTTACTCAAGGATGGAAATTCATTCAACACACCCAGAGCAGTTATATCCAATATGTAAGAAGCCTATAATAATTTAATATGTCTTTATTAGAGTATTTAAACATGGTTTGATTAATTTAATAAGTAAAATTACATTTTAAAGAATTTTCCAAAAATGTCTGGCGTGTGACACGACAACAAAACTATAAAAATATCTAAACTTTAATGAACAATTTATAGACTACTTCTCTTAGGCCCATAACTATCTCGTCATCCAGTGTGAGCCTTTAAATCAAGATATTATTGCTTAAATTGAAATAATGGATAGTGGAACTGAAAATTTGGAATATGATCTTACACTAAAATAGCACAAGAGATGGAAAGATAAACTAAGAATAGAATCAAGAGGATTGCATATCTTACCATTGAAGATTCGATGAAACCGACAGTGCTGAAAAAAATCATATAGAAAATTGATCAAGAATCTTATCTTAGGATTGAGGGAGGAAATAGGAAATAAGGGTTAAAAACATTTTGTGGGAAAATATCCATTTCTCCTTTTTAAGGGGTTACATGGTTTGGGAACATGGTTGGGACAACCATGCACCAACTATACACCCAATACATTACAAGAACCACCACTCACATGGGATATGCCTATGGTTTGATTAAATATGTGTAGAACATGTAAAATATATTTAATGTTTATTTGAGACAAATCACATATCAGGGTGGCCCGACTCACATGGTTACGGAAAATTATATAGCCTCCTACTGTGCAATGAGTACCCCCAATTATTAAGTCACATGATTATAAATAATAGTGTGATAACCACGTGTCTTAGTATTTATCTCCAATTTCTAGAGCTCTGGGCTCTAAACAAGCTCTAAATTCTCCTAAAACCTTCCAAAGGTCATACAACACACTCATCGGATAAACAGGAAAATTAAATTGCAAAAACAATGATCCATACCATCAATAAAGTCAGTGTCATTACAAAAAAGAATAACAATAAATAAATTAACATGAAAAACTGTTTTAATATATTTTATCACAAAACAATATTATTATTCAAGAGTTAGAGAATGTATAAACTTGGATGAGACTTTTATAAGATATTTCCCATATAAATTTCATTTTTCATTGAATTATGATATTTTCCCCACAATATTTTTTGTAGTGTATGAAATACATTATGGATGTTATTTTCAATAATTTACTAAGGATAAAAAAAATTTCGAATCCATTTCAAGTTATATTTGTTAACATATTTTTATTTCATAAGCTACCCAAACCAATAGGGATTTTTCTTTAATATATTATTTTTAATCAATCCCTTAAATTATTATTCATCCATAAAAATTTCCTTTAAATTAATGTAAAATTTATCTTATTAATACCTAAAATGGTTTAAAATTTCATTTTATAACTATCCTAATTTTTTTAGAACTAATTCATTTTATATTTACCATATGATTCATTTTGATGTTTTTTTACCAAATTGAAAAAATATTATTTCTTAACATATATGATGTGGTATGAATTTCCTTATATCATGTAGATTCATTATTATAAAGAATACACTCCATGTTTTAAAATTTTCAGAAATTAAAATACATTACCATCTTTTAGGGGATTTTTTATTTTAAATTATTTTCAAAATAAATGGATACATCTCCCACTATTAATGACAAAATAAAATTGTTTTTCTTATGATGTTAATTTCTTTTTTCGAGGGTTTTATGATTAAAAAGTGTAATATTATAATGTTTTTCTTCAAGATTAAGTACATGAAGATTACAGATGATTACAAGTTTGGATAACATGTCTCATGTTTAAGGGTGATCCTCATATAGATCTCTAATTCATGAGGTAATGATTTAGTCTTCAGAGGAAAAAATAAGGGATATAACCCGATTGGTTACTCATATGGAATTAATTGGGATTTAGTTATTATAAAATTATTTAAACAGTAGTGAAAATTAGTTATGAAAATGATTATTTAATGTACATATATTAAGGTTTCAGAAAGGGGTCTTACATAAATCATTTCATTTCACGTAGTAAAGAATTTTAAAAGGTGAAAAGAATTTTTAAAAGAATTTTTTCATGAGTTCCCATATAACTTAATATTCCATTAATTGTTTTAATAATATTTATAATGGGATTCAAATGTTTTATTTTAGAATGGATTTATTTTCACTTGTTTAAATGTTTTATTTATGTTTTCAATATTTTTTTTGTGAAAAGGTTAATATCCTCACGAGTTTGTCATGTTTTCCACTAGACTAATGATATTCCTTTTATTTTTATATCCCTTAATGAGATTTGTTTTTATCATTAAACATTTTCAAATATTTTCCACAAGATCCAAGGATAATAATTTTTTTAATCAAGATCATTATTTCAACAATGGAGAGTTGTAATAATTGAAGAAAAATTGTCTTGAATGAAATAGGTGTGTAAATGCAAGTCACATTTTTTTTTGGAAAAAATGTACACTATTTGAAATTTAAACTTTTTATGTAATATTTTATATAATTATCTAAATATATAAACCAAAATAATCCTCTAAATTTAAAAAAGAGGAACCCTTATTGTGAATCATGTAATTATAAGTTGATTATATCACATGTTTTTATAGTTTATGGTTTGGAAAACCATACATAGGATATGCATTTAGGTCTAGGAGACATCGAGTGAGACATATCATAGTTAGTTCATAGTTTTCTTGACCATTCATCCATTCAATGAACAATTTTAATTTTTTTAAAAACAATTTAATTTAGGATATAATGAGACTTTTTACCCATTGTTTCTTTTTTAGGATGGATTTATGATGATTTGAGACATTTTGAATGTGTTATTATTGTAATTTGGATTGAATTAACTTAGAATATGAAATTAAAACCATGTATTTATCTTTAAAATGGGGTATAGATTTATTATTGAAGAAACAATTTACTTTACAAGTTTGGATTTTCAATATATATATATATATATAATTGGAATGTTTTTGTGTGTTTTGAAAGGGGAGTCATATTTAACATTTTAAATGTTTCATATTAAATTCGTAATGTTGAAAATAATTAGGATATTTTAAGTGTTTTAATTTCTAATTTTTTTTTGGAAGGGATATTTCAAACCGTTTGAACGTTATGATTTTTTTATCATAAATGAGAAGATTTAAGAATTCAATAATTTTTAATGGAATATCTTTAAAAGTGAGGTTTTTATAATTTTTTTTATTTGATGGTGAAATTATTTTAGGTAATAAACTTTCAATTATATGTTTATGATAGGTTTTATATGATTTTTAGGTTTTGTAATTTCATTAAATGATATTTTATGAATTGGTTAATGATTTATGATTTGGTTTCTGGAATTTATATTCATATTATGTGTTAATAATGATTCATATTTCTTGAGTTTAGAGTTCTCTACTACCAGTTATTATAGAAACTCATGAGGGACATGTTATAAATTTTATATTAGCATGGCTTTTGGTTGATGAGGGATTTTCTAAATCAATTTCTATATTTTCTCTTATAAATAACCATAGTGGTATTATTATTCTATTTCAGCACTAGGATGATTCATGTCCTATCATATAATACCATCATAAAAATTTTGAACATAAATTTAAAATATAGATATAGTGGACATGAGTTTTTTCTAGAGAGGATGTTGTTATGTGTTTGTTTTCCACTTTTTTGTGGGATCAATGTGTTAGTGAAAACAATTGTCAATTTAGTTAGTTTTAAATTAATTTAAAAAATAGTTCTATAACATTATATTACTGTCCTCACTTACTAATGAATCATTATTCAATTTCACTCTTATATCATTCTAAAATCCAATGAAATATCAATGATTATACTATCTTGATAATTTTTTTTAAATAAAGAATAACAAATACCATTGCATTCCATTTCTTTAAATATCATTATGATTATACATCACCAATAATAATTGATTTATCCCATACTTACTAACATAATCATTGGAGGAATTCCCATGTTTTCTCTTTGTGAAACTAGTGAAAAAAGAATAATTTAATTTAGAATACAATTGAAACCCGTGAAAAATGTTATTTTATTAATTTTTTTGTTAAATATTAAATTTCCCACAAAACAATATTAAACTATGTTAATTCATTTATTTTTGTCACATTAAATAATTCTACAATATATTTATTTAATGGATTAAAGTATTTATTTTTAGTAATTTAACCAAAGTTTAGATTTAATAGAAGTATCCAAACATTGATTATGTACTTTTGTAAAACATTTTTTAAAGTCATATAATTCTACTTTTTTGAATTTTATAAATTTGAATGTAATATAGACATATGAAATTTTGATTAATTTTGGTTTTTAAAAAACTGTGAGTCGTTAAAAATCAAATTTTCAAGTACATTTTATATGTTTCCAAATAAAAATTTCTATACAATTTTGAAATTAATATAGATGAAATAATTGTTCAGATGAATAAAATTATTTTTGAACTATGAATTTTAGTGGTGATGTATGAATTCTATATTTAAAGGTGTTTTTAGGGGTCGAACTGAAAATTAATTATTCTAATGGAATTCCAAATAAAAATGTATAATTAAAATTCTAAAAAGTGGTTTAATTTGAAAATGATTATTATTTTTAAATGAGTAATCCATTTCAATAATCATTCAAACAAATACCATATTATAAATATATTTTTATAATATGAAGCTAAAAGATTGAGAAATGAAAAATATATATTTATATTCTCTTTCTTTATTGATGAATCTTTAGTTTATAATTTTAGTCTATTCCTAGACACCATTCCATGTGGTTTATTCTATGAACCCCATGGATAATACTTGAGATTAGAAAAATATTTCCATCTACCACCTCAAATCAACCTTCCATGAATAGACATCCTTCCATTCATCAACCATCTTTCATGAAATGGATTATAATTTATGAATCCATCTTCTATGATCCACCCTAATTACATTACTTTCTCTTTTGTGAAGCCTTTATATACGAAAACTCAATTTACATCGGTGAAAAAATAATACGTGTTGAAATCATTCATCTAGGGATCACACTTCCATATGCCTCTTTCTGTTCTGACCTTTCCTTTCACATGATTCTAGGGATTTCCTTAACCCCTATCAACCTTATGTGAATATCTAGTGGGGATGAAAAATCAGAGATAAGCTCAAGTAATAATCTTTTAAGGTTGAATATTAGGATCATAAATCCCCTATATTTCCTATATAAGAATATTCCAAGCTATGAAAATAAATTGAAACCGAGGACTAACTTTGAATCCAACTGAGTCCAAAAATCCTCAATCTGATATATATATAGATGCTCAACCGATTTTGAAATAAGAGGATCTGCGATCAAATTATGTTCCTTGTGCAAGATCAAGAATGAAGGGACTATGACCATACTTAATTTGAAGATCATTGGAAATGAGAGATGCATACCCCGTGTTCTTAATCAAATGCCTCCAATATTTTAGTGTTAGTAAATTCATAATTAAGAGAGAGTTCCATATCTAAGCCCTTTTTAAATGAGTTTGTATCCAAATATTATTTTATGGTCATGTTATATGGGATTTGAAAAATTATCATTCAAGACACCGTTTATTTTTCTTTCTTTATAAAATTCACTAAGTAGTTTGATATCATTGAGGGGGGTGTAAATTAGTGATATGTTTTATTTTAAAAATTCATCTACAAAATTTAACCCATGAAACGTTTTGGAGATTAAATAAATAATAGTATATATTACTAAAACTCAATTTTTATGCAATAAATATAATGATAGATCATAACACTGTATTTATAAATATTTTCAGGAAGACTCACAACTTATCATGTTGTTTATCTACCTCAAAATAGATTACGTTACATACATTTTTAGGATTACAAAGGAATATACAGTATCTAGTCCTACAAACCAATAATAGTTCCTCAAGCCAACCCTAATTCTATAACAGAATAATAGACACTTCTACCACGGTTGGTTATACCCCCAACATCCATTCTCATATCCTTAATATTCCCAACTAGTTTTGTTACCAATCTGAAATACTTTTCAGTAACTAGTTCTACCCCAAGATATAAGATCTTCCTTTTCTCTTCTAATCCACTATAGAAATACATTATTCTTCGGATGTTCTTTATCCAAAGGAATGATGGACCCCTAGACATGAGCATAAATTCTTTAAGATCACTAACAACTCTCTTAGGATTTTTTAGTGAAATTTCCTCCTGATCTACGAAATACCTGGATAAAAATAGATTATTTTTTTAAAAAATTTCAATAATATTCATTATCAATACTATATCTGTAAGAAATACATTCAGTGTATTATATCTGTTGACATATGGTATAGTGAAACTTGGTCTGATGAAACTTGGTTTGATGCTTTATCCTCATTTGCTGATTCTTCTTCAATAAGTTAAAACTCAATCACTGAATTACACTCTATATATTATTCATCTTTTGAAACTAGATTATATGCACCACATTATTCATCTAATGAATCTTGATCCAATGTGACTCTTCTTCAATAAAGATATTACTTGGTTGGATACTCATATGACCCCTATAAAAGTATCTTCATTACTTTTTCGCCCTTTCTCAGACATGAACAATATATATTTGACATTGAATTTTTACCCCTTTATATAGCTATTCTTCTATTAGAAAAAAATGGGCTCCAAAAAGTTGTCTATCAAAATTTTCCTCTCATCTGAAATTTGAATTTTCAATATTCCCTCTCAACTCAAATTTGTTAAAATTATTCTCAAACATTAGGGAAAAATTTTGATAACAATCATCATCAATGTTCTCCTTGATTCTAAATGTAAAAAATCTATTCCATCATTTATGAATATCAGATAGATTTGTGATATTGGAAATAATTACTCAAAATTATCACATTGTGTAAGAAATATATAAATTTTGTAAGGTTTCTCAAAACCCCATATGGTAAATGATTTTTGATTAATTCCTCATGAACATCCCCATATAGTGTCTATTCCTATGTTCAATGAATTGGATATTTATATGTCTGGTGAATGTCTGTCTATTGGTACATTATTTATCATCATCTTGCATCATCCGATAGAATTCATGCAACTCTCTATCTACTACAACTCAATTTCACATTGGTATTTCTACATCATTTCTCATCCAAATAAACATCATATTTCTCCATCTATTAACATCCCAATACCCAATCCGATCAATTATTGATGTTATTTTTCTAATGAAACATAATTTGTTATGTATTCATATATCTAGTAGATACTTCTCTACCCAGTTATCTGTATGTATTCCCTCTGTTTGATATCAAATAAAAAATATCATTCACTAGGTACATATTTCAACTGTATATCAAATAATGTTTATAGGTTTGATAATTATTAAATTCATACACATTTAAACATCATTAAATGAAAATTCTGAGCTACAATTAAACAGTATATATCCCCTAAGCATGGCATGATGCATTAGTAATATATAACTAAATCTTTTTGAAAATTAATCTCTATAGATAAATCTTCATATAATAGAAAATTAAAACATCTTAACTCACTCTTTATACAGTTATGTCTAATTACATTAATTCAATGGTACTCGATCCAATCAACTCATTATGATGTAATTCAAACCAATATCATTATATAACCTCTAAATATTAGAACATTTAACAAAGGCTTCATATATTTGTAACATGGACATCATACGACTCCTTAAACATTTTAACTCAATCCATTTTCATTTGATATCATATATCTAGTCCCTCTAATAGCATTTTACAACTTCAAACTTTGTAAAAAAATCATCCTTGATCATTGAAGTCTTCATGATGTTTTGTACCTTTAATATCAACATAGTATCATTTGAATTTATAATTTTTATCTGAACATAGAAAAAAAATCTTATATTTTAACTTCCTTATGAGACTTCTTCCACCAACTCAAATTGGAATATTAAAAACGTATGATGAAAAAAATTAGAATAATTTTTTTTATTTAATTTTTTAATATTAAACTTGTGATGTAATACAATGCCATTAGTGTTTGATCATTATAGAACTCTCTCACCGCTATGATGCATTTTGAGTTTTAAGGTTAATTATTTTACCCTTATATAACTAGATGTGTTTGGATTCTTATATGATAAGATATTTTCATTTAACTTTAAATTTAAATTATTTTTTCCTTTTTTTCTAGTTTCACACATAATACACTTTGTAAATATTTGACTTCTTAGGATAGTTTATAGTGGGATGAATAATGAATTATTAGGGATATCAAATTACTAGGCTTGGTAAGGAAAGAGAATATAATGTTTTATTATCTCTCTATTAAAACCCTTAACACTTGGATATATAATCAATGATATTTTCTTTTTAGATAATTATAAGAGTGTAAAATTGAATAATGATACATGGGTAAAATAGGATAAATACAAACCAATAACACTCTCTTGTCTGGAGATAATATTGGTCCACTATCACTACATTTGAAACATTTTTTAAAAATTCCAATTATAGAGGAAGCATGATATGCCACACATCATCCTGGAACTATTGTAGAAGAGTTCCGTTTTATCTCTGAATTTTTTAAATTGTTTTCACTAAATTATCAGATACAGTTCATCTCTCATAATTTGTTTTGATACATAGGTTTAAATAATTATAATAAAAATATTAAAAAATATTAAATTAATTGAGTAAGAGGAAATGTATTTTATCATAATTACATTGACTAATAGTCCTTCATCATCTTATTATTCCAGTAGTTTTACTCTAGGTAATGAAAGCATAGAAGAAAATAATGATCAGATAAATAAGACTATGATGTGAATTTATTAACCCAATTTCAAAAATAATATTAAACTTCCACAATGTAACAATAAATATTACACTGAGTTTAAAATTCGATGGATTCTATTTGTTTATATTTTTCCTCAGTTTGAAAGAGTGGATCCGAATTGATATTTTATATAATTTTTTGATTTTTAAGTATATTAAAACCAATAAGGATTTTAGAAGAACACGTTAGCTGGAGGGAATTACCATTCCTTTATAAAGGTTATGTAATATACTCCCCCAAACAACTACATACTAGAGTTATCACAACATAGGATGAACTAAATAATTTTTTTTCCTAGATATACTTCCCTTCATCATAGAGTTCTTAACATAATAAGTAGATATATCTGGTTAAACAAGAGTGTGGAGAAACAATCAAAAAGTAATAGGAATTATTCAAGAAGTTAAAAAAATATTTCCCACAATATCATCATGAAGATTATTACTTTCTGGTATACTTTTCTCATGTACTGGTGGACTATGACCAAAACCTACTAGATTCTTTTTCTGTAGGAGCAGAAATCGGAAAATCCCCTACATAATCTAGAGAGTTGATTGGGAGGATCTTATAAAGATATAATTTTTATGAGAATTTAATCAAGGGTAGTACATAAGGAACAATGGTATCTGTCTCATTTATATGAAAAACATTTGGAATAAGTAACAATTTTTTTACAATGTTATTTGGGAAATATTTACAGGAAATCAAACCTCCGAAACCCTTTTGAGTCTTCCAACCTTTCTACTCTATAGACCCTTACACTAATGGATTCCCTCACGTTCAAGGAACTAAAACCTCTGATTCCATGAAACAAAGATAACAACAATAATAATAAATTTCTTATCAATGAAGGAATGATTTTTTCAAAATTAAATATGAATATTAGAACCAACAAAATCAAAGAACACCCTAACAACAGGGTTTTGACAACCTTTATAACCATCCACATTTAATAGATAGATCTATCGTCCTTATAAATGATAACAACTAGGGATATTTAAATATCCCTCAATCTAGGACCTAATGACTCAAATTGTGAAATCCAACATCCAAATTCAAATTACCATCATAGAATTCAAAATCAAAGGTTTAGACAAACTCCATGATCATCCAATTATTAATCCTAAAGGTAATGTTAGTTCTATCACATTTTGTATTGGAAATAAACTAATAGACAATAAATAATCACAATATATGTATAAATTTTGGATTGTATATCTCACTTAACCTAAATAATTAGTTATCAAAAAGGAACATTAAGGGGAACCAACTATGGAGACACTGAAGGATTTTAACACATAAAAATTTCATGGGTGGAATGTCAAACTAGTTATTTAGTCCTATTTATTGATAATCATTTCTACAAATGGAAAATAAGTCCTAGTATAAAAATACTATAGATTATTGACTATAGAAAATTATATAACAAGAAAAAGGTGGATCATCCCCTATAATCTATAATTAAATTATAAAAAGATGTATATTTACCTCAACTTGTAATTATACATCCATCGATGATATAGTTGACTAGATATCATCACACCATCATTGTGATACCTGAATAATGTGATGAATCCCTCTTTAAGTGATCCACATGTTCAAAAAAACTCAAAAAGTCTCCATAGAGTCTCTAGGTTCTAGAACAACAAATCATGACCACTTGCGTTGTTTATGGTTGATCGCATCTCAATTTTTCTTAAAGGGGAAAGAACTCTTTATGTTATATCCAGGGATTGAGAGAGGTGGAATATAGGCCATGTTCTATATACCTAGTTATCAATATAGGGATAAAGATAGTCTCCCTATATCCCATTGTGAACAACAATATTTATGATGGAATGTGGTTTAACTTGATATACATTATGGCGGCTTTAGTCTTGAAAACTCTAACAAAAGATCCTTTGCAACTTTATAATTCTTAGTTGAAACCATGTCCAAAAATTATTCTTATTATTGTGATAAATCACATAACATGTGTAAAACTTTCAGAATATATATAACTATTATTTATACCAATTATAATCAGACCATTAAGCTTAATCTACTTTCCCTCACTGACATTTACCAATCCTTGGGTAATGAATATTTAATTAATAATAATATATGACTGCATTATTAATTGAAAAAATATATATATAACATAATATTTTAAAAAAACATTCAAATAAATATTTATTATTATTTAACTCACATATTCTTTTAAATAACTTGTGACTAAATCATTGTTTTCAACCAAACCCGAAAAATATTATTTATTCTCAATTGAAAAATTTAGTAATTGAATTTAACTGAGATTGCAGATACAATTAGTGTGTGACCCTCTAGTCCTCTTATAATGACTGCAACATTTATAAATGAAATTCCCTTTTGGCATAAATAAATGAAATATTAATTAATATTATTATAGAAATAACATGAACTACTTTGGTTATTTTTCACTATTATATGATATATCCGATAAGATTTTAAGTAAAACTATGTATCATAATTGTGGATAATATAATAATTGTACCATGACTATTATCATTGGTATATATTAATGGTTATAATAAATAAATCTCGCATATAAAAAATAAGTGATGGCCTCGAACAGTACAATCAAACACTATGAATCCCATTTATCGAAACTTACGAGGGAGATGGAATCATTGTGAATTTCTTTTAACCACGATGAAGATGAGATTCAGTGAAAAAGAAATAAAAAAACATGTTATGGGATATGTTCAATATTATTGATATCATGACACAAACCATGTTCGTTGAACAACCCCAAGAAGTCCCCACCATTGCACACCTAACCCTTAGGGTATACACTAGGGTAATAAGGGGTTATTCTTGTAAAACCTAATAGAATGAATTTGTATATTTTTATTTTTAATAAAATATTGAATATATTTATCCATTTATATTACTACTTTATACACAATTAAGTAATGAGTATGATAAATCTTTTATTTTTTTCAGATGAAACAATAATTTTATTTTTGATTAATATATATTTTCAATCAAGACACGATTTTTTTAATTGATGAATTTTTGAAAGAATTATTACTTTATTAAAAAATTAGTATTAAATAATAATTATTCAAATATAAATATAAATTTTATTTTATGTTTTCGAATGTAATTTTTATAAGGGTAAAAAAACATTAATTTGTCAAAAAAGTGTACTTCTCAAATAAAATAAGGAATTTCATTTGAAAGTGCAAATTGTATAATTTATAGAAATATTTGGATAAAATAAATATTATTTTTCAATTTAGTACCTAGAAATTATCCAATGGTGAATTTTTTATAATTTTAAAATGTAGTTGATTATTTAATTTAAAATTAATACAATATGTATTATGTTATAATAACATCCTAAAAGTTATGTAATAAATACTATAAATAGTGTCCATGAACATTTTTTTTTAAATTGTAAATAATTTTTTTAATTTATTAATTTTATGAACCCTTAATTAACCCTCCAAAACCTATATTATATTTTTTTATTAAATTATTTATATACATTATCCATTTAAACATCATCAAGGGTATTATTTTAATGAATCTGGTTATTATCCATATAATATTTTAAAAAATTCCCCACTTTAGAAAATATTGGAAAAAACCATTTGATGGTTTGTGGTTTGGATTAATTTATTTTATAGAGTCTAAATCCTATGTTTAGAAATTATTAAAGAATTACCATGTACTTTTCTATATAAACTCACCCAAACTCTCATTCCTCTTCACTGAAAAACCATGGAGCCTAAATTTAATCTTTATTTCATCTGAATATCCTTCCTAAGGTGTGCCAACCTCTTTAAAATCTCCTCCTCATTTTTAGAAGCTCCATAAAAATGTAAAAGTTACTCTCATTCTCCTATTTATTAAAGAAACTTATTTATATCGTGTCTTTTGATGTATAATTATTCATATTGGGATATGTTTCTACCCAAACCTATTACTTTTCTTATGATTCCAAAATGATGAGAGACCCATTTTACTCTCATTCTACACTTTTCTAATTCCTTATATACATCCCCCTTGTTGTCGAAATTATCTGGTGATTTTCCATGATAGAAATTTGTGTAGTGAAAACCATCCCCATTTACAGTCAATTGTATTCATCAGATTGTACCAATATTTCAGTAATTGGGGATTTAAATTTATTTAAACCACACTCTTTAATCATGGGGTTAAATGAGATGAAAGACATCATTATGTTGTATGATCTATGTGGAACATTTATAATTTTATATGATATGAATGTGATGGGTTGGTCCAAAATTATTTGTCGATGAAATTCATTAGTTAAGGTTTTCATATCATGGGATTTCATGCATTTTTCATGATAAGATATCCTAATAACACTATTTTATGATGTATTTGCAGTTATCCTTGGCTTTTTTTATGATTCCATCTGTGCTATTCTTTCTATATTGTTATGTTTCCTTCATGTTATCATCGTATATCATGATTCAATGATCATGTTTATAATTCTCATCCTTTTTTATGTCTCATTGATATGACTATTGACTAATTTGTATTACTTTTACAATGTTATTGTTCAATTATTCTCATAATGATCATTATAGCTCACCCTATTCATTTTTATGTTCCCTCATTGCCCAATTTAGTTTTTAAAGATTTATGGAATATAAGAGAATGTTTTGATATTTTTAAATAACGATGTTTTACCCATGTTTTAAGTTATCATGTCATGTACATAACTTCAAAAATACACCAGGACACATGTTCTTATGGGATTTTAATATGTGTAACATTATGTAATGAACCATAAAAAAACATGTATTAAATATTTGGGTGGTCATAGGTGGTATCAAATGAATGTATTGTAATTTGGGGGATTATGATTTAAAAACCATAGTGAATATCTTAGGTATAATACTAAACAAAGAAAAAATCAATTTTTTTTAAAAGTATACACCAAACTGATTCTAGGAAAATAAATCCCTACTTTGATACTATAAGTGAATGTGGTTCTGGAAAAGTTTTACCAAGGGGTAATAAACCTGAAAAGGGAACACTAGGATTGACCTAATCATCACCTGGTGAAAGGAAAAAATACTTACTTCACACCTAATTTGGTACTCATAGAGAATATGATTTATTATATTCACAGATATTTACAAACCATTATAAATGGAACAATAATATCCGTAATATTTTATTTTAGAAAATTGAACAAGGATCACAAATATTGAAACCTATAAAATCATATGATAAGTAATATATTCAATTATGATTTATTCAATAAGTTTTAATCATTTCCCATTTATGAGTTTAATATTTTATATTTTTATCCATAATTTTCCCTTTATTTTTCGTCAATGTATGGAAATAGGAGGAACCAAGCCAGCATCCAAGGTGAGGGAGAATGTGTTTACTTCCTAAATTAGATTCCCAACATGATGGCAGTAGAATTCGGAACATGCTGAGAAAATATTATGATATAACTCATGTTCGGAATATAAAATGTAACTACGTTGAACCCTACATCCTCTTATGAAATATAATGTTTCAATTGATACCTTTATATAATAATGGAAAATAAATTTTAGTGGATTTTCGAATCCATTAATGGTAGAATAGTGGATCAACATTTTTCAGATGTTCTTTTCCATCCTTAAAATCCTTAATAAATATAATTCATGTTATTTATTTATCAAATAAATTGAGAAGACAATAAATAGTGGATAATTACCAAAAATATGATGCTCAATGAGGAGATAAAACTGACGATATAAAATGATTAATTTAAAATAATTTTTATCAAATATTTGCCTCAAAGTCTCTAAATAAAAACGAAGAGAAATTTATTTTGCCTCATGAAAAAGGAGTATGGATCCATTGGGGTATATGTGGTTACCATCACAATAATTTCATAATGAACCTATTAATTTTTCATTACCAATAAAAGTAAAGTTGACCACATATTTGGAGGGATAAAACAATTCTATGAAGATACTTAACCATTTGATACATTGACCGCTAAAATGAAATTGTTCTATGTATCTTCAATGTCAAAATAGAGATTTGTGAATCTGAAGGGTCTCATGGGGTTAGATATAGGAACTAGATAATTAAATTTAATTATGGTGTTGCGATGGAGAAATATATGGGGGACCAAAATTCCAACACCAAAATTATCAAATGTGTGGGAAGAAGAGTTTGAAAATTTTCCTAATGGGGATAATAATATTTTCTACAGACATAAAGGAAGTGAACATATCAAGAAAATAATGATGTGAGAAAACCTTCAATGTGATGGAAGAAAGGAATTATTCTATCAACCTGCATCCTATTGTTGAATGTTTTATATGCAAGGAATATGGAAATAATTAATATCAAATTACAAACCCAAGGGTTGTCGATCATAATAGACAACAAAAAACTCCAATTCCTAGAGAGTAAGGAAAATATTACGAAATCGCAACTGCTAAGGTGGACCCCAATACTGTAGTTGTGATAAGTATGCTAGTTATTCATTCTGGAATAGTGAATATACTTTTTAAATTTGATTATATGAATTATTTAATATCATGAAAGTTTAGTATACCAATACAAACACGAACTCAAAACATTGATGATGTGTTATTTGTGATGATGTCTAATGAGTCCATTATTGCATCCCAAGAATATAAATCATCCAATATCTATATTTTATAGATTCAATTACCAGAAAAGATTTTTATACTACTTTTAGATGGAATTTATGAAATTATGAGTATAGAATGGATTTACTTATATAGAGCCAATATAAATTATCAAGAGAATAAAATTAACCTCTATATCAGGAATCATCCTCTGAATCAATACAATTTCTTGGATGAGGATGAATATATTTTGGTATTATCATATCCAAAATGGATATTATTTAACTATCAGAAAGTATATCCTAGTCGAATTATTGAGAATAACCAAAAATATCAACCTTAAAGACATGCCCATTGTGTTGGAATTCGCTAATATTTTTCCTGAATAATTTCTTGTTATTCCTCATAGATGAGAGGTTTATTTCTCAATAAAATATATACATATATCATTTCTAATATCCAAGAATCCATATAGAATGGATAATGATGAACATGTAGAGCTAAAGAAGAAACTATATGATAATCTAGATAAAGGGTTTATATACCCAAGTGGTTCACCATATATTTAACCATACCTCTGCATTAGGTATAATGATGAGTAAATAAACTAGTGCATTGATTATCGTGAGATCAAAAAGTTCCTGATAACATAAAATTATACTCTTCCACATTTTGATGACTTGTTTGATCAGTTATGTGGATACATGTACTTATCTAAGATGGAGTTTCAATCATAGTATTATCATGTGGAGGTGAAGAAGGTGGATATCACAAAGAGTTCATGTTGTACCAAATATAGGCACTATATGTTCATAGTGATGCCATTTAGACATAATAATTCTCTAGGTATCTTTATTGACATGATGAATATAGTCTCTAGGAATTCAATATACAAATATATAATATATTTATAGATTATTTCCATTTCCACTATAGAATAAAGGAGGAACGTGAGGAGAATATTAATGGTGTTCAAAAGACCTTTCAAGAAGAGAAGATGTTTGTGAAGTATAGTAAATGTATGTTTTGAATGGAGAAAGTTACAAAATTGGTGCATGTTATCACCAACAAAGGGATATGTGTTGATAGAAAAACAAAGGTAATTGAAGTATGGATGAGACTAAAATCTACTACATAAATCCATAGATTCATTAGATTATTTATGTACTAGTTTCTGACACTTCAACCAGGGTGACCTAACTCACTTGTTGGTTCATGAATCTGGAATTGCATCGTTACCCAACATTATCACTTCCCAAAGTCAGGTGACATTCATCACTTTATTAGTTATTCCTGCTCCAAGATCTAAATGGGAGGATAGGATATCACTTCTACCTTTTATATACTCATTCATATAACTCTTGTCCTATTCCATGTCTCCCTCATACATTAAGACATGATCATGAATCTCAGTCCTGGTTCCATTATTTCAGGGATGTAGGTTAATTAAGATACGTATTTCTAGACATTTGAAGGAGTATTGGTAGTGAGAAACCTTTAGTTAAGAGACTAGTCATGTTGGGAATCGTTGTCATGTGTGGATGTTTGGAAATTTGGTCACTTTTATGGAGGAATATTAGACATGGAACTCATGGAATCCTATGTTGATCATGAGGTATCTGATTCCAAAGGCATATATTCTAATGATTTTACATCATGAATCCCTTTTATATCATGAGGTAGTTGATTCCATAGGTGCATATCTTCCATATATTTTACCTCAGGCGTCCCATATTTATCATGAGGTAGCATCATGAGATGGTTCAAAATTTTAACATCTTGTGGAGACCGAATATGGCAGATTATAAAGAACCATAGAAGTAGATTAGGGTATTGGGTCCCAAGGAGAGATCTCCTTAAAGGTTTAATAAATGGATGGATTAGAACACATAGTGGTGGAAGATCTAGGAAGTGTGTCCCTTAAATGGAAAATGACACAGTATGAATGATGTTAATAATACCCCTGATGGTGGAAAATGAGGTACTCGTATAGGAAAGAGGGAACCAAGGTTAACCATTGGCTGGGATTTAACCTCATAGAGGCATCCTACATACCCTGTTTAGAAGATAGGGATAAAAATACATGTATTTCAATGTATTGTGTATGGATTTATCAAGATATCTTCTCTTCATAAGAGTATTTTTCTTTGTTGGATTCAGTGGATATTATGCATGTGAGTTGCCCAGGGTGCAACTTGTTATATGGATGAGGTTTATGGGGCTTACAATTAAGAGCATCCCAGGTGGGTGGCATGATTTCACCTGGATGGGGAATCCCGGATAATGTTGGGATGGATGTGGATGAAGTGTAGGGTGGAATGGATGGAATGGATGGAGTATTTGGAGTGAAAGTTTTGGACTTCATATTGGAATCATATGTATCTGGGTTAGTCAAGAATCAAATCCCTCGTAGTTCAAGAAAGGTAACTGATTGGGGATTATACATGGATGATGCCCACATTGAGAATATGGTTGGAGAATACACATGGAAGTTACAAAAATGAAGGGACATGAGTGGTATAACACTTAAAGAGGAGGCTCATTGGATACGACATGATGATACTTGTTCATAGGAGAGTCCAATAAATCTACAGGTTTGATGTTGGGGTCAATGCTAACCTCTAAGACAACGTGAGTCATACTCAATGTGAGAAACAAGAATAAATAGTAGAACTGATGACCATGTTGTGAATGAAATGCCAATGAGTGATGGAATGGGGTTTATGCCTGGAAGATGACCGAGGAGGATGTTATTACATGTCAGGATGGTATCATTCTGTGGGAGTAATATATCATTCCCTATGACTCATACATGAAGTATATTATCAGGGGTGAACGAGGCTTACGGGTGGATGTTCCCCAAGGTAAAATGGCTATTCCATTGTGGAATACCATGAGGGTCACATTTGGGGAACCCCATGTGCATTTCATAGGGAAAGACTAGAGTTTATTATCATGTGTTGATGATGTTGGTACTAGGTAGTTTTATGTGATGAAGCATGGAAATGGGGGACTCAATCCTCACTCCTTGAGCTTATATAACTATTTCAAAAGACCCGTTTGGAGGGAAATGACTTTTGAAATGATATGATACAAGAGTGTAGAAGAGTTTTCAGTCATGTGGTCGATGTTATCATCCCTATGATGAAAAATGCCACTTGGGGTATTTTCGTAATTCAGCAAACTTAGGCGTTAATTTCGATTGCTTTCTAATGGAGGCTCAAATTAAAATTCAGAGACTACCGTTGTGCTCAGGAGGTGGTGTTTACCCTAGGGGAGGTTTAATCATGAAACCTCCAAGAGTTTCGTATGCAGGTTAATTTGGGGGTTTAAATTAATTAATCTTTTTAATTAGGTTTTCTTTATTTAAGCCATAACACCTCTCCCCTCTCACCCATTTAGTTATCTGGCGGAAGGAGACCTAAAGGAGAACCTCACCCATCTCTTCTCATCCATCCTTCTCTCCAAGGCAGAAGCGGTCTGGCTACGGTGGATCAATAACGATGCTTCGGGCTACGCCCATGGAGGTAGGAATTTTGTTTCGACTTTTATTTTTCAATCATCCCTATTTGAATTTCTATATATATATGCATTGAATTGTAGTTCAAAATTCAATCGAATCCCATAATCACATTGTTTATGATATGATATTTCCAATTCACGTTTTGGATTTGAATTCTAAGTCATGAGGCATCCGTAGCGCCCCGAAAAAGTTTCATGTTTTTTTGGTGTTTCCAGCAGATCTGGCCGGTTTAGCAGGGTGATCGGGCGAGGGTTCAGGCCGGCCAGCTCGATGGCCGGTCTGCAGGGTGGCGCGACCGGCTGTAGAAGAGCGGCTACGGGAGGAAAACGGATGAAAGGAGGTGCCAGCAAGAGCGTGGCTCCCGGACTGCGGAGCGGCGAGGTGCGGACGGCAGGGCTCCTGGATGGCGGCAGGGTGAGACGAGGCGCCGACAGGGGGGGCACACGTGGTCGGTGAGGCGGATGACCAGGGTCATCGGACCCCGGCTGGCGACAGGGACCTGCAACACATAGGTCATGTGGGAGTCTAGCCGAACAGGCTTAAGCCGGTCTTGGCGAGGTGAGCTGGCCCGCGGTGAACTGCTTGCCGGTCCAGGCGCAAGGGGGGTCGGCTGAACTGGCCCGACCCAACTATTCTCCTCCTAAAATTTTAAATGCCCCTAAAATTCAAACCGTAAATAGGATTTGTGGTCCATCAGTGGAGATGCATTCCTTGTATCGAGATAGACATTTTGAGATTGTCTCAGGGAATTTTAAATCCCGAGATGGGGGGGCTTGGTGGTCCAACACGTACGATAAGTGGTTTGGCGTTTTTTCAGGAGTTCTGGTTTTTGATGCCGCAAACATATCCGGTGTCCGATTTGAGCGATGTCAGTGGTTTTGGGACCCTGGTGCCGAGGCAGAGCTCTCCAGGGTGGTGTCAGGAATTGAAGTCAAAGTGGATGCATGGGCCCCACGACCCATATTTTATGCTGCGAGTAATGTTTAGAAACTTTTTCATCGGACATCTGCTCATGGCATCCAAGCATTCGATTCAGGGTGTTTTTCTAAGGGAATTTCAATGGCGCAATCTTGTCGCTTTAGTTCAGTATGGTGGTGTGGGCCCCACAAGGGCTGTTTTGGGCATTGATGGTGAATTCCATCTTCTTTACTGGGTGTCTGTTTTGGAAATGTGAATAGTCAATCTTGTGTACTTTTCCAAGAGGATCACAATGTTGTGATCCGTTTGTAGCACTACTAGACTATGATGCGGGTCCCACTTAGCACCACTCGTGTGCGGTATACAGAAATGAATCTTTTTCTACAGTTATCCGTTCCACACAAATAATCAGTCAATATGACGTGTTTTTACAAGGGGATCACAATGGTGCAATGCACTCGACCATTTTCGGGACCACATGACGTCGTTCAGGAATAAAGTTGTGCCGAATGACTTTTACGTCGAATGTCTATTGGAGGCGAGTAAATATTCAATATCTTGTGTTTTTCCGTGAGGATTAAAACGATATGATTTTTTTGGATGTGTGGAGCCTCATGTGAGATCTTATTGAATGTGAAAGCATGAAAGGTGTACCAGTGGTGGTTCTTCTGGTGGTGTTTGTAGGGAACCCTTGCCATGTGACAACGTTCACTCCTGTGAGAGTAAAGTTAGTTCTTACAAAGGAATGGTTGGCTGTGCTAGAGACATGGAGGAAGTAGGTTGGAGAAATGACATTTTTTCCCTTCGCGTTGACTTTGGGTGCCATCCATTCGATTGCCTTTGGGCTAGAGAAGTGATATACTTTGGGAGTATACGAGAATACTAGGAGGCACATTTTGTAGTTTTTCCAGAGATATTAGTGTTTATGGTTTGGAGTTATGTTTGGGCCACATGTCATGTGGGCCACCTATTTGTGTCATGTTCTGCTTTATGTACCATTGATATTTCGTGACCTAGAGGGTCCCTTTGTTCACGATGGTTTAGACCAGTAGGGTTGAGTGGTTTCCCCTGGTTCTATTCTCAATGGTGTGATCGGCGGAGTTGTTTGGGTTCCCCTTTTTTCCTTTAGCCCTCTGGGTTTCAGTATCATGACCCTTCATTTTCCCTGGTAGGGTTATTATGGATTCAGTGTGACCAATTCTTTGCACGGGCCCCGATCCTCTACCCAGGAGGTTGTTTCCAGTAGGGTATGGAGCCCTAGTGAGACTGTGTGCAGATTCCCTAGCCGAGTATTGAGATGATATCTTCCTTCCACGATCTACCGTGATGTGTTTCCCTAGGAAGATTACTAGGTATCGGTATGACCCACACTACACGGGCGCTAAACAACCACTAGGTGAATTGTTCTAGAGTTGGGTGGTTGCACGATACCCACTCTGTGTTCTGTTGGCCAGTGTTGTACCATCTAGTAGGGATGGATGGATTAGTTCTTGGTTTACCCTCCAGCGGGGCAGGGCATGTGGTTTCCCATCGACTTCTTCCAATTGACCCTCCAGCGGGGGACTGGGCAGTGGGTTTCTCATTGACTTCATAGTGTTTACCCTTCAGCAGTGATTGGGCAGTGGGTTACCCGACGACTTCTTAGGGTTTACCCTCTAGCAGAGACTGGGCAGCGGGTTACCCGACGACATCTCAGGGTTTACCCTCTTTTAGAGACATGGTAGTGGGTTACCCGATGACTTCTTAGGGTTTACCCTCCTATAGATACTGGGTAGTGGGTTACCTAATGACATCTTAGGGTTTACCCTCTAGCAGAGACTGTACAGTGGGTTACCCGACGACCTATTAGGGTTTAACCTCCAGCGGGGCTAGGTAGTGGGTTACCAGACGAATTCTTTCAGACTCATTCCTTTCTACTAGTATACTATGTGGATTTTCTCCGTGACTACCGAAGCGGGACACTTGGTTGTAAGGGCCAGTGATGTGACATCTTTGACTTTAAGAAGACCTCTCAATTGTGTGACACTGATGATGCGTTTTTTGACTTTCCCAAAAACTCTCAAGTACGATGGACTCTTTCCCCACCAAGACACATCCTCGAGACGCGACCTAAAACCGTGCGGGCGATTTAGTGCTGCCCAAAGCAGATAGTGTCAAAGTGCGGTGATTTGAGCCCCTTGACTTGCAGTTCGGGGCAGATGTATAGGATACTGGGCATCAATGGTGTTTACTTCTGGGACTGTTGGCTACTCTTTTCTTGGGCTGATATATGAGATGTATATCCTCTTACGATCATTTTCGGGTTTCTTTTTGAGCATATGGATATGTATATAACTTGTACCAGTACCCACTTCTTGGATTTTGGTTACTCTCCTTCCAGGAGAGGTGAAGACGCACGTTGTATGCCATGTGCTTTTCGTGTCTAGCTTCTTGTGGTTGGAAAAGTCTACTCTCCTGGTATAGGTAGCGAAGGCTCGACAGGAAGTTCATCTTCTCACCATTTCTAGATCCTTGTGTTAGGATGAGTCTACTTCCTTCCTCTTGTTGGGTTGAGCTATACTCTTTACTGCATTCTCTATTGTACTCATTTACTATTCCCTGTTCGATCTACTGCTCACATATTCAGTACCTCATTTGTTGCTACCTCGAGTCTTCGGGGTATCCTACTAAGTATTTTTGTACACACCCCTTCTTGGGGTTTTCCTGTACTTGGTGTTCCCTTGCAGACAACAGACATGTCGATCATGACGTCATAGGAGCTTAGGAGTTTGGGAGCTTGGACTGCGTACGGTGGTCGTAGTCAGGTTCCAGGTGAGGGACCATCCCAGATGATGTACTTTTGTATACCTATTGCTGGGTAGCGGCGCTTTTCTAGTTGGGTGCGTGTTTTACCATTTTTCTTTTCAGTTTACCTTCAACATTTACTTTGTACTGTTTAGAGGTCAATGCACTTTTGTGGTTGTTTATAACAGTTAGTACATTACTTTTCCTTTTACTCTACACTTCTGCATTGAGTGGGTTGCATGTGTGTGTGCAGGTACTCTGGCAAAGGCCTCCCCAAGTGTTTTTCCCTTCAGTTCTTATCGCCATCCCCTGGCCTATAAAGGCGGCCTTGGGGTAGTTGCAGCTCGAGCCTGGGTAGGGGAAGGTCATGAAAAAGTGGTATCAAAAATTGTTCATTCCTTGAGAAATTGTTTGGACGTCCCTAAAAAAATTGGTCAGGATCTAGGGAAACAATGTCATTGTGTCTCAAGAGTGGATCTCTGGCCAGTGAGTCCAGGGATGGCACAATAGCTGACGTATCCATTCACCAGGACCCTGATAACCTGGTTGTTGACTCGGCATGTTGAGACACCCGTTGTAGGGAAAATTGGTTTGTGTATCAAATAGGATTGAGTATTTGACTGCCCTTCTTGATTCAACTCCCCAATGTTGCTATTGTTATATACATATATGCTCATCTGATAGTGGTACTCCTTGATAACATCTAGGTTGTTTCTGTGAAAACAACTAACCAGGATACCATCTTTGGTTCGTGATGACTACCTTGTGAGCGACGATGTCTTAGTCTAGGACCCATCAAGAGAGTCCCTTTACCCGGGTGGGCCAGTAGTAGCACCCCAACCTTTTGAGTAGCAGGCAGCTCCAGCAGAGCATACTGAGCTTGAGCACAGGTTGAGCGTGCTCCGTGAGTTCCAGCATCAAAGACTGCTAAGGTTTAGTGGCGAGCCAGACCCTCAGGGAGCAGATGTTTGGCTTGGGATAATGGTTCTCCTTTTTTAGTCTTGTGAAAACACTGGTGGATCTGATGGTGTCCTTGGACGCTATCCTTTTCCACAGAGCAGTTGGGCGTTGGTGGAGTCGGGTGACTTAGTTACTTGATGAGTAGTAACTTTCGTGGGATGAATTTCAGCTGCTGTTTCATGAGGAGCTTTACCCCTCCTGGTTATGCTCCATTAGGATCCAGAAGCTCTTGCTGTTTCAGTATGGAGGGATGATGTTAATTGTGTACGTGAAGAGTTTCACAGACTGTGCATGTTATTACCCAGACTTGGTCCATGACGACAACTTCCCAGCGCGGAAGTTCGAGGAGGGTCACCATAGAGAGATTCATGTTGTCATAGTAACCTTGGTCATTTCCACTTATTTCGGGGTGCTATAGTAGGCACTGGTGACAGAGATATTCATTTCGCGTTCTACAAATGGTGTTGGGATCAGGCTTGAAAGAGCCGATACATCTATCGCAGCTAGCAAGCGTCCGCTGACAGAACCTCGACGCAGGTGGCTTTCCTAAAACTAGACTCAGGGGCGTGGTCATACACTACAATGGCACCAGAGGTAACCAGTGTAGAATGAATAGAGTTGATGTTATTCTTGCGATGAGCGAGGTCACTTGGCATGGGACTGCCCAACCGGGCATGCTGAGAATATCGGTCAGGCATCAGGTGCACCACCGCGGCAGAGGCAACGTCGTGGTCGAAGTAGCGCCCAGAGAGGTGGTGCTAGTAGAGGAGTGGGGGGAGCTGGAATTGGGGGACGACATTATGAGGTCTTCCTATCACCATCAGACGGTCAACATTAGGCTCCAGGAGCTGACAGTTGGGACCACAGAGAGCCGCAAGCTTTGGATGTCTATGATCCTGCAGACCATGAGGTGATAAGAGGTACACTCTACCACTCTTCTACTTTCTGCAGTATAATTGTTAGACTCTATGTGTGAAATGCCTTTCTCCCTGATCCTTTCCTGAGTTGTTACCTGGGTGATGCGGGGTGTTAGTGTAACCTTATGTTATTGTAATATAAGGTGTGGAAACTTTCTCTTTAGTCAATGGTAGCGACTCCTTCACCTTTCGAGCATGTAAGAGAGTCTTGGTCATGGGACATCGACTGTGAAATATTGTGTGGCCAGATATCCTTGGGTGTTTCACGATATAGATATTCTCAAGGAGGGAATCAAAGAGCTTTTTCCTAGGTCCAAATGGTGATTCCAGCCATGACATGCAATGTAGGGGTTCGATCGGGGAGGCGAGTTACCCAAGAGGGCCTTCGGGCCATTTGAGACCGTGCGAAGGGATGGTGAGGTTGTCTTCCCCCTTGCCCTAACCCACGAATGTCGGGAGTGGGTGCACGACGCCACTCACGTTCCATACCTAATGAGATGTGTGCGTTCTCTTATTCACGTCAACGGTAAGGGTGTAACTAGTGTGTACCAATCAAATCGTTTGGTCAGTGTGCGGTGATGTGGGACTGCGCAAGAGTTATTCTGGGTACGGGAGAGACTGGTGTGGGCTTAGTACCCTGAGTTTTTCCCTATTTTTTCTTTTTGGGGACGAAAATATTGAAGGGGGTAATGGGGTAAGAACCTATTTTTTTCTATAAAATACTTTTTAATTTTCTTGATGTTATTCCAGAGTAGGGACTTCAGACGGAGTGCGATTCAGAGCCCTGGTGTGGAGGGAATTAAATTTTTTCAGTGCGTTCAGACTGGGCACACCAATTAAGAAGAATAACTCCTAAACGGTAGCTCATATGGGAAAACTGAGGGATCCTTTGAGTCTGAAGCGTTACGTTTACCCCAGGAGTGGTGTAACATTCACCGGCATGGGCCTTTAATGAAAAATTCAACCAGGGGCGTTTTCGTAATTTAGTGGCCTCAGGCGTTAAATTTTATAACAATCAAACAGAGGCTCAGATTAAAATTATGAGACCACCATTGTGCTCAGGAGGTGGTGTTCACCCTAGGTTAGTTTTAATCTTGACCCTGCCAAGAGTTTCAGATGCAGGTAAATTTGTGGGATTAAATTAATTAAACTTTTTTATTAGGGTTTCTTTATTTAAGCCTTAACACCTCTCCCATCTCCCCCATTTTGTTCTCTGTCGGATAGATATCTCAAATATCACCTCACCAATATCCCTTATTATATCCTTTCTCTCAATGGTGGAAGTGGTCCGGCTACGGCAGATCAATAACGATGCTTAGGGCTACACCCAAGGAGGAAGGAATTTTGTTTTGAGTTTTATTTTTCAATCACCCCTCTTTGAATTTATATATTTATATGCATTTAATATATGTTAAAAGTTCATACGATGCCCACAATCGTGTATTTTATGATATCATTTTTTCGATGCACTTCTCGGATTTGAATTCTGAGTCCCGAGGAGTCTGCAGCGGCCCAAACAAATTTCAATTTGTTTAGTGTTTCCGGCGGATCTGGCCGGTCTAGCATGGTGGTCCGGTGAGGGATCAGGCGGGATGGATTGGATGCGGGTCTTCAGGGTTGCATGGATGGATATAGATGGTCGGCTGCGGGAGGCATCTAGGTGAGAGGAGGCGCCAGTAGGAGCGGGGCTCCCGGACGGCGGAGCGGCGAGGCGCGGACGACGGGGCTCCCTAGCGGCGGCTGTGTGAGACAGGGTGCCGGCTGGGGGGGGGGGGGGGGGTGACGCGGTCTTTGAGGCGGAAGACCGGGATCATCAGACCCTAGATGGTGACAGGTACCCACAACATGTGGGTCCTGTGAGAGTCATGCCGGATAGGCTTAATCTGGTCCGGGCGAGGCAAGCCGGCCCGCGGTGAACTGCGGGCCGGTCCAGGTGCATGGTGGGCTGGCCAAATCGGTCTGACCCACCTATTTTCGCCCTAAACATTTAAATGCCCCTAAAATTCAAATCGTAAATCAGATTCATGTACCATGAGTGGAAACATGTTACTTGTATTGAGATGGACATTTTGAGATGGTCTCAGATATTTTTAAATCTCGAGACAGGGGCATGGTGGCACGACACGTACGATAAGTGGTTTGGTGTTTTTCCGGGAGTTCTTGTTTTGGATGGCATAGACACATCCGGGGTCTGATTTGAGTGCTTTCAACTGCGTTGGGACCCTGGTGCCATGGTGGATCTTTATAGGTGGTTTCAAGTGTTGATGACGGAGTTGAGGTGTGGGCCCCACGACCCGTCTTTTAAGCTGCGAGTAGTGTTTAGAAACTTTTTCATCGGACATCTGTTTAGGGTGTGCGAGAAGTCGATTCAGCGTGTTTTTTTGAGGGCATTACAATGGCGCAATCACCTCTCTTTAATTAAGCATGGTGGTGTGGGCCCCACGAGGTCCATTTTGGGCTTTGAAGGTGAATTGAATCTTCTTCACCTGGTATCCATTTGGGGCAAGTGAATTGTTAATCTTGTGTACTTTTCCAAGAGAATCACAATGATGTGATCCGTTTGTAGTGCTTCGGGACTATGATGCAGGTCCCACTTAGCACCGATCATGTGCGGTATAGCAAAATGCATCTTTTTTCTGGATATAAATTCCAAGCATGTAAGTGGTAAATTTGACGTGTTTTTCCGAGGGGATCGAAATGGTGTGATGCGCTCGACTGTTTTTGGGACCACGGGATGTCGTTCGGGCGTAAAGTAGTGTTGAAAGACTTTTACATCGAATGTCTGTTGGAGGTGAGTAAATATTCAATATCGCGTGTTTTTCCACGAAGATTACAATGGTATGATCTTTTTGTATGTACAAAGCCTCATTCAAGATCTTATTAAATGTGAAATCATGAAAGGTGTACAGGTGGTGGTTCTTCCTATGGTGTTTGAAGGGAACCCTTGGAGTGTGATTTCATTCACTCCTATGAGAGTGAAGTTAGTGTTTAAAGAGGTATGGTTGGCCGTGCTAGGGCCATGGGGGAAGCAGGATGGCAAAATTACATTTTTCCCTTCGTGTTGAATTTGGGTACTATGAATTCGATTGCCTTTGTGATAGATATGTGACATAATTTGGGAGTAGACGAGAATGTTGGGAGGTACTTTTTGTAGTTGTACCCGGGATGCTTGTTTTCGTGGTTTGGAGATGCGTTTGGGCCACACGTCGTGTGGGACCCTTGTGCATACCATGTTCTACTTTATCTACCTTTCATCTTTCACGACGTAGAGGGTCCCTCTATTCATGATGGTTTAGACCAGTAGGGTTGAGTGGTTTTCCCTAGTTCTATTCTCGACGGTGTGATCAGCGGAGTTGCTTGGGTTCCCATTTTTCCTTTAGCTGAGTGGGCTTTTAGTATCACGGCCCTTAATGTTCCTTGGTATTGTTACCATGGGATCAGTGTGACTAATACTTTGCACGGGCACCGATCCTCTACCCAAGAGGTTTATTCTAGTAGGGTATGGAGCCCCAGGGAGCCTAGGCATAGATTCCCTAGCCGAGTATCGAGATCATATCCTCCTTCTATGATCTACTGTGACGTGTTTCCCCCAGGAGAACTCCAGGTATTGGTGTGACCCACACTAAACGGGTGCTGAACCTCTACTAGGTTAATTGTTATATAGTTGGGTGGTTGTGTGATACCCACTATGTGTTCTATTGGCCAATGTTGTACCATCTAGTAGGGATGGCTAGAGTAGTTCCGGGTTTACCCTTTAGCGAGGTTGGGCAGTGGGTTGCTCATCGACTTCTTTGGCTTTACCCTCCAGTGGGGGGTTGGGCAGTGGGATTCTTATTGACTTCTTAGGGTTTATCCTCTAACAGAGACTAGGCAGTGGGTTACCCAATGAATTCTTAGGGTTTACCCTCTAGCAGAGACTGGGCAGTGGGTTACCTGACAAAATCTTAGGGTTTAACCTCTAGTAGAGATTGGCCAGTGGTTTACCCAATGACTTCTTAGGGCTTACCCTCCAATAGAGACTGGGCAGTGGGTTACCCTATGACATCTTAGGGATTACCATCCAGCAGAGACTGGGAAGTGTGTTACCTGACGACCTCTTAAGGGTTACCCACCAGCGAGGCTGGTCAGTGGGTTACCCAAAGACTACTTTCAGACTCTATCCTTTCTACTAGGATACATTGTGGCTTTTCTCTGTGACTACTGAAGTGGGACCCTTCATTGTACGGGTCAGTGATGTGACATATTTGACTTTGGGAAGACCTCTCGACTATGTGATAGCAACGAGGTGTGGTTTGACTTTCCCCAGAACTCTCATGTACGAGGGGATATTTCCCTACCAGGACGCGTCCTTGAGATGCGACCTAAAACTATGCGGGCGAGTCAGTGCCGCCCGAAGAATATAGTGTCAAGGTGCAGTGATTTGAGCCCCTGGACTTGCAGTTCTGGGCATGGATGGTGTTCACTTCTAGGACTGCTAGCTACTCATTTCATGGGATGAGCTATGAGATGGATATCCTCTTAAAATCTTGTTCGGGTTTCTTGTTGACCATATGAATATGTATATACCTTGTTCCAGTACCCACTTCATGGGTTTTGGTTACTCTTATTCCAGGAGAGGTGAAGACGCACATGGTATGCCACGTGCTTTCCATGTCTAGATTCTCGTGGTTGGATGAGTCTACACTACTGCTATACATAGAAAAGGATCAATGGGTAGTTAATATCATCATTGTTTCTAGCTCCTTGTTTTAGGACGAGTCTAATTCCTTCCTCTTGTTGGGCTGAGCTGTACTCTTTACTTCCCTCTCTATGGTACTCCTTTACTATTCCCTGTTCGATCTACTTCTCACCTACTAAGTACCTCATTTTTTGGTCCCTCGATCCTTTGGGGTATCCTACTGAGTATTTTTATACTCACCCCTTCTTGGGCTTTTCCCGCACTTGGTGTGCCCTTGGAGAAGATGGACAGGTTGATCGTGACGTCAGAGGAGATTTGGAGTTCAGGTCCTTGGACGGTGTATGGTGGTCGTAGTCAAGTTCCAGGTGAGGGACCCTCCTAGCTATTGAACTTTTGTTTACCTGTTTTCGGGTTGTGTCACTTTTCTAGTTGGGTGCATGTTTTTCCCTTATTCTTTTCAGTTTCCCTTCCGCATTTACTTTGTACTATTTAGAGGTCGATGCACTTTTGTGGTTGTTTATAGCATTTAGTAATTTACTTTTCCTTTTACTCTGCACTTCTACATTGAGTGGGATACGTGTGTGTGTACAGGTACTCAGGAAAAGGCCTCCCCGAGTTTTTGAGCCTTCGTCGCTTGTCACCATCCCCTTGCTGATGGAGGCAGGCTTGGGGTAGTTGCGGCTTGAGCCCGGGTAGGGTCGGTCGTGATAGGATTCACAGATGATTCTGTTAGGGCATCACAAATTCATGAAGGGAGAGGGATATTTATGAACCTGATTTTTGAAGTAAACCCTTAAGAGTGATTTATGGGAAATTTGGGCTCTTTTTTTCTTCCAAACATTTTTGGTCTCCTCAACTAATCCCTTATCACATATTTTGATACAAAAAAATGCCCCCCCTCAGAATGGGAGTTGACAAGAAATGGAGGATCATATTCATAGGGATAATCACCTAAACTATTGTTAATCTGATCCCTATCATGAATTTCATTCATGGTACTCATTCGCAATGATTTATCATAGAGATCTCTAGTGCAAGGGGAATCATGAACCACTAGATACCATAATCTTATAAATAGAGTGGGTGGGGCCCTTAAAAATTTCTATGGTCATGAAAAAATACATATTTAAATATTTTTTTGAATCTAATTACCTCCATGATCATTTCTCTACAAACGAATCCTTTGTGGACTAGACTTCTTCCATTACTCGGTGAATACTATATAGAGAACCAGTCTTTAGGCCTTGAGTTCCAAAAACCATGCACCATGAAAATGATTCTTGTATGACCTCAATGAAATATTCTTTGGAAAGAATTAAGCCCCAGATTCAATGGATTCTCAAGTAGCTACCCAGGAGGTTCTTATAGATGATGCCCATAGATTGGAAATGGTGAAAAACATCATGATCAGGGAATGGGATCAAAGCGTATTTCACCAAAAATCATTTCTTGATTTGTTGTCGGAGGCTCAAAATGAATGTACCCTATGAAAGTGGTTGTATCTATATGGATTCAGTTTGAGAGATGACATTTTCATTCTTTTATCTATTAGGGACAAACTAGACTATTGGGTTATATGAATGTCGGGGAAATACAAGCGCCATAGGGATGATAATGGACACCTTTGGAAGGATCAATCACTCGTTATAGTGGACCATCGCTATAACCTCCTCAATAATGTAGATGTAAATATGTTGTAGGATGAGGAATCTCTACCACAAGACCAAATGACCATCAATGTAGGATTGGGTAACATGGAGAAAAGATGGACTAATAGCTGGGACTTACACTAGGGATGAAACATAAACGATTAATTGGCCAGATCCTACTGGGTAAGAATGTATTACATTTTGTGTAGAGAAAAAATAAGGTTGATTGGACTCTATGATGTATGATAGGATTCCAAGTTTCTTGTTTACAAACCACATGTGATCATTTCAGTACTATTGAGTAGGTGGTTACCAAAGACTAAGACATTCCATTTTCACCACAGGGAGGTTAGAGTTTTCCTTTGGGACATTCATCAGATCAATAGAATCCTAATTCTATTGGTGATTTATGATGTGTTTCTCCCTGTAGAGAATGTTTGAGAATATTAGGAATTTATAATACCTTGGGTGAAGGGTTTTTTGGATCTTGTAGAGGTCACTAAAATAGAGAAGGTGGGGATGAGGGACTTCCAGTTTAAGCAATGAATCAGGTTTTTATTGAACTGCCCAGTAGAGGAGCTAGCCATGGGTAGAGAGACAGGAAGGAAACTACCGAAAAGGACACTCACCTACCCTAGTGGTTAATAATGTCGAAAGGGGGTATCCTACTTGTGGATCCTAAAAACAAGCTAGTGGAAAATATGGGGAAATAATATCCAGATGAAGCCTCAACCCACAGTCAGGTAGGAAGAGTTTATCACGATGCTGATATATGGGTGGATTTAAATAGTGAGGGACATAAACATGACTGTGTGACCAAGAACCATCATAATAAAATAAGTGATGGTTACATGAAATCACATCAACATATAATCCCATTGATGGAAAGGAAGTACAAATTACTCCATCACATCTGTGAAAGGAATATTCTACTATGCGCATGTTCACCATTACATATTCTCTACCGTTAGGTGGATGCACACATGAGGTTCTATAAATAAAAAATCCCATCTCCCCTCATAAAACAAATTTTCGGTCAGTGATTATAAACATCAAGTGATTTTTCCCCGTCAAGCTAGATTTTATTGATGTGTTGGAAAATGTTAGGCTGGTGGATATTATCTTTCACCTGTTTCCTATAATGAATGGGATGGTGAATGATGATGTCATAGGAAATTACGAGGAGAGATCAAATCTCTTGGCCATTTGAGGTGGGGTTCTGGTGGAAAGGTTTGAGCACAAGTCGGGTTGTGATCAAAATAACCCCCACTAGTTCATGAGGAAATTCGGTTGCCTACATGGGTTCACCTTGAAGGTATAATTGGAGGTTTTTCATGATTTACATCCTTTAGTGGTAAGTTAGATTTGGATGATGTTCACATGGGATGAATGGAAGATACAAAATGAGTTTCAGCCATCCACTTCTACGTATGGGATAACATATGGCTATGAGAAGAGCTGGGTGGCCACATATGAAGGGGTAATGTAGAGGCATCATACCATTCATGAGGATGAAGGGGTGAAATATATACCATAGAGCTAGGACAGAGAAATGGATTGAAGAAACCATGGGTGTAGAGTTGGACCGGTAGGCAGGGCAACAAAAGAAGAATGAGGATTTATCGTTCCACACAAGAAAGTGGTTGTGAAGAAATAGAATCAATGGTTCTAGGAGAAACACTCTTAAGAAAGTGGACATAAGATGAGCGGAAAACCCATGTGGAATGGGAGCCATATAGCAGGTTCTACATATTGTTTTCCTAGCACTTAGGAAGTAGTTGGACCCTGAGGACATTCCAGATGACAATATCATTCACAAATCATTGGAAAACCTGGATATCTACATGTAGTACTACAGGATTAAAGGGATGTGGGACAATATAAATAGGCATGGGATATTCTTTGCTTAGATAAATCCTTCCATGGATGACTTCCTTATGTTCCAAGAAGAGGGGAAACAATATGTGAGAGAGCTAGTAGACCAGGTGCACTCTTGGGGTGTTGCATATATAATGATCGGCTAGGTGAGGGTTCTTTTGGATATGAATTACCCTCTAAAACTATCATCCATTGAGATGGCCATCCTTTCTCCCTTCCCCATGGAATTGAAAAATTCTTGGGGAGGTAAGGCTTATGGAGGGAGCGCCCTAGAGTGTGGGGAGATCATAACCTCCATGGATGAACATGATGAACTCTTCAAGGTTTGATCTAAATCACTTACCCACACTGGATATTTCCTCTCTTATCACATTGATCACCTGACTGAATGTTTTTTTGTGTTGGATAATCTTGATCAAGGGACCCTTGATGGTAGGGATAAAGGTGCACTAATAGGTGTGAAGGAGAACACTCTAGGGCCTATTCCCAGGAGAAAAATGGATGGTGGACCAACAGATGTTGGGGAGGTCAGTGATTTCACCCCTAAATATTTAAATATCCCAGTCACCTATGTTGAAAAACCCCCAAGAATTATAAGAATGGGGAACCAATATATTAATATATCACTAATCAGATTTCATAAGTCTCTTTTGTTTATAGAGGAAAACTTTTATTTTGTCTATCAAGCAGACAAGAATGTTCTCTTTCTAAATAGTGCTCATGGTACTGCATGGTCTACTATCAAAAGAGTCCAGGGCATCCAATTTTCTTTCTCTAAAAGCTACATCGGTCCATACAGAAATAGTTTTCCATGATTATCAGGTCATAGTCCTATGTGGATAGTCTAATGTGGCCGCGAGTGATGCCATTGGTAGGGTGGAACTCCAGGATAGAATGGGAAACATTGTGGAGGTGTGATCAAATGATTATGAAAAACTTCATGATTTAGAACCATACTGCACAAAAACATACTGAAGGAGGATCTTACTATCGATCTTCTAACCATTTTCTCGGAATATGAGTCATCAAATCCTGAAGGGTTCGATGACTATGATCTTGATGTGTTTTTATATAATCAAATCATATAGTGTAGGAAATGAAAGTGAATAAAATTGTTCATTGAAAAAAACCCAAAGATACAGATGGTGGGGTGAATTGGATCCCTTCACCATTGGCTGTTCAACTAATGTACTGGAGGGGAAGATGGTCATGGTCTTCACACACATGTCTGTGACTACATTTCCAAAAAGACACAGGAAGGGAACCAATATTTGGATGTTGTGTGGCACCATATGAAAGCTAATAGGGACCAAAAGTAACATTTGGTTTACCATGAGATCCAAAACCTAGAAGAATAATTGGATGAGCATTCTATCTACATTTACACTCAGTTAGAACTCATAATTCAATTGAGGTCTAGGATGAAGGAGTCTTAAGAGAAGATAAATCAGCTAGCACACTAGGTGGCTGATCTATTGGTTAGGCGAGAGAAGGAACAAACCAGGGCCAACTAGCTCCATCTAGATACCTATGGGGAGCCACAAAAAATAGTAAGTGAAATCCAACCCTAGAATCAATGCAAAGTAGGTTGTAAGAGCTTCAATGCACAATCACCACTACAGATCTATAGGGAAAATTATTCTAGAACCTATAAGAGGATTCAATTTGGGGATGTCCCTTCCTACCCTCACAAAAATTTCTTACATTGAAGCTTCTTTGCACATGGAAAAATTTATTTTCTTTCTTAAATTATCAAAATTCAATCATACCTAGGAGGATACTAATTACTAGTCTCTATGCACAAATGGTGTATGCCAATTGTGAGAAATAAGGGAAGACCAAATACTTGTTTACTTGATATGAGAGTGTCAGATAACCATTGAAAAATCAGGGTCTTCTATTGATCACCAAGACAATTCATACTTGGGAGAGGGTGTGTATGGAGAACATGGCTATGAGAAATTCAAGCTTTCTTTTCCCAATGTGTGATAATGCATGAGATGAATAACCTCAAGGAATTTAGATCCATCCAATGAAATGGGAACAGGTTGAGTGAATCACATTCCCAACATTCATAACACAAGAATAATAGAATGACAATATATGATAATAGATTACCATTTTTGAAACATATTATTTGTACTTGTATTTTAAAATGGAGACAAACAAACAATATTAGATTGATGACCATGTTCGAAACATGGAAGCTATCTCAAAATTTCATAATAAGTCTTTTGGAACCTTGGAAATAGATATTAGGTTATCCAAATTATCAAGATAATAAGTTATTAGGGGGTTCATCCATATATGAATGTAGAAGAGTACCCATATTAGGGGCACAAGACGTGTTCAAATGGAGTGATGGAATGTTTTAATGGATTTGAAAACTCATGTAATTTCAAAAAGGTAATGTAGATCACAATGTTATAGGAGCACATGTATGAAAACAAAACAAACCTATTTTCCAGGGGATCATCATCTTGAATGTCGAGAAATAGATGAAAATAAGATCAATGAGTTAGATGGAAAACATCAGGGAAGAAAAACTCTAATGAAAGGGCCTAAAATGTTTTTCAATTTTAATACATGCAATGTGGATGATAGAAACACAGTTTTACATCGTACGATTAAGATGTTATACTAATAGTTTATTGTCAAACGATAAGGGAAAATCATTTCATCGTTTACTGTCATCTGATCAGGACATTGAACATTGCTTAAGGTCGAACCTCATTGACCTCAACCATATGTTTAAATTCTTGTAACATGGACTATAGGGTCTTAGTATAAGGTCATAGATTTTAGACATAGGTAATTTCCATGAAGGGTGTATGTGGCCAAGTAGAGTGATAAACCTGACCTGAATGAGATCCTAGGAGGACCAACACCACACTACATATTCTTGAATGAAACTCTCATATAGTTTAAATTCATGATTCTTGTACAACCTGGGATCTTAGTTTAGGGTCATAGAGTTTGGACTGAGGCAATGATATCCCAAATGGACTCTTGCACTATGACAGATTGGAAAACCCAACGTGAATGAGGATTGTGGTGTGAAATCGCCATACCAGATACTCATATAGATTCACACTTAGTTTAAGGTCAGTATTTCTGGTTCCAAAGGATCCTATTTTATGGACATATAGTTTAGACCAAATTTTCCTCTAGGAATCTTCATCATGTCAGTTCACAACTTACCATATTCATAAGACTACATGAGTCATGCTCACTGTTGGAAATAATGAACAGTGTATGGGATCTCCTAACATGTGGAAGAACAAGGGGATGATGCTAAGGGTTTGGCATCATACCATGATTTAGTGATGTGGAAAGGTGGAAAGTCATATTTTTTATAATTTTGATAATGGGGTGACGGGTGATTAGGGATCAACTATTGACTATATTCAAAACATGGGGACCCCAAACACAGTAGTCAATAATGTGGTGAGAAAATTCATGATCGACTGCTAACCACATCTGAGACAAAATATCTACAATTTTCTAGAAAAGATCCATTAGTGAACTATCCTAGGATAGGAGGTGAGATAGATATGGAATGAGACCAAACCATTAGTGGGACTTTCATTATTTAGATGTTGATGGAAATCCAAATTCGGATCTACTAGAGGTGTGGAAAGGAGAACATCATGAAGTGGGATATGAATCATGGTAGTGAAAACAACGTAAATTCTGGTTTCTTGGACTATAGTAAATATTTTAAGTCATGTTCTAGGGATCATAGAAAATAATTAAAATTTGGGCTAGTTGGACTATGGAAAAAAGTTTAAAGTCATGCTTCTTAAGCTATGGTATTTAATATTTAGTCTTATGGAATATACATGTTATGTGGTCGGCACAACCCAACATGAATGAGGACCAAGAAGAACACATTCCACCCACACACCTAAAGCGGAGGGAAGTGTGGCATCCCACGATTATCATAAGGAATCCCAGATTTAGGGAATGGGGTAACATTTTTTGATCTTCCCATAATTATAATATAAGGAATACTCATTTTATACATGGAAAAGCTATAGCTTAACGTGAAGCATTGAGGACGTAAGACTACATAGTTAAAGGTCATTCAACTCCGACTATAGGGGCTGAAAAAAGATTGAGGTCATAATGTTTGTTCCTGTTGAAAATATTTTAAGGTCGTATTTCCTAGATAATTGATGAAAGGGAAATTCAATGATACTAGAATATTCTTTATACCACATGAATTGATATTGAAACAATTTGTGCATAATTCCTTATCATACAGTCTGGATAAAAAGAACGATCAGTTTATAGTGATGACGTATGGTTTGGAAAGGGGAAATTTCTAAGGTATCTATGTTGATCGGGAGAAGAATAACCCAACATTAGGGGGAATAAGAGTTTGTGTTCGTCCTATAAACATTGAAATAAACTATGTACAATTTAATGCCATGATTCGTGGACCATATCGTAGGGTAATATGCTGAGGGTTAGATAAAACTGCAGCTTTTCCTTAGAAAAATTTTATGGGAATCCCTACATATCCCATGTGGATGGGAATAAATCCATACCTAGTTCTTGAACATAGTGTTTTAAGAGACCAACAATGGTGAGGAAAATCTTATCTAGTTAGGAGACTAAAGAATAACACAATTATTGTGAGGAACCCTAATGTTGTTCATATTTGGGTTGTAGTTTAATATCATGCGTTGAGGATGTGAACTCTTAGATTAAGGTCATAGAGTTTGGGACATAATGGGTAAAATGTTTTAAGTGGGTATGTGTTGTGTGGATTCCTGACATGGCCCATATGAATCAGGACCAAGGAAGGCCATCACAAAATACACCCTAGAGGAAACCCACATTCTATTTAATTTTGTGATGCTAGGACTGTAGTGTGAATAGTTTATTGTCATTTTTCCTGGACCATCATCTCTTTGAATAAGGTTATAGAGATTGGACCAAGATAATTCCATGGGACTAAGGGTTTGGAGGAACTGTGATTGCACCTGAAGAAAAAAATATCTAGGCATCGTTATAAATCCCATGAGGATGGGAATAAAGCCACACATAGTTCATGAAGTAAATCATCCTTTATTGATTTGATCCATATATAGAGATGGGGTATTTTTATTATTATTATAGTTAGATGGACATGAATATGAAAATACAAGTATTACTACATATATCATAAGGATGGGAATCAAGTTGTATGTAGTTCTTGAACATGACATAGAAGATAACATATGTAAAAGGTCACCTCCTCTCATGTGAGAACATAATAGATCTATTTTGTTTACCATCATGTGGTGAGGATTATTGTTGTTATGTATTTTAACATAATTCAAATATAATGATAGTGATATACAGTTTATCATCGTACAACTAGGACATTGGTAGCCTATTTTAACCTCATATTGTAGGGACGATGGGGGAATGGTTTTCTAAGAGTTGGTGCATGTTGAAACAGCCACAAATGGAAGTGAACGAGGACCTAAGAGTCCCAACATCACACCAAAAACATCCTAACTAAACTCAATCCCAGAGGCTAAAGGATTACGTGTTTATACCACTTGCCCCTAAGATGAAATGTCTGGGCATCACTACGCAACCCATGGGGATAGAAACCAAGCTATACATAGTTCGTGAAATCCCATACAGTTTAACATCATGTAGTGAGGAAAAGGATGAAATGACAGGATGGAATTGAAATGTTTTGGCTGGGATCAAGAATGGAAATATGAGCATCACTACATATCTCATGGGAATGAGAATCAACCCTTACATAGATTTTTGATATGGAATAGTATATGATTGATTCCAGTGGTGGCTTCCTTTGAGGTGATAATGTCATAACGTTGTGGATCTACAAAGAGGGGAGAAAAAATATCAACCCAAAAATATTTTTAACCCAAAATGGGTAACCTGATGTGAATGAGGGGCTAGAAGACCCATGCCATACATCATATTCTCAAGGAATAATTGTAGAAAATTTAATGACATGATGCCTGGACATGAACTTTTAGTTTAAGTTCTTGTAGCTCAAACCATATGGTGGATATATCAACCAACTAGGATATGTGGGCATGGAATGAATTTCCTACATAAAAGAGGTCCTAGGAATCCCTTTCCAAACGACACACTCCCTGGGGTGGATATAGTTTCATGTCATGCCTCATTGACATATGATTTTAGTTAAAGGTCATGATGCATGAACCAAGGGGGTTTGAGTCTCCTAAAGAGGATTTTCATAGTGCAACATCACAGAAAATCCAAAATGAATGACGGATAATATTTCATATCACTAGAAAACACAATTCTTTGAATAACTCGCAAAATTTTTAATGCCATGATAGTTGGAAAATTCTCCTAGTTTGATGTCATGTGTCTGGGATGTTAGTTCATGTAGTTCAAAGTTATAAAAATTTGACTATAGTAAAACTGTTTAACAACACATTTTTGGGATGAGAAAATTCCATGAACAAAGAATTTATTGAGAAACATTTTGTTTTTTAGTAGAGTGATGTGCTCTCTCTACATGGTGATCAAATAATAATCACCATTGGGATGGACCTTTTGAATGATGCAAGGTCCTTCCAACTTGGGCTCTAACTTTGGTGGCCTTATACAAGGTATTGTTGGCACTCTGAGAACCAACAGTATATCACCCTGGAAGAAAAATCAGGGACAAACATTCTTGTTGAACACTCAGGCTATTTTGTTTTGGTTCCTCTCTAGATTATGTAAGGCCCAAGGACTATTCTCATAGAGGGATTCCAACTCAGCTGAAAAGACGTATTCTATTTTTTATCTCTTTTGGTAGTAGATTGCTGTTCAGAGTGATAAAAATTTGATATTGATAGGAATGACTTCCTTTTTCCATACACCAGGGAATACAGAGTCACTTGGGTGGAATATTGGGTCATCTTCCAATAATCCCATAGTGTGTTGGGGAGATTTTCCAGCAAAAGTTTTTTATAGTCCACCATTATAATCATAATGTTTGAAATGGTTTTTTTAATTACTCAAAAAATCCATTATCCAACACATGGTTGCAGGATGTATGGTTGAACTAGATGATGTACTTGGTATACAGCTTCTTCAGCTCAACTTCCAGTCAGTTAGTTTCATTGTCTGTGAGAATAGCTTGAGGGACTCTAAATATATGGATTGTATCAAATATCACAAATTAAAAAATTGATAACTCCTTTATTTATTTATGAGTAACCTCTTCTTCCTAGTTGGAGAAATAATTCATCTCGGTTAGAATAAAACTTTACGGTAGAGAGATCACAAGTGGATAGGGTCCCACAACATTGAGTCCTGAAACAGTAAAGGGCCAAGAGTACATGGTACAATGGATGGGATACTACGGTCGATGGAAAAAATTTAAATGATTCTGACATGTGTGACACATTTCAGTGAACTTCATACAGTCATGGACCATGTTTGTCCATAAGTAGCCCATCCTTCGAATCTGGGTGGAGGGCTTCATCCCTTCCTGATGAGAACCACATGACCTCGCATGGAATTTCTATATAACCTAGGGGATCTCATCTCCTTGTATGAAACAGAGTATAATTACATAAAACCCAAATCTATAGAGAGTATTATCATGGTTGGGCCCACTTTGTATGATGAAATGCATTGGACATCGATCAATTCACTCATGTTTAGCATTATCTAGCTATAGAGTGACATATAAGAGAAAATGAACAAATGGGGTGGCCAAATTCAAGGCTACATCAACTATATGGGGATCTAGAGGTCTCAATGTGGATGTACCAGTGGTTAGGTAGTTTACCCACCGACATTCATCATCGTCGTCTAAGGCGATGAGAGCGATGACTCACCAATGTTACACATGGGTGAACTTATTATCCTAGTCAATATCTGTAAGAGAAGTGGATATACTGTCCAATGCATTGGCTCAACCATTCTATAACCTAGTTACTTGAGTCACCTCTAGCTAAGATAGGAACTGGTCAATTGACTCTCAAGTGTGCTCAAATAAGGGCACAAGATTAGGTTCCTTGACAATATAATAACCATTGATTTTGATGATGACCTACTCAAAGTCCCCCTTCACATGAAAGTGGGGAAATTCAATCTAGAGGGACATCACAAGAATATTAATTATATCCTTATACACACTCTCATTTTTAGTGAAACGTTTTAAAATCAAGAAATATCAGGGTAGGACAATGTGTTCCTTGGTGATGTAGATGACCCTCATTCTTACTATGTTGATCTTAGGATTATTTATCCATCTATTGGTTGGCCTCTGGGAGGCACCATCGAAATGAATCTTCCTACATGGGATGGTTTGGTCCACATAGAGGATGGAATCATCTAAAAAATACACATCCAAATGAAGTTCTTCGATAGCCAAATGGATATCCAGAAATAATTCTTGCACTAGACACTTCACAGATTTCTATGAAATGAAAATGATGTTGAACTACTGAAGGATCACTTCCTAGTGAAATAGCTGACCCATCAAGATCGGTTGATTTATAATATACTTTAGCAGATCCACATGGGACACAAGCTGTATCTCATGATGCTAAAGATAATTCCACAATTTCTACACTACGAAGATGATAACAAGGAAAATCTTCTTGATAAGAAATTATATGTACTCTTCATCGATGAGCATGTGACTGAGATTGTATAAATTTCTCTATATACTTTATAGTTATTTTGAGAGAGAAAGTCACTGATGGATCATTCTAGGTTGGTCACATAGAGGACCAAAGGCTTCCCATAGACAAGCGACATGAGAACTGTAGGCTGTAGCAGATACTACTTGATATCCCAAAATGAGGTCTGACACTCCTCATCACATTAATAGAAAATTCCTTTCTTCTGTCTCCTGGATAATGGATTACACATTCTAGATAGATTCACAGTTAACTGGAATGTGTATTCCAAATGGCCTTAAATACCTCCGATATTCTAGGGTTTTTTTTGGAGGCATCTAACTAATGGACATGATCTTATCTGGGTCAATCTCGATGCCTCATTATGTGATGATAAATCTAATGGAATTTCTAAGATGTAACCTCAGAATAACATTTCAAGGGGTTTATCTTCAAATGCTGGATGTGGAGGAAGCCGAATACCATCCCATGATCTAGGAGGTGGTCCTTCTTCTGGTGGGATTTGACCACTAAGTCTTCCACATAGCACTCCACCAGTATATTATGGATCAGTTTGAATATGTAGTGCATGGACCATTGATAAGTGGATCCTACATTCTTAAGAACAAAAGACATTACTTGATAAAATAAATTACCTTTTCATGCATTGAGGGAGTTAGAATCCTCATATTTATAGGAAATACAAATCTTGTTGTACCTAGAATATCTATCCATGATAGAGATATCCTATAACCCAGTTGAGGAATCAATAACTAACTCTATCAAAGGAAGGAGAAAATCAACCTTTAGATAATGTCAATTTATATCCCAGAAGTTAATATATACATCTATCTTCTTATTCTTATTCATATCTTTGATGGTGTTGGCTAGCCACTTGGGGTACTCAACTTCCTTGATGAAGCTATATTTGATAATATTTTCAACTTTATTATCAACCATTCCACCCCGAGAAGGGTTCATTTTTCTCGGAGGTTTATTGAACCCACGATGACTTACCGGAAGACCAAGATGGTGGATGAGGACATCTGGGTCTATCCCTAGAATCTCATCATAGATTTAGGAAAAAATATCATGGTGATTCTTCAATAAATCCACATGCAGCTATTGTTCTACTATAGGAATGATTGTACTGATTATCATTGGCCTTATATATGTTTTTGTAACAAGATTCACCTAGACTAGATTAATGAAGATGGTGGAGGCATGTTATTCATAATTGTTAAGATCATCTTGAAAATATTCTTCACTATCTGAGGTAGTGGGATTAGTGGGAGGAGATAGTTCTTATAGACAGAATGATTCTGAGGGGACATTGATAATCACTTGGGATGTTTTTTAATCTTCAATAGGGGATTCCATCTCTAATAAAACAATAATTACACAACATTTCATACCAAATCCATTAGTCCATTGACCATGGGGTGTATGATTGATATCAAAGAAACTGTGATGGGTTGGATTGTTTCTAATCAACCCAACTCGGAGAAACATGTGGTTATGATGCATAATTGTGCCCATTACTAGATCATATCAATACATATCTGGGGTACGGTGTGCTGACCCATGTTGGATTATGAGTTAAGCTTCTTATGCCACTTGAGATTTGGGAAACAACAATATTTTTATTCTAGAAAAGAAAATTGAATTCTTAAAATATGGTGATGTAGCCTCTAACAGGTGAATCAAGATGATTAATGAGTCATACAAATCTATCCATGGGATATGTGTGATGGTGGTGTGCACAACCTCATTGGTATGAACCTTCTTTTCCTTGATCTTCTAATAGATGACATCCATATATTTGGCTTTATAGGAGTCTAAGGGGAGATACATCACCTTGGACCATACATACTAATCCATTGAGGGAGTACTTGAGGAATTGGTTATATGAAGAGGGATATGCTACATGAATATTTATCTAGGAACTACCAATCAATGTGTGGTAAGTATTTTCCTATGATAAAATAATGAATTGAGTATCATCTATCAAACCATTGAACATGGTCTACAAAAGGATCATGCCATATAGTCTCCATTCGGTCCTATCATTAACCTGAATCATCAGCCCAAAGGGACTCAGATCTTTTTCAGTTTTTCCCTGCATGTGGAGTGTACATGTCAATATAAGATTGATCATAGATCCTCTTTTGACTAGACCATGACAAGCCTCCACACCCTTGAACTAGCTGATGATTTATAGTGGGTAGATGCGTCCATGCACTAGGGAGGCATCATCGTCTCTATAGAATGAAATGAAGACCTGACATTCTTCCTACTTGACTTCCTCATCATTGTAGGTATCTACAACCTCTACCTCTATTACATATTGGAGGGGGATTTTCAAGGATTTTAATAGGGTCTTGCACATATCTTTTGATAGAATAAGTGCCTCAAGGAATGATATCTAGGAAGTAATGTTGGAAATTTTCTTCAACAAATCATACTTACATTCAAGGTGCACATTACTTCCAATAAGATTTTTTTCTTTTTAAGGGTACATGATAGGTACTGATAGCTTAACCACTGGATTCAGTATGGTGCTGACAACATACTACTTCTCATCCAACAACTCACCCAAAAACACCACTAGATGACTATTGGAAAGATGATTCTAGGATCTATCTAGATACGACCGCTCATGGTGTGATCATGGATTTTAATATAGGTCAATTATTATGGTTAGTGTTAGTGGTGATTCTTAAATAACATGCTGGGAGGACTATACCTATTGGGCCTTGTAAAAAACCTACTATGTGGTCTCAGTTTCGTGCATGAGATAGCTTGAATCACTAAACTGGGCTTTCTGATTGTATTCATTCCCTTGATTTATTCATTGATGACATGTCCAAAAGATATTAATAGAGCTTATCTGATACTCCTCATCATTAGGATCCATGTATGGTTCCACCAATTCAAATTTATTCATAGAGGCATACTCGTGGACATCAGTAGAGGAGTTGTACATTATTGAATGAACTCTATTTTGGATTCCCATTTTCTGAGGCATGAAATCATAGAGGGTTTAAGATAGTTTCATAACCATTTGGGGAATTTTGTTTCCCATGAACCATCAGTGCCTACTCTTCTGAGATGTGGAAGGATTCAATGAATATGAAAAGGCATTGGCTGGATAATTCTCAACAACTTCAAGAGGTTAATGCTTTCCTAATCGGGCATGGATGACATAATGGGCAAGATCAATTACACTGAAATCTAACAAGTTTTCATAATTCTGGGTCTAGTGAATGGAAACCAATTTCCATTCACCGGAACCCTCTTTGTCACCATTTGGATTCATAGTGATGTATGATACCTATGCAAGAATGTGACCCAACCAAACCACACCATTATCCAATTCCTTATAAGAGACATTACTTAAAGACATAGAATTGGATGATACCATATACAAGGATTCAATTTTAAGGGAAGTTTTCAGGGTGATCATTGAGATCAATATTTTGGTTTTTCTAACATTTGGATAGATTTAGGACCCCCTGTTCTTGGGCACTATGGAAGTATCCAGGGATCTATGCTTATTTGAGGGAATAGGTCTCATTTCCCATTCCAATAAGGGATCTATGAGATATTGAACTAAATAAAGGGATGAATCCTAGTGGAAAGTCAGAGCCACATTATTTTTCCTAAGTAATGGTTCAGGATGAGGAGGCTCCTTCTAATTCTATATTAGTAAAGGATGGTCTCGATGAGGATACAACACTTCATGAGGCTATTCTTGGTGAGGCTATTTTGGAAATATGTCTAGAGGCTCAAGGGACTCATAATTCACTACTTCAGTGGTTTCTACCTTGGTGTCTCTTGTAGAAGAAGTTGGGAGAGGCAACATACCTTCCTGGTTGGCCTACTATAAGGCTTCCTCTTGGCATTGGACCTTAACATAGAATTCATGGAACCCGCCGGGGATGTTATGAGCGAAAAGGCTAGGGAGCAATTTAGTCTTAATGTTACCCACAAACATCATTATTATCTATTCATGAGTCAGTGGCATGTTGATTGAGTATTTGAGGACCTTATAGTTATAAATAATGTCTGTAACTCACTCATATAGAAATAGATTTCACTTGAATAGTTCGTAAAAAATTTTCATGCAAATTTTCAAGCTAAGATGATAGAAAATCTTCCTGTGATGTACTTCCAAACTAGTGATGGTCCCAATGTGTTACTAGGTGTACAAAAATATATTGGAATTCCAATATCTGAATGTAACATTAGGGATGGGAAACTTCATGGTGCTCTTGGGTCCCCAACATGGGTCTACACCTTGAGGTGATGTGGGATAGATGTTTTAGCGGGTCGCTGATTACATCGAAGGGGGTGAAGGTAAAATTTAAAAAATCTGGGGGTGATTGTATGTTATCCCCTAAAGCCAAATATGTATTACCACAAGGATGGATTTCCACCTATGGTTCTCCAAGCCCTCGAGGTGAGCGATGAGTGTATCTCGCAAATCATCATGGATTCCATTCTTTTCTTGATAAGGATTCCTAACCATTAAGGAAATGAAAGGATCATCACCATGGTAAGCAGGCTTGGAATGTTGTGGTATGACTTGTGGACCACCTTTGTAACACCCCAAGCTTCTATTGTACACTTCTCTAGGAATAATGCAATAGTGTGTGTTGTACGCAACATCGAGTTCTAACACACCACAACCAATCAAACTTGCCGTTATGAATAGTAATACGTAATTTTTGAAATTATATATATATTATATTTAAAAATGGACTTCATTTTTGGATTCATAATATTGAAGTTATCCTATGTTGAATATTTGGTATTTTTCTGAGAACTTCCAATTTTTATGAATAGGGAAAAATACTTAAAAACAACTTTTTTAATCAATATAATTTATAGTGATAAATTATATTATTTAATGGTTTTAAAGTATAATTAGAATATATTTTTACAATTTTATCCCATGGTGTTCATTTGAATTAATTTCACATTGAAATTGGACATAAACAATTGTCAATCTTTTGATATATATTGTTTCATAAAAACACGCTATTTGTTGTAACAGCGGGAATTAATTATAAAATTAATTATGTCAACTTATATGTTTAGAATTTTTTAAAATAGACATCATTTTTGAATTCGGAATATCAATTATAGCTTAGGGTGAAATTTTGTCATTGTTCTGAAAAACATCAATTTTTGATGAATAGTGAAACTACTAAGTGGTAGTTAAAAAACTGAATTTTTCATAAAACATAATTTTACCACTTATATGAATGGAATTTCGAAAATCTGAGAGACACGGATAATATCAAGAAGTAAAATGCGGTTCAATGAGATGAAAATTATTTTTGGTGAAGAGTAACTTTTTACTTTTATTTACCACGGTTAAAATTAAATAGGGTAATTAAGGGTAAAAATGATATTAATATTACCCTAACACATGTCCTAATTCTATTGGAAAAGTGTATCTCGACAAAAAAAAGCTTAGGAATAAAATATTATCATTTAGGTCCACTTGGACTAGATTAGGACATTTATTATTATTTAATTCAAAGAAGAGTTAAAAGAGTTAATATCAATGTTTATTTACTAATCATTTTTAATATAGGGTCATACATAAGATAAATTCGATTGTAAATATTAATTAGAAATAAAAAAATATTTCCTACATAATGATATTTTATTTATAATTTTTAGACATTAAATAAGTTAATTTATTTATGAGCCAATGATGATGACGTAATTACCATAATAGTGAAAAATTAAAATAATTGATATTATAAATACCCAAATAAATCTAATTTGAGGATTTTAATGGATTACACTAATTTTCTAGGATAATATGAAATATTATGATTGAGTTAATTGAGTTTTTTTGAATTAATCATTCTGTTATAAGTTTCACAAAAATCAACTATTGAATAGTGTCAAAATTGACATAAAATAGTTTTTAAAAAAACATATTATATAACTAATTGATATTAAATTCCTAAAAATCTAAGGTTCTGCCAAGAGACTTATATCATGATAGGTGTATAATTAATGGACCACTTATGGGTCTCTTGGATGTATATAGTATGTTTATTAACTATATAATATAACAATACAAAGTGACATGGTAAATGTCAAACTAATTAACTAAGAGTTAAAACTACAAGATAAGGTTAATATTGTAACCCAAACCTGTCTAAATTCTATTTGTTGAATGGTTCTCGACCTATCCCCACCTTAACCTTTGAATAATCAAATTTTGAGCCATTAGAAACCAAATATAAATTTATTATAAATTAATATTTCTAGCTTTTCCAAAGGTTCCCCTCACCCATCTTATAAAAGGCCACTCCCCCTTCTCATTACTTCACACCTTGAAAGCCTTTTGGATCGACCAAAATCTTCCCAAATACTCTCTCAACTTCCCTCACTACAACCTATAGGCCTTAGTTTTATCATAAAACCAACCTAAGGAGCCCTTATGATCAAATCAAAAGGAAAAAACCCGAAGAAGAGGTAATGTTTTCACACCCTTTTCCAAATTCATTTCTTCTTCTACTTCTTATTTCTTTATTATTACCATTATAAAATAATAACTCCATTATCTTATATATACTGTGATGATATTATAAATAAGGTACAACCATATTCAGTATTCTATCCACCCTTTGAATAACATGTCACCATACATGCGTACATACAACTTACCGTCTCCATGTCGTGGTGTAATTTTTATTCAACATATTATTATTTGGATGGGTATAATAATGATGTGTAACTTATATAAATAATAAATATAACATGATAATGATTCATTTAAATATGATATACTATCCAATTATATATTATTTTAGTATCAAAATAATGATATTGTCGCTCGTGCGTACGTACGGACTACCGTCTCCACGAACGCGATGTGATTCATTCTCCATCGTATCCATTCAAGTATAATTATCATTTGATGATTTAAATATAATGTTTAAGGACTTGATATCATTCTGAATATTAATAATATACAACCTATCCATGAAAAACATGGCTTACGTAAAAAAACATATAAAAGAAAACGAGTAAGTTAACACCCGAAATGATGATAATACTAAGATATTATTAACAAAGCAATGTTAAAAAATCATATATGATATCATATTAATATATATGATTCTTGTATAATTTGATAACATTTATTTCACCATTATACAGAAGGTTAACCTACCCTCAACCAAGGAAAAGTACAAGGTAAGGGTTATTTCACAATCTCTTCATTATCCGAGGTTGTTTATACGTAAAAATATACTGGGATCTCTTTATCATCCACATCCATGTTTCTTAAAAATGTATTTCAAAACATTTTTACTATTTACAATAATATGGTTTAACGACATTTATACCCTTGTTTGACTTTTTATAAGTGGTTTATAAAGGAATCCTTCCATCGTTTTCCAAACAAGGTGCTTTTTATCCTTTTCGACAGAATTAAGGTAAGAATGTTTTTTTAACTTATACGGCGGGTGCGGTTATTTTCTACCATTATAAAATCGTCGAAGCTTCCCTTACAAGATTATAAGAATATTTTCAAAGAAAATGTTTTATTTCATAAATATATGTCTCTTAAATGATTTCAAAATAGAAAGAGATATTTCTCTAAAAAGAGTTTTCGTTACATCTATGTCAACATCCTTTGATGGATTTTATGCTTATTTGAAGTTGATTTATTATGATACAAAACTTTTATATTTTATTGAAGGTTTTGTGATATGATTGACAGTGGATGTGCTATTTTTATACCGTTCATAGTTAATGGTGAAAGTATTGACATTTCATATGCTAATTTTAATATGAATGTTTATGTTATGTTTAAACCTTTTCATATGGGAATGCATTGGACTTAATATGTGATGGGTGGAGCCCGCTATTGCTCCTCAATGCATCGGTAGGTCTCATGAGACAAACAAGGGTCTTGGCACAAGGCCTTGGAAAAATCTTATTTGTAGTCTTGGCACGAGGCCTTGGCTATGTGGTTATGATAGTCTGGCATTATGAATTCCATCATTATGAAAGTGGTAATTGATATTGCATGGGATTATTCAATTAGTAGAATATCCATGTGAATAAGTAAATGACATTATTTCATTTTATTTTTTCCATACTATGTTGAAGTTCAAGTTTAAAAGGCTTTTGTTTTAAGTTATACATTGCCTTAAATGTTTATTCTTATTTATGAAAGTTTCTGCTATATTGTTATCCTTACTAGGCATTTGAGCTCACCCCTTTTCTATGTTTTATTTTTTCCAGGATGTGAAGAAGTAATTTATGAATGACCTGCAGGGATAGTATGTGGGGATATGAGTGTGGGATATGGAGACTATGTTGTTGTTGTAGTTTTTCACTTTATTATGTAATGTAAAACTTTATGAATATATCTAGTGTTTCCAAGGCTACTAAACCAATCTGTCTTTTGAGATTTGATCTTTCTTGTGATCATGCCAATGTTATGTAATAATGCACCGACTCTAGGTTACTATGGTCGGGGCATTACAGTTGGTATTAGAGGAAGTTTAGTACAAACCTTGGAAGCTAGATTTGGATAAACTCTGATTAGAGAACATAGAACTAAGATGAACTTTGAGGATTAGTATAGAATAACTTCCTAGAATTTTGTTATTGTAGTGATTTTGTCAGTTTTCCGAGCAATACATCCCTATCTGGATACGAGCAGGTAGAGGAGGCTCTGGTACAGATGTACCTAGGGGTAAAACCCAAAAACACCACTTTGAGCTAGACTCGAACGAGAACTGTTACACGACAACTGGCCTTGCTGCACTCTTGGTTAAGACACTCCCGAGGGATATGCTTACGATAACTCTCATTTTCTTTACAAATCATTATGAAGGGTTTATGAGTATATATTTCCTCAATGAAAACATTTTTATGATTATGGATTATATCCATAAATAGTTCAATTTATGTTAAGTTTTTTATAAGTATGGGATTATGTATTTTGATTCATAAACTGATCTAGTTTATTCCATTGTTTAGAAATGGCGCCTAGTGGAATAAATGGAAACTGTATCAATGAACGCACTCCATGTAGGGATTTCCCTCCTACTCAAGATAATTATAGTGGAGCTGGTGATGAAACTGGTGCCGATCAGCTAATCACCATACTGGGACAACTTACTCAGGTTATGAATAATAACCTTACCCGTATGGAGCACCCTGATCCACAGTGTGGAGGATCAATGTTAGATCGCTTCATGAGGCAACAACCACCAACATTCAATGGGAGTAAAAATACCATAGTAGCTGAGAAATGGATATTTTCCCTAGAGAAAATATTTCAGGCTTTGGGGAGTAGTTAAAGGGAAAAAGTTATCATGGCAGTTTACCGCCTCACTAGAGATGCTGATCAATGGTGGTCATTGATTCAAAATACGAAGGAAGATGACGAAGTATCAAATATAGAATGGAGGGAGTTCAAAGATCTGTTTTTAGAAAAATACATTCCTCGCGACCATCGAGCAGATATGGAAAGGCATTTTATGAGTCTCAGACAAAAGGAGGATGAGAATGTCACAAAGTATGAGGCTAACATTACAAGGTTAGCAAGGTATGCTGGAGATTATATACGTAACCCAATAAGTAATATTGATCGTTTCTTTGATGGGTTAAAACCATTTCTCAGTCGAGAATTAGTATCACAATCCTTCTCATCGTACGAAGACATTGTCTCATGTGCTATCAAGACTTAAAAGGAATTCTCTAAGTCTTATGACTTTAAAGAAAAGAAAGAGAAGAATATATCCATTGATCAATCTGGGAATGGAAATATGCGGAAGAAGGGAAATGTTGAATATCCATACTGTGGTAAATGTGGGAAGAAACACCCTGGTACTTGCTTGAAGGGAACGGGAGTCTGTTACAAGGGTGGTGAAAAAGGCCACCAAGATCGTGATTGCAAAGGGAAGAAGGAAGATACCAATTTTCAGTGCTAAAATTGTAGGGAGATGGGGCATTATAAAAATGAATGTCCTAAGCGTCAGGGGAACATAACTCAGAAAATTCCAAGGGATCAAGGCCAAGCTTATGCTATCACTATTGCTGAGGTAGAAGCTCTGAAAGATGTGGTGGCAGGTAATTTAATGGTTTCCTCAAGTTTAGAAAATGCATTATTTGATTCTGGATCATCGCATTGTTTTATATCTTCCCAGTTTGCTAAGAAAATTAGATATTTCCAATTTGGTTTAACAAGGGAGTTGTCAGTTAAAACTCCTAAGGGATGTATCATTGCAACAACGTTTGGTGAATCAGTCCCCATTAGAGCACATAAATATTCTTTATCTGATGATCTCATCATCATACCTATGATTGAGTTTGATATAATCCTAGGTATGGATTGGATTTCGGACTATGATGTGAAGATTTATTGAAAGAAGGAGGTTACGATTTATGATGATGATGATATGGAACACATTATCTTTAGAGCAGAATCGTCACCACCTAATTCTTATCTAGATCCACCCCTACTAGCTCAACTAAATTCAATTATTGGGGAGGAAGAGAATGAAATGACTATGGGTGAGGAAAGGAATGTTCAAATAGAGGATGTACTCATTGATAAAGAATATGTAGATGTGTTTCCGGACGATTTACCTGGACATCCTCCAGAATGAGAAGTTGAGTTTTCCATTGATTTAATTCATGGATCAAGGCCTATATCGAAGACCCCTTATAGAATGGCCACTATAGAATTAGTCGAACTAAAGAAACAACTAGAGTAATTGAGTAATAAACTATTTATTTTCCCTAGTGTTTCTCCATGGGGATCCCCTGTTCTTTTTGTTAAAAAAAAGATGGATATATGAGGTTATGTATCGACTATAGGGAGATCAATGCTATAACAATAATGCACAAGTATCCCCTACCTCGGATTGATGATTTATTTGACCAACTGCATGGAGCTCAATATTTTTCAAAGATTGAACTTCGATCTGGATACCATCAGTTGTGTGTGAAGAACGAAGACATTCTGAAGACTGCATTTCAAACCAGGTACGGGCATTACGAGTTTACTGTAATGCCTTTTGGATTGACTAATGCACCCTCTGTATTCATGGATCTGATGAATAGAGTTTTCAAGGAGTATCTCGATGAATTTGTGGTGGTATTTATTGATGATATCTTGGTATACACCAATAGCTACGAAGATCATGAAAATCAATTGCGCATTATCCTGAAGAATCTGAGAAGACATGAATTATATGGAAAGTTTAGCAAGTGTGAATTCTGGCTTCATGAAATTTCTTTTCATGGCCATATTTTCTCTAAAGATGGAATCTCTCTTGATCCTTCTAAGACCAAGGCAATCCAAGAATGGCCAGCACCAAAAAATATAACTGAGGTACATAGTTTTATTCGTTTGGCAGGTTATTATCGACGTTTCGTCCAGAATTTTGCCCGATTGGCTAACCCATTAACGATGCTCACACGTAAAGGGGTTAAATTTTTTTGGACAAAGGAGTGTGAAGAATGTTTCGAAGAATTGAAGAGAAGATTAGTCAATGCTCCTATATTGACTCTACCATCGGGGAATAATGGGTTCGTTATTTATAGTGATGTATTGAAGAATGGACTTGGTTGTGTCTTTATGCAGAACGATAGGGTTATTGCCTATGCATCACGACAGTTGAAAATTTATGCACAAAACTATCCTACTCATGATCTTGAGTTAGCAGATGTGATCTTTTCTTTGAAGATATGGAGGCACTACCTCTATGGTGAAAAATGTAAGATTTATATTGATCACAAGAGTTTGAAGTATATTTTCTCACAAAAAGAACTCAACATGAGGTAAAAGAGATGTCTTGAATTACACAAGGATTATGATTGTACAATACACTACCACCCGGGGAAGGCAAACAAGGTGGCGGATGCATTGTGCAGAAAAGACCATGGAGTTTTGAACAATATGATAATTGAAAAGATGGACATGGGAATAACCAGGGAAGGTGAAACATCAATGCTTTTTAAATGGTTTCCAAACCATCTTTACTAGAAAGAATTAAGAGTTCTCAGACCGAGGATGAATAATTTCAAAAGAAGATTAAAGCTATGAATGATGGGAGATTGAGAGACATTGTGTATGAAGATGGAATTTTGAAATTCGGGAAGAGGCTTTGTGTTCCCAATATACCTGATCTAAAAACAGAATTGCTGGATGATGCTCATAGTTCCAATTTCTCTATACACCCTGGGAGCACCAAAATGTATAGAGATTTGAAGGAACATTTTTGGTGGGACAACATGAAGAGGGGGATTTCTGATTTTGTGTCAAGATGTATGGTTTGTCAACAAGTGAAAGCAGGAAGGCAACAGCTTGGAGGAGTCATGCAACTTTTTCCCATACCAGAGTGGAAATGGGGCAATATTACAATGGACTTTGTCATGGGGATACCAATGAATCCTAGAAGGAACGATGCAATATGGGTTATTGTTGATCATCTTACCAAGTCAACACATTTTATTTCTATAAGAGAAGATCTACCACTAGAATGTCTAGCAAGACTATATATTAATTAAGTTGTGAGACTTTAGGGAGTACCCCTATCGATTGTTTCTGATCGTGATCCCCGTTTTACTTCAAGATTTTGCAAAAGCATTCAGAAAGACTTGGATACTGAACTTCATTTGAGCACTGCCTACCACCCTCAGACAGACGGACAATCAGAATGGACTATTCAAACCTTAGAAGAAATGTTGAGATCTTGCTAACTTGACTTTCAGGGTATGTGGGATCAATATTTACCTTTGGTAGAATTTTTCTATAACAATAGTTTCCATTACAGTATTCAGATGGCACCATATGAAGCGTTATATGGAAAGATATGTCTCACACCAACCTTTTGGGATGACGTTGGTGAAAGAAAACTTGTAGGCCCAGAACTGGTGGAGGAAATGATGGAAAAGGTGAAGGTAATCCAAAATCACATCAAAGCAGCTCAAAGTAGGCAAAAGTGCTATGTCGATAATCGAAGGAAGGATTTGGAATTTCAAGTCAGTGATCATGTTTTCGTGAAGGTATCTCCATAGAAGGGAGTTATATGTTTTGGTAAGAAAGCTAAATTGAGTCCCAGGTACATCGGACCTTTCAAAATTCTAGAACGAATTGGGGCTGTAGCTTACTGATTGGCAATGCCGCCAAGTCTCCTCAAAGTTCACGATGTGTTCCACGTATCTCTATTGAGGAAATACATGCCTGACCCAATGCATGTAATCACCTACAAGGAATTAGAACTAGAACCTGATCTATATTATTGCGAAGAGCCCGTCAAGATTCTTGATATGAGAGAACAAGTACTGAGAAACTGGACGATGCGTCTGGTAAAAGTCTTATGGAGAAACCATAAGATGGAAGAGGCAACGTGGGAACCCGAAGAACTGATGATGATGAACCACCCGAGTCATTTCATGTGGTAGTATTCTAGAAATTTTGATGATGAAATTATTTGAAGGAGGGGAGAATGTAACACCCAAAGCTTCTACTGTACGCTTCTCTTGAAATAATGTGATAGCGTGTGTTGTATGCAACATCGAGTTCTAACACACCACAACCAATCAAACTAGCCATTGTGAATAGTAATACCTACTTTTTGAAATTATATATATTTTATATTTCAAAATGGACTTCAATTTTGGATTCAGAATATCGAAATTATCCTAAGCTGAATTTTTGGTATTTTTCTGAGAACTTCCAATTTTTATGAATAGTGAAAACTACTTAAAAAAAAAAATTATTCAAAATAATTTATAGTGATAAATTATATTATTTAATGGTTTAAAGTATAATTAGAATATATTTTTACCATTTTATCCAATGATGTTCATTATAATTAATTTCACTTTGAAATTGGACATAAACAATTGTCAATCTTTTGATATATATTGTTTCTTAAAAACACACTATTTGTTGTAACAGCGGGAATTAATTATAAAATTAATTAATTCAACTTATATGTTTGGAATTTTGTAACATAGACATCATTTTTGAATTTGGAATATCAATTATAGCTTAGGGTGAAATTTTGGCATTGTTCTGAAAAACTCAATTTTTGATGAATAGTGAAACTACTAAGTGGTAGTTAAAAAACTGAATTTTTCATAAAACATAATTTTACCACTTCTATGAATGGAATTTCGAAAATCTGAGACACCCGGTTAATATCAAGAAGTAAAATGCGGTTCAATGAGATGAAAATAATGTTTGGTGAATAGTAACTTTTTTACTTTTATTTACCACTGTAAAAAGTAAATAGGGCAATTAAGGGTAAAAATGATATTAATATTACCCTAACACATGTCCTAATTCTATTGGACAAGTGTATCTAGACAAAATAACCCTTATGAATAAAATATTATCATTTATGTCCAATTGAATTAGATTAGGACATTTATTATTATTTAATTCAAAGAAGAGTTAAAAGAGTTAAAATAAATGTTTATTTACTAAAACATTTTTAATATAGGGTTATACATAAGATAAATTCTATTGTAAATATTCATTAGAAAGATAAATAGATTTCCTACATAATGATAATTTATTTATAATTTTTAGACATTAAATAATTTAATTTATTTATGACACAATGATGATGCAGTAATTACCATAATAGTGAAAAATTAAAATAATTGATATTATAAATACCCAAATAAATATAATTTTAGACTTTAAATGAATTAAAATAATTTTCTAGGATAATTTGACATATTATGAATTATTTAGCTGACTTTGTTTGAAGTAATAATTCTGTTATAAGTTTCACAAAAATCAACTATTGAATAGTGTCAAAATTAACAAAAAAAGAAGTTTTAAAACAAATATTATATTATTAATTGATATTAATTTCTTAAAAATCTAAGGTTCGTCCAAGAGACTTATATCATGATAGGTGTATCATTAATGGACCACTTAGGGGTCTCTTGGATGTATATAGTAAGTTTATTAACTATATAATATAAAAATACAAAGTGACATGGTAAATGTCAAACTAATTAACTAAGAGTTAAAACTAAAAGATAAGGTTAATATAGTAACCCAAACCTGTCTATATTATATTGGTTGAATGGTTTTCGACCTATACCCACATTAACCTTTTAATAATAAACTTTGGAGCCATTAGAAACTGAATATGAATTTATTATAAATTAATATTTCTAGCTTTTCCTAAGGTTCCCCTCACCCATCTTATAAAAGGGAACTCCCCCTTCTCATTACTTCACACCTTCAAAGCCTTTTGGTTCGGCCAAAATCTGCCCAAATAATCTCTAAAAATCCCTCACTACAACCTAGAGGCCTTAGTTTGATCAGAAATCCAACCTATGGAGCCCTTTTGATCAAATCAAAACGAAAAACCCGAAGAAAAGGTAATGTTTTCACCACCCTTTTTCAAATTCATTTCTTCTTCCACTTCTTCTTTCTTTGTTATTAGCATTATAAAATAATAACTCAAGTATCATATATATACTATAATTTTATTATAAATATGGTACAGTCATATTCAGAATTCTATCCACCCTTTGAATAACATGTCATCATACGTGGATACGTACGACTTACCGTCTCCACGTCGTGGTGTAATTGTTATTCAATATATTATTATTTGGATGGGTATAATAATGATGTGTAACTCATGTAAATAATAAATATAACATGATAATGATTCTGTATATATTATATACTATCCAATTATATATTATTTTAATATCAAATGAATGGTATTGTCGCTCGTGCGTACATACGAACTACCGTCTCCACGAACGCGATGAGATTCATTCTCCATCATATCCATTCAAGTATAATTATCATTTGATGATTTAAAAATAATGTTTAAGGACTTGATATCATTTTGAATATGAATAAGATAAAACCTATCCATGACAATCATGGCTTACGTAACAAAACATATAAAAGAAAACAAGTAAGTTAACACCCGAAACGACGATAATACTAAGATATTATTAACAAAGCAATGTTAAAAGATCATATATGATATCATATTAATATATATGATTCTTGTATAATTTAATAACAATTATTTAACCATTATACAAGAGGTTAAAATAACCTCAACCAAGGAAAAGTACAAGGTAAGGGTTATTTCACAATCTCTTCATTATCCGAGGTTGTTTATACGTAATAATCTACTGGGATCTCGTTATTATCCACATCCATGTTTCTTAAAAATGTATTTCAATTTTTTTTACTATTTACAAGAATATGGGTTAAAGTCATTTATACCCTTGTTTGAATTTTTATAAGTGGTTTATAAAGGAATCTTTCCGTCGTTTTCCAAACAAGGTGCTTTTTAACTTTTTTGACAGAATTATGGTAAGAATATTTTTTTAACTTATACGGCAGGTGCGGTTATTTTTGGCCATTATAAAATTGTCGAAGCTTCCCTTACAAGCTTATAAGAATATTTTAAAAGAATATGTTTTAATTCAGAAATATATGACTCTTAAATGATTTCAAAATATAATGAGATATTTTTCTAAAAAGAGTTTTGATTTCATCTATGTTAACATCCTTTGATGGATTTTACGCTTATTTGAAGTTGATTTTTTATGATACAAAACTTCTATATTGTATTGAAGGTTTTGGGATATGTTTGACTGTGGGTGTTCTATTTTTATACCATTCATTGTTTATGGTGAAAGTATTGACATTTCGTATGCTAGTTTTAATACGAATGTTTATGTAATGATTAAACCTTTTCATATAGGAATGCATTGGACTTAATATGTGACGGGTGGAGCCCGCTATAGCTCCTCGATGCATCAGTAGGTCTTATGAGACAAAATAGTGTCTTGGCATAAGGCCTTGGAAAAATCTTATTTGTAGTCTTGGCACTAGGCCTTGGCTATGTGGTTATGATAGTCTGTCATTATGAATTCCATCATTATGAAAGTGGTAATTGATATTTCATGTGAGTATTCGATTAGTAGCATATCCATCTAAATAAGTAAATGGAATTATTTCATTTTATTTTTGCCATACTATGTTGATGTTCAAGTTTAAAAGGATTTTGTTTTAAGTTATACATTTCCTTAAATGTTATTCTTATTTATGAAAGTTTCTGCTATATTGTTATCCTTACTGGGCATTTGAGCTCACCCCTTTTCTATGTTTTATTTTTCCCAGGATGTGAAGAAGTAATTTATGAATGTCCTGCAGGGATAGTATGTGGGGATATGAGTTTGGGATATGGAGACTATGTTGTTGTAGTAGTTTTTCACTTTATGATGTAATGTAAAACTTTATGAATATATCTAGTATTTCCAAGGCTACTAAACCAATCGGTCTTTCGAGATTTGATCTTTCTTGTGATCATGCCAATGTTATGTAATAATGCACCGACTCTAGGTAACTGGGGTCGGGGCGTTAAAACCTTGAAGAATATATAAATTTGTATTTTGAAGATGGTTTTTATGCATCATGGGGGGATTGGGCAACACATACCATAGTCACTTTCCTGTAGCTCGGGACTCTAGTCTGTTTAGTTGTGTGGAATCACTAGGATCGATAGGGGGAAACTAGCCAAGAAGGAAATTTTGATTACATTGTTTCCCCTATTGAGGAAGACCATGATCTTGTTGAGGATCACCATAATATGGGTGCTCCTTGGCAAGGAGAATGGTTATGATCCTCTTATGATTTTCAATATGCTATTGTAAGGAGGCTATAGTAGGATCAAACTCTGTCATATACGCAACATTAGATGGATCATAGGGATTAAAAGTGAAAACCAATTCCATTCCATTTTTCATATTTTGACCAAGCGAAAATGGTTTAGGGTGATCTCCAAGGATGAGTTCCTGCCTTTACGGGTGGGTTAGAACACCTATATGAGTTTCCACCTGGTACATCACTACCCCAGTGGGTGGTTCCCCTTTGTCAAATCCTATTATGTTTTCTCCACATTTATGAAAAAAGAGATCAACCATATTCACCCTGACAATACATGGGTGTGTATCATCAATACCTCTAGAAAAATTAGGCTTTGGAAGGATATGACTGAAGTGGATAGAAAATTACATTCCCTAGCCATGGATCTTCACATGCTGAGATGCTTATTCAATGATATTGTGGGGAACTGTAAATCTCTGGACATATCTTTGTTAAATGATCTGGTGGTAGCCAAGCAACGTATGATGCTGAGCCACTAAGAGTTCTACCAAATCAAATATGTATCATTTCCAGTCGATGTATCCAAATTGCTCTCAGCTGCATGGATATTCTTATTTATGGTCATAGAGGATAAAATGTATGGCCCATATGGTCTGAAAAAAAGTGTGGCCAAATCCTAAGTGAATGTCTTTGGAATATTAAATTTGGTATCAACATTAATCTAAAAAACGACTAACAAATAGGTCAAAGGTAAGAGTGTCACAACTCGTCCCAATGTGGAATGTGGCATGAAAACTTATGCCCACCTCCAATATGCTAAGGATGGCGACTAGAACTTAATAGGAATATCACTGACATGGAAGGTGTTATCCTAAGTACCTGTACACACACACACACACACATCTGTAAGCCCATATAGTGCTAAAATGTAAAAACATCTGAATCTACCATGCATGATTACATCTAAATCCCAAAACCAGAGTATGAATGAATGTAAAGGAATGTACATAGGTCAAAATACAATACCCCAGAACGAATTTAAAAAAACAAGTGAAACCTGAAAGTATGTTCTGGGGATGCTGTCTAAAATTCACCGAAAAAAAACCTCGGTATGTTCGGTCTCACTATGAACCATCAGGTATTGGTCTATATAGGACTCTTTTAAAATATCAATCATATGAACTACATAGGAAATTTTTGGGAAAATACCATGCAGGGGTGAGTATTAAAATACATAGTAGGACACCCTGAAACCACAAATCATAAAAAAATGAAAATATATTCTGCTCAGTATATGTATATTTATACATAATATATAATAATAATATCAATATATACTCAAAAAATAGACATAGTCTAATGGTAATTCAATAAATGTAGTACACCATCCTAGGATTCCATTTCCTAGATTCCAAAAAGCACTCTCCTAGGAGAAAAAAATCATGATTCTGATAGCATTGATTATGTCTATCTGAGAGGTAGTGATTGTATTTTCTTTTTTATGATAACTGTTATACTCAAAGTATAAATATAATGAAATACAAAGATTACGATCACTACTAAATCCATGGGGAGATAACAACAACTCAATTTGGATTTACCATTTAAGTAGAGGATCATCACCCACATAGTGTTATTCATGAAGATACCATGAAGTTCACTTAGTGAACATGGATTAATAGAGGATCTCAATCCAGGACTCTCAGATGGATTCTAATGACTATATCCAAGAATTTTTATTGATGGTATCATAGTCATATGAGTAAGAGTTTATTCGATACCAACCCTTAATTAAACAATAAGGGGAACTAACCGTAATGAAAATTTTCCCTAATACCAATGACAAGAACTCTAATCCATGTATAATTAAGTTAAAAATGTGTAGTAGGGGCCACACGTTGTGTCCCTTGACCTCGGGTCCAACCTGTGTAAACACACCATGTCTATTTCCCATGTCCATGTAGAAGTATATGTCTTATAGGCTTCTTCTATAGTTTATTCATGTTTTAGTGCATGAATTCATCCTGTGTTCATGTTCTTGTGTTCCATAATAGAACATAGATAATATACTTTGTCTAGGAAGTATCCATGTGGGGGAGTACACAACATGTAGGCTTCTAGTGTAGTCCTTCCCATGTCTGTGTACCTACGAGGTAAATACTAGCTCACCGGGGAGTGGTCACACACTATGTGATAGGGTCACACACCCTGTGTTCCTTAAATATTACATGAAACCCTACATGCTGCAAAGGGGGCCCCACATTTTCTGTCGATCCAGTTTACATGCTGTGTAATGCAAGATTTTCCAAAATCCCAAATCCATGATCCGCACATTTTATCTGCTACTCTGCCCTCATCTCTAGCTATGCCTCACCTGAAAAATCATGAATCAGGCCCTCATGAATCTAGACACCATCGATCAAAAAAATTCAGGACTTATATTCGCTTAGAAATATGATTATTCGATGTTCTTAATTGTGTGTTGAAGAACATGAATATCAAGTATCTACATTGTCTGATTCACTTCCATCTCCATCATCACACAACCAAACTATCATGCCAATCCCCAATATATGATTTTGGATTTTTATACAATGAAATGGGATCCTAATGATTGATTGATCACGATAGGCCAAACCCCATGCAAAATGAAGAACACCCATGGTGAACGAAGAACCAGGGGAGAAAACCACGAGGAAAAATGAGAAGAATGAACATCGATCGATATAACTGTCGATATAGATTTGTTTCTTGTTAATAAAAATGAAGAAATCATCTAATCAAAGTAGTTATCCCAAAATCACCTCGTAATAAACCATCCTACCAGTACGCATGATTCATAGATGAATCTGTTGGTCCATTGATCTTTGTTTATAGTTCGAATCAATACTGGGGAAAGGAAACAAAGAAAAAAACCATAAAAACTAAATTATAATTGGTCACTGATGATGAATGATTTTTTTGATGTTTTTTGGTGAGATTATTCGATCATTACTTGAAAAATTCATCAATCGTAGATCTTGTAATCATCCAAATATAGTATCTCCTTCAACAACTCTAATAGATCTTGTCAATTCACAAGGTTATGTGGCTAACACTTGGTATTTTTCATAAGTGTGTATTTAAATTGGGAATTTGGGATATTGTTTCATTAAACAAATAAAATAAAACAAAATAATTTATTATTTTATTTATTTTTTGTTTGTGATGAATTTTCCACAAACGACCAATATAGACTAAGGTTAAGTCACGCTTAGGGAAAACCTTGAATTTTGAACTCAATGGTTCCATCATACATTTGATCTAGGTACCCATTTAAAAGTTATTCCATTTTTTAGGAAAAATGCATGTGCATGCTATTTAATTTTTTAAATATATTTCAAACATTTAATCATGGCACACTGGGCGACAGAATCACACTCCATCTCAGTTCTTAGTATCTAAAATATTTTATATAATATCAAAAAAAACACACATAAAATCTAATACATTAAATTCTCTCCACCATGTGTATTTATTTCCCCAAAAATCCCAAGGAAGGGATACTCCAAATGATGTGGGTAGTAATAATAAATCTGAGCCTCTCACTCTGATGTTTTCTCTTAAAGATTCCCATACTGCCACCAGACATGAGAAAATGCAATCGATCACCCAAATAGGATCCTCTACTACTGATCCTCGATATCTACCATGTACTTAGCAATGGTCACTTCATCATTGATGTCCATCTCAGTGCAATTGTTAACCTACGATCGGTCATTCACGTACCTCCTGAGGTAGGAAAAGTGGAAGAAATCAGGTACTTGGCCAAAACTAAGGAGGTAGAGTTATGTTGTATTCCACCTCTCCAACTATATAATGTTTTTGGAAATGAGTAATGGAACTAAGAGACAACATTCCTCCTGGAATAAATATTTATTATCCACGTTGAGGTGAAACAAAAATGAACACATGGTATCCTTACTAGAATTCCACAGGCCTTCGTCGTCTCTCATTATAAGACTTCAGAACACTCAATTCAGTCATCATCTGCACCTTGAAGATCTTCAACTTCTCGGTAGTAGCTCGTACCAACTCTAGTCCCATTAATGTTTTCTCTCCAAGGTCATTACAAAAATGTGGGGACCTGCAAGGTCTCTTAAACAGAACGTCAAATAGTCCTATAACGATGGTGTTATGGTAACTATTATTGTAAAAAACCCCACCTGTGGTAGGTGATCCTATAAAAAAGGGGTAAATTCTAACACCCAATCTTGCAACATATACTAGGAAACCTAAATGGTCTGTCTAGCATGTCCGTTAGATTGGGGGTGAAATGTTGTGCTTAAGAATAAATGATTCCCAATCACCTCCCATAATACCTTCAATAACTGAGATGTGAAATGATCATCACTGTTAGAAACGATCATCAACGGATCTCCATGGAGTGAGACTATCTCCAAAACATAGAGGTGTCCCAATACTTATACCAAACTGTTCTCTCAGATATATAATATGTGATCTTACTTAGTGAGATATTCTATGATCAATCAGATGGCATCATGTCCCCTAAATGAACATGGTAAAACCATCAGGAAGTCCATAGATATCCCATCCCACTTCCACTCGGGATTCTTAAGTAGTTGAGCTAAACCCACTAGAACTCAGTGTTCTTCCTTCACTTTTTGAATAGTAAGCCTTCAAGAGACAAACGATTCAACTCACTTATTCATCCCTAGACACAGAAAATTATGTCGAAGGTCTTGGTACATATTTTCCACACCTGTATGTACAACCAAAGGAGGCATATGAAACTCTCTTAGAACCTCCTCCTACAACGTCGCTGGTACCATCTTGCATCCTCTAAAAATATAAACGTGCTCTCCCTGCTTGAAAATATATAAGAAGCATGTAACATAGGTATCTATATGTGTAGGGGTGTATAGTTGGTATCCCATAACTTTTCCTCCCTAACTCATTGTAAGATCAAATGGGTGAAAACCGTTGACTAGAGGTTAGATGATCCATCTCCATCTAGAAATGATAACTTTAACAAGGAAAACTACTCTGATGCCTCATTCAACAACTACGAACAAGATATATTCCTATTAGAATCTACTACCACATTCCCCTTCCCAAAAGTATTGAAAATATTTAATTCATAATACTGGAGGAACAATGGCCATCTCAACTATCTCAAGTAAAGTTCCTTCTGAGAAAATACATTCTTGAGAATCTTGTGACAAGAGTCGATGATAAAATGCTCGCCCATTTGGAAGTGACACAAAATATTTAGTGTGAAGACTATCACTACTAAATCATGACTTTGGGTTGTGTTGTTCTACTAATCTGGTTTCAACTAGCCTGAACCATAGACAATCACTGATTTCCACTGTATCATGACCCAACCAAGCAGGGTTCCTGATGCATCTTGTAACACTACTTACTCAACACCATATTATAGAAATATCAATATGGGTGAACTCATAAAACTCTACCAAAACAACCATGGAACTTTTATTTACACTCAAAAGGATTCCAAATTTGAGTCAAAGCAATCATGTTTGTTGATATTCTGACGAAATCAGGTATTAGTCTCCAATAATAGCCTACCCACCCAAAGAACCTCCACACCTCTGTCACAATTTTTGGTGTCCCCCATGATAAAATTTCCTCAAATTAGGCTCAGTTGACTACCACTCCATCTACTGATGTAACATTTCATATAAAGTAGACTTCTTGAATCCATAATATGTACATCAAATGATTTTCACAAAGATAGTGCTCTAAGATTATATCGAGAACTATTATCAAGTGTATCACATGATCCTCATCGGTTGTTGAGTACACAAGGATATCCTCAATTGAAACAACCAAAAAATAACTAAGAATCCTTGAAAGATCTAATTCATGAGTCCCATGAACACCTATATGGAGTTCATCATGACATAAGGAATCAATAAGTACTCATAGTGATGATAGCGGCATCTGAATGCCTTCTAATATATATAATCTTATTAAAATAAAATCTAGAGATAGTTTGGCTTGTGGTCAACCTTAATGAACCACCATGCCTATATCAAATTATTAAATAGGTCATTAATCCTCATTAGTGGATAACTATTCTTCATAGTCACCTAGTTCAACCTCTAGTAGTCCACACACAACCTAAATCTATAGTCTACCTTCTTGAAAAAAAAATAGGACTTCTCAGGGTGATACATAGGGTCTAACAAATCCATTCTTATAAAAGACCACCGATTACAACCTCATATCACAATTCTCTATGGGAGACATCAGATATGATGGAATAGATGTCAGTGTTGTACTGGAGTATAGATCAATACACATGTCTATTTTTTAGGGGGAGGTAAAACTAGAACATCCTTAGGGAATAAATCCTCATAATTTCCACCACTTTAGGAATATGAGAACTCATAACATATATTTCCCAAGGTGTTAAGGTATCCAACTGATGAGTAATCACCTACACCCTCATATTCATGAGGCCATCATATGTTTCTTTGGTTTCCTTTTCCCCAGTAAAGGAAAACCTGATTCCATAATAGCAGACACACTATATCCTTCACCAAAATAGTCATTCTAGGAATGAACTATAGATAAATATTCCTTACTAAGAACGAACTTGTAAGGAATCAATCCATCTACAAAGATATTCCAATGAAATCTCCCTCTAAGAGTTAGTTCACAATGTTGGCACAAATGCATGATCACGAAGTCTTGTCCAGTAGTAGTTTTGAAGTGAAAGGGTTGAGCCAAGGGATCAACTAAAATAACTATGTATCATAAAAGATATGTTGTAAGAAATAAATGACTAACTCTTATGTCTATCAGTATATTAGATACCGTATAAAATACACATATCATACCTCGAATCATTAATAGAGCCTATGGGTGATATTCTTGGACCATCTGCAGCTATCCCCACCCATTTCCTCCAACTCTTGATGTTTTGCGTGGACAACCTCGGGGTGGTAGATATAACATTTCAAAGAGTCGACCACATCCAGATACTCTCCTAGATCTTTCTCTACATCGTCCACTCTATGAACCTACTTACTCTTGTTGCTGACTCTAACTCAATATCCAATTTCTGTTATCTCTATAAACTATACAGCTGGTTGGAAAATCACAGTCAAGATGTACCAAATCAAGAAATGTGTAGCACCACATATCTATAGGCTGACTGGATCCACCTCGTGATGAATAAACCACAAACCCATTATCTTGGGACCTTCTCTGGAAACATATCACATGTCTAGGTCCTTGAGACTAATGTTATCTCTCTACGGCTGAGGTCTCAAATCATAATTTACCACTACCAGCAACAACTTTCTGTATCTACTTGGGGAAGAAACTCACTACCACCAAAGATATATATAACACCCCAACATATGAAATAATACATATCCATGTATCATCACCTCATCAATAAGAGGATCTTACTTATGATCATGATGAAACCTCACTGGCGTACATCACAATGGAATCAAAAATGTAAATAATATGTACCAAGGACAATGAGGATATCTAGATATTTGACTCAAGAAGGACACAAAATCACGCCCCATTATTATATGATTCATGTTCCATTGTCTTCCATGAAACCAATGTTATCATGTATTGAGTAGAAAAGAAGTTGATTAGAGTCCTTATGTATGGATACATCGGCCGCCACACCAATATTGGAGTCACTGGCCTGAAAGTTGAACTAGAAACACATTAAAATGGTGCCCTAAACCAATATCGTATACTCCTATCCTAATGTAGAACTAACCTCCACTTATAGTACTCTTTCACAACCCATTCCAAAGGTTCCATGCACATACTCCCCAAGACCACCACCAATAGTATAGTGTCTAGAGACTAGCATTGAGTAGGAATATAACTGACTTGGGAAACCTTATCCTATTTTTCTGTTAATACACACAAATATCCAATCCCATATAATGTTTAAATGTAAAAAAACCGAATCAACAATGCATTCATACGTCTAAATCCCACAACTAGTGTATAACCATAAGTAAAAGAAATTAAATCGGGCCAAATACAATTCCACTGCAATGAGACTAAAAACACAAGTCCAACCAAAATGTATATATTGGGACTATTGTATAAATGCCAAACGAATAAAACATGGTCTATCCAGTATTAATAATAACCATTTTTATTGGTATATCATGGACTCTGTCAAAAGGTCGATCATCTTCACAAGACACGACATGTGTGGGAAAAGCCCCGTGCAGGGGTGAGTTTAACAATACTACATATGAAACCCTGAAACCATAAAGAATACAAAAAAGGAAATACAATTATCTCTACAAATGCATATTTTTACAACACATGTAAAAATAATATCTAGATATAGTCAACAAAGGCACATCATGTAACTGGAAGTCACAATCGTAGGACACCAAACTAGGATTCTAGCTTGAAGAGTCCACAAAGAACTAACAGAAGAGAACACACTATTATATATGATAGCACTGATGACATCCATACAAGTGGTTGTTCTCTTTGGGTATCATCATGATAAAGTATATACTGGTAGTCTAAAGATAATACTATGCACAGATGAGGATCAATGCTAACGCCTTGGGGTGATACCAACAACATAATCTGGATTAACTTGCTAAGTAGGGGATCAATGCCCATGTAGTGTTTGTCATGATGATACCAAGAACTCCATGTTGGGATGAATATGAGTAAAGGATCTCACTCTGGACCTCTTGGAGGGATTCCAACATATCTATCCATAAAGTCATGTAGAAGGGATTATAGTCCCCAAAGTAGGAGATGATTCCATACTAACCCTCAGTGAAAGGATAAGGGGGAATACACCCAAAAAAACATTTCCATGAAACCGAGGACAAGGGTTCTAATCCATAAATAATAAAGTACACTTCATGTAGTAGGGGTTACATGCTATTCCCCTAGACCCCAGGCCCTACCCATGTAAATGAATTGTTTTTATTTCACTTTTATATGTAGAAGTACATGACATATAGGTTTTCTATGTAGTCTACCCATGTTCCAGTACATTTCTTTAGACCAAGTACATATTCCTGTCTACCAGTACATGGATTATCCCATGTACTTGGTCCAGTCCATGTCTGTGTGGGAGAGTATGCAGTATGTAGTCCACCCATGTAGTCCACCCCATGTCTGTGTACCTCCAAAGTATACACTGTCTCATCGAGAAGGGTCACCTACCATTTCACAAGGTCACATGATGTGTGATCCTTAAATTCTATGAAAAATCATAGCTACTATAAAGGGGGACTCACACAAGATGTTGATCCAGTTTACACACCATTTAATGTTGGATTTTCTAGAATCCTATATCTATAATCGATGCATCTTCTTAGCTTCTCCAACCTATGACTTGGTCATGCCTAAACCGGAAATTTGTGAATCATGCATCAAAGAATATAACCATCACCGATCAATAACTTTTGGTCCTTCAATCTTCTCAGAAAAATTATTAATCTTCATTCTTTAGTAAATGTTTAGGAACATAAATATCTGGTAGCTGGGTCATAGAATTAAATTTCACATCCATATTCAGACCACCGTGGTGTCATTTTGATCACAAATATATGATTTTTGTTTATTATTCCATGAAACAGGTGTGAAATTATTGATTCATCAGGATCTTCCAAACCCTAACTAAAAAAATAATTCCTATGTTAAATGAAGAATCAAGAGAGAATAATAAAAAAAATTTATAAATGAACCAAGATTGATGCTCCTATCATTATAAATTATTTTCTTGGATAATAACAATGAAGAAATCATTAAATCTATGTAATTATCCCAAAATCAAACCACAATAAATTCATAACTAAAATATGCACAATACACATATCAAACCATTGGTTTATTGATATATGTTCATCATAGGATCTATGAATAGGGATTGTAAAAAAATTAGACAACTACCCTGCCTTAATTCAGATTGATCGTTGACAAAGAACTAAGATGTGTCATGTTATTTGGTGAGATCCTTTAATCTTGTCCTGCACTATTCTACTATCATTGATCTAGTCATCATCCACCAATGACATATCCTCCTACATATCCAATGGATCTCATTAATTCATAGGTTTATGTTTCTATCCTATTACATTTCCTTTAAGAAAATATTTAAATAGGGAACTTAGGCCACTTCATCATTGGACAAATAAAATAATTTATTTAATTACATTTAAAATTTTACATCCATGATGAATTTTACAAAAATTAACCATGCCAACTATGGTTAAGTCACATATAAGGAAAACCTAATTTTCTGAACTCAACTATTCCCTCAGATTTCTGATCTAATAATACGTTTAGAAGCCACGTCATTTTTTAGGAAAACTATACCCTTGTGCTATTTAGTATATTTAATGTATTTAATATATTTCAATTATTTTTCTAGGCACACAGGGCCTCTGAATTGAATGCCATCTTAACATATGGAATTGGAAATAATCTATATAATATTCAAAAATAATACATGATAAATATAATTAATTACAAATAGTGTCTCACTTGATTCCCTATTCGGAATTGGCGCCTAGATCTTGGATGACCAAAGTTATGTTCTGTGATGGATAAGAAATTTCTAATGGAATTTATATGGATCAGTGTGATGGTGAACTAGATATTGGATGAACCGATTTGTGGGATGTTTTTTCACTACAGACAAGGTTATCTCTCAGGGGTGTTTCTGATGACACCATCATGTATCTGTAGAAGTTATTTCTTACCACTTCCTCGTGTGTTATGGAAAAAATAGTAATTTGTTGGCCTACTAGATACTAGTTGTATATCATTATATATTATAACTCTCTAGTAATTTTTATAGAGATAGATAATTAAACCAGTGATGGCATGGATGAATTCACCCTGGGACCCTGGAAGAGATACAAATATTCCATCACTTACATGTTCCTATAAATGGATTCATGAATTTTTTTCATCTCAGCTTTCAGGATGGTGAAGTTCAACTATTGAGATCCTTCCCCCAGAATATAACATAGATGAATGGGGTGAAAGATCAATCATTGATTCTCATTTGGATTTGGATTCATAGAATCATACGGGATTGAAAAAAAGTTAGCACATTCCAATGTTTTATCATTGATGTTGACCATTATCCCTTCTTCCTATGGAAGACTCATTAGGGTAGGCAAGTTCATCTACATGGGTAGGACCTCCATGTTTCTAGACAATGGAATGGGGAGGACCAACACTAAGATTGGTTGGGATACCGGGATGAGCTCCATAATGGTTGCAGCCAACATGGGTAGGACCTACGCTTTGACCACTAAAGGAGTGCGAAAGACCTCCACTATGGGAACATGAATTGAATTGAGGAACTTCACATTAATCAAACTAGTCTCGAGGAGGACCTCCATGTCTTCTATCAATCGTTTGGAGAGTAACCCCACTATGTCTTTTGGAAACATGGGAATGACCACCATGTTGACCTTCAAAAGAGTGGGTATATTCTCCACTATGAATGTTTGAAACATGCAGAGGACCTACACATTGACCTTTAAAGGATTGTAAAGGACCTCCACTCTAGTTCAGTGAAACAAGTGGAGGGTCACCATGTTGACCTTAAAAATATTGGGAAGGACCACCAGTCTAGTTGGACGTTTCATGGGGATAACCTTCGTACTCAGTGTTGATGAAGTGGGGTGGAACTCCTCATTGATTAGTACTAGAGTTTGGAGTGACTTCTCTTGATATGGGAAAGGCACAAGGATGACCTTAGTACTAGTGGTATGTGACATGGGGAGAGCCTCCTCATTGGGAACCATGATTTGTGGGAGGAACTCCATACTAAATATCAATTAAGTGGGGAGGACATCCACATTAACCGATGTTGGGAACATGGGTATGAACTCAATGTTGATTTTGAGAGTGGGAAGAACCTATGATTTGTTAGGATATAGTATAGGGAGGACCTCCATACTCGATATAATCATTGTTGACTAGCCTGTAACAGTTGCTGATGATGGCAGTGGCTGATAGAGTGAACCTAAACTGCCTATGGGGCAGTTGAGGCCTCATACTCTAACAGGTTTTGATGCATCCCTACAATGTAGTGGAAGGGATCTGGACAAACGCTCTAGTGGTTGAAGGATCCATTAGAGCTATGGAATATGATCCTCCCTATCAGGAATCCCCCTAATCTTGCACCCGACATTGGTGTCGGGACATTCGGACTAGGGGAGATAGAGCTGGAGTGTAGTCCACCCGTTCCTCATACTAGAGGGCCGACCAATGCTGGAATTGGAGAGGCCTAGTGGTATCCCACACGGGTAGTTCTTAGGTGGTGTCAATTTTCTGAGAGACTTGGGTGTACCCTACCTTTTCATCACAGGGGAACTAGTCATGGGATCGCTTTGAGGAGAGGCACCTGAAGTAGTTATTAATTGTAGTGGGTAGAATTGTTTCCTTGGATATCCCTTGAGGGCGGTAGTGTGGGTGAGTAACTAAATTATATAGGTCATGGATCGACATTTCCCTTGTGGGATTATCTCCCTCCAAATCGTATTGTCATAAAAGAGTGTTAATCACCCTTGTCTAAATGATCTTTGAGGGTGATATGGGGTGTAGGTGCCTGGTAGATGGTGACATAAGGGACATCATGGTAGAGGTGGGGTTATTCAATATTTCCATGTTTATATTTCTTCTACACCTATGTTGGTGGGAATTGGATTGTTGGTATCCTATAGCTAGGGTCTAACAATGTAGGAATATTCATCTATCAGTATAGATAAGAGGAATGAAATTTCCAATGCACCAACATCATCTGATCTTCCATGGTTGGAGAGATATAGATCCATGCTGACAATGTCACATACTAGAATTCCAGAAGTTTAGTTTCCCCAATTTCTATTGAGTTCCACGCAGATACCTCAATTTTCTTAGTGGGTTCTACCACCGGACAATTGGATCTGCTAAAATGATAATCTATTGATGTATCGAATGATAATAGTCCTCATATTGAGGGAAAAAGCTTCACATTGGGTACACTATTTTTTAGTGGCCCGTATATTGCCTCATTTGAGTAAAATACTTGATTTCATGACCAATATGTCCAATCCCCTTGGTTTATGGAGAAATGATTTCACATCGAGTTCAACATTTCTATTTCTGATGCTTCTGTATGGGCTCCCTTCCTCATTCACTAGAGCATGAATCTGGTATTGCATTGTTACACTGCATTCTGGAATCCCAAAAAGGTTGAAAATAACCCCTTTATCAGTAATGTACTCTCATTGATAAAAATGGGATAATGGGATGTTGGACCCTCCTTCCTTGGATTCCTCTCTAGAACCCATCTCCTCTTTCAGGTCTCCCTCATAGATTAAGACGTGTTCTTGAAACTCATTACTATGGCCATCTTTTCATGGATGACAGTCAATTATGATAAATCTATTAGTACATTCCAAGGGGTCTTCACATGTTAGTAACCTTCAGTTAAGATAGTTGTCATGTTGGGCATTGTCGGCATGTCTGGACTCTAGGAACATTGGTCACCTGTATGGTGTCATGTCGGGTGAAGAACTTGAGGAATACTATGTTGATCATGAGGTATCTTATTCCAAATTCATATCTTCCATGTATTTAACATCACACATTTCATGTTTAGCATGATGTAGATGACCCCACATGTGCATATGTTTATAGTATATTACCTTAGGCATCCCTTGTTTAGCGTAAGGTATCATCATAAAATGGGTAGGGAGTTTAACATCATGCGCATAAGGAATGAGGCTGATCAAAATTCTCTAAGAGAGAAAATTAGGGTGGTGTGTCCCTTTGAGAGAGAACCTAGATAATTTACTATATGGATGGATTTGGAAACCTTATTGAGGTCGATCTGGGAATTTTGTCCCATAAAATGAAGATGTCACATCATGAAGGCTGAGTAGAACACCGACGAAAGTTGACTAGGGAGGTACACCAAAAGGAGGGGGAGTAATGTTTACCATTGGGTGGGATTGAACCTTAGAGTGGAATCCCATAAACCATGTATAGAAGATAGAGATAAAAGACCATGTAGTTTGATGGATGGTGGTGGATTATGCATGTGATTATCCCTTTGCAAGAGGATTTCACTTGGTTGGATTGTTTGGGTATTATTCATGTGAGTTACCTAGGGTGATGCTTGGAGGAGCAATGAAGTGGATGGGAGTTACACATATGAGATGCCTAGGTTGGTGGAATGATTTCATCTAGTTGTGGATTCCTATGTAAAATTAGCACGTATGTGGATGAATTCCATGGTGGAATGGATATAATGTATGGAGTATTGGTAGTGGTGGGTTTGGACCTCATAGAGGCTTCCAAAATATCCGGGTGAGTTGGGAATCAAATCCCACGTATTACAATATGGGGCACTGATTAGGTATTACACATGGGAGCCTCCTAGATGAAGCATATGGATGGAACATATACATTGATGACCCATATATGTAGGGACATGATGGGAATTACACCAAAAGAAGAGGCCAATTGGATAGGAAATGTTGGGGTTTAGGTGGAGGAGCGGCCTATAGAAGTGAGGTTGGATATCATGGTAACTGCTAACATATAAGCCCAAATGAGTCATGATAAATGTTAGAAATAAAAAGAATCCATAAAACAGACAGTCATTTCATGAAATATGCACCAATGAGTGATGGTTTGGCGATTTTTCATGGAAGCATCCTAAAGAGGATGTCATTCTATGCAACGAGGATCTCATCCGGTGCAGGGAGGATCTTATTCCTTATCATTAATACATAGAGAAACCTATTAGTGGTGTTTAGGGATTATGTGTGGAATCTACAAAAGGTATAATGGTCATCCCATAGTGGTCACCCATGAGGGTCACATGTGTGGCACACCATATTCATTTTTCTGGGTGAGACTGCAGTTTAACGTCATGTGCTGAGGACTTTGGTAATAGAACGTTTTATTTCATGAATCAGAAGCATGGGGGACTCAATCCTCACTCTTTTGGCTTACATAAAAATCACTCATGCACCCTTTTAGGGGAATTAATTTAGTATTTATATGATATGACAGTGTAGAAGATTGGTGACTCATGAGGTCCACGTTAGCATCCCTATACTAAACACCAAGGGGAATTATCATACATATGATGAAAAGAAAATGGTGAATATGAATATTGGCCCACCCTTGGAATGGTGTGGGCTATAGGAATGGGTGGTATATCTCTCATGGGGACTTGATGTGTAGTTGGACAAATGGTACATGGATATAGAGGCTTAGAGAACTCTACCTTTGAGAAGATGTGTCAACAAAAGGGAGGAACACATAGAGAGACCTAGGAGAGGGGATTCACGAATAAAAGGGATTGCTAGAGGGGTTATTTTCCAAATTTGTGGGCTTGGTGAAGGGATTACATTAAAAAATAGTGAAATTTCTTCATAATAACGTCCAAGATTTGGAAAAAGGTGCTTCATGAATGATTAATTCATTGCGTACCCTCAAGTACCCATGTGGGCTTTCCTCCTCCTTGAATGGAATGTGACTTCATGAAAGGAATTACCACAATATATTAAGGTATATATGAACATGTGAAATGGGGTTTCGATGTGATCAGGAACCATGGATGATCAATATTAGGGTTGGCTCACAATGCTCTGGGCGCTTCAGGAATCAGAAGGAATTCAGAAGTCGAATGGTCTGGTAGCCATCATCCTATGGTTATAATGAGTCAAGTAGTTAAAGGAAGTAGGAATCAAAATCCCATGATATAGTTTAAAGAGACAATTTGGGCTTTGTAAAAGGCCACAAATACATTAGACTCATGAATCAAAAAGTATCCATGTTGCATGGTCGCAGAGCACCACCAAAATTGAAGAGTGTTTCTTTAGGGCCTCATGAATTCATGAAGGGTGAGGGTCTATTGTGAAAGGTATTCTCAAATCATACCATTAAGAGTTATTTGGGGGCCGTGTGGGATTGGTTTTTCTTATGTATAACTATGGACACATATAATCATCCCATGATAGGTATTTCATCACCAATGGTACTATTAGTGATTAATGAGAATCTTCTCACAAATTTCAATCCCACTAACCAAGATAACTAAAATATGAGTCAAGCATGTCTGGAATGATTAATTTGTCAAAATATTTATAGAGTTAAAGAATATGTTAATAATTTCACCTTTTCTCACATTACCCACCACTGGGAAATGAATTGTAATCTATAGTGATGCATAAAAAATAAATTTAGTTTGTACTCATGCAATATGAAAACGTGATAGCCTATTCCAATTTCGTTTTTTAAATCCATGAGTATAATTGAACAACTCTTGATCTAGAAATGGAAACAAAAATTTGTTGATGATTTAATGAAATTACCTCTATAGAGATAATTATGAAATATATATGGATAAAAAATCCTAGATTATATATTCAAAAATCATTATTTTAATACGATCCAATGAATGTGGTTAGAGATGATTATTTTTTATTATTGTTTAATCCATTATCCACATGGGATGGAAAAAAATGTAGAATATTATTCATGTTGAAATGTTTTCAATACCCTATCTAAAATGAGGATTGAAAGGGATCCAATATTATTGATTATTGAAAGGATGGATCTGTGAATAATAACAATATTTTTAACCAAATATTATGAAATTACTACTCAATGTTTCTATTCATGATAGGAAAAAATTAGGTTCAAAGAGATAAAATGCTTCTATAGAAAAATTTAGTGAATATTATGGAGTGAAATGCTTCTATAGATGAAGATTTAATGTTTGGAACCCAAATATGTGTCCCATCAAATCCAGATCTGAAGAAGGAACTTCTCGATGATGTCTATATACCATCCTTCAAAATTATTCTAAAAATAACTAATATGTATAGTGATTTAAAGAAAAACATATAGTGGGATAAAGTGAAGAGGTAGGTTATAGAGTTTCAATCTCAATTATTGGTATACAAACAATTCCACGAAGAATGAATGAAGTATTATGGTATGATGAATCCATTTCCCATAATATTATGGAAATAGGAAAACATAACTATGGATTTAATCATAGAAATCCATAGGACAGCTAAAGGAAATAATAAAATATGGGTGGTAGTCGATATCATTAAAACATCATCTCTTTTAATTGTTAGAAGGGAATATTTCTATCTTGAAAATCACGTTATGATATAAATAATATATGTTATAAGGTTTTATGGAGTTCCACTTCTCATTGTATCTAATTGTGATATGAGGAATAAATCATGTTTCTAGGGAAACCTTCAATAAGAATTTAATATGGAGTTGTGTTTCAATACTACTTATCACCCTCATATGGATGGTCAATATGATGGAACCAATAAAACTCTATTGAATATGCCAATATCATTTCCAATAGATTTCCAAGGATGTTGGAGTTAACACTTTTCCCTAGTGGAGTTCTCATATAATAACATTTTCTATTCGAGAAATCAAATGAAACCTTAAGAGGTTCTATATGGGAATTGGAATTAGAATAAAACATGCTGGTATGATGTTGTAGATTGGAAGTTGATTGTATTGAAGATATCAAAGAGATGGTAATGATGTATCAAGCCATTCAACATTATATTATAGTCGTAAAAACTTTATATAAAATATTTGTAAACAGTCATCAATGAGACATAGAGTTTAAGGATAGAGATATATTGTTCTTTTATATATCATTGTAGAAGAATTTCATGAGGTTTGGGAAGAAGGGAAAACATATTACTATATAGATAAAAAAAATTTAGATCCCTGTTCACATAAAATAGGTTTCCAACCAAATAGCACTCACACCTAACCTCTCTTACGTACATGATGTGTTCTATGTATCCCTTTTGAGGAAGTACTTAACAGACACATAAGATGTGTTGAATGAAGAGGTGGTAACAATGGAGAATTATCATTCAATTTAAGGGAATATTTTTATAATATTAGATCATAGAGAAAAATTTATGTGAAAAAATAAACTACACCTCATCAAAGTATTTTGGAAGAACCAAAAACTTGATGAAGCAACATGGCAACTAAAATAAGTGACGAAACACAGTTACCCATATCTATTTTATTATATGAAAATAAAATTCTGAGGTTGAAATTCATGAATGGTGGAATAATGTAATGAGCTGAAATTTTATAAATGAAATTCTATTTTTAAATGAATATATACATTATTAACTAATTTCTTTACAGAAAACACATGCTCTTTATAGGTTATTTTTTACTATTAGAATTTATATCCTGTAACCCCAGGAGATTTTATGAGATAGATTTTTTTCAATGATGTCTTGTGTTGTATGCTACACTAATATTGTCTTGATCTAAATTAAACATAGTATTATCTTGTAGTATATGAAACACTATTGTTAGTTTTTGTTACACACAATATCGACCTTCCTCGATAGATTGCGTTGTATGGAATACCGAGTTTCAATAAACAACAATATATTATAAACATATACCTATTTAAGTTGATATAAACTAATTATTTTGAATAGTATTAACCATATTTTAAATTATATATAACGTTAACATTCATCTTATGTAATTTTTAGTCATGATTTAAGAAAAAATTAAATTTTTTGGGTAAAAGAAGAATTTTTTAAAAAATGTAGTTTGTCCTCATTTTGATGGTGAACCCATTTTAAATTAGGTTTTTAATACTTGTATATATTATATTTGAAAAAATAAACTTTTTATTTTGAAGAGGAACATAAAAATTTACTTTAGTTGATTTTTTGGCATTTTTATGATAAAATTCACATTTTAATGAATAATGAAAAATACTACATTTTAAATCAAAACTGCATTTCCATGTAATTTATTTATGTTGTTATATTGTAATTTCAATTGGATTTAAAGTCTATTTGGATTTTTTTTATCATTTAATCAAATTTGTTCATTTGATGTAATTTCACTTTTAAATTGGACATAAAGACATGCTAATCTTTTGATAATTATTACTTTTAAAAAACTTTTTTTTGACAACGGGATTGAATTTTAAATTAATTAATTCAAATTATGTGTTTGGAATTTGAAAAAATGTAAGAAATATTTTTAATCATAAGGATCAAATTGTATAAATAAGTACCTTTTATTTTGGAACATTATGAATAGTGACTTCAGTATTTATTTTATTTATCATGGTTAAAGGGTAAATTTGGTAAATCAGGGTAAAAAATAATATTATAATAATATTAAACTACCCTAACACATGTCCTAATACTATTGGATGAGATATTTCTGACCATGGTCATCCTTGGGTTGATTTTGGGACCCCCTGGAACCACTTGGATATGAAAATGAGATTTTATAAGTTTTAATTTAATGTAAAGAGAAATATGACATAAACTTGATTCTTCATAACAAAAAAAATTAATATAGGGTTATACATAAGATAAATTGTACTATAAATTTTAAATGCAATGATAAAAGGTTTCCTACAAAATGTTATTTTATTTATAAGTTTTAAACATAGAATAAATAAATTTATTAATGAAATGATGATAATGTAGTGATTACCATATTAATTAAAGATTTAAATAAATTAGATTATAAATATTACAATAAATATATTTTGAAACTTTTTAGGCCATAAATTTTTTTATCTATTATTATGACTTGTTATATTATAATTAATGATGTTTTTTTGAAACAATAATGTTGTTAGGGATTTTTATAAATTTCATTATATAAATTATATAAAAATAGACATAAATGAGTTTTTAAAAGAAATACTATAATATTAAATGATATAATAGTCCAAAAAATATATTATTCATCAAAATGACTTATAAAATGATGAAAAATTCATTAATTAACAACTTGATGTCCTATTTTCATTTTATAGTAACTATATTAACCACATAGTATGAATATACAAGAAGACATGGTAAGAGTTAAATTAGTTAGCTAAGGGATAAAGATAAAAGATAATGTTCCATTTGAGACCTAAACATACCTAAAACCAATTTTTTGGGATAATTTCATACGATAATCATCTTATCATTGAATTAAATGAGATTTGGACCTTTTGAAACCTAAAATAATTTTATAATAAAATAATATTTTTATTCCTTCATAAAGTGACCATCATCTCTTATAAAAGGCATCTCTTACCACATTTACTCACTCATCCTTGATCCTTCTATATCGACCAAAACCTTCCCAATTATCCTATAAATATTCTTTGTTAAAATCCTGAAGTCCTATTTTTCCTAAAAGTCTATCCCTAGTGACTCTAAGAAGAGATCCAAAGGAATTCCAACGAAGAAGAGGTAATTGCTTTACCAATTCAATTCAATTTAATTTCTTATTACACTTCCTCTTTCTATGTTGATTCCAAAATAATGTAATAAATCTAGTATATTATATATAAAGTGATTTTTTATAATTATGGGAGAACATTATACCTCACTTTACTAGTCTGAATAATGAAAATATCACCATGCGTGTGTATGTACGGCTTACCATCCCCACACCGTGGTGAAATTTTTTATTCAAAAATAATTTATTACTATGTGTATAAAGATGCGTATAATAGATTTAAATAATGAATATAACAAGATAATGATTCTTTATAATTAATATATGATCAAATTAAATACCATTTAACCATAAAGAGAATCATAATGTCGCTCGTGCGTACGTACGACCTACCATCTCCATGACGCGGTGTGATTCATTCTCCAAGATAACAATTCAAGAATGATTATAAAATTTGTATGATGAGTGAAATAATAATTATGAACATAATTTAATGAATAAAATACATCATATTCATAAGAAACATGACTTACATGGATAAACAGAAATGAGAAAACAAAGCAGTTAACACCCAAAATAATGGTAATATTGAAATACTATGAACAAAATGATATAATAGGATAGTATATGTTATAAAAAATATGTATATAGTCATGATATAATTTAAGAAATTTTTTTAAACATTATACAAGAGGTTAAAATAACCTTTACTTTAAAAAATTACAAGGTAAGGGATAATTTTTCAATCTCAAGTTTATCTGAGATTGTTTATACGTAAGTATTTACGGGGGATATATTTATCATCCATGTCCATGTATTCTAAAACTGTTATCATAAAATTTTTACTATTCATATATGTATTTTCAAAGAAATTTTTACCCATTTTTTTACTTTTACTACATGTTATTTAAGGAATATTTATTTTGTATCCGATACGAGGTATCTTTTGACTTTTCCGGAAAAAGTACGAGGAAAATGTTTTTTTATCTTATATGACTTGAATGGATTTTTAAGGTATCATGAAACATTTTTTTCATGAATGATCCTCAACATGATTTTACAATTATTTACCACTAAATTATTTTCTTTAAAAATATTGTGGCATTTTGATAAAAGAAAATATCTCATAAAATGAAAGGATATTTTCCTCAGTAATTAATTTCAAGTGTTTTATCAAAACTATTTTCCATATAAGATGACATATGGTTATGTTTATATCCCTATTTTAACATTGATTTTATTGTGTTTATTATATAATTATTTTTTCTAAATCCTCTTATTTTATATGTATTATGATGGAATGATGTTTAAGAAACCAATTTTAATTCCTAGGTTATGCTATAATGAATGATTTATGTTTTTGGGGAATATGTAAGAATGATTTCATTATGAGATGGGTGGGACCTATATAAACCTCTAATGCATTGGATAAAGATTTATATATCATGAGATAGACATTACTGGAATGACCAGAAAATCTGGTTTAGTAATATAGGGCTGGAACAACAAATAAATTCGGTTCTGTAATACTTGACTGGAACAGTAAGTAAACCCAGTTCAGTAACGGAATTTGTCCACAATGATGGTCTTGGAAGAAATAAATTGGCTACTATGGAAATAATATTATCAGATTATTTATTTTTCACAATACCATGTTTTATTCAAATGTTATTTTATCATGGTTAATGTTACTTTATGATCTATGCCTTATGTACTACTATGATTTTTTTCATGACTCAATATTTTGATGTTTAATATTTATGTTCATGTTTTCAAATTCAAATGATTATGGTTTGTATTATGTTCTCCATGTTTACTCTTACTTATAATTTAAGGTCACCCTTTTTATGTTTTCTTTTCCCTAGGATATACAGAAATTCTATAGGTAGGAAAACCAAAGGGGGAGATCTTTAAGGGAGATGTCTAAGATCTTTCACTAACTTAGAAGATTATGTTCCGAGTATCCAAAGACACTATGCTTGTATGGTATTTGGTAATATATTTTTGTGTAATGTATTATGTATTCTCGAAAAGAAATGTAATGTCCATGTACATCAATCATGGGTCATTAGAGTTGGTATCAGAGTGAAGGTTTAGTCAACCTTTGGAAACATGGATTTGAAAACATTATTGAGATCCCTAGAGATATTTATAACGTATGTTTAGGGATGTCCCTAAGGATAAGTCTAACGATAGGTTACAGTTATAGAATTACAGTAATGATCATGAATAACCTAGGATTAAACCTAATATATTAAAGACTGAATGTACTCCAATTTGATTATGTTGTTTTCCTAGTATAATGTTTTCCTCTCACACTATTCTTTTTTGGGTTTTAGAAAATGGCTGGAACCTAAAGGAACCATATTAATGTCAATGCACTAGTCAATACAATTATTTTCCTCATGAAAAACCATATTTTATGGGAGATGGAATGAAAAATATAATTTTTATACACACACATGCTACGAATCATTCAGGACATCCAAATTGGCAAAGAAGGGAACAACATTCTATTGAGTCCTTCATGAGGCAACATCCACCTTCTTTTAGTGGGTTTTATGATCCACTTGTTGCTGAATAATGGATAAATACTATTGAAAAGACATTTTCCATCCTTCACTATTCAGAAGATGAAAATATCATTTTGACAGTCTATCATTTAGAAGGTGAAGTAGGCTAGTGGTGGAATCTAATTAAAAATTATATGTATCTAGATGAAATTGAAACAAACGAATGGGACGAGTTTAAGAACTTATTTTTCAATAATTACTTCAATTGTATTCTTCAAACAAAGATGGAAAAGGAGTTCCTTGAGCTTAAGAAAAAGGATGATGAATCTGTTGGTAGATACAAGGTGAATTTTACAAGACATGAAAGGTATGCCCCTGGATTTATCATCCTACCTGAATGTAATGTTGGTTGATTCTTCAGTGGCTTAAAACCATGTCTTCAAAGGGAATTAGGTATAAGAGACTTTAGTAGCTATGAAGAGATTTTGTTTTGTCTTATCAAGGTATAATTTGAATTTGGTGTTACATATCCATCTCTAGGTTTTGAAAAGAAACAAATGATGGAGTTAAAGGTAAAGTCTCAAAAAAATGGTAAAAAGAAGTTGAAGGTTTCGTTATGGTCAATGTGTTGAAAGAAACATGGTGGAGATTATATTAAAGGGACTATAAATTGTTTCAAGTTTTTAATATAAGTCCATCAATTAGCTGGGTGTTGAAGTAATGGGAAAAAGGTTTCTAATGATGTGAATAGATAAAAGAGTACAGATAATGAACCATCAACAATAAAATGCTACAAGTGCAAGGAAATGGGGAATTATGCTAACCAGGCCCTAATCCAGGGGTTAATGATGATCATTGTTAGCAACCTATTAAAGAAAAAGAAAAGGAGAAGACACATGTGATCACTATTGGTGATGTTGAGTATGACAATAAATAGATGGAAGGATTAAGTGTCTCTGAAATGGGAAACCAAAATAGTGTTGTGGAATCTCGTTTATTGTATTATGGAATATTGGAATATCTATGATTTGGTATATTGTGGTTTTTATAATTATATAGTACCAACACCCATGAAAAGTGATTGAAATATTTTTTAAAAGCACATGATATGCTCATAATGATGGGATAAGGAGATAATGAGATATTTGATAATATTAAGGATCTCATGACTGATATAAGGACAAAGTTATATCATGGTTTGAGTATAATTTTTTTTTGGTATTTTTGGTGTGTGGAAAGAGTTCATTTTGATTTAATTCATGTTATCATGAAGGTTCTATGGTAATTCATTTTATTATCATGTTTCAAGGATATACATGATTAAGGTATTCACATATTTGGAATGTGAAAACAAAGAACTTCCAAATGAGATATGAGAGTCAAATGTTAAGTTGATTTAGTCCACCTCTTTCTAATGTTTCATATTTTTAGTTTCTGGAAGGATTTTAATTTTATCCATTTATGGATAGTATAAGTTATATCCTGATTTATGTTTGTTAGACTAATGTATTATCTCACTATAGGTCAACTTATGCATATTTGATAACCTATTCAAACCTTTTTATTGGGACAGATAGATTGACCTATCATTCAATCGCATGATATGCTAACTCTTAAACAATGAAAACCCCAAATTAATTTATTTAAATAAGAGATGAAGTGGAAATTTTTCAAGGAACGATCAACGGTACTAATATCAAGTATGTATTTTTTATCATGAAAAAATTCTTCATAATTAGAAAAATGATCTTGAAAACAAAGAAATGTTATCCTAGTACCTTATGATAAAATGAATCAGATGATCCATTAAATAATTTTAAATTTAAGGATTTTTGGTTGTTAACTTTCATCAAACCATGATATCTATAACTGTCCATTAGAAAATGAGGGTTATATTTATCTTCTATATCTATGTTTTCACTTCCCACTTTTGTTCTCCTATGTGGAAACCCATAATGAGTTACATCTGGTAACTGTTATGTTTATAAAATTCCTTTTTAAAATGAATTTTTATAATCCCCTTTTATGATGTGGATTTCCATGGAGGATTATTTCATGTATTAATCATTTTATTACAATGAAAAATTTCGAAGGAAAAACACATTTTAAGGGGGGTAGAATGTAACACCTAGAGAATTTATGAGATAGATTATTTTTATTATCTTTGTTGTCTTGTGTTGTATATTTCACCTACATTAGATTGTTCTATACACAACACCGTATTATCTTGCAGCATACAAAACACTATTCTTGTCTTGTGTAACATGCTAGAGAGACCATCCTTAATAGCTTGTGTTGTATGCAATATCATGTTTCACTAAGCAATGATATATTATAAAAATATTATTTTTTAAGGGGATATAAACTAGATATTGAAAAGAGTATTAGTGATATTTTTAATTTTATATAACATTAAATTTCATCTTATATAGTTTATAGACAAGATATAAGATCATATTTATTTTTTCGGACAAAAGATGTTTTTTTCAAAAACAAATGCAGTTTTTCCACCTTATGATGGGAAACCCATTTTAAATTTAGTTTTTAAAAATCTTATATATTATATTTATAAAAATAACTTTTTATTTGGAATAAGAATATAAAAAATTACTTATTTTTAATTTTTATTATTTTTATGATAAATTTTTTATTTTAATGAGTTGTGAAAAATACAACCTTTTAATTCAAAACAAATTTTTCATCTAATTTATTTATATTATTAGATTGTAATTTTAATTTATTTTAAATTTTAATGGGATTATAAATTTTTCATTTAATACAATTTTATTCATGTGACTTAATTTCACTTTTAAATTGGACATAAACACATTTCAATCTTTTGATAGTTATTACTTCTTAAAAACCTGCTTTTTGTTTTTGATAATTAGAATTAATTTCAAATTAATTACTGAAACTTCTGGGTTTTTTAATTTTAAAAAATGGATTCCATATTTGGAATAATAATGTTCAAATTGTGTAAATAGTAACCTTTTATTTTTGGATATTATGAATAGTAACTTCAGTATATATTTTATTTTCCACGGTTAAAGGGTAAATCTGGTAAATAAGGGTAAACAATAATATTATAATAATATTAATCTACCCTAACACATGTCATAATTATATTATATGATATATTTATGACTATGGGAATCCTTGGGTAGATTTTGGGACCCCATGGAACCACTTGAATGAGAAAATGACATTTTAAAAGAATTATTTTAATGTAAAGAGAAATATGACATAAACTTGTATCTTCTTAATAAAACTATTTTAATATGGGGTTATACATATGATGAATTCTAAAATAAAAAGTAATTATAAAGATGAAAATATTTAATACATCATGGTATTTGATTTATAATTTTTAACCACAACATAAATAATTATATTTATGACACAATGATGACGTAGGGATTATCTTATTAATGAGTGATTTAAATAAATGGAATTATTAATATTAAAATTAATATATTCTGAATATTTTATTACATAAATGAATTTTAGGGATGATTATGAATTTTTATATTTCAATTAACTATGTTTATTCTATATAATCACGTTTTATGGATATTTTAAAAATCCATGATATGAATTGTATAAAAATTAACACAAATGCGTTTTTAAAACAAATACCATCTTATTAAATGATATAATAGTCCTAAAAATATAAGATTCATACAAATGAAATATACAATGTAAAAAATGTCATTAATGAACCATTTGAGTTTATATTTCCATTTTATAGTTACTATGATAACCATATATTATGAATATACATGAAGACATGATAAGAGTTAAATTAGTATACTAATGGTTAAAGCTAAAAGATAAGCTTAAATTTGAAACCATAGCTTTTATAAAACATATTGGTTGAGAGTATTTTGAACAATAATCATCTTAAATTCTATTTAAATGTGTTTAGAACCTTTTTAAACTGAAAAATAAATTTATAATAAAATAATATTTCAATACCCTCCTAAAGTGCCCCTCCTCCTCTCTTATAAAAAGGTATCACCTCCCCCATTTCATCACACCTCCATGGGCCTTCTATCTCAACAAAACCCAGATAAAATCTCTTATAAACATTCATATTTAACTTTTGGAGGTCCCGTTTTTTACTAAAAAGTCCTTCCCTAGTGTCTCTAATAAGAGATCCAAAGGAAGTCCACCAAAGAAGAGGAAATTGCATTACCAATTCAATTCTATTTCCTTTCTTATTATACTTCCACATTATTTGTTTAATTCAAAAATAAAGTAATAAATATAGTATATAATAAATGATAATATGATATAATAATTATGGTACAACTTTATACCTCCTTTTATCAATCTTACAAATAAAAATATCACCATTTGTGCGTACATACAGCTTTCCGTCTCCACGTCGTGGGGGTAATTTGTTATTGAAAAATAGAATATTAGGATCGGTATAATGATGATTATAATGTATTTAAAAAATTAATATAACATGATAATTATTGTGAATAATTAATATACCATCTAATTACATACCACTTAACTATCAAGAGAATGATATTGTCGCTCGTGCGGACCTACGACCTACCGTCTCCACGACGTGGTGATATTAATCATTAGTGTTAACAATTAAATAATGATTACAAAATCTATACGATGATTGAAAATAATAATTATTAACAAAATTTAATCAATAATATACATCCTATTCATAACAATCATGACTTACTTGGAAAAATAGGAATGATAAAACCAAGCAGTTAACACCCGAAATAATAGTAATATAGAAATTATATTAACAAAATGATATAATTGGATCATAGATGATATCAGAAATATGGATATGGTACTATTATAATTAAATAAAATGATTTAACCATTATAAATAAGGTTACCACAACATATACAAATGAAAAGTATAAGGTAAGGGATAATTTTCCAATCTCATTTTTATTCGACATTGTTTATGCACAATTATTTGCTGGGGATATATTTATCATCCTTGTCCATGTTTTCAAAAAATATTATTATATAATGTTTAATATTAATATATGTATGTTTAAATTAATTTTATCTATTTTTTACTTTTACTACATTGTATGGAAGGAATCTTTATTTTGTTTACCATACAAGGTAGTTTTTGACTTTTTCGTAAAAAATATGAGATGAATGTTTTTATGTTTTTAACTTATATGACATGAATGTATTATTATGGTTCATGAAACCATATTTACATGAAGCTTCCTCTACACTATTTCATGATTATTTTCAGCTAAATTATTTTCCTAAAAATTGGGTGGCATTTTGAGATAAGAAATCATTTCTGAGAATGAAATGATATTTTCCTTGGGAAATAAGTTCAATTGTTTTATAAAAATTATTTTATATCTATGATGAAATAGGTTTTTGTTTTTTTCTATGTTATTAATTTTGTTTTATTTTATTTATTATGGAATTATTCTTTTGAAATCCATTTATTTTATATAAAATATGATTGAATGATATTTATGGAACCCATTTATTTTACATGGGTTAGGCTATGATAAATGATTTATGTTTTTATGGAACATATAAGAATGATTTCATTATAAGATGGGTGGGACCTATATATAGCTCCAATTCATTGGGTAAAGAATTATATCTCATTAGATTGAAAGGATTGGAAAAATAAGTAAATATGGTTCAGTAATACACGGATGGAATGGTAAATAAATCTGCTTCAATAATACATGGTGGATGCGTTAAGAAATCTCGGTTCAATGATGGACTTTTTACACTATTATGGTCTTGGAAGAAATTCCTTATCTATTGTGGATATCATATAATTTTCCTATTTATTTTCCAAGATCCCATGTTTTATTCCAATGTTATTTTATCATGGTTAATATTCCTTTATGATCTACGCTTTATGTAATGCTAAGATTTATTTCATGACACCAGATTTTTATGCTTAGGTATTATTATCATGTTTTCATGTTCAAATATTTATGTTTTGTTGTATGTTATCCATGTTTACACTTACTGATCATTTGAGCTCACCCTCTTTATGGTTTCATTTCCCTAGGATATAACGATTTTTTTTTGTAGGAACACAAATGTGGAAGATATTTAGGGGAGATGTTGATGTACTTTCACCAATTCAAAAGATTATGTTCTAAGATTCCAAAGACAATTAACTAATATATTCATTGGGAATATATTTTCTGTAATGTATTAAGCATTCCACAAAAGAAATTTAATTTACATATATATCAATCTTGGATTATCAGAAATCTTATCAGATTTAGAATACAAACAAGAATTATAACAGTTGATAATATAACCATTATATAGTGACCATTATGATTAGTATATATTAAGGGTTTTGATAAATCCAATTGGAATAGATGAAAGAAGTTATGTCCTCAACTAGTGAGATTGTATCATATGAATCCCATTTATTAGAACATCTATGGGAGTCAATATCATTTTATGTTACCCTTGACCAGTGCCAAGATGAGATTCATTAACTAAACATGTTCAAAACCATTTATGGGAGAATATCAAGCCCATAATGATCACAACTCAAAGATGTTCACCAAACCACCCTACGAGAACCCCACAACCACACACCTTACCCTTATGACATATGATGGTGTAATATTGGGTTATGTACCAAGACCTAAAAAATATGATATTTATATTTATATTTTATATAAAATTTCAATCATATTTATACATTTTATTATTAAATTATAAAGGTTTAAATTATAAGTTTTATAAAAATTAGATTTTGATGCGATGAAAAAAAATTGTGCTTTCCAGAAATATATAGTTTTGACCAAGAGACTCTGTTTGACGAATTTATGAATCTTAGAAATAAATTATATTTTAGTAAAATATTCTTAATTAATAATATTTATTTAAATATAGATGATTATATAATTTTATGATGTCAATAGTAATTTTTATACGGTCCTGAAAACTATTTTTATTAAGAATCAAGTATTTTAAATAATGAATGATTTTGATAGAAAGGTGAGAATTCTAACATTATATAGTCATTTTTGTATAATAATTTTTTTTTAAATTAGAAAGTCAGAATTTGCAAATAGTGATTTTTTATGATTTTCAGAGATAACCAAATTTTTGGGTCAAAAATATATATGGTATAAATATACTATATGTATCATCACATCATAAAATCCAAAAAGTGATTTAATAAATACTATAATTGTTATCCATGGACAAAATTATTATTACCATTTTAAATAATGTGTTTTATGATATTTAAATAATTTTATAAAATCTTATTGAACCCTCCAAAACCTATATTATATTTTATGGTTTTAAAATTAGTTATTTATATACATTACCCAGTTACACATCACCATGTGTATTATTTTAATGAATTAGTTTTTTTAACCTTAATAAATATTAAAAAACAACCCTACTTTTCTGAGGCCATGGGAAAAAATATGTTATGGTTTTTGTTTTGGATTAATTTGTTATATAGAGTTAAAAAACAAGGTTTAGAAAATAATAATTAATTAATCTCTCTTTTTCTATATAAAATATACTATTATCTCATTCATCTTCAAAAAAATCCTTTCTTCATGATGTTACTCTTCCCTTTCCACTCTAGATCATTCCCATGATTACCCAATGATCTAAATAAGCTGCTCCCAATATCACTCATGACCCACCCAACATATCTTACATCTACGTAGACATTTGTTTTCATAGTTTTCATACTTACATAAAATCACATGATTTATGATATTCCTTAGTGATAATATTAATGTATAAGGAACAATAAATTCTTCAACTGATAAGAATATTTAGTGGATCATTAAAATATGGATTTCCTATTGATGTTTTAGTCATCATAAACTCTTATCTAAATGATTACCAAGAGAGAAAACCATGAGAATACATCTCAATTTCATATGATCTTCTTATACCAAATATCCCATATCTTATGTTTCCCATCAGAAAATATGATCTAGCCATATAACAATATTCAAGAATAGTATGGTTGAATATATGGGTTCACATCATAGCGGGGTACTGTCATGACCTTTTAGTGTGAAATATGGTCTTAGGACACTATCACACACACACACATATATATCTATTAAAATATAATAATCATGATGTAATAAAAAACATCATTAATAATAAAAACACATAATCAAGTATTATAAATGTTTGTCTTGAGATCCAACTCTATTTGACTCCCACTTACACTATATCCATATATTAATGAATTATAGTTCCCTAGATATCATGTGATACTCATGTATCTTCTATGATAAATAATTAGCCAAGGGGATTACTATTTTTTACAAGATGGATACTATACTCACCGAATATTCATAACATTGAGTAAAATCCATCCAGATATGAATCTTCTGAAGAAGATTATTTTTTCCTTTGATGTGCCCTTATCTATTTGGAGATATCCACAGCTATAGTGTTATCATAGTAAAATATTATAGAATCATGACTTCTAGGAACCTCATCAAGCTATTATAAAAAGATAAGAATCGAAAAGGATTCATTTGTAACATTAGAAGCCATAATATACTCATTATATATTTTAAAATCCACTAAAATTGGGTTGGTAGTGAAGAGGGAAACTTGATTAAATTATTAATTATGTTATGATTATTTGAAACGTGTTTTCATGATTAGATTTCAATATTAAATCATTTCAGTGATAAATTATGATATTCTTCCATTGCATTTTACTTGAGAATTATCTACAATTTGAAATATTGGAAGGGTTTCTTTAGTTTAAGCAACATCATTTTTGGCTATTACTAAAATTTTCTTAATTATAAAATAATGTGTAAATTTAATATGATGAATTCACATTGTTTACCAAATTTTAATAAGATCTTAAGGTATAAATTATCAATCCGAAAGTTGATAAAATGTCGATAAGTGGAGATATAAATTGTTTTTGATGATCTTTGATGTTTGATCATCAAATGATTCACGAGTTTAGGAGTTAGAAGAAAGAGGAAACATGGTCACCATGAAAAATACATATTTTCCATGAAGAATATTCTAATAATTATCTAATATTATTTTGTATTTATTTATAATGTCGAGAGTACTTTTCAAATCCAACCAAAAAATGGGTATACCCACACCATCCAGCCAAAGGGGGCTCACTTCCACAACTTAGGTGGGAAGAAAATCCCATAAACAAGAAAGTAGGGATGATCCAAGGGACATATACATAACACACATTGAATATGAATATGGGAGTTGTAACTTTAATGTAGGGAAGAATGGCGGTGGATAATAGTAGGGTTAAAGGGAAGTGCTAGATATTGAGGGGAGACAGACCAATAACCAATTCTGACCCATGCATCTCACATGATGTATTATAATTGGAGAACATTATAGAGTTATATTCGATATATTATGGATGATTTCATTATTCTTCCACTTTAAAAAATAGAAATAAGTCTGGCCATTGATCTATTTAATCTGGGTTGTTGGATCGACTCTACCACGTCACCTTCATCTTCGACCATCTGAGAGCTACTGTTTTTCATTCTTATTGCATGTAGAGTCATCCAAGGATCAAACTGAGCATTCTGATCACATTTAGATCATATTGATGATTCAAAAATGATCGAATAATCATAAAATAATGATTTATTTATTAATATAAAATAAAACTATATAAATAATATGTAGATCTAAATGGATTTTATAGTGATGGAGATACCATCCATCCAACATTACCATTTATATTCAAAAAGGAAATTAAAACAAAGAGTGAACCAGTGTTTAGGGGGGTCTATAGTAATGAAGACTGAGGGCATCACCCCGTATAAAATTCACCCCCTCCGGTTTAAAATGGGAAACATAAGTATGAAAACTGACCATGCTACTGGGGGTTGCCATTGAGGCCAATTGATCTTCCACCTTATTTCCCACCCTCCACATGTGAGTGAATCTAGTCCTACTTTCTAGGAAATAATTACATTTTCGAATAGTGTATGAAATAGATCATGGGTAGATACCTTTACCATGAAAAGCATCATGAAAAACCATTGAATCAGTCTCATCTTAGGAGATGGAAAGCGCCCGCTGCCTACAAATGGTGATACCAGCGAGCACCGCTTTTGCCTCCAACTGCATAGAATTCCCATAATCATAGTACGCTGAGAAACCCAAGACCACACTGCCCCTAGGATCTTGGACCACGCTGCCACCACGCATCTCTCTCAACACGCAAGAGCCGTCGGTATTCAGTTCGAAGCTAGCTTCAAGAGGATAAATAAAATGATACCATATTTACTTTTTCATGTCCTTGAAGTTAGTGATGATATAATAGATAGTTTTATTCTACTAGGAGTATATACTCATGTGACACATACTGATAAGAGAGATATCAATTTATACGGGAAATCCATTAATTCTATATTTTCAACCTTTTCTGATAATTTTTTCAATAAATTGATTAGTTTAGAAACACCCATGGAATAATGGGATAAAATCAAGAATATGTATAAAGGAAATGTGAATTTCAGAGAATCCAAAATTCACATATAAAAATCTATGTTAAGTTAAATTCAAATGTATTATGATGAGATTGTTGATGACTACTATTTTAGGGTGAATGAGATTGTATGTGATATCAGGGGTTTTTGAGATAATTTTGATGATTTTTATTTTCTTAAAAAACTGATGTGTAACTTTTATGATATATTTGATCCCAATATTTCTACCTTGGAAGAATTTGGACACTTATATTTTGATGAGTTTCATAATACACTTCTCATTTATGAGATGGAAAAATATCCTATGTTCAAAAAGAAATCTATAGGTGAAATGGATTTCAAGGAAATGATATGTCTCAAAATTATGGAAAAGAATAATGAACCATTCAAATATTTCGATGAGGTTGAGTTAAGTGATAAAAATTATAAACATTCATGATTTTTTGTTCATAAAATATTAGAATAGGAAGAGTAAAATTTAATGGATTTCATTCTTTAATGCGATTTAACTATTTTCTAGTTGAATATTTTTCAATTGATTATAACAAATAATGATTTTGATGATTTTGAGAGTGATGATGAATAATAAATCCACATGAAAATAAGATATGAAAAATCTATAAATGGTGACAATTAGAAGAAGACAAAGTTATCAAGGAAGAACAATAAAAATATGATGGGTAAGAGAGATGATGAATAGTCTTTACTGTGGACTAAATAAGAATATGAAATATCAAATAAACATTGAAAAACCATCATAACAAAAGTAAAAAAGACAAGATGGATCTTCATGGAGTTATTATAAATAATTAGACAATTATACTGTCTATATTCAGAGATATGAACTTTTACAATATCTTTATCAAAACAATCTTATCAAGAAAAGAATGAAACTATTGGAGAAATATAAAATTAATAGAAATAGGAAAGGGAGAGATCATATTGAAGATATCATAACTTCAAAAGTGGAAATTGAATAATAGGAGAAAATGTTGAATATTCTTAGTAAAAAAATGAATGAAAATAAGAATAATAGAGTGAGACAGAGTCTAGGTGTATTAAACCCAAAAAAACACTGAAAATAATGATAGATTGTTTTGATAAATTAGTTTCTTTTAAATTTGAATCATGAAAAGCTATTATGATGAATAGTCAAAAGAATAAGGTACAAGTTATTTTTGTATTTACCAGTGATACTAGACATGTTTCAACTAGTTTCGCATGTTGTGGAATAAAAACTAGAAGAATATGAATTAATTATGATTTAAAGGACATAATTAGGTTGGTAAAATAATTTTCTCCAAGACAGAGGAAAAATAATGGTAGGATTTTATTTATAAATAATTAGTTTATCACTATTTTTTCATTATTATGGAAGATGGAGTTTCAGATGTTACAATTGGTGTTGTGGTAAATTTGGGAAAAAATCCCACAACAGCTAGAATACTATGTAAATCTATAAGAATTGGAATATATAATGGGGGATAAATAATTAAAAGAAAATAAATTTCTCTAGGATAATAAGGAATAATATTATAATGTAGTGGATTTTAGTTTAGAAGTCAATAATTTTTTTACTCCGAATAATCGTGATTTTTTAATGGAAATTTTAAAATATGTGACCAAAAAGGAAATTATTATAACTCTTTCATGAAAAAAGATCCAAGATAGTTACCATATATTGATAATTCAAATAAATATTAATTATAAGAAAGGATATCTAACCATTTTATCCAATTCAATTTTTTTCAGAAGAGAAATTTTGTGAATACTGAGAATTTAAAAAAAGATGCCTAGTTTTTTTGGATACATCTATTGAAACTATCTAAAAAACTAGAGGTAGATGAGAAACATTATAAAATTAATGGAGAGAAATTAGACTCTGAAAATGAGTTTGGAAAAGTTATTCAACACATAAAAGAATAGGGGAAGAAAAATTATGGTAAAACCCATAAGATTAATAATAAAAGAAGAGTTTAATGAAATATTATGATTTTGAGATTGGAAGAAAAGAAGGGATTAGATTGAGAGTAAATTTCGTTCTGTTTATTTAGAAATCAAGATTTCCCTCTTTATTCCCAATTATTTAATTTTTTTCGAACTAACAAAGAGGGGAATCGAAAGAGATGATTGAGTTTGTCACTTTTGGACAACATGATAAGATTTCACTTCTTGAAGTGCATTAATTTTCAAAAAATGGATGAAAAATTTGCATCCCATAAAGAGTTGCAATTTTAACACCCCTTTCATCCACAATACGCTTCACATTGAATAATACAATATCTTGCGTCGTATGCAATTTCAAGTTTTAGCACACCACAACCAATCAAACTATCCATTTTAAAAGATATTATTAATAGTAATACCCACTTTTTGAAAATTTATAAATTTTATTTTCAAAATGGAATTTATTTCTAGATTTTGAATATAAAAATTAGTTTTGGGTTAATTTTTGGTATTTAAATTATAACTTTCATATTTTTATGGATAGTGAAAAATACCAATTTTTAACTAAAAACATCATTTTGGATCGAAATAATTTGTAGTCATAGATTATACATTTGACTAATTTTAAAGTATAATAAGATTATATTTTTATTATTTAATATAATTTAGGTCATTGGATGTAATTTTACATTTAAATTGTACATAATCACATGTCAATCATTTTTTAGTTTTTACTTTTTAAAAACATGCATGTTGGTTTTTTCAATGAGAATTAATTTTAAATTAATTTATGAAACTTCTGTGTTCTGAATTTAAAAAAATGGATTCTATATCAGGAATCAGAAGGTCCAAATTGTGTAAATAGGTATCTTTTAAATTTAGACATTATGAATAGTAAATTCAGTAAATATTTTATTTACAACGGTTTAAGGGTAAATCCTGTAAATAATGGTAAAATAATAATATTATAATAATATTAAATTACCCTAACATGTGTAGAAACCATATTTAATGATACATGTACGACCATTACCATCATTGAGTCAATTTATGCACCCCATGGAGAAACTTGTAGGTGAAAAGATCAATTTATAAAAATTTAAATAAAGTTAAGGAAAATGTAATATAAACATATTTCATTTAGTAAAACAATTTTTACAAGATTTTCTTGAAGTGATATTTGAAACTATAAATAGTAATTAGAAACATAAATATATTTCCTATATCATGGTATTTTATTTTTAATTTTTAGACATAATATAAATATATTTAATTATGAGACAATAATGAGGACGTATTTCCCTTATTAAAGATGGAATCAAATAAATGATATTATAAACAATTAAATAAATTTAATTTGATTGTTTTTATGCCATACTCGATTTTTTAGGTGAATTTTAGGTTTTATTGTTGATTCAATGTATTTTTTTAGAATTAATCAAGTTTTGATGACTTTCACAAAAACCAAATACTAAATAGTGGAAAAATTGACATAAATGAGTTTTTAAAATCAATACTATTTTATTAAAATATATAATAGTCCTAAAACTCAATGGATCGGCCAAAGTACTTATATAATGATATATATGTCAATAATGAACCACTTTAGGTTCACTTGGAAATTTATTGTAAGTTTACTAACCATGTGTTATAATAATACAAGAAGACATGGTAAAAGTTAAACTATTTAACTAAGAGTTAAATCCATAAGATATGGTAAATATGGTGTCCTAAAATTTTCTATGACATATTGGTTGAAAGGTTGGCGATCCATCCCAATCTAACTTCAATATAAATGTATTTTTATCCATTTTAAATTGAAAATTATTTTCAAATAAATTAATATTTCAAACTTTTCCTAATGTGCCCCTCCCCTCTCTTATAGAAGGGTACTTCCCCTTCTCTTCTATTAACACCTCCAAAGCCATTTTCCTCGGTCATACCCTACTCAAATATCCTACAAACTACCCTCACTTCAACCTAGAGGCCTTAATTTTATCACAAATCCATCTTAAGGAGATCTTCTGTTCAAATCAAAAGGAAGAACCCAAAGAAGAGGTAATTATTCCATCACCTCTTTCAACGTTCTTTTCTTATTCACTTCCTATTAATTAGAAGTTTTCATACCAAAAAAATAACACAAGTACCTTTTAAATAATGATATTGTATTATAAATATGGTACCAGAATATTCATTATTCTATCCACCCTATGAATGACAATGTCACCATATGTGTGTATGTACAACATACCGTCTCCACGTCGTTGTGTATTTTGTTATTCAAAACATCATTATTTAGATATGTATAATAATGAGTATAATTTATTTAAATAATAAATATAACACATTAATGAATATTTATATATAATATATCATCCAATTACATATGATATCACCATCAACCAAATGATATTGTTGATTGCACGTATGTACAACTTACCGTCTCCACGGCGCGATGTGATTTCATCCCCCATCGTAACCATTAAAGAATTATTTACAAATGATGATTAAAAATAATTTTTAAAGAACATAACATAATTCTGGAAATGAATAAAATATTTCCTATCTATAACAAATAAGACTTTTGTAACCAAACATATAATGGAAAATGAATCAGTTAACACCTGAAACAATGATACTACTAAAATATTATTGACAAAGAAATATTAGAGGATCTTATATGTTATCATATTTATGTATGTGGTTATTTTATAATTTAATAACAATTATTTAACCATTATAAAGGAGGTTATATTACTCTCAAGTAATGAAAATTATAGGGTAATGGTTAATTTTACAATCTCTTAATTAACCAATGTTGTTTATACGTAAGTATATCCTGGGACCTCCTTATCATCCACATCTGTGTTTCTTAATACTGTATTTCAATTTTTCTTTACTATTTCCTAGACTATAGGTTAAGATCATTTATACCCATTTTTGAATTTTTATAATTTTTTTTGAAATTAATCTTTTCATCATTTTCCAAACAAGGTAATTTATGACCTATTCAACAAATGAAGGTAAGAATGTTTTATTAACTTATACGGCGGATATGACTATTTTCCCCCATTATAACACCATCCAAGTTTCCCATAGAAGTTTATAAGAATAGTTTCAAAATAAATGTTATCTTTTATAATTATGTGACTTTTAAATGTTTTCAAAATAGAAGGAGATATTCTTGTCAAATAGTTTTAATTTCATCTTTTTCAACATCCTTTGATAGATTTTATAGTTGTTTGAAGTTGATTTATTATGATACAACATTCCATATTTAATTTAAGGCTTTGTGTTATGTTTGACTATGGATGTGTTATTTTTATACCATTCATGGTTCATGGTTAATGTATTGAAATTTCGTATGCCAGTTTTTATAGAATGTTTATGTTATGTTTCAAACATTTTATATGAGGAATGAATTGGACAAAGTAAGTGATGGGTAGATCCCGATATAGCGCCACAATGCATCGGTAGGTCTCATGAGACAAACTAGTGTCATGGAACAATGCCTTCACAAAATATTTATTGTTGTCTTGGCATGAGTCACTGACTTTGTGGTCATGATGTCTGGCATTATGCATTTAAACATTTTGAAATTTTCTATTGATATTACAAGTGATTATTCGACTAGTATAATATCCATGTGAATATGTAAATGGAATTATTGATTTATATTTTTCATATTTTTCTGATGATTAATTTTAAAACACTTTTGTTTTATTCTAATATATTAGATTTAATATTTATGATTATTTATGAATGTTTATGATATATTGTTAACTTTACTGAGCATTTGATCTCACCCCCTTATATGTTTTATTTTTTCAAGGATGTGAAGAAGTATATTATGATTAACCTATAGGGATATGCCAAAGGATATGATTGTGTTCTAAGATGAAACAATTTTGTTTTTTTGTTTCATGATGTAATGTAAAACTTATGTATGTATCAAGTACTTATAAAGAATCCAATCTAATCGATCTTTGAAGACTAGATCTCTTTTGATCATTCCAATTTTATTTAATAATGCACCGACCCTAGTTAACTAGGGTTGGGGAATTTTAGTTATTATTAGAGAATGTTTAGTACAAACCTTAGAAACAAGATTTTGAAAAACTCTTATTAGAGAACATTACCCTAATATAGACATTGATAATTAGTATAGAAGAACATCATAGAATATTGGTAATGAGGGGATTTTGTAAATTTTACAAAAATTACACCCCTGTCTGGATACGAGCAATTAGAGGCGGCTTCAACACAGATATACCTAGGTGTGAAAACTCTGACAAGGCGTTTCAGGTTTGACCCAGGGTATCCTGGTACACGACAACGAGCCTTGCTGCACTCTTGGTTACGACACTCCTAGGGGATATTCTTAGGATAATTCACATTTTATTTTCAACCCATTATGAAGGATTTATGAGTAAATACACCCTCAAAGAAAATATTTTTTTTATGATTATGGATTATACACATAAACTGTTCAATTTAAGTTAGGTATTTTACTAGTTTAAAATTATGTATTGTGATTCATAAACTATAATAGTTTATGACATTTTTTTTAGAAATGCCACCTATTGGAGGGAATAGAAACCATATAAATGGATGTAATCCATGTAGGGATTTCCCTCCTACTCAAAATAATTATAGTGGAGCTGGTGATGCAACTGGTGCTGAACAACTTATAACCGTACTGGGGAAACTCACTCAGGTTACGAATAATAACCTTACCAGTATGGATCACCCTAATCCAAAATGTGTATGATCAATGTTAGAACAATTAATGAGGAAACTACCACCAACATTAAATGGGGATACAAATCCATTTTTAGTTGAGGAAAGAATAAGTTCCTTATAGAAAATATTTCTTTCTTGGGGAGTAGTGAAAGGGAAAAATTTTTCATGGTAGTTTATCACCTCAAATGAGATATAGATCAATAGTGGTCATTAAATAAATACACATAGGAGGATGAAGAAGTATCAAATATTTAATTGGGGGATTTTAAATATCCTTTCATAGAAAAATACTTTCCTTTTAACCAACGAGCAGATATGGAAAGGCAATTTATGAGTCTAAGGTAAAAATTGGATGAGAATGTCGCAAAGTATGTGGTTAACATTACAAGGTTAGAAAGACATACATAAGATTGTATATGTAACCAATGGAGTAATATTGATCAATTCATTGATGGGTTAAAACCATTTCTCCATCTAGCTTTAGTCTCACAATCCTTATCATCATACGAAGATATTGTCTCATGTGCTATTAGGATAAAAATGGAATTATCTAAGTCTTACGACTTTAATGAAAAAAAGACAAGAAGAGATCTATTGAACAATCTGTAAATGGAAATAAGGGGAACAAGGGAAAATTTTAATTTCCATCTTGTAGTAAATGTTGGGAGAAACACCCCAGAACTTTCCTCAAGGGAATGTGTTTCTGTTACATGTGAGGAGAAAAAGTCCACCAAGCTCGTGATTGTAAAGGGAAGAAATAGGTTGTCAATGCGGAATAATTTAGTTGTAATTAAATGGGTCATTATGCTAATGAATTTCCTAAGAATCAATTAAAATTACCTCAAAAAAGGAAAAGGGATCAATGTGAATCTTAGATGATCACTACTACTGAGGTTAAAGCTCTGGAAGACGTGGTGGAATGTAATTTAATCGTTTCCTAAAAATTAGGCAATGCATTATTTTATTCTGGATCACCTAATTCTTTCATATATTCCATGTTATCCAAGAAAATTAGATATTTTTATTTTTGACTTAACAAGGGAGTTTTCAGTCAAAACACCAAAGGGAAGTATCGTTGCAACAACGTTTTGTTAATCAGTTACCATTATGACATATAAATATGATTTATATGATGATCTTATAATCATACCCATGATATAATTTGATATAATCTTCAGTATGGATTTCATTTTTAATCATGATGTAAAAATTTATTATAAGAAGAAGGTGGTTACAATTGTTGATGATGATAATGAATACCTTATCTTTAGAGAAGAAATGTCACCATCTAATTCTTATCTAGATCCACCCATAGTAGCTTTACTAAATTCAATTATTGGGGAGGAAGGGAGTGAAATAACTATGGGTGAGGAAAATAATGTTCAAATAGAGGATGTACCTATTGTGAAAGAATATGTTGACGTGTTTCCAGAGGATTTACCTCGACATCCTCCAGATCAAGAAATTGAGTGGTCTATTTATTTAATTCCTGGTTCAAGGCCGATATCGAAGTCCCCTTATAGACTGACCCCTATGGGATTATTGGAACTAAAAAAACAACTAGATGTATTGATTAATAAAGGATTTATTCTCCCTAGTGGTTCTCTATTAGGATCCCTTTTTATTTTTGTTAAGAATAAAGATGGATCTATGAGGTTGTGCATTGATGGTTGGGATATCAAGGCTATAACAATAAAGAAAAGGTATCCCCTACCTTCCATTTATGATTTATTTGATCAAATTCATGGATATCAAATTTTTTACAAGATTATCCTTTGATCTGGATACCATCAGTTGGTCATTAAAATGGAATACAATCTAAAGACATCATTTCAAACTAGGTACGGGCATTATGAGTTTATAGTAATCCCTTTTGGACTGAATAATGAGACCTCTATTTTCATATATCTAATGAATAGAGTTATCAAGGAATATCTTGATGACTTTGTAGTGGCATTTATTAATGATATCTTGGAATACTCCAAAAGCTACGAAGATCATGAAAATCACGTGTGCACTATTCTAATGACTCTTAGAAGAAATGAATTATATGGGAAGTTTAGAAAGTGTTGATTCTAGATTCAAGAGATTTAATTTCTTATACATATTGTCTCTATGGATAGAATATTTGTTGACCCTTCAATGAGATGGGAAATAAAAGAATTTCCAACACTGATAAGTATAACTGAGGTACACAACTTTATTGGTTTATTAGGTTATTATCGGTTTTTCACCAAGAATTTTTCTAATTCGCTAACCCATTAACCAAGATCACATGTAAAGGGGTTAAATTTGTTCAGAAAAAAAGTGTGTGAATAATGTTTTGGTGAATTGAATAAAATATTAGTCAATGATGCTATCATGAATCTACCATCAGGGAATAATGGGTTTGTTGTTTATAGTGATGCCTCAATGAAATTACTTGGTTTTGTCCTTATGTATAATGATTGAGTTATTGCCTATGCATTAAAATAGTTAAAAATTCATGAACATAACAATCCTACTCATGATATTGAGTTTGCAACTCTAATATTTTCATTGATGATATAGAGACACTATAACATTGGTGAAAAATATGAGATATATACCAACCACTAGAGTTTGACGTATATTTTCTCTCATAAAGAACTCAACATGAGGAAAAGGAGATGGATTGAACTACTCAATGATTACGATTGCACTATAGACTACCTCCCGGGGAAGGAAAATAAAGTGGCAGATGTAACATCCCAAGTAAGTAATGAATAATATATATTCTTATATATGTCTATTTATGAATTATATAGTGTTTTAAAGGCTTAAAATAGGAATAAATCCAATCTTAATCATGGAATACAGTAATTTTTTAAAAGATTGTTTTACTACCTTTTGATGGCGAACCATTCTTAAATATATCTTTTGACAATTCTATAAGCTATATTTTTCAAAATAAACTTATTATTTATGATTGGGACATTGAAATTTACTTTGGATTAATTTTTCGTATTTTTCTGACAATGTTCATTTTTTAATGAATAGTGCAAAATACTGCATTTTAAATCAAAATTGCATATTCATATAATTTAATTATATGGTTAGATTATATTTTTAATTGGTTTTAAAGTATAATTAGAATATATTTTAACCATATAATCCAATTTTGTTCATTAGGATTAATTTCACTTTAGAATTGGGCATAAACAAGTGCCATACTTTTCATTGACATTGATTAAAAAAACCCGCTATTTTTTCGGACAACAGGAATTATTTTTAAATTAATTATTGAAATTTCTATATTTGGAATTTGGTAAAACGGATTCCATATTTGGAATAATAAGTTCCAAATTATGTAATTAAGACTCATTTGTTTTTGGACATTATGAATAGTAACGACGGTAATTATCATTAATTATCATGATTAATTAGTAATCGTGTAGTTAAGGGTAATAAAATAATATCATAATAATAAAAAATTCCCCCAACATGTGTCCTAATGCTACTAATTGTGTCATGGCCGACCATGGGGTGCCTTTTTCTAATCTTAGGGACCCCATGGAATCACTTTTTGGTGATAATTAGACATTATCATTTTATTTTTAAAGAAAGGAGAACATCACAAAAGTATGTAACACCTAAGTAAAACAATTTTAATTTTGTCTACATAAAATATATTTTGGACTAAAAATATTAATTGGAAAGATAAATATATTTCCTACATCATTGTATTTTTTTATAATTTTTAGACATTAAATAAATTAAATTTTTTTATGACACCATGATGATGCAGCGATTACCTCATTAATGAACGATTTAAATAAAATGAAAAGATAATATAAAATCTAAGACTTAAACTTGTCATAAACCTATTGGATGAGTATATTCTTAATCCTTATCACCTTATCCTTGAAATATATCAATGTGGGACCCTTTAAATCCGAAACCCATTTTAAAATAAAGTAACATTTCTTGGCTTTCCAAGAGTGCCCCTCCTCCCTCTTATTAATTCCCCCACCTCTACCTCCTTAACCACACTTCTCAAGCCATTGGATCGGCCAATATATTCTCATTTTATCTCTCCACATCCCTCTATTCATCATAGAATCCTTACCTTAGGCAGAAAGTTCTTCAAGAAACCCTTTTGGATAAAACCAAGAGGAGTTACCCGATTTAAAGGTATTGTCTTCACTTGTGTTCTTTTGTTTTATTTTGCTTCTCCAATCCTCTAAACTCTTTTTATTCCTTTATTTTGTAAAAAAAATCAGTATCTCCAAAATACTAGGATGTTTTTATGTGAAGTATTTGATCTACACTTCCACACCCTTTCGTCTAATGGTTAAAGAACATACTGTTTCTGTGGATGGCGATTTTCTGCCTCACAAAACGATGATTGTTCAATATTCTTTTAACACATTCAATGGTGGCTATTAAAATGTCACTCTATTTATATATGATATTTATTATGTTTATGTTTTCTTTATGCTTCTTTATTTTTCATTTATGGCATACCTTTATGGTTTCCATTATGGGTAAACGCGATATCTTCAATTTAGGAAGTGCGGACTTCCGCCCCCTCAAAGTGATTTGATTCGTTAATTCAATATGTGGGACGTATAAAGGATGGAATTAATGATATTATATATGATATTATGCTGAAATTATAATATAACTTTATAACATTATGATTCCATTCCATAAAATACAAAATTGAAATTAAAGTAGCGTTCATGCGTCCGTACGGCTTACCGTCTCCATGAATGGTGAATTTCATTTCTTACCTCTAAATGTTATGTAATATTATAAATTAATGTATATACTGTATATATATGATATATATTATATCTACATAATGAATATAATTATGGATATAATGGATACTTTATCACATGAACAACTTGTATTTATAAGTAGTTTATTTTTGACTCAAGTACAAATTATCGACAAAACGACCGTTATTAACTTAAAAAATTAAAAAGTGTTCATAACATGGTAATAAGTGATATAAAATGAATAATGAACTTGAAAAAGGTTCTTAAGAAAGTAGAAATTAACTCAAGTTTATTATTCAAGAGATTAAAGAATGATCGAGTCAAGTCAGACATGAGGTAAGGGACTTCATCTCAATCTCCTTTCATTGAGGCATATTTTGTTTTATACATAACTTTCTTTTATATGGTGTATAAACCGTTTTGAATTTTATGTTTATTCGAAAGGAATCTTTTTTATACGAAGTGTTTTACTAAATTACAAAAGGGAATGTTTTTGTCGTAGGTATGCAGCGATAACGACTTCTCCACCGCTGTGACCATTATTTGTGTTTTGGCTTCCTCTACAAGCCATATCTTTTTTTAAAATGAAAAATAAATACCATGTTTTACATTTATTTTATTTCTGTATTGAATTTTTTTTAATAATGTTTTTATTATATCAATGTGTTATTTTGATATCTTGTGATTGAAATTTGGAAATGTTATGTTTCTTTTATGCATGTTTTATGTGATACGATAATGTTATGGTTCTAGGGAATTGTTATGAAGATGGGTGGTTCTGTGATAAACTAAGGGTTATTGAGCCCGATATATCTCTCCAATGCATTGGGTAATCCAAAGGGGTTAATCATTAAGGTTTCTCTAAAGAGATTTAGGGAATATACTGTGATGGGTATTCCAAACGTAACCATGAGGGTTACCCCATATGTTAGAATGTTATAAATGCCTCATGTTACCTTTATGTCTTATGATTTCTATGAGTTACTAATAAATCATATGATTTCATGATGTATGTTAACGTGCTTATGTTTTATGAGTAAAGCATGATTACATTGATTCTTATGTATAAATGTACTAATGTTTCATTTCCGTATTTTTATATCCCTTACTGAGATTTTTATGATCATCCCATGTTTTTGAAATGTTTTTCATAGGTCAAGGGAATGTTACATGATATGATGATAGTGTCAAGGAGGTGTCAAGAAATAATCCATGTTTTATTTTAAATATGTTTTCGTTCATGGTAAAAATGAGTACTATCATTTATGTAACCATTTTGTTTAAATGTGGAATGTAATGCATGATTTATGATCTAATTATCTAAAACTCTAATCCTGAAAAGATCCTCAATGTGTATTCTTGAAATAACTCAAGATTATGTAATGTTTAAGGCTAGTGAATTATAGTTGGTATCAGAGGTCGGTTTAGATAACTTTAGGAGTTATAAATATGTTAAATGATTATAAAAAAATATTTTTTATGGTAAAATTGAAATGATATAGCATTTTATGATTACCATGTTGCTTCATCTAATAAATGTTTGTTCAGAATGGTTTTCTGCAGAGGAAACAAGGAAGCTGTTCTAGGAAGGCATACAAAATGAAATGACCTTCCGAATCAGCATCTTGAGATGGTCGGAATTGGAATTGAACAGTTTTTTTGCAGTAATGACGCAGTTGACTCAAACGATTAATGGTTGTGGTATCCATTCACAAAATCAGCCAGATCAACCACAGAGGAACATGTCAGTGGTGGAACATTTCATGCGGAAACATCCCCCATCATTCAAAGGATCATCTGACCCTGTTTTAGCTAAAGGGTGGATTAAAGCACTAGAGAAGATTCTCGATGTCATGGGGTGTTCAGAAAATAAAATGGTTAGTCTTGCAATTTACCATTTGGAGGGTGAAGCAGATCAGTTGTGGTTGATGGTTAAAAATATCAGGGACGCTGATGAGATTGATGCTCTCTACTGGGATGAACTCAAAGTTATGTTTCTTGAGAAGTATTTTCCTAAGTCTATTTGACATAGGATGGAAAAATAATTCTTGGAATTGTGGAAAGAGGATGACTCAGTGGCTGCTTATGAGGAAAGGTTCACTCGATTGGCAAGGTATGCTCTAAATTTTATCTGAGACCTTGATAGTAAAATAAATCATTTTTACTCAGGATTAAAGCCAAAATATCGAAGGGCTTTAGCTTCTCGTGGGATCAAGAGTTATGAAAATCTTGTTCTATGGGATGGGAAGGTGGAAATGGAGTTTATTGATGATAAAGTGTTCTATAACAACCAATAGAAGAAGATACAGAGGTGGCAGGAGAATGGTAATAATTCTTCAAAAAGGTCTGATGGTAAGAAAACTATGTTTCCTGTTTGTGATAAATGTGGTAAAAACCATGCTGGGGAATGTCTTATGAATTCTCTAAAGTGTTTCCAATGTGGAAATATGGGACATAAGGCTCGTTATTTCAGTGGAAAAGATCAAGGTGTTGGTAAGACCAAATTTGATTTACAGTTACTGAAATGTTTCAAGTGAAATGAGATGGGTCACTATGCAAACGAGTGTCTGACACAGAGCTCGAGTGATGGGAAGCAGTTAGACTACAAGCAGAAATGGGTGGTGAAATGATTTGCAACTACTTTAGCAGATGTTGGGCCATCAAAAGAAGTGGTATAAGGTACTTTGTTTGTTTTTTCAGATTATTCTAGTGTGTTGTTTGATTCAGGGTTTACACATTCCTTCATCTCTGAAAACATTTCAAGAAAAATGGAAATACCATCTCAAGAAATGATTCCTAAACTTGTGGTAAAAATAGCTGGGGGAAATTTTGAGGCAAAACAAATTTATAACAATCTTCCTATCCTTATCTGTGGAAAGAACATTCTTGCAAACCTTATTGTTTTACCTCCAGTAGAGTTTGATGTTATCCTGGGTATGCATTGGATCTCTTTTTAACATGCTAAGATTTATTGTAGAGATAATGAAGTTTCTTTTGAGAAAGACTTTCAGTTTGTGTACAAGAATAAACCCTTACTGTTGATAACATATCAAGAGGCTGAGAAATTTGTAAAAGATGGAAATGAATGTTACCTTGCACATATTGTTGAAAACAAAGGAACTGTTCATATTAATGATGTGCCAATGGTAAATTAGTATCCTGATGCTTTTCCTGATGATTTTCCTTGAATAATACTAGATCAGGAAGTTGAATTTACTATTGACTTAGTTCCTGATTCTAAGACAATTTGAAAACCCCCTATCGAATGGCTCAAATTGAAATTTTATAGTTGAAGGAGAAATTGCATGATTTATTAGAGAAAGGTTTCATTCGACCTATCACATCACCATGTGGTGTTCCTATTTTATTTGTTAAAAAGAAAGATGGTTCAATAAAACTTGGCACTGATTATAGAGCCTTTAATAACATCACTATTAAGAACAGATATCCTTTTCCTCATATTGATGATTTGTTTGATCAGCTCCAGGGAGCTCAGTATTTTTCAAAGACTGGCCTACGATTGGGGTACCATCAGTTGAAGTTAAAGGAAGCAGATATTCCGAAGACCGTGTTTCGTATAAGATATGGCCATTATGAATTTGTAGCTATGCCTTTTGGGCTAACCAATGCACCTGTTGTATTCATGGACCTTATGAATAGAATTCTCCACGAGTTATTTGATAATTTTGTGGTTGTTTTAATTGATGATATTTTGTTGTTTTATAAAAGTAAAGAGGAGCAATAAAGACATTTAAGGGTTATTTTTCGAACCTTAAAAGAAAAAAAATGTATGGAAAATTCAGCACGTGCGAGTTTTGGTTGCAAAAAATTTCTTTCCTTGGTCACATTGTTTCTAAAGATGGGATAACTATTGATCCTACTAAAACAATGGTTGTGTAAGAATGGAAAAGACCCACCAATGTAACCGGGATTCGTAGTTTTCTTGGTTTGGCAGGCTATTACCGATGGTTTGTTAAAAAAATTTCACGATTATCTATTCCAATGACTAAGCTAACTGGGAAGGGTGTTAGGATTATCTGGAAAAATGAATGTGATGATTGTTTTTAGGAACTGAAATGAAGATTAGTGAATGCTCCAGTTTTGGCACTACCTTCCAGGAATGGGGAGTTTGTTATCTACAATGATTCTTCATTGAAAGGACTTGGTTGCGTCCTAATGCAGAATTATTAGGTAATTTATTATGCTTCACGTTAGTTGATAACTCATGAGGTAAATTACCCTACACATTATTTGGAATTACCTTATGTTGTTTTCACTTTAAAAATTTGGAGGCATCATTTGTATGGAGTAAATTGTGAAATATATACTGATTACAAAAGATTAAAGTATATATTCATTGAAGAAGAATTGAACATGAGATAGAGCATATGGCTAGAATTAATCAAGGATTATGATTGTACAATTCATTACCATCAGGGAAAATCAAATAAAGTGGCTGTTGCTTTGAGTCGAAAAAGTAATGCTTCATTAACAATTTTTCATTTGGAACGTGACCCTTTGGTTAAGTATTTGATGAACTTTGGCATAGAAGTTGTTGGTGCAGGATGTTCTTCTGTTTTGTTTCAGGTATCAGTGAAATCTTCTCTATCAGACAGAATTATGCAAGCACAGAAGCAAGAAAGTGTGTTGCAGAAAAAGGTAGAGCTGGTTCAGAAGGGTAAGATGCCTGAATTCAACATTGATAATGATTGTGTTTTGAGATTTGGGAAGAGATTGTGTGTGTCGTGTGATTCACAGTTGAAGAGAGAGTTTTTATGTGAAGCTCATAATTCTCTGTTTTCAGTTAATCCATGTAGTACAAAGATGTATAGAGATCATTGGGAGTATTACTGGTGAAAAGGAATGAAAAGAGATATTACTGATTTTACTGTGAAGTGTTTGACTTGTGAACAGGTTAAAGTAGAGTGGCAGTTACCGAAAGAGATGCTTTAGGATTTAACTGTTCCGGAGTGGAAATGGGAGAATATATCCACGGACTTCTTTGTGGGATTTCTGAAGACACATCAAGGTAATAATGAAATCAAGGTTATTGTTGATTGCTTGACTAAATCTGGTTATTTCCTTACTATACGAGATAATTTTTCCCTAGATCAACTTTCTCGTTTTTATCTTAAAGAGATAGTCAGGTTACATGGAGTTCTCCTCTTCGATGTATCTAATCATGATCCCATGTTTACTTCTAACTTTTGGAAAGGCCTTCATAAGTCATTGGGTACTGAATTAAATTTTAGTATAGATTTTCATCCTCAATCAGATGTGCAGTTAGAACGAACGATTCAGACTTTGGAGGATATGCTAAGTGCTTGTTTGATTGATTATCAGGGAAGTTGGGACCAATATGTTTTTTTGGTTGATTTTTATTATAATAACACTTTTCATTCTAGTATACAGATGACGCCATTTGATGCATTCTATGGGAAGCGGTGTCGAACTACAGCTTTCTGGGATGAAGTGGGTGAAAGGAAGTTGATGGGACCAGAATTGGTAGAAGAGTTGCCATAAAAAGTATAGCTGATACAGAGACACATGAGAACTGCTCAGAGCAGAAAGAAGAGTTATGCGAACAACAGGAGGAAGGATCTCTCTTTTGAGGTAGGTGATCATGTTTTTCTCAAAGTATCCCCATGGAAAAGTGTGACACGATTTTGTAAGAAAGGAATGGAGAGTCCAAGGTTCATTGGACCATATGAAATTATGGAGAGAGTTGGATCAATTGAATACCGAGCAGCTTTACCTCTGATTTTTTCTCAGGTACACATTGTTTTTCATGTTTCAATGTTAAGGAAGTACATGCCAGGTCCATATCATGTTTTGAGTCCAGAGGTAGTTCAGCTGGAAGAGAATCTATCTTATGAGGAACAACCGGTCCAGACTTTTGACCACATGGAGAAAGTGTTGTCGTATAAGGTGATTCATCAAGTAAATGTTTTGTGGAAAAACCACATGAGTGAAGAGGTAGCATGGGAATCTGAAAATGCAATGAGGGATAAATATCCCCACTTATTCGATAAGTAAATAAATTGTGGGGACGTAATTTTCTAATGGGGGGAAGGACGTTACATCCCAAGTAAGTAATGAATAATAGATATTCATATCTATGTATATTTATGAATTATATAGTGTTTTAAAGGCATAAAATGTGATTAAATCCAATCTTATGCATAGAATACACTAATATTTTTAAAAGATTGTTTTACTGCCATTTGATGGAGAACCAATTTTAAATCTATCTTTTGACAATTTTATAAGATCTATTGGTCAAAATAAAATAATTCTTTATGATTGGGATGTTGAAATTTACTTTGGATTAATTTTTGGTATTTTTCTGACAATGTTCATTTTTTAATGAATTGTGAAAATACTGCATTTTACATCAAAACTTTTTTTTCATCAATTTTTAATTATATGGTTATATTATATTTTTAATTGTTTATAAAGTGTAATTAGAATATATTTTTTCCATTTAATTTAATGGTGGTCATTAGGATTAATTTCACTTTCTAATTGGGCATAAACAAGTGCCAAACATTTCATAGATATTGTTTCAAAAAAACCCGCTATTTTTTGACAACGGTAATTATTTTTAAATTAATTATTTCAATTTATATGTTTAAATTTTTTTAAAACAGATTCCATATTTGGAATCAGAAGGTCCAAATTATGTAATTAAGACTCTTTTGTTTTTGGACGTTATGAATAGTAACAACGGTAATTATCTTTAATTATCATGATTAATTAGTAATCGGGTAGTTAAGGGTAATAAAATAATATCATAATAATAACAAATGACCCCAACATGTGTTCTAATGCTACTTATTGTGACATGTCCGACCATGGGATTCCTTGTGCCAATCTTAGGGACCCCATGGAATCACTTTTGGGTGATAGTGACACTTTATCATTTTATTTTTAAAGAAAGGAGAACATCACAAAATTATGTAACACCTAAGTAAAACAATTTTAATTTTGTCTAAATAAATGATATCTTGGAGTATAAATAGTAATTGTAAATATAAAAATATTTCCAACATCATAGTATTTTTTTTATAAATTTTAGACATTAAATAAATTAAATTTTTTTATGAAACCCTGACGATTCAATGATTAACTCATTAATGAACGATTTAAATAAAATGAAAAGATAATATAAAATATAAGATATACACTTGTCAGAAACCTATTGTATGAGTATATTTCGAACCCTATAACCTTATCCTCAAAATATATCAATGTGGGACATTTTAAATCCAAAACTCATTTTAAAATAAAGTAACATTTCTTGGCTTTCCAAGAGTACCCCTCCTCCCGCATATAAAAGGCCCCCACCTATACCTCCTTACCCACACTTATCAAGCCATTGGATCGGACAAAATCTACCCATTTTATCTCCTCACATCCCTCTCTTCATCATATGAGCCTTACCTTAGGCATAAAACTCTTCAAGAAACCCTTTTGGTTCAAACCAAGAGGAGTTACCCGATTTAAAGATAATGTCTTCAGTTGTGTTCGTTTGTTTTATTTTGCTTCTCCAATCCCATAAACTCTTTTTAGTACTTTACTTTGAAAAAAAATAATTATATTCAATATACTAGGATGTTGTTATGTGATGGATTATATCTACACTTATACACACCTTCGTTTAATGGTTAAAGAACATACTGTTTCTGTGGATGGCGATTTTCTGCCTCACTAAATGATGACAGTGAATTTTTTTTAACACCTTTCATGTTGGACATTAAGATGTCACTATATTTATATATGATTTATACTATAACTATGTTTTCCTTATTCTTCTGTATTTTTCATTTATGTCATACCTTTATGGTTTCCATTATGGGTAAACGTGATATCTTCATTTTAGGAAGTGCAGACTACCGCCCCCTCAAAGTGATTTGATTCGTTAATTCCATATGTGGGACATATAAAGGATGTATTTAATGATATTATATATTATATTATACTGGAATTATAGTATACCTTTATAAAATTATGATTCCATTCCACAAAATAAGAAATAGAAATGAAAGTAGTGTTCATGCGTACGTACGACTTACTGTCTCAATGAAAGATGCATTTCATTTCTTACCTCTAAATATTATGTAATATTATAAATTCATGTATATAATGGATATATATGATATATATGATATCTACATTATGAATATAATACTATATATAATGGATATTTTATCACACAAACAACTTGTAATTATAAGGAGTTTATTTTTGACTCAAGTACCAATGATCGACAAAACGACCGTTATTAACTTAAATAATTAAATAGTTTTCGTAACATGGTAATAAGTGATATAAAATGAATAATGAACATGAAAATGATCAAAATCACGTAGAAATTATATAAAGTGTATTAATCAGTAGATTAAAGAACGATCGAGTCAAGTCAGACATGAGGTAAGGGACTTTGTCTCAATCTCCTTTCATTGAGGCATATTTTGTTTTATACACAACTTTATTTTATACTGTGTATAAACCCTTTTGACTTTTACATTTATTCAAAATTAATCTTTTTTATATGAAGAGTTTTACTAATCTACAAAAGGGAATGTTTTTTTTCATACGTGTGCGGCGATAATGACTTCTCCGCAGCCGTGACCATTATTTGAATTTTGGCTTCCTCTACAAGCCATAACTTTTTTTTTTAAAATGAAAAATAAGTACCATGTTTTAATTTTCTTTTATTTTTGTATTGAAAATGGTTTTCATAATGTTTTTCTTATATCAATATGTTGTGTTGATATCTTATGATTGAAATGTGGAAATTTTATGTTTCTTTTATGCATGTTTTATGTGATACGATTATGTTATGGTTCCTGGGAATTGTTATGAAGACGGGTGGTTCCATGATAAAATGAGGGCTGGTAAGCCCAATATAGCTCTCCAATGCATTGGGTAATGTGAAGGTGTTAAACGTTAAGGTTTCTCCGAAGTGATTTAGGGAATATACTGTAATGGGTATTCCATACGTAACCATGAGGGTTCCCCCCTACGTAAGAATGTTATGAATGCCTCAAGTTACCTTTATGTCATATGATTTCTATGAGTTACTCATTAATATTATGGTTTCATGTGATATGTTTACGTGATTTAGTTTTATGAGTAAATTATGATTACATTGATTCTTTTTTATACATGTACTTATGTTTTCTTTCTATATTTTTATATCCCTTACTGAGCTTTCTATGCTAATCCCATGTTTTTTAAATGTTTTTCACAGGTCAACGGAAAGGTACATGATAGGATGATAGTGTCAAGGATGTGTCAAGAAAGAATCCATGTTTTATTTTAAATATGTTTCTTTCAATGGAAAAAATTAGTACTATCTTTTATGTAACCGTTTTGTTTAAATGTGGAATGTAATGCATGATTTATGATATAATTCTCTAAAACTCTAAACCTGGAAAGATCCTTAATGTGTATTCTTGAAATAACTCAATATTATGTATTGTATAAGGCTGGGGCCTTATATCAGATGCTTTGATCAGAAAGGATATTGGTGTTATGAACATGATGAGTGCTAAAAAGGATCCTATGTTCATGGATTTAGTAAAGATGGATATGGGAATAATAATGGAAGGTGAAACATCAATACTTTTTCAAATGGTTGCCTAACTATATTTACTATAAAGGATAAAAAGTTCCATGACTGATGATGAATAGTTTCAAAATAAAATTAAGGCTGTGTATAATGGTAGATTGATCGACTTCGTACAAGAAGATGGAATTTTGAAATTTTGGAAAAGGATTTGTGTTCCGATATACCAGATCTAAAAGGGGAATTGTTGGATGATTTCCATAGCTCCAACTTTTCTATACACCCTGGTATCACTAATATTTATATAGATTTGAAGAAACATTTTTGGTGGGATAAAACGAAGAGGGATATTGCAGATTATGTTTTATGATGTATGGTTTTTCCTTATGTGAATACTGGAAGACAACATCTTACAGGATTCATGAAACCTCTTCTCATACCATAGTGGAAATGGGATGATATTATGATGTAATTTGTCATGGGGCTACCAATGACTCTTAGAAAGAATGATACAATATGGATCATTGTTAATCATCATACCAAGTCAACACATTTTCAAAATGTAAGAGAAGATTTAACAAAATAACATTTTACAAGTCTATATGATAATGAAGTTTTAAGACTAAATGAGGCACCCCTATCAATTTTTTTGATCATAATTTCCATTTTACATCAAGATTCTAGAAAAGTTTTCAGAAATCCCTAGACACTGAACTTTGTTTGAGCACTGCCTACCACCCTCAAACTGATGGAAAATCAAGATAGACTATTAAAACCATATAATACATGTTGTGATCTGGCTCACTTGACTTTCTAGGTATGTAGGATCAATATTTACCTATGGTAGAGTTTTATTATAATAATAGCTCCCATTCAACTATTCAGATGGAAACATATGAAGCGTAATATGTATAAGGATGTCGCACACCAACTTTTTGGGATAATTTTAGTGAATCAAAATTCGTAGGCCCTTATCTTGTTGAGGAAATAATGTAAAAGGTGAAGATTACCCAAACCCACATCAAAAAAACTCAAAGTAAGAGAAAGAGCTATGTCGATAACTGAAGGAAGAATTTGGAATTTCATGTAGGAGATCATATTTTCTAGAAGGTATCTCCTTGTAAGGGTGTTATAAGATTCTATAAGAAGGGTAAATTAAGTCCTAGGTACATCAAATCATTCAAAATTCTAGAATGAATTGGAGTTGTAGCTTACTATTTGGCAATGCCTCCAAGTCTCTAAACGATCATGATGTGTTCCATGTATCACTATTGAAAAAATACATGCCTGGCCCAATGCATGTACTCACCTATGAAGAAATAGAATTGGAAGCTGGTCTATCTTATTGTGAAGATCCTATCAAAAATCATGATACCATAGAATATGTTTTGAGAAACTGGATGACTCGTCTGGTAAAAGTTATTTGGAGAAACCATAAAATAGAAGGCGAAACATGGGAACCTGAGAAACGAATGATGAAGAACCACCTGAATCTTTTTATGCAGTAATATTCTAGAAATTTTGGGGAAAATATTATATGAAGTAGCTGAGAATGTAACACCTCATGCTTATATGGTATTCTTTTCATTGAATAATGCAATATCTTGCGATGTATGCAACTTCAAGTTCTAGTACACCACGACCAATCAAACTAGTTGTTTTAAAAGAAGTTATGAAGATTAATACCCAATTTTTATAATTTTATAAATTTTATTTTTCTTAATTGACTTCATTTTTTGGATTCAGAATATCAAAATTATCCTAAAGTAAATTTTTGGTATTTTTATGACAACTTTTACATTTTGAGGAATATGGGAAAATATTAAATTTTAATTAATAACAACATTTTTAATCAAAATAATTTTTAATGTTATATTATACATTTTTAATAGTTTTATATTGTCAATAGATTATATTTTTATCATTTAATATAATTTAGGTCATTGAATTTAATTTCACATATAAATTATACATAAACACATGTCGATCTTTTGATAGTTTTTACTTCTTAATAACATACTTGTTTGTTTGGACAAGAGGAATTAATTTTAAATTAAACTATGAAACTTTTATGTTTTTAATATAGAAAAATGGATTCTATATTTTGAATCAAATGGTCTCAATTTTGTAAATAAGAATATTTTATTTTTAGATATAAGGAATAGTAACTTCAGTAAATATTTTATTCACCATGGTTTAAGGGTAAATGCGGTAAATAAGAGTAACATATAATATTAAATTAACATAACACATGTCCCAACACTATTTTATGATAAATTTCTGACAATGAGAATCATTGGGTAAGTTTTTTGGACCCCATGGAGCCACTTGTAAGTTAAAATGACACTATATTAAAATTAAATTAAAGTTAAGGAAAATGTAACATGAACATATATCTTTTAGTAAAACAATTTTTATAAGAGTTTATTTAAGAGATATTTTAGACAATAAGTATTTTTTAGAAATCTAAAAATATTTCTTAAATAATGGTACTTTATTTACAATATTTATATAGAAAATAAATATATTTAATTGTGACACAATAATGATGCAATATTTCCCTTATTAATGAAAGAATCAAATAAACGATATTATAAATATAAAAATAAATAAAATTCCAAAGTTTTTAAGCCATACACAAAATTTTTAGGTGAATATGACATGTTAGGGTTGATTAAATGTATTTTTTACTAATTAATAAATTTTTTCAGACTTTCACAAAAACCAAATACTAAATAGTGTTAAAATTGACAAAATTGAGTTTTCAAAAACCAATACTATTTTATTAAATTATATAATAGTCCAAAAAATATATGGATCAGACAAAAGACTTATATAATTATAGATATGTCATTAATGATCCACTTTAGGTTCACTTGAAAATGTATACTAAGTTTATTACCCATGTACTATAAGAATACAAGAAGACATGGTAAATGTTAAACTATTTAACAAAGAGTTAAATCTTACAGATAAGTTTAATATGGTGACCTAAACATGCATTAAACATATTGTTTGACCTTTTTTAGACCCATCCCCACTTTTGATTTGAAATAAATCCATTTAGATCCATTAGAAACTGAAAATGATTTTAGAATAAATTAATATTTTAATATTTTCCTAAAATGCCCCTAATCTCTCTTATAAAAGGGTACTTCCCCTTCTCTAAAATTAATATCTCCAGAGCCATTTGACTTATCCAATCCTTCTCCAATATCCTCCCATACTCCATCGATTAAAACTATAGGCTTTACATTTATTAGAAATTCAACCAATGGATCTCTTTTGTTCAAATCAAAAGAAAGAACCTGAAATAAAGGTAATTATTTCATCACATTTTTCAAAGTTATTTTATGCTTCCACTTTATCATTATTTTTTGTTTAAATACCAAAATAATGAGACCTCTTTATCATCCACATCCATATTGAAATAATTTAACTATCACATATTAATGAGACCTCTTTATCATCCACCTGAAAAAATGGTATAAATGAATTAAACCCATAGTCTATGAAATTTTTAATGTGTTTTGAAATAATTTTTTAAAAAACATGGATGTGGATAATAAGGAGGTCTCAATAGATACTCACGGAAAATCTCTTTGTTATCCGAGGTTGTTTATACGTGAGTATATATTGAGACCTATTTATCGTCTACATCTATGTTTTTTAAAAATTATTTCAAAACACATTTAAAATTTCGTTGACTATGGGTTAAATTCATTTATACCCTTGATTTGCTTTTTATAATATGATTTCAATGGAGTTTTCCGTCATTTTACAAACAAGTTACTTTATGACCTTTTCGACAAATTAATGTACGAATGTTTTTTCGAATTATACTGTAGGTGAGACTATTTTCCACTATTATAACACTATACAAACTTCCCATACAAGATTAAAAGAGTATTTTCAATATAAATTTTTTCTTTTATAATTATGTGACAGTTAAATTATTTCATTATATAAAGAGATATTTCTCTCAAATAGTTTTGATTTCATCTATGTCAACATACTTTTAAGTATTTCACACTCGTTTGAGGTTGATTTATTATGATACAATATTATATATTGTATTGATGGTTTTATTATATGTTTGACTGTGGATGTGTTATTGTTACACCATCCATGGTTTAAGGTTAAATTATTGACATTTTGTATCCCAGTTTTAATATGAATGTTTATATTAGGTTTCAACCTTTTCATTTAAGGAATGAATTTGGATTAGTTAATGATAATTATAGTTTTCTATAACTCCTCGATGCATCTGTTCATGAGACAAACAAGTTTCTCGACAGAAGTCCTTGACCAAATCTTATTTGTTGTCTTGGAACGAGCCCTTGACTATGTGGTTATGATGTTCGGTATTATGAATTCCATCATTATGAAATTATCTATTGATATTACATGTGATTATTTGACTAGTATAATATCTATGTGAATAAGTAAATGACATTATTTGATTCATATTTACTATATTATAATTATTTTTCAGTTTAAAAGCCTTGTGATCTAGTCTTATACCTTTCCATAAATGTTTATGCTTATTTATGAATGTTTCTACTATACTGTTATACTTACTAAACTTCTGAGCTCCCCCTTTCTATGTTTTATTTTTCCTTGGACGTGAATAAGTATATTATGATTAACCTGTTGGGTAGGAAAAGGATATGAGTGTGTACAAATGGGACACAGTGTTGTTTTTTTATTTCATGATATAATATAAAAATTTGGTATGTATCAAGTACTTCCAAGGCAAATTAAGTAATCAGTCTTTTGAGGCTTGATCTCTGGAGATCATTCCAATGTTTTGTAATAATGCACTGACTCTTGGTAACTAGGGTTCAGGTGTTACAGAAATCATTCGAATGAATATGAGAACTTTTGATAGATTCAAAAAATTAATAGTCAAGGTATTATAATCATACATCAGTCATATATTCTTAATTTTATTATCTTATCAATTAAGGCAGTAATCATAGTTGATGAAAAAATAAAACAACTGGGGTTTTTTTATCTTTTTCACATGAAATTTATAATGTGTTTGTGATGTGTGTGTTGTATTTAGAATTCTGTGAATAAATCTGTTTATATTCAACCCCTTGAATGAGAATTCTGATATTCTGAGCATGATTTATCATACATGGAACTTTATTGAAAAACTTGACATCCCGGGTGATTTCTCTCTAATTTTCTACACTGAGTTTGTCTATATTTACATAGAGTTTGTTAAATAAATGTTACGTGATAAGAAAACTATGTGGGATTATTTATATTTTTGATGTTATCATGGAATTTTAATATTACCGAGATGTTTATGTTTTTATAAGAAAAATAAGGTGAGAAACATTCCCCATAGATATCTTTGGTTTGGTTGTCAAGTAAGGGTGGGGGGATTAAATTTTGATGTGAAATGGGTATTGAAAAGAATATATTGGGGGAAACTAAAAAACCAATTTTATTAAAGTAATAATGGTGTTGTAATTCTTGTAAATTTATTTTCATGCAGAGAATTCTATTTTATAGTTTTATAGTGATTAAAGAATGAGGTTCAAGCATTGAATTGCTCTGGAAAAATAGCTACAAGTTGGAAAATAATTTTTGATTAAAAGAGTTGATTCCAATGATGCTAAATAATATTTAATGTTTTTAGAGTTGTTCCTATTGACAAAAACATGTGTAATTTAAATTAAGATAATTTAGATGTTTTACTAATTTTGAGGAATACCTTATGATTCTTATTATCAATCTATATCTTTAGAAAAAGATGAAAAGTGATGATGGATCCTATTTTGATACTCTTAGATATTTTATCATCAAATGGTTTATGAGTTGAGGAGTTAGAAAAAAGTAGAAATCTGGGGAACATGAAAAATAGATATTTTTCATGATGAGTATTTTGAGAAATAGGTTTGAGTATTTTGGATATTATTCTTATGTAGAGAGTATTTTTGTAATCCTAACAAAAAAAATTTATACCCACACCTGCTAGACAAAGGGGGTCCACAACCACTGCTTATGTGAGTATCCAAACACAAATATAGCCATTATAGTTGAGCCAACATATATATGCATAACAATATATGAACATGTATTGGGGTGGATTGATTAACATGCGGGGCAAAATGGCAAAGAAGTATGGTGGGAGAACATAGTTGTGTCATTGAGTGAGGGCATCATGACCTATAACCAGTTCGACACCTTCAATCTAAGGCCTTGTATCAAAACGTGAGCATATAATGGAGTTATATTCGATGTAGGATAACCAATTGCAATGATCATCAACTATTAAAAACATAGAAATAAGATTGGCCATCAATCTATTTAATTTGGGCCGTTGGATCAACTCTACCATGTCATCTCCAACCTCAGTCATTCAAGAGCTATATTTTGTCATGCTTCTTCCATGAAGCATCGTATGAGGATCAAACTATGAATTATAATCACCTCTTGATCATCTAGATAATTAAGAAATGATTTAATCCACATGAAATATGTATTTCATGATTAAACAATGATCAAACCAAATAAATACAGTTTTGGGACAAATGGATTTTATAGTGACTATGAGACTCATCATAGTGAAGAATAAGTCATTGACCATTTGAAGTGAGGTAGTGTACACACATTGAGTTGGTGGATGCCTGTGGATAAATAACTCATTGAAAAATCATGTTTATGGTGTGATGAACTCATATGATATAGATAATTCGAGTGATCTATGAGAAAATGATGTTTTTAAACTCTCTACTTTGTGGATAAGGAAGCTCTAATCAAGATAGTTTTACACGAAGGAGATTGTGGAATCTGCAGGCCTCAACAAGTGAGTAAATCTTTTGAAGCATCTTTATGAAGAATTGGTTTGGAGAAGAAAATTGATACATGAGATATTATTATTTTTCACCACACTGGTTTGTACGAAGGGAATATGAAACTTACAAGGTTCACGAAGTGATATTATATACACTTCATGAAGAAGATAATAATGTGTACATGTTCTTTTGAAAATAAATCACACACAATGACATTGTGTATTGCGTGAAATAGTTATTCATACATGGGTGTAAATTATATAGTAAGTGCATGAAAAATATTATGTTGAGAATAATGGGTTTATAGTTATGAGGTAGCGTTACACAACATGCATGAAAATACAATAATTTCACTACGCATGTATGAAAATTGGTTGATTTTGTGAATTTTGTGTCTACTATTATTCTGATAAGGTAGTGAAAAGTAAATGTACGGTTTATTTCATATGTAAATATACATGTTCTTGGAGTAGTGAAAAAAGGTATGATATGAAGGTGAGTAAATTATACAAGAAGTGGACTATGTGTTACACACACTATTATGAAAATCTTGTGAGTAGGGCTGAAATTCAATCAGAAGAATTGAATGAGTGTAATTAAAGCATAACATGGCTGAAAAATCCCTACATCAGAAGATAGTGTATGTTTATGACCTATGAACAAGAGGTATATAATGACCCATACTTTACATACATTGTTATTACTTAAGAATTGAAGAACACTTATTACAACATATAACAAAACCAAGAAAGGACCGTATAGGTATAGTGTCTTTAGAAACTGGGAAACATAAACAACTGGTTCATAAAGAATCTACTTTTCCTCCCATTTATTTCATCATATCTAGAGTCCCTTTATGGAATATTCTACTTAATAACCTTCTTACTGAACTGTGGAAATAAAACATACAAAAGGGTGATCTCAAATGCTCATTAAGGATAAACAAAAGAAATATCAATCACATCATATTCATAAGAACATAACATTTTGGAAATCTTAACCTGCAAAAGGGAGCATAATTTCATAACATGGAATAAATCATAGTAGTGAAATGAAATCCCAATAATCATAACTTAAAACATGAAACTTTGTGGCATACACACATAATCATAGAGAATCATTTCTTGTTAGTCAAGACTCATTTCCAAGACTATCTTAGTGGACAAAGTCCCTTTCTGAACCGAGTTCACTCCTCGTTTCAGTCCTATTTCACGGAACCGGTATAACCTACCATTCCAGCCATGTCTATCTCATGAGATATAAAATCATTACACAATGCATTGGAGGGAGATATAGGTCCCACCCATCTCATAATGATACCATTCTTATGTGTGCCACAAAATCGTAAATCATACGTCATTTCATAACCCTTTTAATAAAAATGGGAATCTTAAACATTGTGACATCATAAAACAATTCATATAAGATAAAATAATTCATAAAAAAAATATTTCCATCACAACATAGTAAAATCCATGTAATAATAGGGATATAAACAGAACCCTTTATTATCTTAGATGGAAAATAATTTTGATAAAACAATTGAACTCCATTCTTGAGGAAAATATCCTTTCTACTTCAAAAACATTTTTCCTTTCTTAACATGTCATACAGTTTTAAACTAAAAGAAGTTGATTAAAAATAAACTTGAAAACTTGTAAAGGAAGCTTCTTGGAAATAATGTTTTAAAAATCCATTCATGCCGTATAAGTTAAAAAAAACATTCTTCTCGTAGTTTTGTCGGAAAAGTCAAAAAGTACCTCGTACGAAAACGAAAAAAGATTCCTTTCATATACTTTACTAAAAACTCACCGAAGGGTAAAATTGGATTTCAGCAATTTTAGGTGGATGGAAATAATATTACATATTGAGGAAACATGGATGTGGATACACCCCAGTAAATTCAAAAGTATAAACAATCTCGGATAAAAATGAGATTGTGATATTTCCCTTACCTTAGGTCCGATATGCTTTGTTCGTGTCAGAACCTCCTGTATAATGATTTAAATAATGTTATTGACTTATTACAGAATCATAATTATTTTTATAATATCATATATGGTCATATTCTTAGCTTCTTAGTAGTAATATTTCATTGCTACTTGTTATTCGGGTGTTTATAACTTTTTGTTCTAATGCGTGTTTTGTCGAATAAATTATTATTCTTCTCTTTAAGTTATAGATACCTCATCTCCAGAATGGTATTAGTATAATATATATCATATTCATTCATTCAATTCATTTATATAATCATTATGAAATAAAGATCATGTAGAACGAGTTGCATCACATCGTGGAGACAGTATTCCGTACGTACGCACGAGTGATGATATCATTCCTATGATCGTGGAATTGTATTGGAGTGTATGTATACTATTTCAGAATTATTATCACTTTATAATAGTCATATATAGTAATTATTTACACCATTATACCCATCCAAGTAAGGTGGTGGTGGAAAATATATTACACCACGGCGTGGAGACGGTATTCCGTACGTACGCACGCGCGGTGATTTCTTTTTCCGTAGGATGGATAGATGGTGAAATAGGGTTGTTTCATACGTATAATAACATATCAGTATATGAGTGATTCTGATTTTATTACTTCATAATGAAACAACTAAAGAAGAAGTAGTGGAAGAAGAAATAAAGAGGAAAGAATCAGTAACAGATATTACCTCTTCTTTGAAGTGCTTCTTTGAGACCTCTTATTAGGGCACTAAAATAGGTCTTTGAAGAAGACAAGAATCTCTAGGATGTCTCTAGGGAAGTGGAGAGGTGAATGTGCCAGGGGTTGGCCGAGCTTGAAGGCCCAAAGTGGTGTGAGAAAGAGAGGGAGGAGGTGCCCTTTTATAAGGGAGGAGAGGGGCACCTTTGGAATAACTAAAAATATTATTTTATTATAAAGTAAAGTTAGGGTTTAAATAGCTCCAAATTGATTTATTTAGAGGATACGGTGGGGATGGGTCTAAATCCTCTCATCTAATAGAATTTAGACAAGTTTAGGTTCCTATTTTAACCTTATAATGTAGATTTAGCATTAAGTTAAATAACTTTACTTTTACCGTGTCTTCTTGTGTTCTTATACTATAAGGTTAATAAACTTACTATAAGCAGCCAAACGAACCCAAAGTTGTTTATTATTAATATATATAACCATATCTAAGTCATTTGGCCGAACCATAGATTTTTAGGAATAAAATCACAATTACTAATATAATATTTGTTTTAAAAACTATTTTATGTCAATTTTGACACTATTTAGTAATTAATTTTTGTGAAAATCATAACTGAATTATTAGTTCGCAAAAAGTTCATTAAATAAATAATAACATGTCATATTAATCTAAAAAATTAGTGGAATTCATAAAAAGTGTCAAATTACATTTATTTTGGTGTTTATAACATCAATTATGTCAATATTTCATTAATAAGATAATTACGACATCATCTTTGTGTTATAAATAAATTAAATTATTTAATGTCTAAAAATTAAAAATAAAATATCATTATGTAGGAAATATTTTTAGCTTTCTAATTAATATTTATAGTCTAATTTATCTTATCAAAAACCCCATATTAAAAGTTATTTACTTATTAAACTTTGATTTTAACTATTTTAACCCTTCTTTAAATAAATTAATAATAAATGTCCTAATCTAATCCAAGTGGGCCTAAATGGTCATATTTTATTCCTAAGGTTGTTTTTTGTCGAATTAAACTTGTCCAATATAATTAGGACATGTGTTAGGATAATAATAATATCATTTTTACCCTTAACTACCCTATTTACTTTTAACCGTGGTAAAAAAAAAGTAAACAGTTACTATTCACCAAAAAATTATTTTCATCTCATTGAACCACATTTTACTTACTGACATCAACCATGTCTCTCAGATTTTCGAAATTCCACTCACAGAAGCGGTAAAATTATGTTTTATGAAAAATTCAGTTTTTTAACTACCACTTAGTGGTTTCACTATTCATCAAAAATTGAATGTTTTCAGAAAAATACCAAAATTTCACCCTAGGCTAATTTCGATATTCCGAATTCAAAAATGAAGTCCATTTTGAAAAATAAAATTGATAAAATTTCAAAAAGTGGTTATTACTATTCATAACGGCGAGTTTTAATAATATTTTAATAGCATATCATTGTTTAGTGAAACTCGGTATTGCGTACGACGCAAGCTATCGAGGAAGGTCGGGATTTCGTGTAAAGCAAGCCAAGAAAGTGTTGTGTGTAGAAAAAGATTCCTTTGATTATTTATATAACATAAAAGTCTCGGGTGTTACATTCTACCCCCCTTAAAATGAATTTCGCCTTCGAAATTCATCACTTTGTAACAAACAGATGAGGATACCTCTCCCTCATCATATCCTCAAGCTCCCATGTAGCTTCTTCTAATTGGTGGTTCCTCCATAAAACTTTCACCAATCGAGTGGTCTTGTTTCGTAGGACTTTTTCGCTACGATCCAGAATCTCTATTGGTTGTTCTTCATAAGAAAGATCTTGCTCCAGCGGTACAAATTCTGAGCTGAGTACATGTGAAGGATCAAGTATGTACTTTCGCAGGAGAGATACATGGAACACATCATGAACTTGAGAGAGATTTGGTGGAAGTGCCAATCGGTAAGCTACCTTCCCAACACGATCCAGTATTTCAAAAGGACCGATATATCTAGGGCTCAACTTCCCCTTCTTTCTAAATCTCATAACCCTCTTCTAGGGAGATATTCGTAAGAACACTTTATCACCCACTTCAAACTCTAGGTATTTTCTTCGGTTGTCTACATAACTTTTCTGTCGACTCTGAGCTGCTCTTATGTGTTGTTGAATAGATCTGACCTTTTCTGCCATTTAATCAACGAGATCGGGTCCTAATAGCTATAAGGACCTAGCCTTAAACCTTACTTAATATTTAATTAAATGAGAAATTCACATCGATGATCTTTTTAGGTTTAGTGTTTTAGAGAATTAGGACATAACAATTACATCTCAAAAGATTACAAAGTAGTTGCTTCTACTAAATTTCCATAAAATAAAAACTCTTAAAAAGAAACATGTATAGTTCCATGTTTTAGGTAGCATGACTTTCCCTTGATCCCATCCTTGACCCTATTCCACGCTAAGTCCTGTGAAAAACATTTCAAAAACTTGGGATGAGCATAAGAAGCTCAGTATGTGATACACAAAGAATGAAAACTGTTAGTTTTTGAAAACAACAAGTAAACCATGAATACTTTATCAATGTAATACTTTTCACCTTCATGAAGTAGTAAAAAATCTTCACTGAAAAAATAGTATCATTACATACCTTTCTGTAACCAAAGGATTACCATAAAACCCATATAAAGAACACATAACATATATAAAGGTAACTTGGGACATAAACATACTTAAGTGGAATAACCATACGGTCGACTTCCACACATATCAATTAATAGAATAGCCATACGGCCAATTTCCATACATACTTAATGGAATAGCCATAAGGCGGACTTCAATACCCAATGCATTGGAGGTTATAACGTAACCACCCATCCTGGTATTCACGGCACCACCCGTAATATGGTTTATAACGTAACCACCCGTTAAAATGTCCAAGTACCAATATAAAATCATAAAACATAAAACCAATATAAAGGAATGATAATATTTCCACATTTCAATCACAATATATCATAATAGAATCCTTTATCAAAACCATTTTCAATACCAAAATACATAAAAGAGTATATGGTATTTATTTCATTTTAAAAACATAACGGCTTGTTGAGGAAGCCAGAGACCAAATAATACTCGCGGAGGCAGAAAAGGTCGTTGTCACCGTGTACGTTAAAAAAACATTCCTTTTTGTCGTTTAGTAAATTGCTTCGTAGAAAAATATTCCTTTTGTATAAAAGTAAAAGTCAAAGGGGTTTATACACCATATAAAAGAAAGTTGTTTATAAAAGAAAAATGCCTCAATGAAAGGAGATTGAGACGAAGTCCCTTACAAAGACGGTATCCTTGGTTTAAGGATAAATCAATTGCATAATTATGTGTGACAAACGAATACAGTAAATATAAGTGGATATTAAGTGTAAAACAATCAGAGTTTATTCACACATATTTATAGAACGACATATTCAAGGAGTACAAGTTTATCCCAAAGAATCAAATTTGGGCTAAGAAGTTCCCTTGCAAAAATTTGACACCTTAACGGCGTCACTTATAAAATTCAGAAAATGATTTGATGAGAGATAAAAAGGGAATCTCATCACTTGGACATAAAATTTACATCAATTAAGATATAGAAGAACATATCCCAACATAATAGTATGTGAATTAAAAGACATAACAAACGAAGTCTTTTAAAAAGAGGAGGGTGAAAGGTTCCCTTACCACTTGGGTAACATTCAAAAAGTACACCCCATTAAAGAAGTGTCATACAATGAACATGTAAATACCCATAAATGGATTTATATTACAAAAGTAGTGTAATAGTGGGCAGTAGATAAACCACTCAATGGAAATTGTGGCAAATGTAGCATAAATCTCATGGGAATAAAAGTGAGATGAAAAATCTCTTACGAAAACTCGGCAGCCTAACAGCGCCACTTAAAACATCCAAAATGGATTAATGATAGAAAATAGGGTCTCTAATCACATCAACATAATGTTTACAAAAAGATGAATATAAAAGAACATCCCCCAATATAACAAATAGGAGCTTAAAATAAGTGACATAAAGGAGAGTACTTTAAAAGAAAGAGAGAGGTTAGATCTCTTACGAAAATTCGGCAGCCTATCGGCGCCACTCAAAACTTCAAAAATGGATTGATGAGAGAGAATAGGGTCTCTCAACAGATGAACATAAAAATTACAGTAAATGTAATATAAAATATCATCCCAATAACAAGAAATATGAGCTTTAAAAGGAATGACATAAAAGTGTGTACTTTAAAAGAAAGAGAGGAGTAGGATCCCTTACCTCGGGTCCGACTTGACTCGATCATTCTTTAATGTCCTGAATAATAAACTTGAGTTAATTTATATTTGATTAAGAACATTTTTCAAGTTCATTATTCCTTTTATATCACTTATTTCCATGTTATAAACATTATGTAATCATTTAAGTTAATAATGTCTGTGTTGTCGATATTTGGTTCTTAAGTCGAAAGTGGACTTCTTACAATTACATGTTGTTCGTGTGGTCAACGGTTCTTTAGATCCAGATTTTTATTCATGATGTAGATATCATATATGTCATATATATCCAGTACATTCATGCATTTATAACATTACATAATCATTTAGAGGTATGAAATGAAATGCACCATTCATGGAGACGGTAAGCCGTACGTACGCATGAACGCTACTTTCATTTCTATTTCGTATTCTATAGAATGGAATCATAATGATATAAAAGTATATTATAATTCCAGAATAATATCATATATAATATCATAGTTACATCATTTATACGTCCCACATAAGGTATTTAACGAATCAAATCACATTGAGGGGGCGGTAGTCCGCACTTCCTTAAATGAAGATATCGCTTTTACCCATAATGGAAACCATAATGGTATTCCAAAAATGAAAAAAAAACAAAATCTTAAGGAAAACATAAACATATTATATATCATATATAAAAATAGTTACATCATAATGGCCACCTTTGAAGGTGTTAAATGAGTATTGAACAATCATCGTTTCGGGAGGCAGAATTTCGCCATCCACGGAAACTGTATGTTCTTTAACCATTTGATGTAGTTGTGTGAGAGTGTAGCTCTAATAAATCTTATAACAACATCCTAGTATATTGAAGATACTGGTTTTGTTACAAAAGAAGAAAATAAAAAGAGTTTATGGGGTTGGAGAAGCAAAATAAAACAAATGAACATGAGAGAATGAATTACCTTTAAAAGTGTAACTCCTTTTGATTTGAGCCTAAAGGCTTCCTTTGAAAAGATTATTCCCAAAGGTAATAATCTAGGATTAGGAGAGGGATGTGTAGAGAGTAAATGGTCAGGGGTTGGACGAGCCAAACGCTTGAGGAGTGTGTGAAATGAGGTAGAGGTGGGGGCCTTTTATAAGAGGAGGGGAGGGGCACTTTTGGAAAGTAAGAAATATTACTTTATTTGAAAATGTGTTTCTGTTTTAAAAGGTCCCACATTGATATAATTCGTGGATAAGGTGATAAGGGTTCGAAATAAACCCATCCAATAAGTTTTGGACATGTTTAGGTCATAGATATTACATTATCTTCTCATTTTATTTAAATCGTCAGATAATGATGTCATCGCTGCAACATTATGATGTCATAAATACATTAATTTATTTTAAGGTCTAAAAATTATAAACAAATACTATGATGTAGGAAAACTTTTTATCTTTCCAATGACTATTTATAATCAAAAATCTGATCTTTATAACCCCATGTAAAAATTGTTTTTGTAAAATAACTCAAGTTTGTGTCATTTTTACTATTACATTAAACAAAAAGTTATTTATGTCATTTCCCAACCAAAGTGGCTCCATGGGGTCCCCTAGTTGACCCATGGCTTGTCTTGGTCGGCCATGACACAACCAATGAGGGTAGGACATGTGTCAAGCTCATCTCATTTTATTAAAGCATTATTTTTACCTTAATCTACACTAATTACCACTAATCGTGATTAAAAACTTAATAAGTTACTATTCACCAAAAAATTATTTTTATCCCATTGAACCACATTTTACTTCTTAATGACAACCATGTATGTTGGAATATTTAAATTCAAAACACAATGATGGAAAAATTTCATTTAAGTGGTAAAATCAGTTTTTATAAGTACCACTTAGTGGTTTCACTATTCATCAAAAATTGAAGTTTTTCAAAAAATTCCGAAAAATTCACCATAAGCTATATTTGATATTCCGAATTCAAAAATGAAGTCTATTTTACAAAATTCACAACATATAAGTTTCATTAATTAATTTAATAATTAATTTCCACTGTCAGAGCAAATAGCGTGTTTTTATGAAACAATAAGTATCAAAAGATTGAGACCAGTTTAAGTCCGATTTCAAAGTGAAATTAATTCCAACGACCACTATTGGATTTAATGGTAAAAATATTTTCTAATTTCACTTTAAAACCAATTCAAAAGATAATCTAATCATATAAATAAATTATATTAAAAAGAGGTTTTGAATTAAAATACAACATTTTACACTATTCATTAAAAAATGAACTTTATCAGAAAAATACCAAAAATTTACACAATGTAAAATTTGATGTCCCGATTCTAAAGAAGAGTTTTATTTGGTCCAAAATAATGTATAAGGGTGATCAAAACTATTTTTAATGACAGTTCTCCATCAAAAGGTGATAAGTGAACCTTTAGTGAAAATTAGGGTATAAAAGCCTAAAATTGAATTCTTTCCGTATTTTAAGCCTTTGGATAATAGTAAAAACATTTAAAAAACATATACAATCATATTTTAGCTATTTCTATCCATTCCCACCAATACAATGTCTACATGTTAACTACCATTTAAAATAATATTATTTTATTATTAGAGTGCAACGTAAGATTCCCAATAAACTCGTTGTTGCGTGTTGGGTACGCCATCGAGCATAGCCTCCCCTTTAAAGTCATATTAATATTTTATTCATAAATATGGATAAACATGAAAATGTAATATTATTTATTTACCTGGGGTGTTACATCCTTCCCCCCTTTTGGGAATTGCATCCTCGCAATTTTTAAAATTGAGCTTGGAAACATCCTTGAAAGTCCCACATCGGAAGAAGAGTCGGTAAAACAATCACTTTAAAATAATGAAAGATAAGTAAAAAGTTCACCCGAGTTAACCCATACTAGGATTCCAAGTATGAAAACATGGACATGGAGGAGAAAACATAGGGTCATGTGCTGACGAAGAGTGATAGAAAACATGTTTAGGAGAAAGTTAACCATGAGAAAATCACAAACTTGTGATGGGTTAAACGGTATTCGATTCCCCAGTAGGAAAAGTAAATTGACAAAAAAAATTTAATTTACTTTTTATTGAGGAATTTATTCATAAGGAAACATAATCACTTATCATGTTGACTTTCAACTTTTACTAGATTCCTTAATCAAACTCATATTTTTTCCAAAAGACGAGTATTTAGGGAGACTTGTTCACATTAAGAGTACTATAATCAACTTCTAGAGAATCACCTAATCCACCAAAGAGAACTATATACATCCCATGTCTTTAGTCTTTAACCAAAACCAAAACCAAAAAGGTTAGTACAAGGTCAGATAATCCAGAAAAGGATAACCCTTTATAAAAAAATCTATTCTTAATCTCCAAAATTTGTCCAACAAAACCCAAAGTTCAACGAATACCATTAGATAAACAATTTGTCCATAAAACCCTTCAAAGTAAACCAAACTAAGTTTGAAACCCAAATATTTGAATGATTTAGTCACATAGTCTTCCAAGTTAAATCGTAACATTTATCTCCAAACAACATCAGTCGCTCCTAAAGCCTCGCATTGAAAAGTAATTATCCTAATCACATATCCTCCATGATAGGTTAATCATTTTCATAAATAACCCAAAATCAACTTACTCTTAATTCATAAAATCATATAACTAAAAATAATCAGTCAAAATAACCAGGGACTTCACGTAGTCCAGTGGTAGGCGATAAATACCAGTCACACTTTGGTTGAGGGTTTGATTCCCGCGGCATTGTCTGACGTGACGGGTTGTCACACGGTCTTCGTGTTGTCCTTTTTCCAAAACTATATAATTCTCAAAACATTTCCCAAAATGAGATAAAATCTTCAAAAATAATCATAACATATTTTAACCTCATGTTTATCTCATGCCTTTCGTTTTCCATCATAACATACAATAACCCATAATTACCTCAAAAGTAAGGATCATATAAACTATAATGGTTACCTTTATAATTATTACCTGAACATCCACATGGATTGGTCATCTCATACATGATGCATTAAAGATCATACCATGGTTGAAGTGGTTGATCATGAGTCCTTGATATTTGGTTTATAACAACCACGAGTTTCCTCATTGAATCCTCCATTTTATCTAGTATCTTAATCAGAGAACCACCACAGTTTCCTTCAAACCTTTTGTCTCTTTGGTGCCTGCTAGATCCATCCATTCACTAAAAATAGAAATGTCAGTGTGAGTATATCAACAAAACTATAATGTACTAACGAGGAAGGTAAACACTAAGATACACTTACTCATTCACTTTATCTAAAACTAGGACTCTTTCTGAAATCCTAACCATTATGGTAATGTCACTTATGCTTAAAGAATACCCTAACCTCTAAAGTTATCTAAACCGACCTTTGATACCAACTGTAAGGCCCCAGCCTTAAACCTTACTTAATATTGAATTAAATGAGTAATTCACATTGAGGATCTTTTCAGGTTTAGAGTTTTAGAGAATTAGGACATAACTATTACATCTCAAAAAATTACAAAGTAGTCTCTTCTACTAAATTTCCAAAAAATAAAAACTCTTAAAAAGAAAAATGTATAGTTCCATGTTTTAGGTAGCATGACTTTCCTTTGATCCCATCCTTGACACTATTCCACGCTAATTCCTGTGAAAAACATTTCAAAAACTTGGGATGAGCATAAGAAGCTCAGTAAGGGATACACAAAGAATGAAAACTGTTAGTTTTTCAAAACAACAAGTAATCCATGAATACTTTATCAATGTAATACTTTTACCCTTCATGAAGTAGTAAAAACTCTTCACTGAAAAAAAAAATGTATCATTAAATACCTTTCTGTAACCAAAGAATTACCATAAAACCCATATAAAGAACACATAACATATATAAAGGTAACTTGGGACATAAACATACTTAAGTGGAACAACCATACGGTCGACTTCCACACATATCACTTAATGGAATAGCCATACGGCCAATTTCCATACATACTTAATGGAATAGAAATACGGCCGACTTCCATACCCAATGCATTGGAGGTTATAACGTAACCACCCGTCCTGGTATTCACGGCACCACCCGTCATATGGTTTATAACGTAACCACCCGTTAAAATGTCCAAGTACCAATATAAAATCATAAAACATAAAACCAATATAAAGGAATGATAACATTTCCACATTTCAATCACAATATATAATAATATAATCCTTTATCAAAACCATTTTCAATACCAAAATACATAAAAGAGTATATGGTATTTATTTCATTTTAAAAACATAACGGCTTGTTGAGGAAGCCAAAGACCAAATAATACTCGCGGCGGCGGAAAAGGTCGTTTTCACCGCGTACGTTAAAAAAACATTCCTTTTGGTCGTTTAGTAAAATGCTTCGTAGAAAAATATTCCTTTTGTATAAAAGTAAAGGTCAAAGGGGTTTATACACCGTATAAAAGAAAGTTGTGTATAAAACGAAATATGCCTCAATGAAAGGAGATTGAGACGAAGTCCCTTACAAAGACGGTATCCTTGGTTTAAGGATAAATCATTTTCATAATTATGTGTGACAAACGAATACACCAAATATAAGTGGATATTAAGTGTAAAACAATTAGAGGTTATTCACACATATTCATAGAACGACATATTCAAGGAGTACAAGTTTATCCCAAAGAATCAAATTTGTGCTAAGAAGTTCCCTTGCAAAAATTTGACAGCCTAACGACATCACTTCAAAAATTCAGAAAATGAGTTGATGAGAGATAAAAAGTGAATACCATCACTTGGACATAAAATTTACATCAATCAGGATATAGAAGAACATATCCCAACATAATAGTATGTGAATTAAAAAACATAACAAACGAAGTCTTTTAATAAGAGGAGGGTGAAAGGTTCCCTTACCGACTTGGGTAACTTTAGAAAAGTACACCCCATTGAAGAAGTGTCATACAATGAATATGTAAATACCCATAAATAGATTTATATTACAAAAGGAGTTTAATAGTGGACAGTACATAAACCACTCAATGGAAATTGTGGCAAATGTAGCATAAATCTCACGGGAATAAAAGTGAGATGAAAAATCTCTTACGAAAACTCGGCAGCCTAACGACGCCACTTAAAACTTCCAAAATGGATTGATGAGAGGAAATAGGGTCTCTCATCACATAAACATAATGTTTACAGAAATTGGAATATAAAAGAACATCCCCCAACATAACAAATAGGAGCTTAAAAGAAGTGACATAAAGGAGAGTACTTTAAAAGAAAGAGAGAGGTTAGATCTCTTACGAAAATTCGGCAACCTATCGGCGCCACTCAAAACTTCCAAAATGGATTGATGAGAGAGAATAGGGTCTCTCATCACATGAACATAAAAATTACAGTAAATTTAATATAATATATTATCCCAATAACAAGAAACATGATCTTTAAAAGGAATGACATAAAAGTGTGTACTTAAAAAGAAAGAGAGGAGTAGGATCCCTTACCTCGGGTCCGACTTGACTCGATCGTTCTTTAACGTCCTGAATAATAAACTTGAGTTAATTTATATTTGATTAAGAACCTTTTCCAAGTTAATTATTCCTTTTATATCACTTATTTCCATGTTATAAACATTATGTAATCATTTATGTTAATAATGTTTGTTTTGTCGATATTTGGTTCTTAAGTCGAAAGTGGACTTCTTACAATTACATGTTGTTCGTGTGGTCAAAGGTTCTTTAGATACAGAATTGTATTCATGATGTAGATATCATATATTTCATATATATCCAGGACATGCATGCATTTATAACATTAAATAATCATTTAGAGGTAAGAAATGAAATGCACCGTTCATGGAGACGGTAAGCCGTACGTACGCATGAACGCTACTTTCATTTCTATTTCGTATTTTATAGAATGGAATCAAAATGATATAAAGGTATATTATAATTCCAGTATAATATAATATATAATATCATAGTTACATCCTTTATAAGTCCCACATATGGTATTTAACGAATCAAATCACTTTGAGGGGGCGGTAGTCCGCACTTCCTTAAATGAAGATATCGCGTTTACCCATAATGGAAACCATAAAGGTATGCCCCAAATGAAAAAAAACAGAAGATTAAGGAAAAAATAAACATATTATATATCATATATAAAAATAGTTACATCATAATGGCCACCTGTGAAGGTGTTAAATGAGTATTGAACAATCATCGTTTCGTGATGCAGAATTTCGCCATCCACGGAAACCGTATGTTCTTTAACCATTTGATGTAGTTGTGTGAGAGTGTAGCTCGAATAAATCTTATAACAACATCCTAGTATATTGAAGATACTGGTGTTGTTACAAAAGAAGAAAATAAAAAGAGTTTAGGGGGTTGGAGAATCAAAATAAAACAAATGAACATGAGAGAATGAATTACATTTAAAAGTGTAACTCCTTTTTATTTGAGCCTAAAGGCTTACTTTGAAAGGATTCTGCCCAAATGGAATCCTCTAGGATGAGGAGAGGTATGTGTAGAGAGTAAATGGGCAGGGGTTGGCCGAGCCAAATCCTTGAGGAGTGTGTGAAATGAGGTAGAGGTGGGGGCCTTTTATAAGAGGTGGGGAGGGGCACTTTTGGAAAGTAAGAAATATTACTTTATTTGAAAATGTGTTTCGGTTTTAAAAGGTCCCACATTGATATAATTCGTGGATAAGGTGATAAGGGTTATAAATCCACCCATACAATAAGTTTTAGACATGTGCAGGTCATAGAGTTTACATTATCTTCTCATTTTATTTAAATCGTCAGATAATGATGTCATCGCTGCATCATTATGATGTCATAAATAATTTAATATATTTAATATCTAAAAATTATAAAAAACTACTATGATGTAGGAAATCGTTTTAGCTTTCCAATGATTATTTATAATAAAAAATATGATCTTTATAACTCCATGTAAATTTTTTTTTCGTAAAATAACTCAAGTTTGTGTCATTTTTACTTTTACATTAAACAAAAAGTTATTTATGTCATTTCCCAACCAATGTGGCTCCATGGGGTCCCCAAGTTGACCCATGGCTTTTCTTGGTCGGCCATGACACAACCAATTAGGGTAGGACATGTGTCAAGCTCATCTCATTTTATTAAAGCATTATTTTTACCTTAAACTACACTAATTACCACTAATCGCGATTAATAACTTAATAAGTTACTATTCACCAAAAAAATATTTTTATCCCATTGAACCACATTTTACTTCTTAATGACAAACATGTATGTCGGATTTTTGAAATTCAAAACACAAAGATGGAAAAATTTCATTTAAATGGAAAAATCAGTTTTTATAAGTACCACTTAGTGGTTTCACTATTCATCAAAAATTGAAGTTTTTTAGAAAATTCCCAAAAATTCCCCATAAGCTATTTTTGATATTCCAAATTCAAAAATGGAGTATATTTTAAAAAATTCACAACATATAAGTTACATTAATGAATTTAATAATTAATTTCCACTTGCAGAGCAAATAGCGTGTTTTTATGGAACAATTAATATCAAAAGATTGACACTAGTTTAAGTCCGATTTCAAAGTGAAATTAATTCCAACAACCACTATTGGATTTAATGGTAAAAATATTTTCTAATTTCACTTTAAAACCAATTCAAAATATAATCTAATCATATAAATAAATTAGATTAAAAAGAGGTTTTGAATTAAAATACAACATTTTACACTATTCATTAAAAAATGAACTTTATTGGAAAAATACCAAAAATTTACACAAAGTAAAATTTGATGTCCCGATTCTAAAGAAGAGTTTTATTTGGTCCAAAAGAATGTATAAGAGTGATCAAAACTATTTTTAATGACAGTTCTCCATCAAAAGGCGATAAGTGAACCTTTAGTGAAAATTAGGGTATAAAAGCCTAAAATTGAATTCTTTCCGTATTTTATGCCTTTGGATAAATGTAAAAACATTTAAAAAACATATATAATCATATTTTAGTTATTTCTATCCATTCCCGCCAATACAACGTCTACATGTTAACTACCATTTAAAATAATATTATTTTATTATTAGAGTGCAACGTAAGATTCCCAAGAAACTCGTTGTTATGTGTTGGGTACGCCATCGAGCATAGCATCCCCTTTAAAGTCATATTAATATTTTATTCACAAATATGGATAATTATTAAAATTTCATATTCTTTATTTACCTGGGGTGTTACAATAGCTTTATTTCCCCAACTTCATCCCAGTAAGTTGGAGTCCTGCATTTCTTTCCATAGAGAGCTTCATAAGGATCCATCTGAATACTGGAGTGAAAGCTATTATTATAAGAAAATTCCACCAATATAAGGTGTTGATCCCAACCACCTTTGAAATCCATAGTGCAATCTCTCAACATATCTTCTAGAGTTTGAATTGTTCTCTCAGACTGACTGTCTGTCTGAGGATGATAAGCAGTGCTAAAACTCAACTCTGTATCCATAGTATGCTGAAGACTTCACCAGAACTTCGAGGTAAATCTTGGATCCCGATCAGATATAATAGAAAGCGGTACTCCATGCAATATTACCACCTCCTTTACATATATCCTGGAAAGCTGATCCAGAGAGAAATCCTCTCTAATAGCAATGAAGTGTGCAGATTTTGTAAGATGATCAACTATGACCCATATAACATTATTGCCTTTGGATGTTTTAGGAAGTCCTGTGACAAAGTCCATAGTGATGTTTTCCCATTTCCATTCGGGTATGGGTAATGGTTGTAACATCCCCTTAGACTTCTATCTCTCAGCTTTAACTTGTTGACAAAACAAGCATCGAGAGACATATTCAGCAACATCTCTTTTCATGCCATCCCACCAGAATTATTCTTTCAGGTCCCTATACATCTTCGTGCTTCTCGGATGAATAAAGAATGAAGAAGTATGATCCTCATCCAGCAGCTCCTTCTTTAATTCTGGGATGGGAGGAACACAAACCCGATTCCTGAACTTTATTATCCCATCACAATCAAGGATGAATTCAGGAAGATTTCTCACCTTCTTTTGTAACTCGAAATCTTCTTTCCATGCCTCTTTAATTTTCACATGTATAGATGGTTGAACATTCATTTGAGAAAGATATGATTTTTCCCATTTCATTATAATTCCAAGATCCATCTTTGTAAATCCATAAATATTGGATCTTTTGTGATCCTCATCATGGATAAACTAGCATGGTCTTGTCGACTTAATGCATCTGCCACCTTTTTTGCTTTCCCAGGGTGGTAATGGATTGAGCAGTCATAATCCTTAATCAGCTCCAACCATCTTCTTTGGCGCATATTCAGCTCCTTTTCTGTGAAAATATACTTTAAACTTTTATGATCAGTATAAATGTCACACCTTTCTCCATAATGATAATGCCTCCAACTCTTTAATGAAAAGATTACCGCAGCTAACTCCAAATCATGAGTTGGGTAATTTTGCTCATGTATTTTCCACTGTTGTGATGCATAAGCTATCACCATATCATTTTGCATAAGAACACACCCCAATCCCTTCTTGGATGCATCACTGTAGATCACAAACCATTCTCTACTACAAGGCAGTGTGAGAACAGTTGCACTGGATAACCTTCTTTTTAACTCCTTGAAATTCTCTTCACATTCCCTCGTCCAAACAATCTTAACTCCTTTCCAAGTCAACTTGGTGAGTGGATTTGATAATCGTGAAAAATCTTTCACAAACCATCGATAATATCCAGCCAAACCAAGAAAACTTCAGATCTCGGTTACTGTTGTTGGTCTCGACCATCTTTCGATGACCTCTGTTTTTTCTGAGTCCACAGATATCCCCTCATTTGAGATTATGTGACCCAAAAATGCAACTTTTTGAAGCCAAAATTCACACTTGGTAAATTAGGCATAAAGCTTATCCTTTCTCAGGGTCTTCAACATAAATCTCAAGTGATCTTCATGTTCTTCCTTGCTCTTTGAATAGACAAGAATATCATCTATAATGACTACCACAAACTGATCAAGATAGTCTGTCAAGACTCTATTCATTAGATCCATGAAGATAACAGGGGCATTAGTAAGACCAAATGGCATAACTATAAATTCATAGTGTCCATACCTTGTACGGAAAGCCGTCTTTGGTATATCCTCCCTTTTGTCCCTTAATTGATGATACCCTGTTCGAAGATCAATCTTGGAATAGTATTGAGCTCCGCGTAGTTGGTCAAATAGGTCATCAATGCGCGGGAGAGGATATTTGTTCTTGATAGTAATCTTGTTAAGTTCTCGATAATCAATGCAGAGTCTCATTGATCCATCTTTCTTCTTAACAAACAGAACAGGTGCTCCCCAAGCTGACGCACTAGGGCTTATGAACCCCTTATCAAGATTCTCTTGGAGTTGCTTCTTCAATTCCTGCAACTTAATTGGGGCCATTCTATAAGGTGTCTTTGAAATAGGCAAAGCACCCGGTACGAGTTCTATTGAAAACTCAACTTCACGATTCGGTGGAAGACCCGGTAATTTCTCCGGAAAGACATCATCAAACTCCCATATAATGGGAATATTCTTAATCATGAGTTTCTCACCAACCATGTGAGATAAATAACCTTCATTTAGTAGAATCAATACCCATAAAATGGAAGAAATTTCCACTGGAAGGTTATGTTCATCCTTGCATCGATAAACGATCATAGATTGATCTGGAATATGAAATATGACTTCCCTTCTTTGGAAATTGATATGAGCTCCATGTAGAGAAATCCAATCCATGCCAAGAATCACATCAAATTCCACTATAGTAAGGATCAGAAGATTTACAGGAATCACTTTCCCACAAACTTCAATCGAAGAAGAATTATAAAATTTTGATGCGGCTGTTGTGCCATTAGGTGTTGTCACAGCTAACTCAACATCAAATTGCTGAGGTAATACGGTGATACCCTTAGAAAATTCATCAGAAATAAAGGAGTCGGTGGATCCAGAATCAAATAAAACATTTCCTACTTTAGAGTGGATGGTAAGTGTACCTTTCACCACATCGTTATCGTACTCCACATCGCTGATAGAAATTGCATGTGACTTTCCTTTGTCTTTAGCCTTAAGAGTTTGTTGATGCCGACCATCATCATCAACCCTTGGATTAGGGAATTTATTGGCATAATGTCCCATATCCTTGCACTTGAAGCATTGAAGTGTAGTAGGTTCATTCTGTGTATCCCTTCCTTTGTTTGCATCATTAGACATCTTCTTCCCATCATCGCGGCATTCAAATGCCCAATGACCTTCCTTTCCACATTTTAAACATGTAATTGTCCCTTTAAGACAACTCCCTCCATGTTTCTTTCAACACATTGAGTATAAGGGAAAGCTCATCTTCTTTTCAGTGTGCACTTTAGACTTTCCTTTGAATTCCATTTTCCTCTTCTTATCAAGCCCATATGACTGATGGGTTACTCCAATCACCATCTCAACTTTGGGAGCACATCGAACGATTTCCTTGTAGATATTGAAGTCCCTTATGGCTAAAGCCCTTCGAAGACTTGGTTTTAAGCCACTAAAGAATCGATCGATCTTACTCTCAGGTTGGATAATAATACCAGAAGCGTACCATGAAAGTCTTGTAAAATTTTCTTCATAGGTACCAACAGATTCATCATCATTTTGCTTCAGTTCAAGAAACTCTTTCTCCATCTTTGTTCGGAGAATACGAGGGAAGTACTTATTGAAAAATAAGTTCTTGAACTCGTCCAATTCCATGGACTCAATTTCATCCCTTTTCCTCGTATTATTAATAAGATTCCACCTTTGATCAGAATCACCTTCCAAACGATACACTGCTAAGATGACTTTAGCATGCTCAGAACATTGAAGAACTGAAAATATCTTTTCAGTAGTACTAATCCATTGTTCAGAAACTAATGGATCAGTAGACCCGCTGAATGAAGGTGGACGCTATCTCATCAAGGATTCAACAGAATGTTGCTCCTTCCTTTGCTCGTATGGAGGTCCTGCATTATTCATAGCTTGAGAAAGTTGTGTGGGCATGGCTACAAGATTTTTCATTCCAGCTCCCATAACGTTTGGTTTCTTAGGGGGACAATCATTGTATTGCCCGTCACATTCCGCATTAACACGATTCATTCGGGTTCCAGACATCGACTAAATCCAAGAAGAATAGTGTGAGCAACACTAATTATAATAGGAAAACCACATAATCAAGAATAAAATTTCACACTTCAGGTCTTATCCTAGGTTATTCATGGCCATTTCTAAAACACTAAGATTGTGTTCTATGCTTAGACTTATCTTTATGGTTCTTACTAAGGCTTTCACATCCTAGTTTCCAAAGGTTGACTATACCTTTCCTCTGATACCAACTATAACGACCCATACATTACATACATTGTTATTAATTCAGAATTGAAGCAAACTTATTACACCATATAACAAAATCAATAAAGGACTGTATAGGTATAATGTCTTTAGAAACTGGGAAACATAAACAACTGGTTCATAAAGCATCTACATTGCCTCCCATTTATTTCATCATATCTAGAGTCCCTTTTTGGCTCATTCTACTTAATAACCTTCTTCCTGACCTGGGGAAATAAAACATACAAAAGGGTGAGCTCAAATGCTCTGTAAGGATAAACAAAAGAAATATCAATCACATCATATTCATAAGAACATAACATTTTGGAAATCATAACCTGCAAAATGGATCATAATTTCATAACATGGGATAAATCATAGTAGTGAAATGAAATCCCAATAATCATAACTTAAAACATGAAACTTCGTGGCATACACACATAATCATAGAGAATCATTTCTTGTTAGTCAAGACTCATTGAAAAGACTATCTTAGTGGACAAAGTCCCTTTCTGAACCGAGTTCAATCCTCGTTTCAGTCTCATTTCACTGAACTGGTATAACCTACCGTTCCAGCCATGTCTATCTCATGAGATATAAAATCATTACCCAATGCATTAGAGGGAGATATAGGTCCCACCCATCTCATAAAACACTTGAACTCCATTCTTGAGTAAAAATATCCTTTCTACTTCAAAAACATTTTTCATCTCTTAACATGTCATACAGTTTTAAACTAAAAGAAGTTGATTACAAATAAACTTGAAAACTTGTACAAGAAGCTTCTTGGAAATAATGTTTTAAAAATCGATTCATGCCGTATAAGTTAAAAAAAACATTCTTCTCATAATTTTGTCGGAAAAGTAAAAAAGTACCTCTTATGAAAAACGACAAAAGATTACATTCATATCCTTTACTAAAAACTCATTGAAGGGTAAAATTGGATTTAAACAATTGTAGGTGGATGGAAATAATATTACATATTGAGGAAACATGGATGTGGATACACCCTAGTAAATGCCAAAGTATAAACTATCTCGGATAAAAATGGGATTGTGATATTTCCCTTACCTTAGGTCCGATATGCTTTGTACGTGTCCGAACCTCCTGTATAATGATTTAAATAATGTTATTGACTTATTACAGAATCATAATTACTGTTATGATATCATATATGGTCATATTTTTAGCTTCTTAGTGGTAATATTTCATTTCTACTTGTTATTCGGGTGTTTATAACTTTTTGTTCTTATGCGTGTTTTGTCGAATAAATTCTTATTCTTATATTTAGGTTATATATACCTCATTTCCAGAATGGTATTATTGTAATATATATCATATTAATTCATTCAATTCATTTATATAATTATTATGAAATGAAGATCATGTAGAACGAGTCGCATCACATCGTGGAGACGGTATTCCGTACGTACGCATGAGTGATGATATCGTTCCTATGATCGTGGAATTGTATTGGAGTGTATGTATAATATTTCAGAATTAGTATCACTTTATAATAGTCATATATAGTCATTATTTACACCATTATTCCCATACAAGTAAGGTGGTGGTGGAAAATAGATTACACCACGACGTGGAGACGGTATTCCGTACGTACGCACGCGCGATGATTTCTTTTTCCGTAGGATGGATATATGGTGAAATAGGGTTGTTTAATAATTATAATAACATATCAATATATGAGTGATACGGATGTTATTACTTCATAATGAAACAACTAAAGAAGAAGAAGTGGAAGAAGAAATAAAGATGAAAGAATCCGTAACAGACATTACCTCTTCTTTGAAGTGCTTCTTTGAGACCTCCTTTTAGGGCACTAAAATAGGTCTTTCAGAAGACCAGAACCTCTAGGATGTATCTATGGAAGTGTAGAGGAGAACGTGGTAGGGTTTGGCCGATCTTGAAGGCTCAAAGTGGTGTGAGGAAGAGAGGGAGGAGGTGCCCTTTTATAAGGGAGGAGAGGGGCACCTTTAGAATAACTAAAAATATTTTTTTATTATAAAGTCATGTTCGGTTTTAAATATCTCCAAATTGATTTATTTTGAGGATAAGGTGGGGATGGGTCTAAATCCTCTCATCCAATAGAATTTATACAAGTTTAGGTTCCTATTTTAACCTTATCATGTCGATTTAACATTAAGTTAAATAATTTTACTTTTACCGTGTCTTCTTGTGTTCTTATACTATAAGGTTAATAAACATACAATAAGCAGCCAAACGAACCCAAAGTTGTTTATTATTAATATATATAACTTTATCTAAGTCATTAGGCCGAACCTTAGATTTTTAGTAATAAAATAACAATTACTAATATAATATTTGTTTTAAAAACTATTTTATGTCAATTTTGACACTATTTAGTAATTAATTTTTGTGAAAATCATAACAAAATGATTACTTCTAAAAAAGTTACTTTAAGCAATACTAACATGTCATATTAATCTAGAAAATTATTGGAATTCATAAAAAGTGTCAGATTAGATTTATTTTGGTGTTTATAACATCAATTATGTCAATATTTCATTAATAAGATAATTACTGCATCATCATTGTGTCATAACTAAATTAAATTATTTAATGTCTAAAAATTACAAATAAAATACCATTATGTAGGAAATCCTTTTATCTTTCTAATGAATATTTATAGTCAAATTTATCTTATGTATAACCCCATATTAAAAATTAAGCACTTATTAAACTTTGATTTTAACTATTTTAACCTTTCTTTAAATAAATTAATAATAAATGTCCTAATCTTATCCAAGTGGGCCTAAATGGTCATATTGTATTCCTAAGGTTGTTTTTAGTCGAGTTACACATGTCCAATATAATTAGGACATGTGTTATGGTAATAATAATATCATTTTTACCCTTAACTACCGTATTTACTTTTAACTGTGGTAAAAAAAGTAAAAAGTTACTATTCACCAAAAAATTATTTTCATCTCATTGAACCACATTTTACTTACTGAAATCAACCGTGTCTCTCGGATTTTCGAAATTCCACTCAAAAAAGCGGTAAAAATATGTTTTATGAAAAATTCAGTTTTTTAACTACCACTTAGTGGTTTCAATATTCATCAAAAATTGAAAGTTTTCAGAAAAATACCAAAATATCACCCTAGGCTAATTTCAATATTCCGAATTCAAAAATGAAGTCCATTTTGAAAAATAAAATTTATAAAATTTCAAAAATTGGTTATTACTATTCATAACGGCAAGTTTTAATAATATTTTAATAGCATATCATTGTTTAGGGAAACTCGGTGTTGCGTACGACGCAAGTTATCGAGGAAGGTCGTGATTTCGTGTAAAGCAAGCCAAGAAAGTGTTGTGTGTAGAAAAAGATTCCTTTGATGATTTATATAACATAAAAGTCTCGGGTGTTACAAGGTATTCATCGAATAAATGGAAAGATAATAGTGTAAACAACTATAAATTTTTAGAAGATAACAAAATTAAAAGGGGTCAGTATAAAGAACACTGGTGGTATGTGAGTGTAAATATCCCATTAGGAGATAAACCTTAGTAATAATTAGTGATCAAGAATTACTGGAATTTGTCTATCAATAATTTTGGGAGATTTTTTTGTAATTTTAATCACATTTATTATTTATAGTAAAGAATCTATGTCTTAGGTTATCTCTAAAAAAAGGATGTATTCTCCCACATCGGTCTAAACCATTTTAAAAATCAGCGTGTTCTTTTTCAGTGCTTTTAGTTGTTTATATGTGAGAAATTGTAGACTCAAAAGAATAATTGATTGAGATCAAAACTGGACACAAAGGCTTATCTGGCAATAATAAATTGTAAAAAGCATATAAAAAATTCACCCCCTCCACCTCTCAGTGATATATCTGAACCTGGACTCTTCATGTGGTATCAAAGGATTTGGTTCCCTCTGTAAGGACCCAATATTTACTGAAAATATAATGATGGAGACTTGGAATTCATTCAGAAAAGGCGAGTTCCTTTCTTCAATGTCGAGAACTAGTATGGATAGATGAATCAAATGATTTATATCTTCATTTACTGGGTCATACGGTTAGTGACACTGTAATAGTCAGATTTATTCAACATGTAGCAGATACTCCCACGAGACATGATGATAAGGAAAATATTTAAGTAGATGGGGAAGGAAAATATTCTATTTTTTTCATCCTTATATAATAAATTTTTCACTAAATTTATGGGTTTAAAAATATCTAAGAAAATATGGTATAAACATGAGAATATGTATGAAGGGAATGCGATGGTCAAGGAATCAAAAATTAAAATCAAGGGATCTATGTTTGATGATTTTTTGAATTGAGGATGATGATACTGTTGATGACTACTTCACTAGGGTGAATGTGATTGTAAGTGGTATCAGGTGTTTTAGAGATACTTATTATGATTTACCTATTTCCAAGAAATTGATGCATAACATTCTTGATAGATTTGATCCAAAAACAATTTCCTCGTAAGAAGTAGGAGACTTATCTCTTGATAAATTTCATAATACACATCTCAATAATGAGATATCAAAATAACCAATGTTTAAAATGATATATAAAGAGGAATTAAATTTCAAATAAATAAAAATTATCAAGCTAAATGAAATGAATGACAAACAATTCACAAATTTTTATGGGGATGAGGTAAGTGATATAGATTATAAAATTGACTTGTATTTTTTTTTCAAAAAATTTCAGTATTGGAAGAGAAAATTTTAATTGGTTGATTTCATTAATGTAATTAATTTTTTTCTTCAAATTGGAAAATTTTCAAATGATTGTGAAAAGAATGATTTTGCGGATTCTAAGAGTGATGAAGAAGATAGTGATTTCAATAAAATAATATTTGAAATATCTTGTAAGGGTGAAAGTGGTAAGAAGAAAAAATTATCAATGAAGTACAGGAAAAATTTTATTATCAAGGGAGTTGATCAATACAATTTAATGTGGAATGAATCAGATGGTGAAGGTTCAACTAAAAATTATAAAAACTTCATAGCATAAGTTAAAATACTTGTTGAATATTTAAGTAGTGATGAGAATGGATAATATAGATATATTGAGTACGTGATGATATATAAACTTATAACATGTCTTGATCAAACCACATTTCTTAGGAAAATAGTAAAATTGATTGTGAAAGGGAAAAGAAATTGAAAAATGGAGGAGAATGATCTCATTGAATAAATAAAAACAAACAAGGTGAAAATTGTTTGACATGAGAAAATGTTGAATTATATTAATGAATAATTGGATGTAAAAGAAAAATAAGTGAATGAGACATAGTATAGGAGTCATAAAGTATAAAATACCATGAAAAAAATTAAATACGATTTTGAAAAACTAGTTTTGGATTATGCTGGATCATCCAAATAAATTTTGATGACTAGTTCAAATAAAAAGATACCGGTTATTTCTAATTTTAACATTGAATCTAAATCTGTTTCATCTAATGGTTTAGGTCCCGACACAAAAATTGGATGAATATATATTTGTTTGATAGGAAGGACTTATGTAAGTTGGGAAAAAAGTTCCCAGATATTGAGGAAAAAATGAATGGATTTTATCCAGACGAAACATATTTTATCACCAATAAATTTTTTAGGGTTATGGATGCCAAATTTCATATTTTATTACTTGTTTAGTGGTAAATTTGTAAAAAAATCCTAAAAACACTTGAATAATATGCCACTCCATCATAATTAGAATATATCAAGGGGGCGAAATTACGGGAAGAGAAGAAGGAACTCTCTATGAAGAAGGAAAAATATTAGAATGTAGAATTTTTTCAATGAGGAATCAACATGGCTGTCTACCAATTATAATATTGATTTTCTACAAGAAATTTGTAAAATATGCGATGAACAAGGTTTTTGTGCTAATTCTTTCAGGAAAAAACTTCTAGGATAGTATGTATAGGCTACTAAATAAGATAGATTTGAAAGAAAAGAAAAGAAAAGATATGTAACCATTTTGTTTAAATAAATTCTTATCAAAAGTGAAATTTTATTAATACTTAGAATTTAAAGAATGTTTTCATAGTTTTTTGCCAACATCAGTTTAAACTATCAAATAAATTATAAGAATATGGGAATATTTAAAAATCATATGGAAATAAAGTGGTCTTAAAAAATTATGTTGAAAATGTTATTTGTAACATCCCGACCCGACTCACCATCGACCTAGTGGCCGGACCGGTCACCTCATGGACTCAAGCGCACCTCCTCGTACGCCAGAGGCTGCCGACAAGCAGTTATAGTCTCGTGAGGTGAGAGTGGGGAGACTATACCCTCTTATCAGAGTTTCAAAATGGTATCTCAGAGTAAATAACACTAGTAGTAGATACTGTAATAGATAAACAATGAACAAACAACAGTGGAAGGAAATTAGTGATCATTTTTATAAAAGGTGGCCAAAGCCAGTTTACATGAAACATAGATGATGAATGATACAAGATGAAAAAAGAAACAATACTGCATGCTTACAAAAAAATGCAATAGAATAAAGAAAAGACACCAAGGCCCGACGGGTGATCTCCTGAGCATCCCAAGCTCCTGCTTAGTCATTTGCTCCTAACTCCTCGGGTACAAACAACACATCACACACCCTAGGTCCTACAAGCAATAAGGTTTACTCAGGTACCCCAGTGCAATGGTGGCCCGAGTAGGGTGTGAGATATAAATCTCAGTAGGCCAGCACCACTGATGTTAAACCCAATCCAGATAGTGAATAATAATTAAATAGTGAGTGGTTGTGGAGAAAATATGTAAGCAGAAGTTCATAGGTAAATAACACCCATCTAGGTTCCCAAGGGACACCTAATGGTTATACCAGCTTCATCTCGTTGCTGGTGAAGTAACCTGATCATGTCACCATATATATATATATATATATATATATATATATATATATTCATTTAAATGCATTTAGATCATAGATGGCGTGGGGTAAGAATGCCTCCCACCAATTAATCTAGATTAGCGGGCATGAGGTAAGAATGCTTCCCGTCCCTATAGGTAAACTGGAAAGCTGTAAGAATGCTTCCCTTCCATACACGTTTTGGGATTAGCGGGAATGATGTAAGAATGACTCTCGTTCCTACATCAACTGTCAAGGGTTAAGAATGAATCCCTTCTATACATGAATCGAGATTAGCGGGCACGAGGTAAGAATGCCTCTCGTCCCTAAATTAACTGGTAAGGGGTAAGAATTCCTCATTTCCATACACGTACTGTCACACTCGCATGGGGTATAACTTCCTCCCATCCAACCATGTAATTGTCAATAGGTGGCCTCAGTAAGCACTCACCTTTATTACCATTCATTATGGGGCATTAGCATGTGTGCACTCACAATACAAACATGTCTATAGTATACTACTTATGGCATTACCTCATAAGAATTCAAAGAATCATATCACAATAACAATCATTCATTTAGCCCATATCAACGTAAATTGTTATAATCACATTCATACGAATATACTTAAGTCAAACCATCTCAAGTATCATTATCACATCATTTATCGTATTCAACACATTGATATAAGGTACATGAGGCAACCCACTCATGTATGGTATTGGATAACCCCCAATTCATTCTTCATTTCTTTTATATCATTTCAAAGACATATAGGGTTTTACAAAGCATAATGATGTGCTATGGACTACCCCTCCTAGGTAAGTCCCATTCACTAGATCCATTCCATTAACATAATTTGTGCTTATTTTATTCTCCTAAGTCATGGTCTTACCAATATAATCCATTTCATTCAAGTTAAACCATTTCATCAAAAGATAACAACTTTCATGCTTTGAACATTTGGTAAAATTCAGAGGAAACATGACATAATCAATTATCACCCAAGCATAACAAGAATTTAGTAGTCAAGCATAAGAATCTACTTCCTACAATTATCTGGAAGACAGTCCACCTCTGATCGAGGGGTTTTATTATTAAATCGTTAGTTTAGTGAGCAAGGAACCATTTTAATCTTGTCCCTATAATTCTTACTCAATGTACAAAAGAATTTAATTGAAAGTAAACATTCATAATTAACATACTAAAGTAGTGCAAAAATAACTCACTAATACTTCACTTTAAATAATAGTCAAGTAGAGGGATCCTTCCTCAAGGTGGATCCATCCGTCCACTCCGGCTCCTGAAGCTCTCTAACTAAGAGACTTTGCTGCTACCCCATGAGGCATATGTGATTTCACATACAGCCTATGCCTACATAGGCGAGCCACCTAAGCTCCAGTAAAGCGAAACCAACCCGAACCCGCCAATCGCACTAAGAAAAATTTACCATGAACCTCTAAAACAGACTAAGACAAAAATTGGAAGCTACGAAAACCAAAAACCGGTAAAACCCTTACCTCGGAATCAAACCGGAAGATCGAAATCACCGCAACCTGCCTCGCCTTTAGTGGAAGATGTCGTATGCACAACAACAAGGTCCCGAGGGACCTTCCGCATCCCCTTACAACATAAGAAACACAAAAAAAATTAAACAAAAAACCTAAACATGGGGGTTCGGCCGAAATAGATTAGTGCAAAGGGGAGGCCAAAAATTGTCCAAGTAAGGACATGGAAGGAGGGGAGTGACCTACCGTGGAGATTCTAAAGAAGAAACGTCTAGAAATCCTGAGAAAACAAAGTAAGAGGGAGAGGCTATGGGGCTTCATGCGTCACGATAGTGGAGATCATTCCCAAGGCTGGTGTCACGCATCTGGCTGAGAGGAGAGGGGAGATGTGTGTTTAGATTTGGTTTTTATTATAAATTCATTTTAAATATTTTAAAAACCCAAAATAGGGCACGAAACATGGCTTGGGCCGCATGTTTTGGAAAACTATGCACCAATCGTGTGTCCCCCACTAGACAACCAAGACACCCCGCATGGGCTGGCCGCACGGTTTGGGCCCCAAGATTTGGAAAGCAGTGCGCCGACCATGCAACTTCTATTGTTCTTTTAAAACCAGCCTCCTTCAGGTACGATGCACCCGAAACACCTCAAGATACTCGAGAAACTTCTCGGGCCTTCGCCCAACCCGAAAAAAATTAAAAAGGACGGTTCAAACCTTCAGAACCTCATTCCTAATCCCGATTCTAAAAACGACCGGTTTAGTAATTGATAAAGTTAAATATACCCAACTTTTTAACCCGGTTCAAAACGTGCGTCATTACATCCTTACCACCATAGAACATCTCATCCCCGAGATGCCATCTGGAACAACACACACCTCACTTGACCTGCAGTGGTCATGAAGCGTCGTTCAAACAACCGTGTTACGTTTACAAACTCCCCACGCACCAATGAACATCCACTTAAGCACACGACACTTAAGCCATCAACACCCGATCCAACGCTCGTTTTCCTACCGAAACACCAGCAGACTCTTACCCGAGCCCGTTGTACCAGAGACACAACCTCATCGACATCTCTCCAAGCATCCAGCCACATGCACTTCCTACCTTTTATTTTTAAAGTTAAGAAACCAACTGCAAACTACGGTTTGGACCACCATTGGAATTAACTTTCAAAGCACACCCCAAGCGTTCTCACGACACACCTAGTGTGATTTCAAATAGGTCAAATGGTCGATTCCCTATAGACCTCGAGGCCCAAGTCAAGACAGTTGTTTATACTAGGCACTGACAGTCACAAACAACACTCTCCTAAACTTGACAATGTTCCAACGAATGGTATGTCACCGACCATAGAAATTAAACAAGAAACCCGAGTCAAGCCATCTCCAGCTGACTATTCAAGAAGAATCCCAACTTAAACGGCTAATGAATTATAAGCTGAACAATGATGCCTTCTCCAAAGGAATCCCACACTTACCATGAAAATGTTCACTGAAGCTGATACCCGGCTCTCAATAACGCCTCTAAGATCAAACCATGAGAGAAACCACACATCCCATGTGAAATGCCAAAAGAGAACAACCAAAATAGGTCAACAGATTTTAAAAACTTTCGTATGGCATAAGACCGATACTCTCTTAGTGCATCCAAGATGAAATCAAGATAGGGGACATGATCGTCGCGCAGAAGAGTACACTATGAGGATTGAAACTGATTCCAGTTTTTTATACACAAAAACTGGAAAGGAGAATAGTCAAACCACCCCTGGTCGACTCTAAAGAAGAAACATGGCTTCACCTGCAGACACAACCTGATTTCTAAACCGATCACAATGCCTTTTTCCCACACAAGTATTTTTGTGATCATTGACGATTTACCACCGAAGTTCTCTACGACCAACGGTGTTTCATAAAAGGGTTTGCATACACCGCTGACTAGATAAAAGTCCATCTTGATGTGTTCCATATACCTGGAAGAACACGCTTCACTAAACCGACACAATGCTTCCCACCTTAGAAACGTCGGTTTCATCCAAAGAAGAAAAGACCAGCTTCTCATAAGCAAACTAGTTTATAACGATTAAAAAGACGTGTGTTGCTCATCCAATCCACGATCACCACGTTGAAAGGCACAAGTAATTCAAAGGAACAAGACCGACATGTCAACCACCTGAGTCTTCCGAAAATCATTTTGAGCATTGGGAAAACTTTTTTCTCAAACGTTCAGGTCACTCTACCACAGAGATGACCCAAGACCGTACACTGCAGCTAAAGATATTTAACGGAAAGTCATATTACCTTATACAACCATTCACTTGGATGATGACTTACCAATCATCCATTACACAAGGATTCAAAAGAAAAATAAGCAACCAAACATTCCCATGGCATGTCTATAGAGCATTACCTGATGCTCAATTCCATAAAAAGATCAAAAGAAGCATGACCACCTGTCCAAAAAAGGGCGTCATTGGAAATTGAATTTCCTACAAGGGAAAATGGCACCCGAACGATACCGAACGTCTGATAGCTCCCCGCACTAGCTAGAAACTGAATCACCAAGGGTTCTACCTACCACAGGATATCCCCTCACATAAAACAAGCATTGACCAAACACTTGGTCACGCCCAACAAAATTCATCAGGCTCAAGCCTAACATTCAAGTCATTTTCCAAAAGAAAACAAAATCCCACGGAAAACACATACTGTTCCATCTCAAGGCACTCGTAAGAAAGACTTAACTTACCCTCACACGACGTTTCAAAGGAGGACACCACTACATGTTCCTTTTCCAAGCCCCTTATATATAATCACGTTCATTATTTTAATCACTATAAAAGACTCAATAAAAAACTGCAAGTAACCTTTCAAAACCAAAAATCACTAAGCTCTTGATCATTTGTAATTAACCGCTCAAAGCAAAGCAGTCCAGTCTCAACACACTCCTGTTTAACCATTAAACATTTATCAGAAATTCCATATTATTCCAGGAATTTATCATAATAAATTCATTTGAAACAAATCAGGCGACCAATGAGGGCCCCAACAAGCCAATTCACATCAGATCAAAAGTAAACATCTTTCACACAAAGATGCATTTCGCAAAGCATGCTTCCATCGCATTCATTGTGGTCTTCCATTTTTCAACTCATAAAGTGCCCATTCACTCCATTGGTTGAAATTTGGATCCCATTAGATGAAACAAATTACATTCTAGAATTAAACATGATCAAAGAAATCATCCAGTCATACGGGTGGCCACCTACCAATCTGTAAAGGGACCATAAACTTTACAGTTTGGCATTTGGCCCCCTTTAATCCAAGCCAAACTCATTTTACAATTGGACTTTAGCAGCCCCTTTTTCTAGAAATTAAATCACACGGGTTATCCTTTCCCAGCTATAAGCCTCCCATACAACATTCAATTGAAAACTTTCTCCCGTCGTAATTGCAATCATTTAATTTGGTCAAAGAAACCGATTCCATATTAACTGAACCTAGAATGTTATTGAAAGCAGTAGCACAGAAACATGCTATATAACAAAAGCATGGAATAACTACCACATCACCTATCACAACAGTAGGCATCAACTAATGCATCCTAGATGGCATGGAATAATTCATGGCACATGATTTCTAACAAAGTGCCTTTATGATACATGAAATGGAATACCCTTGTATCATTGGGTTGCAACAGAAATTGAACCCTCAATTGCATCAACAATATCAACATAAACCATGTGCGTCACCCAATGGTGAAATCAAATCAACTGTAATAATCAAAATCATTAATATAAAAATTTCATTCAAGGAAATTTGGCTTTTCCCTCTACACAGGTTAGCACTCCCGAGCACAACTTATTAAAAAATTTCATCTCCTTCCTATCCCTGTCTACTTTTGATAAATAGTAAAAAAACCCAAAAAAATAAACCCCTCTGATACCACATTGTAATGTTTTGACCCATCTCACCATCGACCCGGTGGCCGGACCGGTCGCCACATGGCATCAAGCTTATCTCTCCATACGCCAGAGGCTGCCGACTACCAGAAAGGTTCTCAGGAGGTGATAGTGGGGAGACTATACCCTCTTATTAGATTTTCACGACGGTACTAAGAGTAAAAAATATTAGTAGCAGATGCAGTAAGAGATAAACAATTAACAAATAGCAACGGAAGACAATTTGTGATCATTTTTATAAAAGGTGGCCAAATTTAGTTTACACAACCCATGGATGATGAATGATACAAGATGAAAACAAGAAAACAAACAAAATTCTTAAAAAACAATGAAAATGAATAATAAAAATATACCAAGGCTCGACATGCTATCTCTTGATCATCCAAAGCTCCCACTTGGTCCTTTGCTCCTAACCCCTCAGGTAAAAACATCACATCACACAACCTAGGTCTTTCAAGCATGAATGTCTACTCGGGTACCTCAGTGCAATGGAAAATCGATTAGAGTGTGTGATATAAATCTCATTAGGCTAGCACCACTTGTGTCAAATCCAATCCAAATAGTGTATAATAATTAAACAGTGAGCGAGTGTGGAAAAAATAAGTAAGTAGAAGTACATTAGTAAATAACACCAGTCCAGGTTCCCAAGGGACACCTGATGGTTATACCAGCTTTGGATCATTGCCGGTGAAGTAACCGGATCATGTAACTATATAGATATATATAAATATAAATTCATTTAGATAATAGATGGTGTGGGGTAAGAATGCCTCCCAACCATTAATCGAGATTATCGGGGACGAGGTAAGAATGCTTCCCGTACCTATAGGTTAACTAGAAAGGGGTAAGAATGCCTCCCTTACATACACGTATTGAGATTAGTGGGCACGAGGTAAGAATGACTCTCGTCCCTAAATCAACTGGTAAGGGGTAAGAATGCCTCCCTTCCATACACGTATCGTGATTAGCAGGCACGCGGTAAGAATTCCTCTCATCCCTATATTTACTAGCAAAGGGTAGAATGCCTCCCTTCCATACACGTACTGTAACACTGGCATGGGGTATAAATACATCCCATCCAACCATGTATTTGTCACTAGTTGGCCTCATCATGCACTCACCTTTATTATCATTTATTATATGGCATCAACATGGGCACACTCACAATACAAACATATCTATAGTATACTGCTTATTGAATTACCTCATAAGAATTCAAAGAATCATATCACAATCACAATAAATAATTTAGCTCATATCCACTTAAATGGTTATAATCATGTTCATACAAATATACATAAGGAAAACCTTATCATGTATCATTATCAAATCATTTATCGTATTCATCACATTGATATAAGGTACATGAGGCAACCCACTCATTTATTGTATTGGCTAACCCCCAATTCATTATTCATCCCTTTTATATCATTTCAAAGACATATAAGGATTTACATAGCATAAAGAGGTTCTACGGACTACCCTCCTAGGTAAGTCCCATTCCCTAGATCCATTCCATTAGCATAAGTCATGTTTATTCCATTCTCCCAAGGCATGGTCTTACCACCCTAATCCATTTCATTCATGTTAATCCATTTAATAAAAAGAGCCTAACTGTCATGCTTTAACCATTTGGTACAATTCAGAGGAAACATGAAATCATCAATTATTACAAAAGCATAACAAGAATTTAGCAGGAAAGCATAAGAATCAACTTCCTACTTTTATCATGAAGATAGTGCGCCTCTGATCGAGGGGTTTTATTATTAAATTGTTAGTTTAGTGACCAAGAAACCATTTTAATCTTGTCCCTGTAATTTTCACTCTATGCACAAAAGAATTTAATTGAAACTAAACTTTCATAATTATCATATTAGAGCAGTGTAGAAATAACTCACTAATACATCACTTTAAATTAAATGCAAGGAGTGGGATCCTAGAACAAGGTGGATCCATCTGTCCACTCCAGCTCTTGATGCTTTCTAACTAAGAGCAACTGGTAGTCCCCCATGAGGCATGTGTGATTTCACATATGACATATGCCTACACAGGCGAGCCGCCTAAGCTCTGGTAAAGCGTATCTAACCCGAACCTGCCAATAGAACTAAGAAAAACATACCGGGAACCTCTAAAACAACCTAAGACACTAATTAGAATCTACGAAAACAAAAAATGGGTAAGAACACTACCTTAGAATCAAACAGGTAGATCGAAATCACCACAATCCACCTCGCCTTCATCGGAAGATGTCGTACGCACACCAAAAGGTCCCTAGGGACCTTCCTCTTCCCCTTACAACAAAAGAAAAAAGAATAAAAAAGAATAAATCAAAAACCCTAAACATGGGGGGTTCGGATGAAATAGATTAGGGCAAAGGAGAGGCCGAAAATTGGCCAAGGAAATAGAGGGAAGGAGGGTAGTGACCTACCATGGATATTCAGATAAAGAAACCTCCAGAAATCATGATAAAACGGAGGAAGAGAGAGAGGTTGTGGGGCATCACGCGTCACGATAGGGGAGAGCCCCCCTAGGCTGGTGTCGTGCATCTAGCTGAGAGGAGAGGGGAGAGGTGTGTTTAGTTTAGGTTTTTTTTTTAAATTCATTTAAAATATTTTAATAACCCAAAACAGGGCACGACAAATGACTTGGGCCGCACTGTTTGGCAAACCGTGCGCCAACCGTGCGTCCCCCACTGGACACCCAAGACACCCAGCATGGGCTGGCTGCACAGTTTGGGGAAACCCTACACAGGCCGTGCAGACTCCTCTATCTCCCTAATTTAAGCCGCACAGTTTGGGCCGCATGGTTTGGGAAGTCGTGCACCAAACATATGCCTTCTGTTCTCTAAAAACTAGCCTCCTTCAGGTACGATGCTCCTAAAACACCTCGAGATACTCGATAAACTTCTCATGCCATCTCCCAACCCCAAAAACATTAAGAAGAATGGTTCAAACCTTCAGAACCTTGTTCTGAATCCCGATACTAAAAATGATCAGTTTAATAATTTAAAAAGTTCAATTTCCCCTAATTTTTAACCTGGTTCAAAACGTTGGTCATTACATTATTCAACAAATAAAACAAGAAGGGAAGAATAATTTTGTCAAATCAATGATATTAAAAACAAATAATAATAATTATAAGAAATATTCCCATACTCATATTTGAAGAAAATAAGGGCTCATATTGAGATTAAAATCTCAGTGTTAATGTTTTTTTTAAGAAACCAAGAGGTACCTCCTTATTCTCTATTATTTTATTTTTTAACCAATGATGTTGTGAATTGAAGGAGTTGTTTGAGGCTATCATTTCTAGAAAACATGGTGAGATTTTACATCATGGAGTCCACATATTTTCATGAAACATAAGAAATGTTAGAATCCCTTAAGGGGGAGAAATCTTTAGAATTAAAATAAAAACTTTTTATAGATTAAGTAAATTAAATATAAAGGTATACCAATCACAAGTTCATGCATTCTTTTTAATTGTATAATATTATCAATTAAGGGTGAGTTCCTAGTTGATTACAAAATAAAAAATAGGGAGTTTTACATTTTCACCAAGAATTTATGATGTGTTTATTAAAGTGTGTGTATGATTTACAATGTCATTGATAAATCCAATTATATTCTACCCCTTGAACGGACGTGTAGTATTCTAAATTGTATTTCACATATGTGATATTTTATGGACATCATAAAAATACCTAGTTCTATCTTTCATATTTTATACACCACGTTAGCCCACGTAAACTCTGAGTTTATTATCTAAAGGGTATTTTTTATGAAAACTATGTGAGATTATTTCTCTCTTCGATGTGATCATATAATTATCATATAACTAATATGTTTATGTTTTTAGAAGAGAAATTAGCTGAGTAAATTCCCCAGATATATCTTTGGTTTCATTCTCATGAATCATGGAGATGAAAATATTGGCTTTGGAAGTGAAATGGGTATAGAAAACAAATCAAAAGGGAGAGATTTAATAAAAAAATTTGATTAAATTAATAATTGTGATGTAATTTTTGACAATGTTTTTCAATGATTAGAAGTCAATTTCATAGTGTTTCTATGATTAATGTATGTGTTTCTTCCTTTTAATTATTCTAGAAAATTATCTACATGCTGGAAAAGATTCTTTGATCATAAGTGTTACTTAAAATTAAGGAAGGTCATTTGAGAGGATTGTAGAGATATTCTTAATGCACAAAAAATTTTAAATTGAATTTGTAGAATGAATATTATTTAAAACATTTATGATACTGATTATCAATTTTTATACTGAGAACATGTAGAAAAGATGAAATATATTTTTTTTTATGATCTTAAATGCTTGATCATAAAATGATTAATGAGTTGTGGAGTTAGAAGAAAGAGGAAATATGTTGACCATGGAAATTATTTATTTTTTATAATGAATATTTTTAGAAGTAGGTTGGTGTATTTTGGATTTGATTCTTATGTAGAGTGTACTTTTGTATGCATACCAAAAAATAAACGTACACATTCCTCCCAACCAATGGGGTGCTACACACACTGCTTATGTGGGAAGCCAATCCCCAAAGCCATCGAGTAGGGCTGAGTTGAGATACATATGTATAGTGCTCCATGAACATGCAAATCGGAGTAGTGAACACCATGTGAGGATTCATGGAATAGGATCAAGGAAAGGATACAATGTAGAGACAATGTGTGAGGGGAGAGAGTCTTGTAACAAATTCAACCACATTCATCTCTCACCTTGTATTATTAAGGAAGAATGAAGATATGCATGATTTAATATGGGTCACATGCTTGAACAATTAATCATCTATTAAAAACTTATAAATAATCCTAGTTATTGATCAATTTAATCATGGATGGTGGATCGAGTCCACCATGTCATCTTTATCCTTGAAATTCCAAGAGCTGTAGTTAATCATGCTTCTTCCATGCAGGGTCGTCTGAGGATCAATCTGTGCATTTTGATCATCATCATGTTTCCAAAAAATTACTGAATCATCATGAAATACTAATTTATTGATTAAACCAAGATTACATAGATGAAATACAGTCTGGAGATATATGGATTTTACAATGACGGTAAAACCCATCATCAGAAAGCAAAAGACCTTATGAACTTCAAGTGAGGAATTGCACACAAATTGAGTCAATAGTATCCTACCTTTAAATACCCCGATGAGTGCTCATTTTGATGGTGTTATAAAATCATATTATAGAGATAATTCAAGTGAGATGAAAGTAAATAAATGTTCAGTAAATTCTCTAGTTCACAAAAAAGGATGACCGCCTCATGATAGTATTACACAAATGAGAAGGTGGAATCTGAAGGCCTCTAACAAGTCTCTAACACTCTCAAAGCATCCCTATAAAGAATCAGTTCCATGAAGTAGTTCATGAATCATGATATTAGTATGTGTAACAACATTTTATTAAGTTAAAAGATTTGATAACTTAGGAGGATCACATAGAGATAGTGTATACACATTATGATGAAGAGATTAAGGTGCAATAATTATTCCTCAAATAAAGTACATACACTATAGTGTGTCTTTCATGAATTATTTATGGAAAAAGGGTGTGAATGGTATAACAAGTTCCTACATAATTTCATGTTGAGAATAATCATTTCATATTTATGAAGTAGAGGGGCACTACTTTCCCGATGATATAAAAATTTCACAACACTAGTGTTTAAAGGGTCCAATTTTAAGAAGGTCATGTTTACTATTATACTGAGAATGTCCTGATATGTACATTCCTGGTTTTATGAATATTTAAATTTATTCATTAATTGAATATTGGTGAGTGTATTATATGATGGTTAATGATGAATAAAAGAATTGGAATATGAGTTACAAACACTCCTCAGTAAATCTTGTGAGAAAGGATAACAGTTAATCAAAAGATTCTATTGAGTGGACTTGAAGTAGAACAAATCCAAGTGATCACTGCATCATAAGTTAGTTGAAGTTGAAGAACTATTCATAAAACCTATTCATTGAATAACTGGTGGGATGATAGTATAAATAAGGGACGATTTTTAGGAGATAACTCAACTGGTGAGAGTCAGTATAATAAATATTGGTGGGATTCCAGTACAATGTTTCACTTATGAGATGGACCACAGTAATAATTAGTTATCAGGAATTACAAGAGATTTTCTTTCATGAATATCTCAAGATTTTCTGTACTTGTAATTAAATTAATTAGTACTACTAGATATTCTTTGACTCAGGTTATCACAAACACTCCAAAGATGTAGTCACTAATATTAGGGGTGAACCATGTAAAAATCTTGGTGTGATTTTTCAGTGATTTTTTTTCATATGATAAACTTGAGACTCAAATGAATGATGGATGAATATATTTACTGATAAAAGTGGGTTATTTGAAAAGAATAAATTATAAAAAGTATATAAATGATTCACCCCACCCCATATCAGTGATATATCCAATCTTTTACTCTTCACATAGAACTCTTCTATCTCACACCTCCTCCTTTGAGAAAAAAATACATTTCTAGAATAAGGATTTAAATCATTATTTCTTACCCAAAATCTAGTATATATATAACCCCTAATGACTAGATGTTTGTATCTTCAACACAATAAGAATATATTCTTAGTTAAATGATGATACTTAAGGATATAATTGATAGAAGTGCAATGTTTTTCACCTAGATCTTCTTGATATCTTCTTACCACGATCAAAGCATAGACAAAACCAATCCTCAAACAAAAAATGAAATACAAAATAGATCCTATCATAAATTATTTTTAGATATTAACAATTATTTATCTTTACTCATATTTTTGAGGACACATTGTTTTGGTAAATATGTATACCATGTGAAATCAGAACTAGTCCCCTCATGGATTTTCAACACTAAACATCTTTAGTTTCTAGTAAATGTATGTACCTTAACATAGTCTAATAAACATCTTGGATTTATCACTCATAATAATTAACCCTATTATGTAGGATTATTTTTATATAAACTTTATTGAGATTCACTTTCTTAACCTTTCCTTAACCTATTATAAGTGTAGAACACCATTTCTAAATAGAAATATTTCAACAAAATATACATCTATGAAAGCCATTGTAATCCCACTAATCCTCTTATAAATAGAATACTCATATTAAATATTAATGGAACAATATTTATTTATAGATTCATTGGAATTATGATTATAGGACCGAAATTCTATCTTTAATCCATAAATGGATATCTGCAACGTTCATAACTTTTAAGAATTTACTGGTGTCAAATAGACTTTTCGTTGTGAAATATACACATCCTCCTTAAGGTTCCTTTAATAGAAAGTGATTTTGAAAATAATTTCAAAAATATCATAGTCATGGAAATTTATTACGGAATTAATACTTATGATGTATTTATATATATATATTGGAGAAAATGTTTCATCCTTGTTTTCCCCTTGATATTTCCTAAACCCTGTAGCCACTAGCCATGGTTTATAGGTATTTAATATAACATTCATGTCTAGTTCTCAATTTAATACCATCTTAGACCCAAATAATTTACATCAACTAGTAGATATATTAGAACTCGAACATTGGTTTGATACAAGGAATCCTTTTTATAACATATGCTTCATTCCATCATACAACCTATGGGCACTCTACTGCCTCCTTGTAGGAGAGAGGGAAATTATTTTCAACCAATAATGAGTCACCAACATCAGTGACCAGAATATATATATATATATATATATCTCATACCTCTATTTTAATCCTCATTAATACTTGTGTTTTAGAAAAAAAATCCATCCAGGCGACCAATTTTGATGGCCTCTAGGTCATAGGTATCTATTATTTTGAGATTTGTTTATGTATGGGGTTGTTTTAAAGGTTTTGAGGAAGCACATGTTAAAAGAATGTATTTTTTGAGATGAATGGGTAAGAACATAGTTAGAATTCATGTTTAGTGCTAACCACGTGGTAACCATATGGTATGGAACATTGATTCTCTATGTGGATTTTATATGATATAGGTGTAGTTAGTCAATCGTGTGACATTCCAATGAAAGATTTCAGGTGACTTGGCGGTTTTCTAGGGAATCACATGGTTTTAGAGTTGTTTCCCCAGACCATGCAACTCTTCTCTGAGAAATAATATGAACTATTTTTAAAAATATAGAGTTGATTCAGGGTTGGAATATACTTTTTTTAATCAGTCTTACTAACCATGCCACATGATCCAAAACATTAGAAATTTGGAATTAAAAACCTTTTCCTTGGCACTTTATATTCCCAATGTAATGCCCCGACCCTAGAATCCCGGAGCCAGTGCATTATTTTAATACATTGGCATGATTACAAGGAATCAAGTCCTGAAAGACCAATCATGTTACCATTATTGGAAAATAGATTACATAATGAACGTTTCATTAAACATTCACACAAAACAACAAAATCTTTTGATAATTAATTTATTCTTATAGATTAAACCTGTATATATGTCATAATACACTTATTGGAATCCTGGGAAAATAAAACATAATAAAGGGGTGAAATCAGATGCTATGTAAGGGTAAATAATTTAGCAGAATCAATAAACCTTTAAGGTGAGATGTGTCATAAAAACAAAATACTTTTTAAACATAATCTTGAACATAATATGGAAGAAATAAATCTAGTATTACCATATAAACATGCACATGGATATTATACTAGTCAAATAATCACATGTAATAACAAATTTCATACTTAGGGAATGCATAATACCGGACATCATAACCACATAGTCCAAGCCTTGTTCCAAGAATACAAATATCAATTTTTGACAGGGCCTTGTTCCAAGACACTAATTTGTCTCATGAAAACTACTGATGCATCAAGGAGCTATAGCAGGCTCCACCCTACACATACTAAGTCTAATTTATTCCTCAAAAGAAAATGTTGAAAAATAACATATACATTTGTATTAAAAATAACATACGAAATGTCAATATTTAAACCATAAACCATGAATGGTATAAAAATAACACATCCATAGTAAAACATATCATATCACATTCAATACAATATGGATGATTGTATTATAATAAATCAACCTTGATCATGAATAATATCCATTAAATAATGTTGACATAGTTGAAAATGATCAGTAAAACTCTTTGAGAGAAATATACATTTTCAGGAAATATTTTAAAATCCACACAATTTATAAAGGATTTCATTTAAAATATATTTTTAAATCAAAGTGTCTCATACAACATTGAAACTTTTTAAAGTAATTAACATTTTAAAACATTTCTGTCTATATAAATAAATCCTTAAAACCATTTTGAAAAAATAGACATTAATGAGAATGGTTTAGAAGATTAAATATTTAAAACATTCAAAATGATGTTTTAATTAAATAGAACCATAAAAATATTCCATTTAAAAACTCATTTATTAATCATGGACATGGATAATAAAAATTTCATAGATGAAAACTTAAACATATACAATCTCAGATAATAATGAGTTTTAGGAATTAACCCTTACCTAGTACATTCCATTGGTAGAGGGCATGTTTAAAAACTTTTATAATGACTATAGTATGTTAGTATACTATAAAAACCATATTCATATTTATGATATCATAGTTGATTGATTTCTGGCATTATACTACCCATTTATTAATAATTTCTATATTAAATTAACATTTGGGTGATAATCGCTTTTTTATCATACGCATTTTAATTTTTTATTCTTGATCATATAACTCATCTCATGATTTAACTACATCCATAATATAAAACATTATTTAGGTATCATATATATTTATAATATAAATATGTATAATGGGTAGATATATGAAATTGAAAACGCCGTTTATGGAGACAGTAGGCCGTACATATACATAAACCCAATTTCTGTTTTCATATCATTTTGAACGAAAGTAAGTGAATGGGATATATGTAAATAAATAAATATATGTATATATATATTTTAGTAGCATCATTATTTCATATATTACATAGTAATAATATATATTTTTATAATCATCGTTGAATGAAGACCGTGGAGATGAATCTCATCACGTCGTGGAGACGGTAAGCCGTACGTATACACGCGCAATGATATCATTCTATTCAGGGTGAAATAAAATGTAATTAGATGGTTTAATATATATAAAGAGTCATTAACTTTTTATATTTATTATTTAAAAATATTATACTAATTATTATAGCCATCCAAATAATTAAGTGTTGAATAACAAACTACACCACGAATTGGACACAGTAAGCCGTACGGTATCACATATGGTGACTTTGTCATTCATAGAATGGATAAGATAGTGAATATGGTTGTTACATATTTATGATAACATCGAAATATCTAGAAAGTACTGGAGTTATTATTTTAGTATGGAAACAAAAAGGAAGTGGAATTGGATGAAGAAAAGAACATTTAATGAGGTGATGAAATAATTACCTCTTCTTCAGGTTCCTCCTTTTGATTTGAAAAAAATGGTTCCTTAGGTTAGATTTATGATCAAAGTAAGGTATCTTGGTTGAATTGAGGATATCTTAAAGAATATTAGAGCAGGGGTTGGATGAGACAAATGGCTATGGAGGTGCAAAATTAAGAGAAGGGGAAGTACCCTTTTATAAGAGTGGTGAGGGTCAGTATTGGAATGGGTTGAAATATTATTTTATTATAAAATCATTTTCAGTTTCTAATGGCTCCAAATGGATTTATTTCTAGGATAAGGTGGGGTTGGGTATACAATTTCTCATACAATATGTCTTAGATAAGTTCAGGTCACCATATTAACCTTATCTTTTAGATTTATCTCTTCGTTAAATAGTTTATCATTTACCATGTCTCTTTGTATTTTATTATTATATGGTTAATAAACATGCTATAAAATGATTAGAGAACATCAAGTGGTTCTTTAATGACATATCTAACTTTATCTATGACCCTTTTCCTCATATTATATTTTTATGAATATTATAACTTTTTTATAATGTAGTACTTGTTTTAAAAACTCATTTATATCAATTTTGATACTATATAGTATTTGGTTTTTGTAAAAGTCATAACATGTTGATTAAATTGAACGAAATACATTAAATCAACCCTATCATTTTATATTCAATTATAAAACTAGTGTATGGCAGCAAAAGTGTATACTTACATTTATTTTGTTATTTATAATATCATTTTTTAATCTTTCATTAATCAGGTAATTACTGAATCATCATTATGACGTAAATAAATTTAATTGTTTAATGCCTAATAATTATTAATAAAATACTATGATGTATGAAATATTTTTATCTTTCTAATTAATATTTATAGTCTAATTTATCATATGTGTAAGCCTATATTAGAAATGGTCTATTTATTAATCTTTAAATTTAACACTTTTCACTCTTATTTAAATAAAATATAATAAATGTCCTAATCTTACCTAAATGGATAAAAAAGATATTATTTTTTTCTTCAGGTTGCTTTTGGTCGAAATACACTTATCCAATAGAATTAGGACACGTGACGTGGTAATTTTAATATTATGTTTACCTTTAATTACTTTATTTACTTTAAACTATGGTAAATAAATTTCAAACGTTACTATTTACACAAACTTATTTTCATCATATGGAACCAAATTTTACATAATGATGTCAACTACGTCTATTTAGATTTTGAAATTAAATTCATAGAAGTGGTAAAATTAGATTTATGAAAAATTGAAAATGTGCTTAGAAGGTAGGTAAATGTGCCTAGAAGGTGTGTGAAAAGATGTTAAAATTGTTCAATAAAATTTTATATATCTAATCATATTATAAAATGACTCCAATGAAATAAATTTTACTAATATATATATTATTTATCTATGTTATGATAAATTATTAATTAAAAATAATTATTTAAAATAAAAATTCAGTTTTTATGTATTATGCAATATTTGTCACTATTTAAAAAAATTGAACTTTTTTTAAAAAAATACCAAAAATTCACCCTATGTTAGTTGAGATACTCAAAATTAAAAATGATTTCTATTTTATAAAATTAAAAACATAGAAGCTTCATTAATAATTTTAAAATTAATCCCCATTGTCAAAACCAGAAAGCGGATTTTTGAGATGTAAAAACTATCAAAAGATTGATATGTTTTATGACCAATTTAAATGTAAAGTTACTCCGAATGACCAAAATTGGATTAAATGATAAAAATATAATATAGTTTTACTTAAAAACCATTTAAATGTATAATTTTATCAATATAAATTATTTTGATTAAAATATTTGTTTTCAATTTTAATTTATTATTTTTCACTTTTCATCAAAATATAAATGTTATCTGAAATACCCCAAAAAATTTTCCAGACTAAATTTTTAGGTCCCTATTCTAAATAAGATCGTTATTTTGTGAAATTGAATGTATAAAAGTGTCAAATGTTGGATTTAAAAAAGCATGCCCTTTTAAAAAATGGTAAATTTGCATTTTTTTTGAATAACACTTATTTTATCTAAAAAAATAGATGTTTTCTTATATTATGTCTAGAGAAAATTAATATAGATGTTAAAATTATATTGAGTATATAAAATTAAAAATGCAGTTAATTCAATTCATAACTGATTTTTAAACAACTAGTTTGGTAAGTCATCGTGCTCTCGAACATGGTGTTGTGTGTGGCCCAATATATTGAATTACATGAAAGAGATAACATATTATGAAATAATGAGGTGTTACATTATCTCCATTTTCAATAAATTGCATCATCATGATTTAAAATTATTGTTCAAAAATAATAGGTTGAAATAAATACCTTTGTGGAAAACCCACATTTGAAATAGGGTTACTAAAATTGATTCCTAATAAGAGGGAAATGGAAATGAAAAATTCAAAAACAAATTAAGATTTTGAATAAAAGAACACTGCTGGAAATTAGAGACACATAATTGGAGGAAAATTTAAATATTTATAGGGTGTTATTGTGGTCATCTATCACAAACATGTGAAAAATAGATGTAAACTTGTGGGCCTAAAAGCCTTCAATCTATAATGATTTAATGTTTAATCTGTTCAACAAAACAAAAGGTATTAGGATATAAAATTTTTTATACTCTTTTAAGAGGATGGATTAATTTAATATCTAGATAAGAACTCAAGAAACCACACTTGATTTCATTACCTTTCTTAATCATAATATCATCATTTGTTTGTGCATCGATCGAATTTCACTTCATCCCTTATACTAGGAAATTAATGTTCAAAAATAATTTTTTTCCACCTAATGCGCATTTAATAAATCATAAGTTCCACAAGTATTTAATTAATCCTATATATGTTTACTGGAATCGAATGTGTTAGGCCAGAGTATCCAATAAATTATTCTTTTACCTCATACAAAATATCAAGTGCTAAACTTACTCAATTCAAACCTTTAGACTTATCAGAAAATACTTGTGTCCAAACTCACAGTCTAAAAATTTATATGGGAGGTAAACGTAATGAAGATCTATTTTCCATATAATATCATGTGAATACCTTAGTCATGTATTTTATTAAAACATGGTAACACCTTGAATTACCATAAAACCTTATTGAATGCATTCATGCTGCCTTATTCCTTATAAAATACTGGATATACACATTAAATCAAAAAAATGTTTTAAACTCCAACAATGATGGAATAAAAAAAATTAATTAATTATAAGGTTGTCAATAATGTCCAACATACTTTATCCAAATCAATTATATATTATTCAAAAATCATTATCTCAGTTTCAGAAACATATTAACAGTTATATTTCCCAAAACCATATATTTTCCAGAATGAGTAACTTGAAACTGTGTCACTTTACTTTGTACAATAAAATCTCAAATCCTCAATGAAAATGTACTATATTAAAATCCTTATATACTTTATAATTCTAATAAATTGAACTCAAATGGAATAATTCGTTAATAACAACTTAATAAAACTAACCATTCATATTCATCTGCGGTAATATCATAACTTTATTATTATCCAATAGCATCATTTGTGTCATACTATGATTATTGGTACATTAATTATCGTAGTGTCCCAACTCCTTATAGAGGAAGCATTGTACATTTGAAACCTTTTTCTTACCCTTGAAATCATGAACATGGTGTCCTTTTTCGCCACACTTATAACAAACTCCCATTCATTTCAAGCACTTCTTAAGGAGATTCTTTCCACAGTTATCACATATGAGAAAATCATTATTTCCCTTATTCCCTTTATATATATTTATTCCTATGATCCTCTTCTTCTCTAGATTCCATTCAAATCCATATGACTCAGATAATACTTTACTTATCTTATTAACACATTATACTATTTCTTTATATGATGAGAATACGTGGGAGATTATTTCCCTTCTAAATGTTGTGTCTAGACTATGAAAGATATGCTCATTCTAACTCTTTGGATCATGCATATTGCACGAGTCCTCATTCCAACTACTGGGAACCATTTATAAATGACGAAATACACTAGGTTAGATCATAACATAATGTATTATCCAAAAACTATAAAAGTTCTCAACATTAATATAATATTTTTCACACATATAGTCTCATAATAACAAAAACGGTTTCTTTTCCAAAATTTTTACTCATAAATCATTCATAATGGTTTGTAATGAAAATGTGAATCATCCTAAAAATATCTCCCAGAAGATTTGTAACCAAGAGTGCCGAAAGGACCGTTTTCGTGCACCAGTTCCCATTCGAGTCTAGCTCAAAACTGTGTTTTTGGGTTTTACACCTAGATAATTATTTTCTAAAGACACCTCTACAAGCTCGTATACAAATAGAAATGTATTTCTTGGAAAATTCACAAAATCCCTACATTACCAAAATTCTTGGAAGTTCTTATCTTATAATCCTCAATGTTTATCTTAAGGTAATGTTCTCTAATTAGAGTTTATCTAAATCTATTTCCAAGGTTATTGCTAAAATTCATCTGATACCAACTGTAACATTCTAACTGTAGGTTCCGGGTGCAGTGGAAGCATGTTGGTGGGTTAGCCCAACTTGAATTTTACCGTTAAGCAACGTTCAATCAGAGATTTGTCATGATTTAAAACGTAGAATCTTCAGACTAGAATGAAGAATGAAAAAACTGAAGAGGGAATCCCGGAACTACAGAGATAGGATCATCATATGCTGGTTATAATTAATTTAATTAATTCACAAGAATTACCTTGGTTGACTTATTTCATCGTCAATGTCTTCGGTCATGTTCTTGTGATCCGTCGTTGCACCGTAGAATCCAAGTATAGGATTCCTCTAGCGGTGATCCACATGTGCTCCACATATTCCTGGATGTTTCCAAAGGGATCTCCGGGTGCTAGTGCGAAAGAACCTTCCCCTGTGATGTTTGCCTTTGACCTCCATGATTTGGTGGAGGATCTCGCTCTTGTAACTTGTGGGCGTTCTTGGTGGAAAGGGAATTTTCTCTTGGTTTGAGAATATTTCCAAATCTGTTATGCACAAAAAATGGCTCTATAAAGTGTTGGGGTTGTGAGGATATTTATAATCGGGTTTGAGGTTAAATAGAGTTATAATAATAAATGAACGTGTTACGCGTTTTATAAATTGCATTAACTTTTATTTAAAACCCCATGTCGAATTATTAATTCCTTGACATGCACCCAAACTGATTATAATAAATATCACAATAATGATATTATTTCCTCAACATCCTGACTATAAAAACTACACGCCGTGTAATAATTAATACACGATGTGTACTTGTTTATCTATAAAACTACCCGGCGTGTACTTTTAATCTCAAATTTCCATTATTTCTTACACCATATTTATTAGTCCTTGAGTAATGGACATTTATTTCTTAAATAAATGTTACCGCATTACTCGCTAATAAATATATTATTTTGCCCAAAATATACTCTCTCAAATAACTTGTGTCGAAATAAATGCAATCAGGCATCCTTAAATAATTATTAAACCACAGTCGGGAATAATCATTATTTAACTTGTTAAATTAATATTTAACTGAGATACACCGACACACTTTGTGTGTGACCCTCTAGGCCAATTTATCAGGGGGATTGGGGGGAGCCTACCTAAGTTCCAAGGTTAGAATCTAGAAACACGCCAAGGAACCCATAGATAAAGAAGTTAACGGAAAAATGATGTGACACCTCCTACGAATGCTTACAGTGTAATATAATCCCTTTTTCTCGATATCTCTAATCAAGCGGGTTTCATGCTAGTGCCATCAACCCATGTGCTCGATTATTCTTACATTGAATTCTCGTAAATGAACTCACCCATACCTTACCATGGCCATTGATTTATTTAGGCTATATCAATTCCATCAAAGGGCCTGAAATATCTACTTCCATTATGGAAAAGAAGGGAAAAATCCTTTCTCGCATTATCTATTAATGCAGTATTACTCGTGACGCACCCAACGTATCCTACCTCGCTGTGAACATTGTGTCGTCACAGTTTTCATCAATACATTTATGTGCGCGAGTTGTAATACCCATTAATAATAATATTATAGTCTAAGTAATAATACACATGTCCATAGATAAGAACATACAATGACACTATGAAATGGGGATTTCCTACTAGCGGGTCTCGTTCTCATAATATCCTCCTAGATATTACCAAGGGCGCACACCAAGAGAAGGTGCCTCAAAGTTTTATGAGTCCTCACCCCTAATGAACTGTATTATTTGTTTCCCTCAAATAACATTATCCAACCATAGAACATATATTCAAGAACAGTGTTATGGCACTTTTGGGTTCGGATCATAGCAGGGATCTGCTATGACCCTTTAATGCAACAACTATCCTTAGGACATTATCACATGCATTGTCATACAGAAGAACATTCAAGATGTGATAAGGCTTTTATTAATAAATATTGTACAAAGTAGTTGGTTCTAGACCACAAACTCCAACAGAGTCCCACTTGGACAGGATCCAACTGTTAACAACCTTTAACCCGCTAGCTCTCACATGATATTAATGCTTCTACTAAGATAGGCCTGTAGTCATGGGGTCTTCCACTTTCTCTTCCTTGGACACTCTGCTCCCTAAAACATCACCCCTCTGATAGAAATCCCTCAAGAGGTGATACTTTCGAAGTATGTGCTTTGTCCATTGATGTGACCTTGGTTCTTTTGCTGGAGCCACCACTGCAGTATTATCACAATACAATGTAATGGAATCTTTACTACTAGGAACAACATCAAGATCCTGGACAATGTTCCAAATACAGACAACTTCCATGGCTACATCAGAAGCCTCTATATATTTGGACCCCACTATAGAATCGGCGACAACTGGCTACTTTGAACTCTTCCAGCTCACAGCTCCTCCATTGAGACAGAAAAGATATCCAGATTGTGACTTCAGATCATTATGATCTGTCTGAAAACCAGCATTAACATACCCTATGATGACAAGCTCCTCGTCTACTCCATACACCAGGAACATATCCTCAGTTCTTCTCAAATACTTAAGGATAGTCTTAACAGCAGTCTAATGCTATTCTCCTAGATCTTCTTGATATCTTCCTACCAAGATTAGTGCATAGGCAACATCAAGCCGGGTACATAACATGGCATACATGATGGATCCTATATCTGAAGCGTATGGGATCTTACTCATTCTATCTTTATCTTGTTGCGTCTGAGGACACATTTTCTTAGAAAGATGTAGGCCATGTGACACTGGAACCAATCCCCTCTTGGATTGTTCCATACTAAATATCTTTAGTATCTAATCAATGTATGTACACTGACATAGTCCAAGCAGCCTCTTGGATGTATCACGGATGATCTTGATCCCAAGATTGGAGGCTGCTTCACCTAAATCATTCATGGAGAAGCACCTGTTCAACCAGTCCATAACTGACTGTAAGGCTGGTACGTCGTTTCAAATAAGAAATATGTCATCAACATATACTACTAGGAAAATGACCGCATTCCCATTAAAAAACTTATAAACACAAGGCTCATATTCATTCTTAATGAAACCAAATTCCGTTATGGCTTCATCAAATTGAATGTTCCATGACCTGGATTCTTGCTTCAATCCATAAATGATTTTCTGCAACTTTCAATCCTGTTTGGCTTCACCTGGTGTCACAAACCCTTCTAGTTGTGTCATATAGACATCTTCCTAAAGGTTCCCGTTAAGGAATGCTGTTTTGACATCCATTTTCCAAATCTCATAGTCATGGTAAGCTTCTATGGAAAGTATGATTCTTATGGATTTAAACATGAAAACAAGAAAGAAGGTTTCATCATAGTCAATTCCTTGACGCTGTCTAAATCCATTAGCCACTAGCCCTACATTATAGGTGCTAACTTGACCATCCATGTCCAGTTTTCTCTTGAATAACCATTTGCATCCAACATGATTTACATCAACTGGCTCATCGATCAGAACCCAGACATTGTTCTAATACATGCAATCCATATCAAAATTCATAGCTTCTAGCCATCTTGCAGCTTCAGAGCTTTCTACTGCTTCCTTGTAGGAGAGAGGTTCATCATTGTCCAACAATAATGATTCACCATCCTCGGTGACTAGGAAACCAAATCTCTCTAGTTCCCATACCTCTCTTGAGCTCCTACGCAGTACTTGTGTTTCTGGAACCTCTTCCACGGGGACCTGTGGAACTTCCTCCTATACCAACTCCTATGTATCTTGAGCATCAACTTCGTTGAAGTCAATCTTGCTCCCACTATCCTTTTTGAGGATGTGATCCCTCTCAAGAAAGATGTCTTGTCTGCAGACAATCACTTTTTTGTCCTGAGGGTTATATAGGTAATATCCTTTCGTTTCATTAGGATATCCTATATAGACACACTTCGTGCCCCGGGGAGCAAGTTTGTTGCCTGAGAAGGCCTTAACAAATCCATCGCATCCCCAAACACGTGTATACGACAAAATCGGTTTCTTTCCATTCCATAACTCAGAGGGAATTCAATTTTCGTCCTTATTTGGTACTCGGTTTAATATGTATGCTGCAGTTTGTAACACATATCCCCAAAAAGACAATGGAAGATCTGCATGACTCATCATCGACCTCACCATGTCCAACAAGGTGTGGTTCTTCCTTTCACTAACACCATTCCACTGTGGTGTATAAGGAGGAGTGAGATGAGATAGAATCCCAGACTCCCATAGAAGATCAATGAACTCATGGTTCAGATATTCTCCACCTCTATCTGATCGAAGTTTTCTTATCTTCATACCAAGCTGATTCTCTACTTAATTATTGAATTCCATAAATTTATATAAGGCTTCTGACTTATACCTCATTAAGTAGACAAATCCGTATCAACTCAAATCATCAGTAAAAGTAATGAATTAAGAATATCCACCCCTATGTTTTACTGGAAATGTACCACATACATCTGTGGGTACCAATCCTAGAAGCTCTGTGTCCCTTTCACCCTATCCACTGAAAGGTGGCTTGGTCATTTCACCTTATAAACAAGCGTGACATATATCAAGTTGTTTTAGCTCAGTAGAGTCTAAATAGAAATCTTGGCAGAGCTTTTTCAAGCGCTTCTCGTTTACATGACCGAGACAGTGATGCCACAACTGGGAGATGTATGAGTCATGTGAGTTTGTTTCATTATCGATTTCCAACACTTGGTTTTCTTAATTTAATACATACAAACCATTATTTAAATGTCCCATACCATAACATACACTGTTCTTATAAAAGAGACAACCCTTATTTCCAAACTTGAAAACAAATCCATCCATATCCAAACAAGATACATAAATTCTGTTCTTGGTAACACTAGGCACAAAATAAATGTTTTGTAAAACCAAAATCATGCTAGCTGGAAATGTGAGGTGATAATCGCCAATAGAGAACACAGCCAGCCTTGTGCCATTGGCGGCTCTAGGATCCACCTCTCCTTTGGAGATATTTCTAAATCTACTTGGTTCCTACATTTGAATACAGATGTGAGCCCCACAAGCTGTATCTACTACCCAATGTGTATAAATAGAATGATTTCACTTGATAACAAACACACCTCTAACACCCCCACATTTCTGGGTGAAGTTCCTCTTCCAGTGGCCCTGCTTTCCACATGAAAAACACACTGCCTCCCATTCCTTGCCCTGCCTCTGGATCTTCTCCTTCTTAGAGGGACGATGCTCGAGGGGTTCAGACCATTTATTAGTCTTTGTGCCCTTTTCCTTGTCCTTCCATTTCCTGTTCACCATACGGACCGCGGGTTTTTCATGCCACATGTCCTTATCTACCTGGCGAATCAAGGTCAGAAGATCTAATAGACTCTTCTCATTACCACTCATAATATAGTTGACAATAAAGATAGAGAGGGTCTTGGGTAGTGATGATCGGATGAGATCTGTACGCAACTCATCCGAGAATTTAATCCCTAAGATGTCCAGGCATTCAATGTATCCAATAAGATTAACTACATGAGGCCCAGCTGGCATAGACTCTCCATGCTTAGTTTTAATCAATGAATTGGAGATCTCATGCCTCTCTTGTCTCGACTTCTCTTTGTAGATATCCTTATGGTGAGACATCATGCTATACGCATCCATGTTTTCATGTTGCTTCAAGAGATTATTGGACATGGCCGATAGAATGAAACACTGGACACCTGTGGAATCATCCATGTGTTTCATATAGAGAGATAATTCCTCATCCCTGACCTCTTTCCCAGGAACAACTGGAATAGGCTCTTCCAGCACATAAAATTTCTTTTTGTGGTGAAGGATGACGTGTAAATGCCTCTGCCATTCTTGGAAATTGGTGCCGGTGAGAAGTTTTTCCTTCTAAAGTATGGTTCGCAATGATATGTTTGAATTCATTTTCTTGTTTCTACAAATTAAGATGAGCAAAGGTTTAGTAATTTATTATAAATCTGAGACAAATAAATAAATTAATAATTATTAGTCTCCCACAATTTTATCGAAATCCAATAGCCCTCACCATTGATTTCAGAATATTCTGTTGCCTGAATATTCTATTGGCAAGGATCCATATTGCCCTCCGCATTAACCCAAATAGGGTTGGTCAAGCAACATGAAGGATTTTAGGTAGGCATTCCAAATTGCAACTGCATTAACTCACAGCTCTTTGATCCGCTGAGTGGACTCCTCATTCCTGAAATCCTTTTATTTTGGAATTTCTCAACCTTTGCCTCTTGGTCACACCAAGTCCTGCTGTGGCAGTCAACCCTTAATGTGAACCAAGTCAAGTCAACCCAAAACCTTGAATTAGAATATCCCGATAATTGAAAGCACCCCAACTAGGGTTGGTCATGCACTTGGAACTGTGGTTCGATTCTATCCAAGATTATGGAAGGCTATACCGACTTAATAATTCATTTGAGGGATTTTATCCTTATATGTAAATTTCCATTTTATTATATTTAATTACATGCTTGTTAATACTAAGTGGGATATACTTAAGTGATTAACCATGTCTAAGATAATATTTACGTATAAGCTGGTTTTATTTTAGTTCCATCTTGAATGCTCGTTTAATTCATTAATTGTGTGATCATGACAACACACCCACAATAAATAAACCATGAAACTAATAGAAATAAAATAAATGGTATGATCATGAGCTTCTTCTATTGTTTAGTCTATCTAGTGGTTGATAAACTACCCCAAAACCTAGGGGAGAAACACCTTGAACCTTTTGGGTTCATGTTTACAGCTTTCCACCTGTACACCTTTGTATATCCTTGGATTGGTTTCAGCTTGGCTCCTGACTTGAGTCGCCTCCACTAGCATGGGAGCTCTATCCATTACATATGAATTTATCTCACACGTAGGTGAGGGGTAAAAAGTGGTTTTTACATAAAAGAATCCATAGGCGCGCATGCCCTACATATTAATGAGCAGATGGCTCGCAGGCCAACAAATTTAATTTAAATAAATAAATTAAAAGAAAGCATTCAAATACAAAGGTCTCGGTCTAGCTCATGATCATCCATACATGTAACGATATTTATGCATAAATAAAACTATAATTCAATTCATTAATCATTCTTGTTTAAGATAAATCATGCTCGAATCAATTAATTATCTTTAATTAATCATTCCTTTTATCGTAAACCTTTTTCTGAACTTCCTTGAGATTCTCATACATTATAATTTTAATCAAATAAATTCATTTAAAATTATCCTTTTATGTAACTTGTACATTGGAGGCAACTTGGTGAATTTCCGTTAATTACACAGATGTTAAATTAAACATACATATATATATATATATATAAAACACCTATCACGTGTTGTGCCTCAGATTTCTGCCTGAACTATGGTACACGTCTCAAGGGTTTGTATAATATAATAATAAATTTTAATAAATCTGCGTAATTTGGGTGGGTACACGTCGTGTAGATCCGACTACATGGCGTGTACTTTTTAATAAAATATGGAAGATTTTATTATAATAAATCAACCTTTATCCAGAATAATATCGATTAAAGGATTTTTAAATAGTTGAAAATGATCAGTAAAACTCTTTGAGAGAAATATACCTTTTTCAAGAAATCAATTAAAAGTCACAAAATTTTTAAATTAAGTCATTTAAAATTTATTTCTGAATCTAACATTCCTATACAACATTGAATATTTTGATTGGAATTATCATTTTATGACATTCATGTCCACATAAATAAGTCCTTAAAACTATTTTGAAAACGTAGACATTATTGAAAATGGATTAGAAGAATAAATATTTAAGAAAATATAAAATGATGTCTTTGTTAAAGAATTCCTTAAAAATAATCCCTTTGAAAACTATTTTATAAAACATTTACATGGATAATAAATATTTCCATGTAAAAATTTACACATAAACATTCTAGGATAATAATGAGCTTTAGGAATTAACTGTTAACTTGTACATTCCATTGGTAGAGGGTACATTTAACCTATTTTATAATCACCACCATATGTTATAAAGATATAATATAACCATATTAATATATATGATATCATACTAGATTCATTTATGGATTTATACTAACCATTTATAAATAATTTCTATTTTAAAATAACATTTCAGGTGACAATCACTTTCTTTATCATACACGTTTTAACTTTTTATTCATGATCGTATAACTTATATCATGATTTAATTTCCTCCAGAATATAAAAGATTATTTATGATTCATATATATTCATAATATAAATATGTATAATAGGTAGATATGTGAAATGGAAAACATTGTTTATGAAGACGGTAGGTCGTAGGTACGCATAAACACCATTTTCGTTTTCATATGTTATTGAATGGAACTAATTGAATGAGATATATGTATATATATATATATATATTACAATAGAATTATTATTTCAGATATTAAAAACTTATTAATAATATATATTTTTGTAATCATCATTCAATGGTGAACGTGGAAATGAATCTCATCGTGTCGTGGAGCCGGTAAGCCATACGTACGCACGAGCGATGATATCATTCTATTAATTGTGAAATAGTATGTAATTGGATGGTATATTATATACAAATAATCATTAACATGATATATTTGTTATTTAAATTAATTATACTAATTATTATACCCATCCAAATAATGAAGTGTTGAATAACAAACTACACAACGACGTGGAGATGGTAAGCCGTACGTACACACTTATGTTGACCTTTTAATTTATAGGATGGATAAGATAATGAATACTATTGTTCCATATTTATAATAACATTAATATATATAGAAGGTACTATATTTATTATTTTGGTATGGATACTTCAAAGGAAGTGGAAGATAAAGTAGAAAAGAACTTTGAAAGAGGTGATGAAATAATTACCTCTTCTTCGGGTTCTTCCTTTTGATTTAAACAAAAGGGCTCCTTATGTTGGATTTATGATCAAAGTAAGGCCTGTAGGTGGAAGTGAGGATACTTGGGAGAACATTTGATCTGTGGTTGGCCGGGCTAATTGGATTTGGTGGTGTAAAATTAAGAAAAGGGGAAGTACCCTTTTATAAGATAAGTGAGGGTCACTTTTGGAATTGCATGAAAAATTATTTTATTATGTACACATTTTCAGTTTTTAACGGCTCCAAATATATTTATTTCTAGGATAAATAGGTGATGGGAAGATATTTTGTCAACTAATTGGTTCTTGAAATGTTTAGTTCACTATATTAAACTTATCTGTTATATTTAACACTTGGATAAATAGATTAACATTTACCATGTCTCCTTGTATTTTTATATTATATGGTTAATAAATAAACTATAACATTCCAAGAGAATATAAAGTAGTTAATTAATGAAATTTATAATCCTATCTAAGTCCCTTTTACAAATTATATATTTTTAGAAATATTATAACATTTAATAATATAGTATTTGTTTTAAAAACTCAATTATGTGAATTTAGACACTATTTAGTATTTGGTTTTTGTGAAATTTATAAAAAGTTTATTACTTTGAAAAACATACATTAAATCAAACCTAAAAAGTCATATTCACCTATAAAATTCGTGTATGGCCTTAAAATTCTAATGCTACATTTATTTTGATATTTATAATATCAAATGTTTTAATCTTCCATTAATGAGGTAATTAATGCATCATCATTATGTCATAAATAAATTTAATTATTTATTGTCTAAAAATTATAAATAAAATACCATGACGTAGGAAATAATTTTAAATTTCTATTAAATATTTATATCTATATTTATATTATGTGTAACCCTATATTTAAAATGGTTTAGTTATTAAACATTGAATTTAACACTTTTACCTTTTATTTAAATAAAATATAATAAATGTCATAATCATACCCAAATGGATCAAAATGATCTTATTTTTGTAATAAGGTGAATTTTGGTCAAACAAATATTATCCAATAAAATTCGGACATGTGTTGTTGTAATATTAAATTTTTTACCTTCAATTACCTTATTTACTTTTAACCATGGTAAATAAAAATCAGAAGTTACTATTCAAAAAAAATAGTTTCATCTTTTTGAACAAAATTTTATTTACTGATTTCAACCATGTATCATTAACTTTTGAAATTCTAATCACAGAAGTGGTATAATTATGTTTAATGAAAAATTGAAAATTTTCCTAGAAGGTGGGTAAATGTGCCTAAAAGGTGGGTAAAAAGATGTTAAAACAAATCAATAAAATTTTATATAACAAATTTTATTATAAAATGAATCCTATTAATTAAATTGTACAAATATATGTATTATGTATCTATTGAAAGATAAATTCTTAATTAAAAGTAATTATTTAAAAGAAAAAGTATGTTTTTCTATATTATGCAGTATTTTTCACTATTCATAAAATATTGAATGTTTTCAGAAAGATACCAAAAAATCTCCAAAAGCTAACTTGGATATTCTGAATTAATTTTTTTTCTATTTTAAAAAATTCAAATCATATCATTTTCATTAATTAATTTAAAATTAATTCCCGTGGTCAAAACGAGAAAGCAGTTTTTTGAGAAGTAAAAACTATCAAAAGATTGATATGTGTTTTTGTCCAATTTAAATATAAAATTACTCCCAATGACCAAAATTGGATTAAATTATAAAAATATAATATAATTAGTCTTCAATAGTATTCAAATGTAAAATTTGACAAAATAAATTATTTTGATTAAAAAGTTTTTTTCAATTAAAATTTAGTATTTTTTACTTTTCATCAAAATATGAACGTTATCATAAAAAAATCCAAATTTTATCCAAATTTTTTTATATGTCCCACTTTTAAAGAAGAAGTTTATTTTGTCAATTTGAATATATAAAAGTGTCATATACTGGATTTAAAAATGTTTTCCCAGTAAAATGGAGTAAAATATCATTTTGTTTCAAACCTTTCATTTATCTAAAAAATTTGATTTATTCTTGTATTATGTCTGAAAACATATAATATGGATGTTATAATTATATAGAGTGTATAAAATTCAAAATGCAGTTAATACTATTCATAAATTCTTTTTAAATGGATAGTTTGGTAAGTCATCGTGCACTCGAACTCAATGTTGCAAGTGGTGAAATCAATTGAATTATTGAAAAGAGATAATGTATTATGGAATCCTGGGGTGTTACATTCTCCCTTCCTTCAATAAATTTCATTCTCACAATTTCAAATTGTTCACCAAAAACAAAATGTTTAAAATAGAAAATACCTTTGTGGAAAATGCACACCAGAAATAGGATTACTAAAATTTAGTCTTAATAAGAGGGAAAAGGAAATGAAAAAGTTACCACCACATCAGGATTTTGAAAAGGATAACATTGGTGGTTATTATAGACACATAATTGGAGGAAAAATTAAATATTTATAGGGAGTGATTGAGGTCATTAATCACAAACAAGTGGATAATAGATTTAAAATTCAGGGCTTCAAAGCCATCATTCTATGATGATTTAAAGTATCATTAGTTTAACAAAACATAAGGTATTCGGATGACACATTTTTTGATACTCTTTATTTCTTGAATAGGATGGATTAATTTACTAAATAGATAAGAACTAAAGAAAACATATATGATTTTATTACCTGTATTAATAAAAATCTCATTATTTGGTTGTTATTTAATCTATTTTAACATTATCCCTTACAATTAGAAATTAATGTTCAAAAATAATTTTTTCACGCCTAATGTGCATTTGATAGATCATAAGGTCCAAACGTATTTCCTTCATCCTCTATATTTTTACTGAAATGCAAAAGGTTAGGATATATTATCCAATAAATTATTCTTTAACCTCATATAAAATATCATCTTCTCAACTTACTCCATTCCGCCCTTTAGACTTATCCGAATATACTTGTGTCCAAACTCACAGTCTAAAAATATATATGGGAGGTAAAAATAATGGAGATATATTTTTCTATATAATATCATGTGAATACCTTCATCATATTTTTTCTTAAATCATGGTAACACTCTGAATTACCATAAAACCATATTGAATTCATTCATTCTCCCTTATTCTTTATAGAATACTGAATATACTCCTTAAATACAAAAATGTTTTAAACTCCAACAATGATATAATAAAAAAACAATTATTTAGTTACAAGGTAGACATTAATATCAAATATACTTTATCCGACTCACTTATATCTTATTCTGAAATCATTATCTCAGTTTCAGAAACATATTAAGGGTTATGTTTCCCCTAACCATATATTTTCCAAAATGATTATCTGGAAACTATATCACTTTACTTGGTTCCATAAAATCTCAAATCCTTAATGAAAATGTACTACAGTACAATCCGTATATACTTTTCAATTCTTATAACTTGTACTCAAATGACACTGTTCATTAATAAAAACATATGAACACTCATCATTCCTATTCATCTATGGTAGTTTCATAACACTATTATTATCTAATATCCTCATTTGGGGAAAACTCTAATGATTGGAACATTGATTCATATAGTTTACCAAATCCTTGTAAATGAAGCATTGTACATTTGAAAGATTTTCTTACCCTTGGAATCATGATCTTGGTGTGCTATTTCTCCACACTTATAATAATCTCCCATTCCATTCAAGCACATCCAATGGTGATTCTTTCCACAGTTATCACATATGGGAAAATCCTTCTTTCCCTTCTTCCATTTATCCATCCTTTTCTCTACCATCTACTTTTTCTCTAGATTCCCTTCAAATCCATATGACTTAGAAAATTATTTACTTATCTTATTAGCACATGATAATATTTCTTCATATGCTGAGAATACATCGGAGATTATTTCCCTTATGAATGTTGTCTTAGGACCATGAAATATATAATCTTTCTTACACTTTGGACCACGCGTATTGCTAGAGTTTTCATTCCATCTAATGAACGCCATTTCTAAATGATGAAATACACTAGGTTAGATCACATCATAATGTATAATCCAAAAACTAGAAAAATTATGCACACAAATTGAACACTTTCACACATCTAGTCTCATAATCATATAAATGGTTTCTTTTCTGACATGTTTACTCATAAATCCTTCATTATGGTTTGTAAAGAAAATATGAATTATCCTAAGAATATCCCTAGATAGTTTCATAACCAAGAGTGAAGAAAGTACCATTATCATGCACCAGTTCCAATTTGAGTCTACCTCAAAGCAGCGTTTTCAGGTTTTACCCCTTGATACATCTATCTAGAGACACCTCTACCTGATCAAATGTAGAGAGAGATATATTACTTAGAAAATTCACAAAATCTTCACAATAACAAAATTATAGGAAGTTCTTATATACTAATCCTTAATGATTATCCTAGGGTAATGATCTCTAATCAGAGTTTATCTAAATCCATTTCCATGGTTATTGCTAAAATTCCTCTAATACCAACTATAATTCCCTGACCCCAGAAGCCCATGTCCAATGAATTATTTTAAAACATTGGCATGATTACAAGTAATCATGTCCTGAAGGACTGATTAGTTTAGAAGTCTTGAAAAATAGATTACATACATGAATGTTACATTACACATTCCCACAAAAAAAAATACATTGATAATTCGATTATTCTTATAGATTAAACCTATATATATATTATAATGCACTTCAAGCCATCATGGGAAAATAAAACATAATTAATGGGTGAGATCAGACGTTCAGTAAGGGTATATAATTTAGCAAAAGCTATAAAATTTTAAGTGAATATGTGTAATAAAAAAATCTTTTTTAATCATAATGTTCAAAGTAATATGGAAAAAATAAATCTAACATTACCATAAAAAATTCACATAGATATTCCTCTAGTCGAATAATCACATGTAGTAACTAATTTCATAATGGGGGAATGCATAATGCGGGACATCATAACCACATATTCAAGGCCTCATGCCCAAACTAAATTTTTTTTTGTCAAGGTCATGTACCAAGACACGAATTTGTCTGAGGATACATAACGATTCATCAAGAAGCTATATCGGGATCCACCCATCACTTAATACATCCAATTCATTTCTGATATAAAAATGTTGAAAGATAACATAAACATTCATATTAAAACTAGCATACTAAATGTCAATAAATTAACCATATACCATGAATAGTATAATAATATCACATCCCCAATAAAACATTTCATAAAAAATTCAATGCAATATGGAAGATTGTATTATAATAAATCAACCTTGATCAATAATAATATATATTAATGAATGTTTAAATAGTTGAAAATGATCAGTAAAACTCTTTGAGAGAAATTTCCTTTTTTGATGAAATAATTTAAAAGTCATGAAATTTATAAAGGATTTCATTTAAAAGATATTTTTTATTTAAAGTGTCCCATATCACTTTGACACTTTTGAAAGGAATTAACGTTTTAAAACATTCATGTCCCAATAAATAAATCTTTAAAACCATTTCAAAAACATGGATATTAATGAGAAAGGTTTAGAAGAATAAATATCTAAAAACATTTAAAATAATGTTTTAGTTAAAGGGTACCTTAAAAAGAATCATATTTAAAACTCTTTTATGGAACATTTACATGGATAATAAATACTTCCCAGTGAAAAACTTACACAAAAATAATCTCTGATAATAATGAGATTGAGGAATTATACCTTACCTTGTACATTCCTTTTGTAGAGGGTACATTTAACCTCCTGTATAATGACCATAGTATGTTATTAAATTATAACAGAACCATATTCATATTTATGATATCATACATGATTCATTTATGGCTTTATACTACCCATTTATTAATAATTTATATGTTAAAATAACATTTCAGGTGATAATTGCTTTTATTATTATACACATTTTAACCTTTTATTCTTGATAATATAACTTATATCAATATTTAATTTATTCTAGAATATAAAAGTATTTTTATGTATCATATATATTCAGAATATAAATATGTATAATAGGTAGTTATATTAAATGGAAAAGACCATTTATGGAGATGGTTGGCCGTATGTATGCATAAATGGAGTTTCTTTTTTCATATCATATTGAACGGAAGTAAGTGAATGAGATATATGTATATATATATTATAGTATCATTATTTTGATATATATTGTATACTTATTAATAATATATATTTTTATAATCATTGTTGAATAATGAACGTTGAAATGAATCACATCATGTTGTGGAGACAGTAAGTCGAACATACTCTTAAGCGACGATGTCATTATATTGATGGTGAAATTGTATGTAATTGGATGGTATATTATATATATAGAATAATTAAAATTTTATATTTATTAGTTACATCAATTATACCCATTATTATACCGATCCAAATAATGAAGTGTCGAATAACAAACTACACCACGATGTGGAGACGATATGTCCTACGCACACAAGTATGGTGACATTGTCATTAATAGGATGGATAAGATAATGAATATGGTTGTTACATATTTATAATAAAATCATTGTATGTATAAGGTATTGGAGTTATTACTTTAGTATAGAAACAAGAAAGGAAGAGGAATAGGATGATGAAAAGAACATTGAAATTGGTGATGATATAATTACATCTTTTTTAGGTTCTTACTTTTGATTTGAACAAAAGGGATACATAGGTCAATTTTTTTTATCATTGTAAGGTCTATAGGTTGAGTCTAGAATAGTTGGGAGAATATTTGAGCAGTTTTTGGCCGAGCCAAATTGTTTTGGATGTGTAAAATTATGAGAAGGGGAAGTACAGTTTTATAAAAGAGGTGAGGGTCACATTAAGAAAAGAAACAAATATTATTTTATTATAAAATCATTTTTTTCTAAAGGATCCAAATAGATTTACTTCTAGGATAAGTTGGGGCTGGGTAGAAATATTCTCAACCAGTAGGTTTTAGACATGCTTAGGTCACCATATTATCCTTATCTTTTAGATTTAAATCTTGGTTAAATTGTTTAACATTTACCATGTCTTCTTGTATTTATATATTATATGGTTAATAAACTTACTATAAAATTCAAATAAAATCAAAAGAGGTTCATTAATTATGTATATAACCTTATCTTAGTCACTAGTTTGAATATTATATTTTTAGTAATATTATAACATTTAATAATATAGTATTTTTTTAAAAACTCATATATGTCAATTGTGACACTATTTAGTATTTTGTTTTTGTGAAAGTCACAAAAAGTTGATTACTTAAAATAAAAAACATTAAATAAATTCTAACATTTAATATACATCTATAAAAAAATTTATTGCATAAAAAGTCTCGATTTAGATTTATTTTGTTTTCTATAATATCAATTTTTTTAAACTTTCATTAATGAGGTAATTACTGCCTCATCATTGTGTCATCAATAAATTTTATTATTTAATATCTAGAAATTATAATTAAAATATGATGATGTAAGAAATATTTTTATAATTATAATTATTATTTATTGACGAATTTATCTTATGTGTAACCCTATATTAAAAATTGTTTAGTTATTAAATTTTGAATTTAACACACTTTTAACTCTTATTTAAATAAAATATAATAAATGTCCAATTCTAACCCAAATCGATCAAAAAAATCTTAGTTTTTTACTAAGGTTGTTTTTGGTGGAAATAAACTTATTAAATAGAATTAATACATGTGTTGTGGAAATTTTAATATTATTTTTACCTTTAATTACATTATTTACCTTTAACCATGGAAAATAAAATTCAAAAGCTACTATTCACTTAAAAATATTTTCATCCAATTGAACCACATATTAATTACTAATTTCAAATGTGTCTCTTATATTTTTAAAATTCAATTATTATAAGTGGTAAAATTATGATTTATGAAAAATTACCAATATGCCTAGAAAGTGGGTAAATGGGCTAGAAGGTGGGTAAAAAGGCATTAAAATGGTTCAATAAAATTATATATATATATATATAATATTTTTATAAAATGACTACAATGACTAAAAATTTACTAATATATGTATTATAAATCTATTTTAAGATAAATTTTTAATTAAAAATAATTATTTAAATGAAAAATTCTGTTTTTATGTACAATGTAGTATTTTTCACTATTCATCAAAAATGGAATTTTTTCAGAACAATACAAAATATTAACCCTATGATAATTATGATATTAAAAATTAAAAAATTATATCTATATTAGAAAATTATATACATAGAATATTGATTAATTAATTTAAAATTAATTCCCGTGGTCAAAATCAGAAAGTGGGTTTCTGAGAAGTAAAAACTATCAAAAGACTGATATCTGTTTACATACAATTTAAATGTTAAATTACTCCCAATGACCAAAAATGTATTAAATTATAAAAATATAATCCAATTAGACTGCAAAAATATTCAAATGTATAATTTAACAATTTTTTTTTTGATTTTTTTTCAATTCTAATTTAGTATTTTTCACTTTTCATCAATATATGAAATTTATCAGAAAAATACCAAAAAATTATCCAAACTAAATTTATATGTCCCGTTTCTAAAGAAGAATATATATTTTTCAAATTGAATATATAAAAGTGTAAAATATTGTATTTAATAAAGGGTTCTCCATTAAAAGGTTGTAAAATTTCATTTTTTGAAAAACACTTCTTTTATATAAAAAATTGGATTTTTTATATATTATGTCTAAAATCACATAATATGGATGTTAAAATTATATGGAGTATATAACATTCAAAATAAAGATAATTCTATTCATAACCGCTTTTTAAACAGCTAGTTTGGTATGTCATCGTGCGCTCGAACTCGGTGTTGTGTGTTGCGCATGCTATTGAATTACTTTAAGGAGATAACGTTTCATGAAATCATGGTATGTCACACCCAATCACCTAATAATATCCATTATGTTAGAACTAATCTTCTACTAGTGTTCTAGAGTCTTCTCTCCATGGTTTCTTGGGGGTTCCATTCACTCTCAATGGATATATTCAAAGTATGTCTAGCTTTTGATTAAGTACTCTATCAAATTCATAGAACATATATTGTTCTCTTAACCCCTTGTATAATAAAAACTTGTTAGGGATGTGGTTATGAGATCTAATGGATTTTTAAACGTACTGATGTTGTTTCTTATGGATATATTGTCACGAGGATCTAATCAACTCTGTTAGAATATCCATTCTTGAAGATGACTGGGTTTCCTTCATTTTAAGGTAGGTTTCCCTATAAAATGGTTCTAATTGATTAATTACATGATTTCTTTGTGAAATATATTTTGTTTGTTTTATTAAAATGGTGTATTTGATATCAAGCTTCATTTTCTTCATTAAATAATTTTTTTTAATTGGGGGTTTATTTAGAACAATATATTTACACACTATGTGTTTGATGAAATTCCATAATGATGATTTTGATTCTAAAATGGGTTTTTCAGTATGAAAGTGGAAATTATTTACTATGATTTTTTTTAAATTAATAGCATAATTTTGAAATGATTATTTGAAATCATAGCACATTGTCAACCTTGGGTGCATTAGGAAATTGACAATCCAGTTTAACTGGTGTTATACCACTATAGATTTGATATTTATTGAATGTGGAAATACTCCATATATGTTAGGTTTATATCATGTATATCTTAGTTCTTTGTGTACCTTTTTTGTTTTCGAGTATGTATTCCCACAAGCTATATTACTCTTTTTTATATATTCTTTCATTTATATATGATGGTATATTTCATGTTCGGTAACACAATTTTTTTATCCTATGGGGTATAGATTGTACATTGTTTTCTATAATTTAATGATTTATACCATGTAATTATCACATACCTTGTTTTTATAAATATGATAGGCTTTTATGAAAACTAAATATATATTTACACTTTCTGTTTTCAATCATATTTATAAAATTCTTTTAAAAAATTATAGTGATAATGTTTTCATGGTATTAGACTTTATATTGATTCTTTGGGGAAACCTTTCTGGGAATTGTTCTCACACCCTATTTTTTTCCTTTGGGTGTTCATTGATATGGTTTTGTAGGACATAGGTAAAGGTAAATGGATTCATGTAGTTAACTTGTTCATCTTGGAATCCACACCATTTTTAACTATACTTTTTGGTTGTGATAGATGGTCACATATAGATTAATATTTATTTAACGTTCCTGTTTATCCTTATTTGTAATTGATGTTGTATGTGTCATTATTTTGTTCTCTTATTCCAATTTTTACTTTTCTTTGTTATACACGATACTTGGGATGTTTTCTTATACTTTAACTTTTTGTGGGCCTACTCTGGTGATGTGTTTGGTTTACCTAAGCTGGTTTGTTATAAAATTTTATTAAAGGTATTATTCATGAACTGTTTTGAAACTTCTTGGGTTTGGTTTAGAGTATTTGATAGAAAACAATTTTGGTTGTTTTGATTTTGTGTAGTAAGTGTAAGAGGGTTCATATCCAATATAATTCTTTTTCTGAATGTGAGCTACCATAGGTGGTCAGAGATTTTTCCAATATTAAGACATAATTTTTTATGTTATTTTAATAAAGTAGATTTGTGTTTTATTTAATCAAACCTATCCCTTAATATTTTGTCTTCATTTCATGGAATCCATAATTCTTTAATTTTTTATCATATAAAGGCATTGATTTGGATTCATAATTTTTTTCAATGATAATGAAATTTCTCCTAAAGTGATTTTTGATTTCCTTTGTGGTTGTTAGGAAATGCCTCATAGAGGGGCCCTTCTGAATCTGAGTGAGGAAGCTAAGAGAAAAGTTGTATAGGATAATCCTCCCATATACCCTTCCTTGGTTGAAGCTGTAATCTACTATTTGTAGACTGTAGATCAAGTGGTTGTGGGAAACTAGGGATAAGCTATGGAACACGGTTCATAATTTAATGAGATGATTCCACCTATAATCCATGGTGAAAATGACCCATGGAATCCAAAGAGTGGCTTGAGTTTAATAAAGGTAACTTCCATTTCTTGAAAACATTTGATGACTCTAAGGTTGTTCAATATACATATATTCTTAAATGATCTAGTAGGAAATGTTGGTACTTTATCATGTAATATAATATATAATTTGACCTTATCTATACATTGTTCAAGAATATATTTAATTAGAAATTCTATCTGGAGACATTGTGTCTGGTGAAGGCCTAAGAACAGACAACCTTAGTGAAAGGGGAGTGTTTGGTTTTGGTGTATTCCACCTATTTTTTCCAATTTAGTGAACATAGAAACCTATATTTTTACAAATAATTACCTTAAAGACCAAATGGTTGAGATGGGTCTAAGGGTTGGTAGTCAGGCAATGATAATTCTCTTTTTTCCTTCTGGACATTATGGAGTAAGTAAATAAATCACATACAGAAGAGGCATACATATTTGGTAGTCCAAGATGATGTGTACTTTCAGTTGTTTTAGTTTTTTATCACAATTTTATCTTCGATCTAGAAAAGGAAACACAAAAATACGCTCCTTCCTTTAGTTCCAATTTTAAGGTATTCTTCATGATAACAATACGATGGGATCTACCAGTGGTGATTGCATGGTAATAACAAACCAAATTGTATATTATGACATTTTACATTTCATCATTATGGAAAATATCATTATCTCAAACATTTTGTTGGATGTATGTCCCAAAATAAGTAAGGCTGGATCCACTCCCACATATGGTTTGTAGGTTTTTTGTGATATCTCCATGGTTGGTGGGTCTTATAATCACGAAAAGGGGATGATCACGTACCTATGAATTATCAGGGAGGAGATGAGTCTGGATGTCTTTATGCAGTGGAGTATGTACAAAACTAATATAGGGTAAATATTAATATTACACAAGGTTCAATGTCTATTTTATCCTCTATGGTAATAAGTTTATTTTATATAGTCGATTATCATTATTCTATACCATCAATGTTTTTTACACATTGGGATTGTGTTTGTACCTTATGTTATTAATGATGGATATTTATACATATTTGAAAATGATATCTAAGGAAGGTTTCAAATATCCCGAATGTCGGGTGTTGATAGAAGACCATGAAGTGGTGTGGTCCTTCATAATTCTCATCCTTGATATCATTGACCATATAATTTTAATGTATTAGATGATTAGTGTTAAGGACCAAATAAAATGTAATTTTTTTCAAGATTAGTTTCTATATTTTTATAGAGTTTATCATGTATTTTATGGAGAATGGTATTTTAGATCTTGGAGATTTGGGTCTATTGCTCTTTATGTTGGAGTGAATTCATTCTAGTTATTAGAGATAACCCTTCATGTCATTGACTATCATGTGAGTTATCCTCTTCTCCCAATGGTGAGTGTATATCACAATGTTATTCCAAATTAGTTTTCTTTTTTACCACCATATAGAGAGGTCAATATTAACATTTACCTACTCATATGATGAAAATTTTATTTGAAAAGTTATTTCATTAACCTTTATAGTTGAAGGATATAATATTTCGGCTATAAAATATTAAATCCATGGGATTTATTCATCCTAGAATGTCAACTTGGAATTCAACCATCCTCCTTTCTAAGTAGCTAGAAGTACACCTAGGACTTTGAATTGATAATTTAAAGCTCAATCAGGTGAGTATTAAGATGAACCATACCTAACCAAAAATTTTTAATAATCTTGATCAACTCAGAGGATCTTATTGGATTTCAAAGATTATCCTCAGGTTGGGGTATAACTAATTAAAAGTTTGAGATGATGATATATATAAGAAATTTTTTATGAGCTAGTATGGTAATTTTGAGTCTCTTTTTATGCCATTAGATCTCACTAAATCAACTTTGGTATTTATGGAATTAATGAAAAAATATATTTCGTCAGTCTTGGACTCATTCACCATCAAGTTGATGTATGATATTTTCTTATCCTCCAACTCATATGAGGAACATGTGGTTCATTCAGATGTCATACATTGAGGATTGAAATAACATCTATTATATTTTATTATTTCTTAGTGTTAATTTTGGATGTATGAAGAGAAGTTTTTGGGGAATTTTATATTTTAGAGGGGAATCATAGCTATTCCTAGAATGATTCAGGAAGTGATGTCTTAGGAGAAATCCATAAATGTGTTTTAGATTTAGATATTAATGGTATTGGATGGTCACTACATGAATTATGTTCAGTACATCTCAAATCATGTATCTCCAATGAAATCATTAATTCAAAATGGTGTTAAGTTCAAATAGAATTAAAATGTTAGTAATCTTTTTATGAACTAATAAGATATTGAATTTAGCATTGGTTTTAATTATTCAATAATTTATTTCAGGTTATGATGTTTCAAGTGATGTTTCTAGTACTGTATTTGGGTGTGTCTTTGTACTGGGGAAGGAAAATGTGGTATACAGATCTCACCAACTACACCCTAATGAGAAAAACTACCCTACCCACAATCTTGGCTTGGTAGTAGTTATGAAGTAACTCAAAATATTTGCACCATTATCTATTTAGGGGATGGTTTATAGTATACCCTGATGAAGTATATTTTTACAAAGAATGAAATGATCTTGTTAAATATATAATGGGTTTAGTATATTAAGATTTTTTATTTTTATATATATTATAATCCTGGAAAAGGGAATATGGTTGCCAATGTTTTGGGAAGGAAAATTCCAACTAAATCAATGAAAGAATCTATAGTGGAGTTTTCTCTGATGAGTTTTTCCACTAAGATGTTCTTGGGAGTAGATCGTGGTGGTTTCCAGGTTTTATAAGCTTCTATTATGGATTAATCATTATATAATGATCATATTTATCCGGATAAGGTGTTAGAAATTTATTTTTGGTACTTCATAAAAATCTTAAATAGTTGGGAATCCTTACATGACTAGTCTCGATGTTCCATTGGATCATTGTGTTTCCAAGGTAGGTCAGTGGTTCCTATATATATGAGGTTGGAATTATTAGAAAATATAAAATATTATTCATTTATAAACCTTGGGAATACCAAGATAGATCATGATCTATGATGTTGGTATTGGTGGGTGAGAATGAGGATGGTGGTTGTAGGCTTCATCCCACAGTGCCAACATGTCAAAGAATTAAGGTAAAGCACCAAAGACCTTGTTGGTCTTTTATCCTATTCCCATTAATACATTGAAGGTGGATGATTCTACTATGAAAATAGTTGTTTCTTTAACATGTACCTCATTTGAAAGGGCATAATTTGGGAGATCTTTTTTTGAACTAATAATTGAAGGCATTCCATATTATCATAGAGATGACTATGGTTGAATTATTTAAGGAAATTTAAATTCTTGAGGTTATAATGCTTCAAGGAGTTCCCTATATAATAGAATTAGATAGGAACAATTGGTTTACATATGGGTTTTGGAATGTTTTTTTTCTGTTTATGAGTTCCCATTTGAAATTAGAAATGATATATAACTTTAAAATGTATGGGTACAAAGAGAAATTTATCATTATCATTGAGGATGTGTTGCAAGGTTTTTTTTATTTTAGAGGTTTTTCAAAATGAAACTACCTTTTCCTATGTTTTACTATGAAAATAGTTTTCATGAATCAATCATGATAAAACCCATAGAGGCATTTTATGGGTTGCTTTGAAGATCTCCCTTGTATAGGGACGAGTTTGGAGTGAAATACATGGTTAGACCAAGCATTGTTCTGCAGAGGAATGAAATATTTTAGTTGATGATGAATATAGTTTTCACTCTACAGAGTCGATTAAAATCAAAAGTTTACTATCATATCCATATACTAGATTTATTTTCTTAGTGATAAGTTATTTCTTAGAGTTTCACCTTACATGGGAAACCATCAGTTGGGTATGAAGGGTTAGTTTTCAAAAAGGATGTTTGGCCCATTGAAATCAATGAAAAATTATAAAGTTTGTTTATAGGTTAGTCATTCAATATTTTTTGACATCAAATCATGATGTTTTTGTTGTTATCTATGTTTTCAATTATCAACCAGACTATTAACTCGTGATTGTATGAGAAGATGTTGTTCATGAGACCAACACCACTATAGTTCAGAACCCAATTTAGATAATGGATCACCAAGAAAAGGTACTATAGATTTTGTAAATTCCTGATGTCTATGTATTGTGGAAGTGTGTATGGAATCACCATGAGATGTGGGAGTGGGAACCATTGATTATGTAAAAGTGACCTTCTATTTTTTTTAGTAGATGATATTTTTCACTTTTTGGTTCAAAAATACTTCACTGTGTGAATAATTATGAAACCCACTAAGCCAAATGTATACATTAGGTTGAGATTGGTCTATGTTTGAGGTCATTATAGAGGTTTCTAGTATGTGTGGGTTGGGACATTGGATTTTTTGGGGAATACATGTCATGTGCACGGTTAGGGGACATGACTAGTACAAATGATGGGGTATGGAACTATGAGTCTCCATAGGTGTTTTCCACAGTTTGAGTATGGTTAGTTAAACTATTCGACTTGTGTTCCTGTAGTGATTCACAATTCATTTCTACCATTATACCACTATGTTAAATTGATTTTGTATCATAAATTACAAATATTGTAACAAAATTTAACTTAATATTTGATTCAATTACTTTGTTTTAATAAATTTTAAATAGGGTAATCGCATTATTTGGATTATTTCATTTTAGGGGGAGGTGATTTGAAGGCTCATGATGAAGTTAGAGAAAAATGGGCCCAACTGTGAAGGATTCCAAAAAAACTACTAGAATTAAATGGATATTAAAACTGATCCATGAATCTAATTGGGATGATATTTAGTGATATGATACAAAAATAATTGTTCTAAATTTTTTATAAAGAAACCCAATCCAAATTCTTCCATTATGTGGCCCAACCAAACTGATATGGTTAAGGAACATAATCTGATCGATGTCAAAATATATTTCTATTTGTCATCCATATATTTGGATTCAATTTTCCAAATAGATCAAAAGATTAAATGGATATATTCAATAAGGTGGGGATCAAATTTTTAGTTATATTTAAGGCAAGTCAAGGACTTTTTTCCACTCAAATCCATGAGCGATGTGGTTTCCCAAAATATGGGTGCTCAAAACCACATTTGACATTGCCTATAAAATGACACCTTGGGAACCCCTTTTATAAATTAAAATGAGGAGAAAATATATTAAATTTTCATGTCCCAAAAGATTAATATCCTCATCTAAGAAGTTTTTGTTTCCCCTATTCTCATATGGGTATCATGTATGTAGGTGATGATCTACCTGAGCCTCGTCATCCTCTAGATGGTGGGATAAATGGTGGATGATCACTTTAAGGGAGCTACACATACTTGGGAGGGTGTTATAGAAACTTTTATTCAACTAGTCTTTGTAATTTGAGTCTAAATTATTTCACTTATGTTTTATCTAAACATGATTATATATAGAATTTATTTCTTTTTTTAATTAGGTAAATCACTTTTTATTCGAACACTGATTGAGTTGAAATTTCAAGTTGGAATTTTGTGTTTTTATGACTGGACAACACAAGAATACTATTTATTGAAAACACACTTTAGATATCAATATGATTTGCAATCCCTAACTGTATGGTTGATTTCCAAACATTGACAATATTTTTTTTTGTTAAGGGGTGGTTTATTGTGCATCATTTTAAGAGGAAATAGGGGAATCATGATCTGGGAAACCCTAGACAAAATGGTTCCAATAAAACCGTGTGTATTTTTCAGAATGATAAACAAAAAAATATGCCTCCTAAAGATGAAGTTACCTTTTTCTCTCATAATCTTGAAAACACAACCTTATTTTTTCAACAATTAAACTTTTTATTTATGTAAATTAACATTTAAAAGTATTTTCTAAACCACCCCTATTATAGTCATTTTTATTAAAAATACTAACATTAATCCAACAAAATAACTAACCTCCTATAATGTGTAGATACACTCCATATACATTCATATATAAGGTGAGGCACCAGTTGTTGAACTTAAGTATGTAATGATTCACTTATTGTTAAGATTTTATGGACTCATGGGAGAATACTCACATAAGAATTTAATATAACTTCATACTATATGATCAACATTAAATCCTGAAAATGTGGATGGATAAAAAGTTATTCTTAAGGTATTACCATTAAATTTATATGAGACTGAAAAATATTGGTTATATTATGATAACACTCATATTAGAGGCTAGGATGACATGGAAAACAGTTTTCATTAAACTTATTTCCCAGCCTCATGGACTGTAACTATAAGGAAAGTAATTTATGACTTAAGACAATCACAAGGGGAAACACTTAATGAATACTGTGAAAGGATTAAAAGGCCGTGTTAGAGCTTTCCACACTAGAAAACATGTGATCAAATTTTAATAAAATATTTTTTATGAAGGTTTAATTCTTATTGATTAAAACATGAACAATTCTGCTATAGGTGGTGTGCTAGTTTATTAGACCCCAATCACTACTGGGACCCTTATTGAGAACATGCCGATGAACACTCAATAATTTGGGTCAAGGTCCTATGTACCCATTAGAGGTGTCCATGAGGTGAAAGTAATAAATTAGAGAAGAAAGTGGACACAATGATGGAAGAGGTAAGTACCCTTCTCCAACAACATTCTATTTCCCAAGTGAAATCTCAAAGTCCACTTTCCATCATTTTCAATATTTCTTCTTATAACACCAACTATTCTAAAAAATACTCTCAACTAAGAGATACATCTGATAGCGGTGACGAAACATTTCCAGTCTACCCCTATAACCAACCCATTAGGAATGAACCATTGTATCCTTCCAAACATGGGTTGAAATAAAACCGAGAATATAGGAGAGGGGGTTTTCAAACCAACCTCAACAACCGTGGAACCATCTCGGGTAGAGTAGTCATCCACCACCACCACCTAGAAATCCCAAACCACCAAAAAGGCCTTTCCCATAACCCCCACAAAAACCAAAGCCCATCATAGAGTAAATGATGAAATTAATGGTTGAAAATAACCAATAATTCCATCAAACCTCCCAATCATCCATAAAGGACCTAAAAATCCAATTAGGATGACTCATTAACTCTGTTGGTAAAATACAAAGTCATGGTTCAGGTATACTACCATATTAACAAGTAGTTAGCCCTAGGGATTAGGGAAATGTAATTTACATAACCCTACATATTGGAACAAAATGTGAAGTACAAATTAACACTATAATAGAGAAACTCCCTCCTGAGGAAAACCCCATCCTAACCACTGAAAATGGCCAAAATATAGAATGTTGTTATCTTTGGGTAATCCCTTCCAAAGGAAAGAATGTTTAATTCGATGAAACACTAAGTTAAAGAACTATTATTTCATTTCCCAAAATTTATACACTATTTAAGAAACAAAAATAATCTAAAAATTATATTGAAATATTTGAATTTTTCAAAATAGTGTAGGTTAACACATCCTTGATTGATATTGTGAAGCATATACCATGATACGATATGTTTTTAAAGGAGATGTGTAAACACTAATGGTGAATTCATAGTGATAAAAAGGAGATATTGTTGAGGAATGACCCATTATTGAGAGATCCATCAATTCCCACCAAATGCAGTGTTCTTAGAACATTATTGATTTAGTTCAGTAGAGGGGATTTTTTTTCAAATAGCATGTTGGATTTGGGTGATTCTATAAATGTGATGGCTCGCTTAATTTCATATTCATTGTTGGTTGGGGAAATAATGTGCACTAAAATTTTTATCTAACTAGAAATCAAAAGTACAACACACCCCACAAGTGTGTTAGAGGATGATCTTTTGAGGGTAAAAAATTTAATTTTTCCCACTGATTTTATGTTCTTAAAATAGAATATGATACGATGAATGAAGAAATATTGATTATTATGGGAGGTCTTTCTTGAAAACCATCAAACCCATGATTAATGTTAATAATGGTACATTATCTATAGATTTTTGTGGTGACATTTTCCACTTCAACATCCTTGACTCCCTGAGGAAACCCTCAGAAGAGCATTCCTCACTTCCAGTTAATTATATTGATGTATTCTATTCTCCTGAAAAAATTATTTTCATTCCAATGACCCCATTTCTGAGTTTTAATCTTTGATAGAAAATATATTTAATTAATCAGGCATTTAATTTTTTGGTGGACTAAAAATATTTCACACATGTTGGTTAATAAATTATTTCTTGAACATTGAGGATCCCATGACTATTGATAATAATATTATGCGTATAAAATCTCATTCCTCGTCTAAGGATGATACCACTGAGTTGTTTGATAAGATAAGTGACCTCACACATTCACATTCAATACCATCAATCCAAAATACCTCTAAATTGGAACATAAACAATTGCGTCAAAATTTGATATATTCATATATTGAGAATGAAAAAAATATTCCTATATTCATTACAAGTTCACTCTACCTAGAGTATGAATTGAAATTTCATGAACTTTTGATGGAGTATAAAAATCAATCAGATAGATATGTATTGACATTCTGGATATTATCCCATCAATTTGAACACATCATATATAGTTAAATGATGAGGCTAAACAAGTGAGGTAGGCACAACCTCGACTGATACCAGACCTCCTAGATGTTGTTAAATAGGATGTAGCAAAATTATTGGCTACTGGAATCATTTACCCCATATATGACAACCAATGGGTCGGTCTAGTGCATGTAGTACCCAAAAAAACTTGTCTTATGATAATTAAAAATTAAAACAATGAATTTGTTCAAACTGATTTGAATAATAGTTGGAATTCCTATATATACTATATCCAACTAAAACAATACACTGGAAAGGACAACTTCTCATTCCCATTCGTTGAGTAGATTCTAGAGAAGATGTCTTGGAAGTCCCACTTCTTTTTCATTGATGGGTAGCCTATATATGTTCAGATCCATATTTATCCCAATGATTTGGAATAGAAAACCTTAACTTGCCTCTTTGGAATATTTTCATATATGTGGATGCCATTTGGTTTGTTTAATTCTCATGTCACTTTCTAGTGATTCATGGTTAGTATTTTTTTGATTGCCAATAGAAATTCATGGCAGCACTCATGGATGATTTCACTATTTATGGATCTTATTATATGAATGGTTGATTAGTATTGGTTCTATCCTAAATCTATATATTGAAAAGAATATCATATTAAATTATGATAAAGTTTTTTAAATGGTGTGTTAAGGTATATTTATTGGACATGTCATTTTTGGGGATAGTATGCATGTAGATAAAACAAAAGTGGATATCATTTATTCCCTACCATTCACAAAAAATTATTAGGATGTGCATTCATTCATAGGTCATACTAAATTTTACCATTGTTTCATTCGTGTCTTTAATATGATTGAACTCTCCCTCTACCTATTACTAAAAAATTTGAATGAATTTGATTTTGATAAAAATTGAGAGGATGATTTTAAAAATTGAAATTGAGTCTAACATCACCCCCATTATTCCATCATCCTTGGTGGGATTTAACAATTGGGGTTAGGTTTAAGGGATTTATCTATGTAGTTGGGGAAGTCTTATCAAAATGGGTCGATCATGCTCCACATGTCATATCCTATGCCTCACAGAGATTCAACCATGCCCAGGAAATCTACACCAAAACTAAAAAAATAATTCATTTACAATATGATTTAAATGGATAAATTTAGGTCATCCCTTTTAGAGTCTAATGAATTTATGTTCTCAAACCATGAATCCATTTGATATCACCTTAAGAAACTAGAATACAAACCACATCTCATTTAAGGCATGCTCCTACATCAAGAATTTATTTAAGAAATTACGGATAAAAAAAGTAGGTAATGTGGTGACTGACCATATTAATAGGATACTACCATCACATGACACTGAAAAATCCCCTTTTATTCCCATAAATGGAATTTTACTGATGAATAATGGCATTGAGAGTAAGATGATGTTCCTTAGTATGCTAAACTCGAAAATTATTTGGTAAAATCTTGAATTCCTTATGAATTCATAAAAAACCAAGATGAACATCTAAAATGTGAGTCCCCTTGGTAAATTTGAGAGGACCGATACCTATAGCTTGAATGCAGTGATAAAATCTTTTGGATTTGTATTCTCTATAGTGAGTTTCAGTCTATCCTTATGTTCTACCAAACCCTTGCTAATGGAGGGAACTTTGGTCCCTGATGAACTACTCACAAGTTTCTCAATTCTGGTCTCATTTGGAAAAAACTATTTATATATTCCTAGGATTTCTGTAAATCTTATCCTCATTATCAAATAATTTAGATTGTCTCTAAATAATGGTTGTTCCACAGAAATACTAACTATTCTATGGATTTTTTTTGTGCTTTTGGAATTGACATTATGGGTCTATTTCCCAATTCCTTTGAAACATTTACATTCTTCTAGTAGTTGATTATGTGTAAAAAATGGGTAAAGGAATGATCTAGGAGGACAAATGATTCTATGATAGTTGTGGAAATTTTGAGAACCCAAATTTTCTCTTGGTTTGTTTTACCTAGGATCATCACTAGTGACCAAGGTTCTCATTTCAGAAAATTAACAATGAAATCACTTTTGCTTTAGTGTTGGGTAAGGCATCAAGTTTCTACTGAATATCACCTAAAAAGTAATAGTACAGATGAGTTATCTAATACATAGGTAAAATATATTCATGAAAATATGGTTCAACACAGAAAAAGATTTTATTTATAGACATGATGATTAATTATGGGCTTATAATAACACCTTCAAAAAACCCCAATGGTATGTCACCATATTAGGTAGTTTTTGGAACGATTTTTCACCTCTTTGTTGTGATAGGTAACTAGGTGTACTGGTCTATTAAAAAATACAACTTAAATATTTTCGGTGCAGTTGCTCAGAGGAAGTTAAAAATTTCATCTTTAGATTTAATTCCTATAGATTCTTATGAGAAACCCTTGATCTATAAGGGGAAAACCAAGGCTTCCCAAGACCATGAAATCTGTCACAATCAATTCTAAATAGGGAATAAGGTCCTACATTTCAATGCAAGGATAAATATTCATCTAGGTAATAATTGTTCCCACTGGCATATCTCATACACTAATACTAATGTCTATCCATTTTTTTAGGTTCAGTGAAAAGAAACAAAAAAACCATCATCATCAATGGGAATCGAGTGATGAACTTTCATGAAGCCATTCTAGGGTCCTCAAATGAAAAACTCCAAGTACTATAAGCATCCTACCAGTGGAACCCATAAGTTTTTATCCTTCCATTCCACATTCAACTTTATTAATGTATGGACACTGTATTCTCAAGGTGTGGGGGATGGGTATATTCCTCGGTAGATTTTGTATTATCCAAAACTCTATTAATTTTCTTTTTTATCTTTTTTAATAGTACTGTTACTCCCCCTCTTTCCCCATCACTTTTATTAGGGAATATTCAATTTTGATTCCCAATTAATTATGAAAATTATCTTGCTAGTGAAATTTTGTGGGTGTATGGATATTTTTCTAATGGTGTCACATATTTCAGGCATGGTTTTTAAAAATAGTGTGGTTTATCTATAGTAAATAGGGAACCAAATTTTTCAAAGGGAAGAGGCCACACATGGTTGGCACACAAATTGTCAAACCATGTATCCAAATCATGTACCCTGACATGAACATTGAATAATTTGATATTTAATACTTTTCCCATGAATTTTTATATTTCTAATCACCTCCTAATCACAATTAGGCTCAAACTAGACTTAATCTAGTGTTCTAGAGGCTTCTATCCAAGATTCCTTTATGGTTTTACTTCATTGTTAATGAATCTCTTAAATCTATCTATTATTTTTTATAGAGTTTTATCTCCTATTATTAGATCAACAATTATATTACTCTCCCTTTATCTAATTTGAAGTCGGTTGGGCCATCATTTCAAGATCAAAGAGATTTATATAGGATTGATGTTGTTTATTTTGGATATGGGATTTTTTGTTTATGATATACCCATTCCCTATCTTTTTTTTTTCAAATGTGAAATTTTTTCCTCCATTATTGAGGTATGTGTCTCTATATAATTGTTCTAATTAATAAATAACATGATATTAATTTGAAATAACTATGGATAGATTTATGAAAATTATGGATTTGATATCATGGTGGATTTTCTTCATGTAATTTATATTTTAAAGGGGTATTAATTTAACAAAGAGATTTGTGCTCACAATGTTTTTGGCGAAATGATATAAATGTGGTTTTGATTCTAAAATGGATTTTCAAGATTGAAAGTGGTAATTATTTCATGGTAATTTTTTTAAATGAAGAGAATCATTTAAAATGGGGTTTTTAGAAAACATAACTCATTTGGAATCTTGGGTGTATTAGGAAATAGAATTCTCACTTTAGTGTGTGTGATAAAATTTAGGGTTTGGCATCAGTAGACTGTGTTATGAATTTATATTGATTATATTCACATGATTATAGGATTAGTACATTGTGCCCCCTTTTTAGAGTACATATTTGTAGGATCAAAATAGTGATGTAGATGCTCAATTTACAAGAGGGGGGTGAATTGTAAACTTTAAAAATTCTTTTGGACCATTTAAAGTTGGTTACGAATACCTATGGTTTCCTTAAGCAAAGAAAAGAGCTAAGTTTAACAAAGTAAAACTATGCAAATTCACAACACCTTCTAACACCGATTGAAAACTTGGAAAAAGATTACGAAAGTAGGTTCCAGAAATATGGTTCTGGAAATTGAAACTTAATAAAATATTACAATAGGAGATTCTACCTTAAAGCGTATAGAATATAAATGAAATAGGGTACAAATAAGGAAGTTTAAGAAAGTTTTACTTTCCTTATAATACAAAATGCAGTGGAAAATAAACAAGTATTATAACTACAAGTAACAAGATATAAGTATTTTAACCCAAAGAGAAGGGTATCCAACAACCATGGATAAAGGTCCCTTGATTTATACTTTCAAGCAAGTCTGTCTTACCCACACCAGGGTAAGACCTCGATACAAAGATCAGAGTCTCTATCTTGCTATCCTCGCAAGCCCTCAACTTCATGGTAGTTGGAATCCTCTGTCTTCCTCAGCAAGGAAGCCCTCAACTTCAAGGTAGTTGACACCTCTGTCTTCCTATCCCCCGAAGCCCTCGAATGTAATCACCAACATTCGGAGTCGCATGAAGTTTTAAGAGTTAATAAGAGACTCTCTCTCTAGAAATCACTTCAAGCATGTCAACACATGAGTTAGAAGATCAGTCAGCCTTTTAGCCCTAAGCTCTTTCAAATGAGCTCCTATTTATAGGTAAGGTCAGTTCCCTCCTCCAACGGTCATATCTTCCTTAAAATTCAGAGGGACCTGCACACGTGTCACTTAACCAACGGTTAGTTTATAATAGAATGTATGACATCATTTTATAACAAAATAAGTGAAACAGAATGTACGACATATTTTTAAAACCTAACTAAAATGTTCAGAGTGAAGATTCGGAGTGAATGTTCGGAGTGAATTTTTTTTAAAGAATAGACAGATTATAACAACGTAAGCAAAATGAATGTCCGGAGTCTAACCAAAAATAATTTTCAGAGTCTAAATAAATTCAGAGTGTATAAAACAAAGATGATCAGATTCTATTTAATAGTTGAATTCGGAATGAAAATTCGGAATGCGAATTCGTAATGAGAATTATTCATCAGAATTTGTAATGAGAATGCGTTTGTCAAATTTCATAAGGTTTCGTATCCTGAATCTGGAATCGAGCTTAGTCAGAGATCGTATCCGGAGTTCGAAATGGGACTCTATCACAGTTCTCATCTGGATTTCAGAGTGAAACTTTATTACAGTTCTTATCCAGAATTTGGATCCTAAAACAGAATACTTCATATCAGAGTTTAAAACAATTCCTAGAAAATAGAAATGAATCCGAATCTCATAAATAAGAAAAATCTGGATGAAAATATGATAAGGATAATTTTTCTTACAAAAGCGATTTTCCTTATAAAAGCAATTTTTCTTATAAAAGAATTTTTCTTAAAGATAAGGTGTTTGTGATTTTCAAAACAAGAAGGAATGAAAAAGTCATAAGGAAAACCTTATTGACTCAACAATCTCCCCCCTTTTGGAAAGCACAAACATCCTTTCGAAAAAGAAATTCTAAGAAGAAAGAAAAACATTAAGGCTTATCTCTCTTTTCTTTAAGGATATTGATAAATATGACTAACTCCCCCTTAGGTTTTGAAAATCTAAGGATCATATTCTAGATTTCCGGAGTGACATTTCATTACGAATAAGAAAGTATTCTTTAATGAAAAACTCCCCATTAGATAAACACTTATTAGAGTTTGTTTTCTTTCTCACCCTTTGTTAGGATTCATTTTCCCTTTCATTAGAGTTCTTTTCCTTCTCCCCCTTTTTGATTTTCAAAAAGAATATAAGGGAACGGAAAATATAACAAAGCACTTGAAAGATTAGTAGTAACAACAAAAAGAAACAAGCAAGCACAAATTTTTCATTAAGTTTGAAAAGCTCAACAACAACGAAATTTAGATAAAACAAAAGATCAGATCTGTCTATTTTGGATCTTTTTCCTTCACCATGAGACCCTTAAGAATAGTCTTTATTTCCTTCTAGCCTTCATGGTCTTCTTCGGCTTGCTTCTCTAAGACCACTATTCTTGCACTTTGAGCTTCAATATTTTCTTCCAGGGCTTGAAGCTTTTCTTCCTGAGCTTTGATCTTTTCTTCCTGAGCCTTCAATTTCTCTTGAAACTCAATCTGATGATCCCTTTCAAACTTCCAGTTTTGAGAAATGGAATTCAGCTTCCCATTCAGATCTCTGACTTCTTGAATCCGGAAGTTCTTTTCATTTGTCAGATTTTCTTCAAAGGAAGAAGTCAGCTCATTTATCTTTCTGTCCTCAGTCTCAAAAGCATCTTTAACATTGTCTTGAAATTCATCAAATAGCCTCATTTCTTCTATAGTCTTCCTTGACCAGTTTGTCATCCTCTTGCATGATTTTCTATGGCCTTCGTAGCTGAGAAGAAGGTTTTGATCTGATCCTCTATCTCAACGTACTTATCCATCACCATAGATACAGAGTCTGTTTTCTGATACAAAGCATGTTGGAGCATCTAGAATCTTGAATCAATACTTGGGAAAGTTGGAATAGTACCCACCAATTTCTTTAAAGACTGGACATCAAAATCATGCCCCAACGAAGATGACTCTGAATCCGAGACTTTGCTTGGAGAATTTTCTTCTTCAACTTGGTCAAGCATTCTCTTTGAAGAACTACAAACTTCCTTTCTCTTCACCATTACTGAGCTCGGAGTATCAGCAAGAATTTGCATTCCCTTGTCTCTTTTCGGAATGGAGTCTTATTCCGGAGTTCTCTTCTCACTATCAGAAACTTGGACAACATTGTCTTCCTCATCAGCAACTTCCTGAGCTCCAACCTCTATATTCTCCATTTGAGCAATATCTTGTAGAAGTTGTTCTTCCGCTGCATGATAAGCTACTTCTTCTTCTCCTTTCTCCTCATCCATCGCTGGAGTTACTAGCTTTGAAGATTCAGCTTCTGAAGTTCGGAGCGATAAGTGTTCCGAAGATGTCCCCTTATAATCATCTACTTGTTTCAACACATCTCCGGTTTCACCACTTCCTTCAGCAATATCTTCTTCTTGTTCCACTTGCTCAACTTGATCACCTTTCTCAATAGGCTTACCTACTGCCTCTTCCGGAGTAACAAAGTCTCTTCCTGGAGACTCAGGTATAGATTCCAATGAAAAGGATCTCGGAACAAGAATGTTCGCAGAAACCATCTCATTGATCTTCAACAAAGACCGAGCTACCTCAGCCTCAGACAACTTCTTCTTGAGCTTATTTTCTTTTACTTGTTTTTCGAGCTCATCAGCAGTTCTCTCCTTCAAGGCCTTAGCCTCCGCAGGGTCCAAGCCAAACTAAGGATCCCCTTGCACTCTCTTCTCTTTTATCTACCTCCATTTAGCAACTACCTCATCTGGGTATGCTTTCTTCTTCTTTGGTTTTGGAGATGCGGAATGAACATCCTTAGACTTGGGATTCTCTGATTCTACTTCCACTTCGTTCAACTTTCTCTTCCTTACTGGCTTATAGGATTCCGGATCAGCAGCTTTTGGAACCGCTTCTCCTTGAGCAGGTAGATCAATAAACTATCCAGACTCCTTGTCAAAGGCTACATTCATTCTTTTGAGTGTACCATCACTCGCCAGCATAATCTTGCAATCTCTTGGCATAGACATGCTATCCTCCTTGAAAGACTCAAGGCACCGAACTATCAACTTAAAGAGGATTGCAGGATACATTATGATCTGGGCTCTCATATTTCCTTTCTTAACATTCTCAAGAGTAATGAAAATGTTCTTCATCAGGTTAAACTTCCTTAGATTTATCAGAAAATCTAGGATGTAGATCTCACTCTTCTTTAAGCTATCTTTGTCGCCCTTCCTCGGTACGATAAGACCTTGTACCCAATACTCTAGAATCCAGAAATTTGTAGATAAACAAGCAATCTTCGGAGCTTTGTCATCTACCAGTACGAGAGTTTCTAATGCTTTTTTACTTATCGAATCTTCCCTTAGAATCCGGAAACACATGAGAAATAAACTCAGCTTCACCATCATTATTCAGCCCTACCATGCTGGCTGCCTCGACATATGAAAGCTTATAAGTCTTGCCAGAAGACTTAAAAGACAAATTCTCCCTTCCATCTTCCTTAATAAAGGAAACTGTCTCATAGAATTCGAAAAGCAAATCTGAATATACTTCATCTTGATTGTGAGGTTTTGACACCGCAACATCTTCCCAACCATTAAGCTTGATATTCTTGGAAATAAGAGAGTCGTACTTGTTGAAGAAATCATGATGGACCAGCCTCTCTCTATATACTAACCACTTCAAAATTGGCTTAGAAGAAGACATGTCTTGAGAAGCTACTTCCACAGACATTCGGATTTGAAGACCTCTGAGAAGTTCGGAACGAAGAAAGCTGATGTTTGAAACGGTCTTAAATCAGAGAGGCAGAGCTTCAAGGCGCTGGAGCTTTGAAAAACGATGTGGGACAACTATTTGGGGTCCCCTTTATATAGGCAACGAGAAAATGGTTCAAATTCCTCATTTGATCGAACAATTGTGACAAGATGAGATCAGATCTGACGGTCGAAAACCGATTCTCTTGGATCCGATCTTTTGAGCTTTTTATTAAAACAAACAATTAAGAAAGCTATAATCCAAAAACAAAATATAAGAATATTCCAGCAAGTAAAGTATGACTACGAAAACATTAGTAAGGAAATCATACCTTTCGGATTGGCTTAGGAAGATTATTCGTAATTGGTAACATTCTTAAGAAAACAAAAAAAACTTTACTACGAAAAGACAAAGTTCATAAAACTCACTACGAAAAAAAGTCAGTACGAAAAACTCAGTACGAAAAAAAATCATTACAAAATTTTGAAAACAAAAAACAATATTATGAATGATTTGGTAAGAAAATCCCATTATGAAAATACCAGTATGAAAAGTTTTCATTCCGGATGTTTTCAATATGAACATTTCTATTCCAGAAGTATTCTGTTCTAAACATATCCATTCTGGAAAATTTTAGTTCCGGAAATTCCAATTTTGGAATTTTAGCTCCGAAAAGTTTGAAAGGCTTACCTAAAAATTTAGTTACTCTCAAAATCAAATGTACTCCCCCTATGAAAAGAAGTTCATTGCTGTAAGGAGACCTTTTTAACAGAAAGTTAATTGAAGAAGGATTACCTTAAGGTTATCATTCCTAACTTCTGTTTAATGTATTCAAATCTATCAGAGGGAAAGGATTTTGTGAAAATATCCGCAAGTTGATCCTTTGTTCCGATAAACTAAAGAATAATATCTCCTTTAAGTGTGTGATCCCTAAGAAAGTGATGCCTAATGTCAATGTGGTTTGCACGGGAGTGATGTGCATAGTTTTTACTAAGGGCAATGGCACTTGTGGTATCACACAAAATTTGAGTTTTAGTAAAACTCAAGCCATAGTCTGTGAGTGTGTGTTGCATCCACAACACTTGATCACAACAATTTCTAGCTGCTACATATTCAGCTTCAGCAGTGGAGAGTGCTATAGAATTTTATTTCTTGCAGGACCAAGAAACTAATGAATCTCCTAAGAAATGACAAGTTCTGGAAGTACTTTTTCTATCCATTCTACATCCACAAAAGTCAGCATCAGAAAAGCTTTTTAGAATAAAATCATTTCTAGAAGTATAAAATAATCCTAGATCCATGGTTCCCTTAAGGTAGTGAAAAATTCTTTTTACTGCCTTTAAGTGAGATTCCTTAGGATTGGATTTATATCATGCACATAAGCATACTGAGATCATTAAGTATGGTTGACTAGCTGTCAACTAAAGTAAACTTCATATCATACCTCTAAAAGATTTTTGATCTACTGGTTTCCCAGCTTCATCAAGATCTAAATAGTTTGAGGTACTAATGGGAGTACTTATAATCTTAGTGTTGTCATAACCATACTTTTTAAGAATATATATAATATAATTATGTTGAGATATGTAGGTTTATTTTGGTTTTTGAGAAATTTGAAAACCAAGGAAAAATGTTAACTCACCCATCATATTCATTTCAAACTCAGATTTCATTAGACTTGCAAAAGAGTCGGTCAAAGATTGCTGAGTTGAACCAAATAGGATGTCATCAACATTTATTTGAACAATCAAAACATTTTTCTTATCTTTCTTTATAAAAAGGGTTAGATATGCATTTCCCTTAACATAGTAATTTTCAAGCAAAAATCCAGTGAGTCTATCATACCATGCTCGTGGGGCTTGTTTAAGGCCATTCAAAGTTTTAGTGAGTCTAAAAACATGATCAGGATGTTTTGTATCTTCAAAGCCAAGAGGTTGTTCAACAAAAAATTCCTCTTGAACGTAACCGTTAAGAAAAACACATTTCACATCCATTTGAAAAAGTTTAAAATTAATGAATGTTGCAAAGGCAAGTAGAATACAGATATATTCAAGTCTGGCTACTAGAGCATAGGTTTCTTCATAGTCTATTCCCTCTTGCTGATTATAGCCTTTAGCAACAAGTCTAGCTTTATTTATTACTATGACTCCATTTTCATCACATTTATTTTTGAAAACCCATTTAACTCCAATAACAGAAGTTTTCTTTGGACTTTCAACCAAGGTCCAGACTTTATTCCTTTTGAATTCATTTAGTTCATCTTGCTTGGCTTTGATACCATCTTCATCACCTAAAGCTTCATCAGTGCTTTTAGGTTATAATTGGGAAAGAAATTCTAGATGTTATACTTCATTTCTTAAGGAACTTCTAGTCCTTATAGGTTGATTTACATCACCAATGATACTATCACTGGGATGATTCTTAAGAAACACCTGATTTGGATTTTGTAAAACCTGTTCATCAACATAGGGTAGAAAGTCTTCTGGGGTAAATGTTTCAGAAGTATCTTCTTGAAAAATTTTCTTATCAGAAGGTTCTTCTATCAAAGTTTGACAATTAGTTTTTGAAAACACATCCGAGGATGTAGGTTGAGGTGGTTTAAAAACAAAAGGATCTGACTCATCAAATTTTACATGTACTATTTCTTCAATAGTACAAGTATTTTTATTAAAAACACTATAAGCCTTAGAGGTTGTGGAATAGCCTAAGAAAATCCCTTCATCAGATTTTGGTGCGAATTTATGTAGATTATCTTTAGTATTTAGAATAAATACTTTGCAACCAAAAACCTTGAAGTAGGATAGTCTTGGTTTTCTACCATTCCATAACTCATAAGATGTTTTATTAAGAAAAGGTCTAATCAAAACTCAATTTATAGTATAACAAGTAGTACTTATAGCTTTAACCCAGAAATGTCTAGCAATAGAATATTCACTCAACATGGTTCTATTTATTTCTTGAAGAATTCTATTTCTTCTTTCAACTACACCATTCTGTTGAGGAGTTCTAGGTGCTGAGAAATTGTGAGTAATACCTTTTCTACTACAAAAAGTTTCAAAATCAGAATTTTGAAATTCTCCTCCATGATCACTATGAATAGTTCTCAATGGAAGGTTTTTCTCATTTTTAACTTGAGCTATAAAACTTTTAAAATACAAAAAAGCTTCAGACTTCATTTTTAGAAAATAGACCCATGTAAATCTAGTATAATCATCAACTAGAAAAAACACATAGTACTTGCCTCCAATACATTCAGTTTGTGTTGGACAAAAAAGATCCGTGTGCACTAACTGTAATGCATCAGTTGTTGAGACTTCACCGATTGATTTAAAACTAGATTTATGTTTCTTGCCATATTGACAAGGATCACAAACTTTAGAAGAATCAAATCTAAGCTCTGGTAGATCCTTAACTAGTTTCTTCTTAGGGAGTTTACATAGGTTTCTATGATTACAGTGACCTAGTATTCTATGCCATAACCAGGAATGATCTTCCATTGCACTTAAGTAAGGTAAGTCTTGAATCTTGAGGTCTTCTAGGTTCAACGTGTAAACATTCTCTTTCCTATTGGCTGAGAGAATAAATTCTTCCTTGGAATTGTGATCTAAGCACTTATCATTCCTAAAATTCATAAGGTAACCTTCATCACAAAACTGACTTATGCTAATGAGGTTGTGCTTATGGCCCTTAACAAAAAGAATATTTGAAATCAAGGTTTTACCAAGAAGAACAATATTACCAATACAAACAATCTCACCCTTAGCATTATCTCCAAAAGTTAGCTTTCCTCCTTTTATTTTGATAATCTTTTCAAAATATCTTTTGTTAACAGTCATGTTCTTGGAACATCTACTATCCATGTACCATGTAGTGTTGTTGGTACTCTCTTTATCTTCCTGAAACTATGAAGAAAATTAGACTTTCGGAATCCAAACTTGCTAGGATTCGTGATTTTCGGATAATAAAATTTTAGGAACCCACATCTTCTTAGAAAAGTAGGATTTATGAAAACCTAAGGATTGGGTTTTGTTTAAGGAACAATTATTTTCCCAGTGACCACCACATTGACACTTGGTACAAAAAGGGGAACTTTGAGGAACAAAATAATTGTTACTAAAAACTAGTTTTGCATGGGTATAACCAAATCCATATTTTTTTCTTAAAGGTCGTATTTGGGAATACATTTTATCAAAATTTTCCTTACCATGGGTAATGTTTGATAAACCCTTCTTCAAGGAAAAAATTTCGGACTTGAGTTTTATAACCAAGTTTTTATACTCAAAATCATTAGTTTTAGAACTAGAGCTAGGATCGAAAACATTTTTCTTAGAAATTATTTTTTCTAATTCTTTAGAAATTTTGTTCTTCTCAGAACATACTTCCTCAGGATTTTTTGAAATACTTTCAAAATCAGAATTTTTCTTATCAAGATCTTTAGAAAGATCGGATATCTCTTTTGTAAGAATAGAATTTCTAGAGTTTTTCTTATCATGTTTTTTGTTGAGTTTGGAATTCTCAATTTCAAGGAGTTCAGCAAACCTAGAGACTTCTTCATAAGTAGGTAAAGTATTTTATTCATCAGAAGAGGATTATTCATCAGAAGAGTTATAATTATTACTATCATTGGAATTTAAAGAAATATTGGTCAAAGATTCAGCATTTCATACCTTAGCCATAAAATAATGATTATCAATAGGTAATCTGGCTATAAGACCAAGATTCTTCTGTCCTGAAGATTCATAATCAGAAGATTCATCTGAAGCGTCACCACCACTGGCACTCCAGGTGTAATTAACTTTCAAAACATTCATAGCATTGGCTTTATAATATTTCTTTCTGTTTCTGTCTGAATGCCTTTCTTTTCTTTCTTTCTTTTTGAGTAAAGGGCAATCTGGTCTAATATGTCCAGCTCTCTTGCATTCATAACAAGTAACTTCTCCATTTTTATTATCTTTCCTGTCCTTTTTCTTATACATAGATTGGAAATTTCTATGGCCAGCTATCTTGTTCATTCTACGAGAAATATTTTCTAATTAATTTTCAGAGACTTCACTATCACTAGATTAGGAATGGAAAATAACTTTCTTAGACTTGGATCTGGTTATTCTCTCAGGAGTCTTATCTTTCATCTGATTTGAAGTTGTTGTAAAAGAAACAGTACCATTTCCATTCTTCTTTTTGATATTGTTAGCATCTCTCTTCATTATGGTTTCATGTTGGTGAAGAGTTCCAAATAATTCATCATGAGTAATTTGAGTGACCTTCCTGTTCTCATCTATAGCTGTTCTTTTGGATTCCCACTCATTGGGCATAATATCAATTATTTTATTCACAAAATCTTCATCATCTAAACCTTTCTCACCATAGACTGTAAGCTGTTAACAATGGTCATAAATCTCTATTGAACATTACAGATTGATTCACTATAAGGAAAGTTGAAGCCATGATATTCACCTCTAAGCAGAGCTCACCTAGTCTCAATCACTTTAGAAGTCCCAATGTGTGTAACCTCTAACTTCTTCTAGATACAATTTGCTTCTTCACAAGAAGAAATTTGGCTATATATATTTCTAGTCATTGAACACAGTAAAGTATTACGTACCTTATAATTGAGTTGATATTCTTGCTTTTCCTGGTTAGTGAAAGTTCTAAATTCCTTGTCGGGAATTTTATAATCACCAGTAAGAATAACGAAGTTATCCACTCCAGTATTGATAACAAAAGTCTTCATATGATCTCTCCATTATTCATAGTCATTACCATCAATGATTGGTGGTCTTGTAGGATTTAGATTATCAATTGAACCAACATTAATTCCTGCCATGCTAGAACAACCTTTGGAACACAATCTTGTTAGTAGGAAAAGTTTGTAATAACAAAGTTCAGAATGAGAATGTTCGGAATGGAAGAATTCGGAATGGGAAAATGAACAAGAAAAACTTCTTCGTAAGTATAAGTATTTCAGAAACCTGCTCTGATACCAATTGTAGGATCGAAATAGTGATGTATATGCTCAATTTACAAGAGGGGGGGGGGGTGAATTGTAAACTTTAAAAATTCCTTTGGAACCTTTAAAGTTGGTTACGAATACCTATGGTTTCTTTAAGCAAAGGAAAGAGCTAAGTTTAACAAAGTTAAACTAAGAAAATTCATAACACCTTATAACACTGATTGAAAACTTGGAAAGAGATTCTGAAATTAGGTTCCGAAAATATGGTTCTGTAAATTGAAATATAATAAAAGATTACAATATGATATTCTACCTTAATGAGTATAGAATCTAAATGAAACAGGGTAAAAATAAGGAAGTATAAGAAAGTTATACTTTCCTTATAATATAAAATGCAACGGAAAATAAACAAGTAGTAGAACTACAAGTAACAAGATATAAGTCTTTTAACCCAAAGGGAAGGGTATCCAAAAACCTTGGATAAAGGTTCCTTGATTTATACTTTCAAGCAAGTCTGTCTTACCGACACTAGGGTAAGACCTCGATACAAAGATTAGAGTCTCTGTCTTGCTATCCCCACAGGCCCTCAACTTCAAGGTAGTTGGAAACCTCTGTCTTCCTTAGCAAGGAAGCCGTCAACTTCAAGGTAGTCGGCACATCTGTCTTCCTATCCCCGGAAGCCCTCGAATGTAATCACCAACATTCTGAGTCGCACGAAGCTTTGAGAGTTAATAAGAGCCTCTTTCTCTAGAAATCAATTCAGGTCAGTAAACACATGAGTTTGAAGATCAGTAAGCCTTTTAGCACTGAGCTCTTTCCAATGAGCTCCTATTTATAGGTAAGGTCGGCTCCCTCCTCCAACGGTCATATCTTCCTTAAAATTCGGAGGGACATGTACACGTGTCATTTAACCAACGGTTAGTTTATAATAGAATATACGACATCGTTTTATAACAAAATAAGTGAAACAGAATGTATGACATCTTTTCAAAACCTAACTAAAATGTTCGGAATGAAGATTCAGAGTGAATGTTCGTAGTGAAAAAAAAATATTAAAGAATAGACAGATTATAACAACGTAAGCAAAATGAAAGTTCAGAGTCTAACCAAAAATAATTTTCGAAGTCTAAATAAATTCGGAGTGTATAAAACAAATATAATCAGATTCTGTTTAATAGTTGAATTCGGAATGAGAATTTGGAATGAGAATTCATAATGTGAATTCATCATCAGAATTCGTAATTAGAATTCATTTGTCGAATTTCATAAGGTTTCGTATCTTGAATCTGGAATCGAGCTTAGTCAGAGTTCGTATCTGGAGTTCGGAATGGAACTCTATCACAGTTCTCATCTGGACATCGGAGTGAAACTTTATTATAGTTCTTATCCAGAATTCGGATCCTAAAATAGAATACTTCATATCAGAGTTTAAAACAATTCCGAGAAAATAGAAATGAATCCGAATCTCATACATAAGAAAAATCTGGATGAAAATATGATAAGGATAATTTTTCTCACAAAAGCGATTTTCTTTCTAAAAGAAAATTTTCTTATTAAAGAAATTTTCTTAAAGATATGGTGTTTTTGATTTTCAAAACAAGAAGGAATGGAAAATTCATAAGGAAAACCTTATTGAATCAACAATATTCACATAGGATAGAGCCAAAATCTTGTGCTTTTTCATCTGCGATTTGATTTACAAATGGTGGTATATTTTCTTGTGGGTTTCTCTATTAATTATCTTTTTTGGTATCCATGGATTGTTTTTATTATAATATCATGAGTTTTATCATGTACATATCGTACTCATTATTTTTGTGAAAATGGTTGGAGTTTATAAAAAATAAAGTAGGTTTTACAAAATAATTTGGAAACTGGTTTATAAAATGTTATTTTTTTTGATGTCGAAGTTACCATTTTCAAGGTATTATAAATTTTATAGATTATTTTGAAAAATAATATTGGTCTTTATCTTCACACCATGTATTTTTCTCATTTTGGTGTTTTTAAATGTGGTTTTGAAGGGATTTGGTAAACTGAATGGAATCTTATAGTTTTATAGAATATCTTGGTTTTCATCTACTTCATAGTGGATTTTTTTTATGATAGATGGTCACATGAAGATTTAAATTTGTTTTAGTCTTAGGTATATCCCATTTTGGGATTTACATTTTATGTATCATGGATTTTTACTCATCATACACTTTTTACACTATTTTTTATTTTGTTATAAACTTGACTTGTGTTATTTTATTTCTCTCTTGCTTGTGTTTGGCCTACACTGGTGACATGTCTTATATACTTGAGCTAGTTAATTACAACTATATAGTGTATTCCTATATAAAATATTGTGTATCATTGGAATAAACATTATTTAATTCAATATTTCTCCCACTTTTTTATTGAAGATGTGGTCTACATCAAGAATGATGGGCTGCCATATGAATGTTACTTTATTGTATGGAGGGTTTCACATATAAGATCTCTTTGTTTCCTTTGGATGCCTTATAATGACACACATTAATAATTATAGAGGTAGTTTTTTTCTTTATATATCTTTGAAAAACAACTTGAAACCCATGGAAAAATTATTTAATAAAACATGTTTCTTGCCACTCTATAATTAGAGGTAAATACCATTCACCACTTATATTTGTACTCAATTTAGTACATAAGATGTCATCTGTAATGAGTATCCCCAAATGTATAATAGAAGGATTTCATGACTAATCATAAACCTTAACATATACATTAGTGCATGATTCATCATTTTACAAAAACAATTCCACTATGCTGTAAAGGTGGAGTGAGTTGAGAAAATATATCATTCTACTATAGAATTATTAAAATGTTTTTTGGTAAGATATTAACCAACATGAACAGATCAAAGATTACTTATCTTCATAACATGATGGTTATAAACATCATTCTATAAATATTTGAACCTATCAAATGATTCAGGCATAGACCTCATCATGTAAAAATAACTGTACATACTGATGTTAATGATAAAATTTATAAATTATGAGAATCCACAATTAGATTCTATTTAAAAAGGTCCACACACATAAGTTTGTACTATTTCATGACGTTTTTGTACCCATCAACTTGAACCTCTAATTATGGTTTTGTTATCTCTGTTTATATAAAACCATGACATCAATCAAGTGGTTTAAAGTCAATAAAGTGTAAATAAATATCTTGATAGAGCTTAGTCAAATGCTTTTTTTACATGACCATGGTGTTGATCCCAAAAATTGGTGTTAAATGAGTAATGATTATTTGTTTCATTATCAATTTAAACTTTTTATTATAATTTAATGCATAAAAACTATTATTAAACTGTTCCATAACCTAAAATATTCAAAATTTATAATAGTTTCAACTATTATTTAAAAAACTAAAAATAAATCCTTCCATATCTAAATGAAAATAAAATATGATGTTATTGGTAATAGTAGCTATGTAATAAAAATTAATTAAAATCAAAATAATTCATGTTTTTAATGTGATATTTTAGTTTCTAATGGCTCGGGTATCCAATCTTTCTCTATTGGAAGCTCTTAGATCCACCTCAACTTTGGAAACATTCCAAAATCGACTTAGTTCCTATTACTGGTTAAAAAATGTGAGCACCATATGTAGTATATAATTACCTACTCATAGATATGGAAATATTATACTCAATAATGGAAACAGTTGAAGATTCTACATTCGTATTTGGATGGGTTCAATTCCTCTTCCAATGCACCTACATTCCAAATGAAACATACCACACCTTATTCATTTTCTTTCCTCTATAAATACATTTTATTGAATAGTTGGTGTAATGTAGGATTAAAAGTTTAATGAGAATTAAACCCCTTTTCCTTTTTCTTCAACATTTAATTCACTATAAAGACTGCGGTTTTTTCACAAACCATGTCTTTGTCATGTTGTAAAATATGTTTAATAAGTTTTGAAATTTTATTCAATCTATTTATGATATTATAATTAATAATAAAACTAGAAAACGTTTTAGTAATGAATAGATAATGAGATCTAGGTACAGATATTTAGGTATTATAAAAAACTAGATTTCTAATACCACTATATAGAAAATCATCTTGACTTCATGTGGACCAGCTGGCACCAACACTCCAATCATGCATATGAATATTGAATTAGAGATCTCATATCACTCTGATATAAACTTCCCCTAATAGTGATTTTCAATGCAAGAAATTATTCTATGAGAATTCATATCCTTATGTATTTTTTAGAAGATAATTTAACATATAGGATAACATGAAAATTGGATATTGATTATGTCATCCAAATGTTTTATATTGAGACATTATTTCTTCACTAGCCACTTTGGGAAGAGACATAGTAAATGGGGTTTCTAGAATATATAATTTATATTTTCGATGTACTAAATGTGTAAAAATCTAAATTAGTCTTATAAATTTACATCAATGAGAAGGATATCCTTATCTAGTAAGAATCGCCAAAATATTTTTGATATCATTTTAATTACCATTTCTTCAAATTAAAATCATTAAATTATTACTTGTCTAATTACCATATAAAAAATAAATTTAAAATCAAATTCCATTAATATAATAATGTTTTTTTGAAACCTAATTCCCCACTATTTGTTTCATAAAATCCTTTCACTTATATAATCTTATTTTAAGGACCCATATTCCCATACTCATAACCCATATAGGGGTCTAACATTTTATTGGAAAGGTTTTAGGAAGTTATAGCTTTACAATTACATTAAGATGACATTCCTTTATGTTTTTAGAGGAATTCATAGAAGTGAAATCCTAAATAATTAGTTCCTTAACTATTTCCTCATAGTTATAACATGGCCTACTTGATAAGATATCAGATTTTATGAACCAAGTTAATTTGAAAAAAACCATTATGATAAAATTTTCCACAATAATTGAGAACCTCATCATGGGTTGGTCAAGAATGATGACCTATTTTGTAGATTATATCTTAAATAAAAGTCCACGATGACTTAATATGTTAGTTGATGATGTTTTATCATCACTAATAAATGAAATTTTAACTTTATCACATGGCATGTTAATATTAAGTGGATTTTATAAATATATTATCCATGTTTAATAATATTTATTCACAATCTAGTTTTATTTTCATCCATCACACATGCCTCTTAATTCATATATTTGGTGATAACCCAACATAAAAAATTATATAATTAACCATGAAACTCAAAGAAATAAAATATATGTATATTTATCATAATATTTATTAATGGTTAGTTTATCGAGCATATGATAAACGAACACATAACCCAAGGGAAGAACACCTTGAAAAGTATACAGGTTCATGTTTCACCATTCCTCCCTAGATGGACTATATATCCATGATTGTTTTTTCCTCAGATCTAGCACTAGGACTGACTCATCTCACCTAGAAGCTTCATCCTTACATAATATCTGACTCACATGCAGGTGAGTAGATCTAATGTATTATATAAAGGCGGATTACATTAAAGAACACATGGGATCTTAGAACCATACAAATTAAAGAGATGTATATGACATGAAAGACATAGATTTAAATTTAATCATAAAAAATTAAAAGAAAAAAATCATATACCAAGGATACCCTAATCCCATGGTCGACCACATAACATGAAACATGAATACAATTTGTAATATTTTTAACAATTACATCAATTTCATTTACTAAATAAGATTAACCGCCATGAATTTATCTAATTAAATCAATTTATCTTGTTACCATATAAACATCCTTAACTCACAATATTTTATAACTTTAAACAAAATTAATTTCATTTAAAAATAGGAAATTAAAAAATTGTACATGTAAGTAACGAGATATACTCATCAAAATTACATAGTTCTATACATTTAGAATATAACATGTAAATTAATTCAATATATAATTTTCAATCCAATAAAATTATATGAAATGTCAAATAAATGACTAATGAAACACAACCAGATATGTTTAGTCATATATTTAAAATAGTATGATGTGATAAATTCTGTATAATTTCTATATTAGACTATATGGAATGTACCTGGTTATAGAGTGTGTTTTTATTATACCTTTGTTTGCATCACATGACTAGGGACTAGGTATATTTCCTTCCATTAAAAATTTCTAGGTATGTGAAACTTTTGAAATATTATATGGAATGTGGCATCCAAGATACAAGAAATTCCTATGCCCCTTTTTTGATCTATTATATGACAAATTGGGACACCCCATGTTCTTAGCTGTGAGAAATTGAGGACTACACATCATGTACAATGATCAAAATCTGTGTAGTTCTTCAAACAACGCGTCAACATATTTGGATCTAAAAAACAATACATTTTCATCAAATATTTTATTTGAAATCATTAGATATATGAAATTTTATCATAGGAAATGGATAATAAACAGTAATACATGACATGTATAATGTATTACACACTGTTTACTATAGTTTTTTTTTCCGGTAGAACCTTTGGTATCTCGAGATGATGTTTTCAAATGATTCTTCATTTTAATTTTATCCTTCATGCTAGTTATGATTGAGAGATTGAATAAGGGAACATACATTTATTCTCAGATATTAAAATGAATCTATCTGGAGCAAAAGAAACAGTAAAACTATTGAAAACAATTAATGAATAAAGAGTGATTATAAACTATACAAGTGACAACCCTAAAACCACTTCATGGTTTTGGGTGTAGAGGAATTGTATGGTGGCATTAAAAATATAGTTTTTAGTATAAATTTATGGATAATTTTTGATATATATGAAAAAAATTCAGTTAAAATTAATATCATAAATTATTTGAATAGAGAAAATACTAAAACCTAAAGACAAATGATCTTCAAATGAAATTTATAATTAATCTATGAACATAAATTTAGCTACTATAACTTATAATTCTATATTAACTAATGATATGGTTGACTAGATCTCATCACACTATCGTGAACCATATGAGCCATGTGACTAATCCCAATAGTAGAGTTCCAAACATGCACCATAATCTTTGATCATGGTCATAAAATTTTCAGGAGCTAGGAAAAATGATCCTGATCACTTTATATGTTCTTAGTTAATATTAGAAGATTTTTTTGAAGAAAGAAGAACCCATGATGTTCTCTTGATGGATTGAGGTATGAGGGATAGGAAGAATGTTATTAATCTCTAGATATATCTCTAGGTATAGATAGGTTATCTATCTATATGTTGTGAAGAACAATAGTGATTATGGAATGTGTTATAATTATATATTTATTAAAGAATGTTCAGGGGTTCAAAATTAAATAGAATAATCTCTCAAACATTATAATACATTGCCGACCTCATGTAAAAAAATAATAAAAACACTATTATAAATCACTTGAAATGCACAAAATGTTTATAATATAAATAACTAATTAGAACAATGGTCTTAGTCAGCATTCCCTTATTGACATTTCATAATCCTTGAATAGTGACAACTTATTTAAAAAATAAACATCAAAAAATTATTCATTAATAAATATAATTAGTAATAATTTATTCAATCATGAAAAGCATATATTTAATATTTTTAACTCACATATCTTTTCGAATTACTTGTGATTAAATTAGGTCAATAAAGCAAAACCAAATAAATAATATTTCTTCTATCTTTTTAGAATCAACACATTAATTTAACTGATATTGAATATACACTTAGTTTGTGACCCTCTAGTCCTCTTCCTCAGAGGAATTAAACATTTCAACCTAAAGTCCATCTTTATCATTAAAAAGCATGTCACAAAATAAATAAATAATATAGTTAATGTTGCAATAACAACCAAACTACTACAAATAATTAACATGTAATGGAATCCCTTTATTGTGATATCTCTAATCAATCAGGTTTCATGTTGGTCGCATCATCCTATGTGCTCGATGTCTAATTATTTTTCATTATAGAAATAAACCCACCCACTAGAAACCATGAACATGGATTTATAAAGGAACATTCATTCCGATCAAAGGGATTCATATATTGGATTCCATCATACGATAGAAGGGATAAATCATTCGTTTAATAACCCATTAATGAAATATCACCCATGAAGTACCCAAAATATCTGTTTTCACCACAAACATATGTTTTTATAGTTTTCTTCAACATGTAAAGGTATATGAATCATCATATCCATTAATTGTAATCCCATTGTCTAAGGTTCAATTCATACATCAGCTAAAGGGGATATCCAATGAAATAAATAAATATAGATTTTATATTGAACAATATATTATCATAACTTCATATCTTAGATATTACGAAGGGTGAACACCATAATCATGTTTCTTGATGTATTATGATCCTCCTACAATCAATAAACTGTATCATTAACGTATTATCAGACAATACAATCCAATTATATAACAATACTCAACAATGCTATTTTTGAACCTCTAGGCTCTCACCATTCTGGGGAACTACCATGACCTTTCATTGTTACATATAGTCTTTGGAAATTATGACTTACATATGTCGGGAAAAGGAGAATTTTTGGTTTGATAAGAAACTTCATTAATAATGAATACATACAATTAAGTTCTAAGAAAGCTGGTTTTAGGGAGGCAACTCCTAGAGAGATCCCAATTGAAGAAAGTTAAAGGAAATGGAATGTTGTAGGACCCAATTGATCCCCAATCTCCCTTCCCTATCAGGATTGAACAACCCATGAAATCTAATTAAGATTCATTACAAAAAGATATCCAGGAGATAATAAAAATGGTAGAAATCAACATTGATTTTCAATAATTCATCCAACAAAACACATTGTTTGAAATGTTTATCAAAGGAATGTAAATCGAGAAGAGTTCATTATCAGTATAATAAAAGAATAATTTCTATAGAAATGTTTCATCCCTAATTTCTCTATAAATTACATGGAAATTCATTGACCCAAGAAAATTCACTATCCCTTTCACTATAATTGAAATCATTTTTACACCACAATACATCATTTTAGAGAAGAAACTAAATTAATGGATTAAGTGTATTATTAATTCCTGATAGTAGAGGTCAGACCCACATGAGTTATTGTTAAATTGGCCAGCTGAACCATTACCTACCATTTTGGGGTCTAAGAGGATGTCCTAGTAACTGTGAAATGATTTTTATAACTATCAAATTCTTACATCATGAACATGGAAAATGAAAATTTTAAATATCCCACCCCAAAACTACTAGATTGGACATCTCTTAAGTCCAAAAATATAATAAACAATGTTAATGATTTAACACTTTCAATGACTTTTGGTGAACAAACGGTGAATATTTACATTAAATATTCCATAAAATACCCCATTTAAGGGATATATATATTTATATTAACCTATTTTGAGATTTTATGCCTTCCAAATGAAGTATTAAAATATTTAAGTCCTTGATTATTTTAGTAGAAGATCTTGCAACACATGATATTTTTTAGGAATCATTTTTTTAAAATTTATTCAATTGGAATACTGTTGTATGACTTGATTAGACGTATTTGTATGAGATATATTTTAATAATTCACTAATGGATGCCATTGAAAATTCTTCTTTAAATGTGTAGGCTCTTATAACTGAGAATATCAAGATAAAATGATTATTAGAATAGGCCACAAAATTAAAATTGAAACTAATACCACTAAATTTTAAATATTCTTATTCCAAGGGACATTAAAAACTCAAATTCATAATTAAAAAAATTAATTCCCAATCTAGAATAAAAACCTACACTTATTATAAATATTTAGGTCCCTTGGAAAGTCTCCTTATTGAATTTTCTTTATAAAATATTATCATTTTCTAGTTGAGATATGACTAGAGGCCTATTTGGATATCTAAATAGATAACCAATTATTGGGAAAATATAGAGGAAAATTCAATCTACCAAATATAAAACAAGAGGAGTAGATGAGAGAAGTAGATGAGGGAAAAATATAGTAAATGATGAAGTATAGATCTATCTATAACAAACACTTTTAGAAAATAACATTTTAATTTGGAGATAATGTATTTTCTTACTCTTCATGAATAAATAATATTCCTTTAAAAAAAATTTCCACATAAACTGGGCTATATAGAGTTACTAACACCTTTTTTAGTTTCTGTAGTTGATAAAAAAGAGAAAATTAAAAGTAGTCATTCAAGTTGAATGGCCAATAAGTGAAGCATTACAATGAATATTTCTTAAAAAACCAATAGAGGAATATAAACTACTCCATTATACTATTGAATAAAAGATTTTTTGTGTTGAAATCCAGCCATGGATTCTATCCACTCCAAACATAAATCTATTTGATGAAAGGCCCCAAAGTCTTCCTCACATCCCACTAGATTGAAACTAGTGCCTGGGATATAACAAACCTAAACCAACACTCACAGATCTGGTTCTAAAAACATTATATTTAAATATATGGCTTTTATATTGAAAAAAGGAAAAAAATTCATCCAAAACATACAATGTCAAAATAAAGTACTGGATCACTTATATAATCATAGGCCATTTAGGTTTATATTTTTAAAGAATTAGGAAAAACTCTTATATAAATAATAACCATGTATTTAAATGATCATTTCCCCCCACTACAACTATATTTTTATATAAAAAATTAAACAATAATTATGATACATGTGAAAAACATCTAGAAACAATTCATTCAACATAATTTCTGATAGCATGTGGAAAAGGAAACATAAGAAAGGTGACCTCAAGTGCTCGTAAGGGTAAACATATACATTAACAAATGAATTCCATCAGTGATAATAATATAAGAACATGGGTATGATGAAATAATAAAAGTGCATGATCATAAAATATTAGAACTCATAACCAGAAAACTTGGATCAATATAAATATTACAATTTAAAATTCCTTAACAAAGGAAAGAGTCACAATGATCAATAATCAAAACCCATGTGATATCAATCATTAAAAACCCAGAGTAAGTATTGATTATTTTTTTTGTTACATTGGGGTATTATCTTCATAGAACCATTATAAAACTCATATAAATCCCATAAAAATAGAATGCACATAAAATTGACTTATGTACCCAATGCATTGAAGAACTATCTAGACACACCAATCATATATGGTATATTGTAATTACTAAGTTCTATATGGGTGAACCTATCGTATAAGCTACCTCATGCTCATTTGGTGATATCTGGGATCACCCATTATTTAATAAATTCCCAATAAATACAACATTAATAATGTACATGGATCATTTATTTCATTATCTAAATAATAAAATAAATATTAATCCTTTCATAACATGATTAACCAATGGAAACAGAATGAGTTATATCAAAATAACATTAAAACAATCATAATCAATATAGATAAATAATGAATATGAAAACAATAAAATATTTTCCTAGGGAATCATAAGTTTCATCAAGGGTTTTTTGATGATTATGAATGAAAATTCCATTAAAATATCATTAAAAACATTCTTGAGGAAAACAAAATTTTAACATTGAAATTTACTTTTAAAAACAATAAATTCACAATTTTTTTTGAAAATAATATTTTATTGAAAATGAAATTGGAAACTTCTAAAGAAATATTAAAATCAAATAATCATCATGATGGAGGAAAAAACCATTAAACCTTTCAATGATAAAAATTAAAATTAGTTTCTAAACATTTTGTAAAAGATACTGAAAAATGAACAATTTAGAAAATTTAATGTCATTTTAATTTGAAAAAGATTAAATTATTGTCAATTTAAATATAAAATAGCTTGAATATAAAATTTATTTTTATAAAATAAATTTTTATTATGTTTTATTAATCGTGGATATTGAAGATAACCATATCCGTTCTAGAAGAAAATACACGATTGGTATCACATGAAAATGATTTCTTTAAGGTTTCATTAATAAATAAATGAGGAAAAGTAAATCTTCCATTATAACCACATTCATAATAATGGAGAATAAATACATGTTTTTTAAAAAAATATCACTTGTTATCCTCTAACGGAACCTTGAATATAAACAATCCTGAAAGAATTGATATTTTATCATAAATCCATTTCCTCTTTGGTAACTCTTCAATCGTAAGCCCTATGATATAATAATATCAAATAAAACATTAAATATCATCAACATAAAGATATTAAGGACATTACATGTTAAAAAGGTTGTATATACACCACCAAAAATTAATATAGGTTCATATTATTAATGTATATCTTAAATATCGACAATTTTAAATGAATAACTCTTACAATGATCATACCATTGAATTTGAATATGATTTAATGAATAGGTTATGTGTATAAAATGTAAATACATTTAATAAAATATTAAATAAAACATAACATAATTAAAATTCATTACACACGTAATCTTAAAATATCAATTAAAATAATTAAGTAATATAACCCTACAAGAAGAAAATTGGTTATGTAATTATTTACCACATGGTAACAATCATGAAAAATACCCTTGGATGAAATAATTCATTTTGGAACATAAAATACCATTATTTATAAATGATTCATGATATTAAACAAGAAAGTGGTAGTATATACACCATATAAAATAAATTATGTTCACATCATTAAATTATTTAACAATGAAAAAATTGAGATTAAGTGCCTTACCTCGAGTCCATAATTTCAATATATGTCCTATAAAAACTATATAATAAACCTATAACAATTATTTTATTTCATAAAGAAATATTATTTTATTAAATTTAAATCAAATATTATATTTTAATTCATTTTAATAACATATTTAAATACAAAAATAGTTATGTAAAATAATGTTAACTTCATTCATGTATTTGTCATTCCTCTTTTCATTTGACACTTTTTTGGGTATATTTTCAGACTCCTGAGGACATCGATCCTTCAATGTCAAAAATTGAACTAAATTTACAGGATTTATATAATTTTAATTAACACAGTCGAGGTATAAATTTGAATAAGACTTAAGAGGTTTCCTTGGCGTTAGGGTTGACCTGATGATTTTTCTATGTGTTTCTAAATAATCATCCTATTGAATAAGATCATGTAATAAAAATGTTAAATATCATTAATATATTTTTAGGATAAAATCATGAACTGGTTCAGAGTGTGAAATGATTAAATTCTATGAGACTGGTTCATGTCTTGAAATGTTTGATAAGTTTTTTTAACTAAGGTGATACTATTTTTGGAATATATGGCTGTCATGGATTTTCCATAAAAAACAGAGATTAAAATCAATAAATGATAATGGATTTTAGGTTTTTATGAAATCAACATATTAGTTTAGATTAATTTGATTGTATCTTCCCATCTAGAAACCTTGGGGATCACATTGGTGGTTTTGGCGATCTCTCCCCCTTATAGATAATTTCATTTAGAGATTGATCTACATTGTGGTTGCACTTCATATCTTCAAGAACGTTGTCTTTATACTTATTTATTTCCATGGTTTTTAGTAGTGTTGTCTTACTATATTTTCATATCTTCTTGTCTTATGTTAATGATTATCTTGATCCTCTCTGGATCCATTCTGTGATCTTCTTCTATAAGCTGAAATTTGTGTTGGTTGTGGTGCAATGTGCATATTTGTAGAGGTCCATGTTTTCTTATATTTTCAAAAAACACTTCTCTTAATTTATTCATAGAAGTAATTAATGATTCTAGGGGCTATGTTACATTCATTGCATTCATCCATGTTAGTGGATCCTATTGTAGGTATATTTGACATGAGTTTGAAATAGGTGGTTCCATATCTAGATATTATTAGATGAACTGTGTTTCTGTGATTTTATAAGTTATTTTATAATTTAATTATCATGATTACATTATGTGTGTGGAAATGGGTCTTGAGGAAATACGGGTTTCCCCTTTTGTTGGTAAAATAAAAGGTATTTTAAAATCATTTTGAAATTGATTTATGAATTGGTTTTCAAATATTTGTTGTGATGAAATGTTTTAGGCAATTTTTCACATAGGAAGGTTTGAGTACTTATATAGAATGTGTAGTACTAGGTCTCATCCATTGATACTATCATGGGGTTCACTCATGTGGTGTTCCTCTACTACCAAGAATCAATTTTCTAGAGACTTGTTAGAACTATCGGGATCTTCACTTGTTTGGGTGATCTTATACCCTCTAGATTCAATTCATATATCTAGAGACTTGATGCATGTGGTTGCTGATGTTTGGGAATGAGTGTTCTATCTTTCCTGACCTATTGCAATCCTTAACTTGGTAGTACTTGTTCTTGTGGTTTATACTATATTTATTCCATATGATATCTGATACATGATTTTGATTGATTAGTATGAGATATATGATATTCCATGAAACTATTTTTCCATGATTTATGAGAAACTATGTAATAAGGGCTGTTTTTGCCATAATTTTGCCATAAAAACATGGTTAATTGGCAATCACACCTTATTTTATTTAATATTAATCATGATCAGATTAATTTATAGATACATGGTATGGACCAACATGGTGGGATCCAACTTAGACTATTAAGATCACACCTTGGAAATCCCACTAGGCTCGTATAAACGTTGTTTTGTTTATCTATGCAGGGGATGTCAAGGCATCACTGTGTGAAACTGATGTTTCTATAAGCTATATCTAGGTAGCTAGTGGTGCAATGGTGTGATTTTTCCTACAGTGTCCTATACAGTAACTATTTCAATTTTATTTATCATTTGATGTTGGACTTGTACCTTGGATATTGTTTAGCTACTTTAGAGTTTCATCACTAGTACTCTTTCATTCTATCTATGAAATATATTCCATATTTTATTCTTCCATTGTTTCTTCCTACCATGTGTATATATATGTATATATATGTTATTTTGTATTCTTCGTGTTGGGTGAAATCATTCCCCATGGTGGTGGTTGATTCCTAGGTGCAATTCACCGACCCATTGGGATCAGGAACACACTTAGGTTATCTGACAGTTCTGGTTGGGAACCATTTGGAGGGCGTATCTAGGTCAGGTTCATCATAGTTTCGTATCATAGGGTAGGTTTGTTATCAGTTTTGTGAAGTTTGTGGAATGAAGATGGGATTTTTAGGGCTTGATAGGTAGGCTAAGGTGAGTTCCTAGCCCACTCTTTCAATAACAACACTCATGTTATAATGGGATGTTAGGATTAGTGTTTCCCATTTTTAGTTCAATATATTAATCTATTCCTTTCTTATGGTTTTATAGTTTGATTTGAGAGTTTCTTATTATCTGACCCATTCTTATGTTTCAGTTTGTAAAGGTATTCCTATGAGATGTCTTTAATAGAATCATCAAGAGGGTGGCGTATATGTTCCTCATGGATATTCACCACTATATCATAATCTTATCAAGGATATTATATTGAAATTTTTAGACATCGATCAAGACGTACATCATGTCTAGAATGTTTTTTTGAAGTATAACTAGGAGCTTCTAGATAATGGGATTGATCATGAGAGATATTACTTGAGAATTCACGACCATTTAAAGGTACTAGTAAACCTCAAGAGGTGGATGATTTTCTTTAAAATTTCGATTAAATATTTAAATAATAAAATAAAATAGAGAATATCCATGTGAAGTGTGAAAAATTCATAATCGAGGGTCTCTGTAAGAAATGCTGAGATTCAATGGTATTGGAAGATATACACATGTGATTGAAATGGAAGGGGTTAAAGGTAAAATTATTTTAGAAGTTATATCTAGAGTCACAGATTACTCTAAAATTTCTAGAGTTCCTCTCTTTACAGAAGGAAGAGTGTTCAATATTGTCGTACATAGATTCATTCATGGAGTTTCTTTATTTTTCTCTAAAGGTAGTAATGAAAAACCAGGTAAATTCACCTAATTATATACATGGTTTGTATCTAGATATCAAATCATATGTATTTATTGTGAATTTTAAACCTATATATATATATATATATAGAAGATATATAGGTGATGAAAGATATGGATATGGAAATAATATTTGTAATTTTTCCCCTAATCTACCACATAGAGGAGACTTTAATGGTGCACGGGGAGGTAGTGGAAGTGGCATGATCATTGAAAGAGTGGAGGGGTGGTACTAAAAAGTATAACTCTTATAAACCATAATTACTAGAAAGTATTGTACCCCAAACAATCTATTTGTGTGTCATGGTTGGTAACACCCATCATTCTTGTTCTACAGCTATGATGTTGTGTAACAGTTGTGGATGCTACGGTAATATGCAGCATTTATAGAAGGATATATCTAAGCCTCATTATGTTCAAGGATATTAAACTATAAAGGATACAATGACAAACCAGATGCTTTATATAAAATAGATCCCCAGTGTAACACCCCCATATTTCATAGTACGTTATTTTTTCAAAGTAATCCTATAACTTGTACTACACACAACGCCGAGTTCTAGTGCACCACCACATACAAAACTAGCCGTTCAAAAGTGGTTATGAATAATATTTACTAAAATTTGAACATTATAAAATCCTTATAATTTTAGAATCCATATTATGAGTTTCTTAGACGTAATTTAATAAAAAATGCATTTTTTCTGATAAAAGAAGTATTTTAAAAAAAATGCAATTTTACAGCCTTTTAATGGTGAACCCTTTTTAAATCCAATAATTGAACCTTTTATATATTCAGTTTGACAAAATAAACTTCTTCTTTATAAATGGGACACAAAAGTTTTGTTTCAATAAAATTTAGGTGTTTTATGATAACTTTCATATTTGGATGAATAGTAAAAAACACTATATTTCAACTAAAAACAAATTTTTTAATCAAAATAATTTATAGTATTAGATTATATATTTTAATGATTTGGAAGTATAAATATATTATTATTTTCCCATTTAATCCAACGCTGGTCATTGTATGCAATTTCAATTTGAAATTGGACATAAACAAGTATCAATCTTTTGATAGTTATTATTTCATAAAAATATGCTTTTTGGTTTTGACAACAATAATTAATTTTAAATTATTAAATTCAATTTATATGTTTTTAATTTCTTAAAATATACTTCATTTTTGAATTCATAGTATCAAAATTTTCTTAGGGTGAATTTTATGTATGTTTCTCAAAACATTCAATTCTTGATGAATACTGAAAAACACTACGTTATTGGTTAAAACAAAAATTTCATTTAAATAATAATTTTTTTAATTTAAATATATTTTAGGTAAAAATAGATACATAATACCTATATATTTTCAATGTAATTCATTGGAGTTATTTTATAAAGAGTTTAGATATATAATAATTTTTTTGAAATTTTACCATCTTTTACCCACCTGCTTGGAGCATTTTCAAATTTGCAGAAAACGAAATTTTACCACTTCTATGAATTGAATTTAAAAAATCTGAGAGTCTCGGTTGATATCAATAAGTAAAATGTGGTTCAATAAGATAATTTTTTTTTGGTGAATTATAACTTTTAACTTTTATTTACCACAGTAAAATGTAAATAGGGTAATGAAATGTAAAAATGATATTATTATTACCCTAAAAAATGTCCTAATTCTGTTGGATATGTGTAATTAGACCAAAACCATCCTTAGGAATAAAATATAATCCTTTAGGTTCACTTGGATTATATTATTACATTTATTATTATTTAATTCAAATAATAGTTAAAAGTGTTAAATTCAAAGTTTAATAAGTAAACCATTTTTAATATATGGTTACCCATAAGATAAATTCGACTATAAATATTAATTAGAAAGATAAGAAGATTTACTAAATATTGGTATTTTATTTACAATTTATTGACATTTAGTAATTTAATTTATTTATGACACAATGATGATGCAACAATTACCTTATTAATGAAATATCACTACCACAAAACAGGGCAAGGGAAGCACTGCCCTTTATTAGTGCTAAACAGAAAGCGCTGATAACGGGGTATGCCTTTATCAGTGCTATATAAAAGCGCTGATAAAATTGAACATTTATCAGCGCGTTTTTTAGCGCTGATAAAGGGATCTCTTTATCAGCGCTAAAAAAGCCCTGATAAATGAATGTTTTATCCGCGCTTTTATTTTAGCACTGATAAAACATACCTTTATCATCGCTTTTAACAAGTGCTGATAAAGGTTCTATCGGTTTTTATTTAATAACCCTAACAAGCCATCTTCGCTTGGACGTGGTCAAGCTCTCTCGGAAGCTGAACTAGGACCCTCATCGCGCGACCTCATCCTCCTCGTCCTCTGGCTTCCTCATCCTTCCACCTCCTTGTCATCCTCGTCCTCCTCGTCCTCCTCCTTCTCTGCCGCCACCGCCACCTCTGACCCCTCTCCGGCTACCACGACCGCCTCTGCGTCTGCCGCCTTCACCCTCATAGTCGCGACCGTCGCCGCCTCTGCCGCCGCCACTGCCTCCACCTCTGCTGCTGGCGCCGCCTCTGACTTTGCCGCCACCACCGCCGCCTCCACCCTTGCTGCCACAACCGCCGCCGCCTCGTCCTCCTTCTCCTTGTTCTCTCAAGGAGGGAGGTGAGTTCCATGAATGGTATTCCCTTTGTATATTTTTTATATATTGTGTGTGTGAGGACCAAATAGTGAATATAGATGTGAGATAGGAATGATACCATATATTGAGCCTAATTCCAGTTTGGATTTCCATAATAGATAGTGTGGTTTTAATGTGATTATGATTATGTCTAGGGATGTGATTCATAATTAGTGATGAGTGTCTAAATAAGATATGTTATTGATATTTAGAAACACAAGTGGGTTGTTTGTGAATGATGTGGAATTGGATACCCTATAGGTTCCATAGGGATATCTTGACTCTAAGATGAAGTATATGGTAATTGGTTAGTTATGGTGGTTCACATGTGTGAGAGATCTACCAAGGTTATGTGTTATTACTTCTATGGATAACCGACCCTTGTTTTCATTTTTTATATTTTGAGTCACCGTGGGCCGTAAGTTCTACCCCTTCGAGTTGAATATTTATGTATGAGATACAAAGGAAATAATTTTTAATCTTATGGTTATATGGATTCCCAAAGATTATCCCAATGGAAATGATGATGGATCCATATTAATTTTCATCACATAGCATAATCTCATAGTTATATGATTAGAAAAAGATGAACCCATAATAAAAAACATATCACCTAGTATGTCTGTCACATATATGAATAAATAAATTAGAAAAAAACATGCTACAAAGCAAAAAGGTACCATTAAATACTTACATTGGTTAACTTGTTTTAGAAATTATTTATCTTCATCCATGCCTTGTACTTTCACCCATGAATTTGGAGGTGAGTATGCGTACATGATAGTTGACCTTCTTAGAGAAGAGTTTATGGAAGAGTATAAGAGACATGGAGCAATGAAGATCATTAGAGTGTTGGAGCAAATGTGGTTGCTACGAACAATGTGGCAATCGGCTTGTGCAATGCAGCCTAAGTTACAACTTGTAGGTATTGTATGTTAGTCCACGTTTCACAAGCCGATTTCCACAATGAATAGAATGATCTTCATTTCCTCATGTCTCTTATACACTTCCATAAACTCTTCTCTAAGAAGGTCAACTATCGTGTACACATACTCACCTTCAAATTCATTGGGTGCAAGTACAAGGCACAGATGAAGATAAACAATTTCTAAAACAAGTTGACCAATGTAACTATTTAACGGTACCTTTATAATTTGTAGCATGTTATTTTCTAATTTATTTATTTGTATATGTGACAGACATACTAGGTGATATGTTTTGTATTATGGGTTTGTCAGGAGTTTGTATGATTTCATATTTCCACATTTCATTTTAAATAACATGTTATAATTATATATTTACTGTACCCTAATGGATCAAATAGTCAGGCATATTGTAGATGTTGCTAGAATGCTATAGTATTATTTTTCCCCAATGGTAGTACATTTTTAGAATGTTTTCACTGATGAGGTATACAATTTAATTCATAATAAAGAGATAAACATTATAATCTATTTAGTTTTGGGAGAAAATTCATCACAATTTCTAAAATAACACCAAAAGAGCATCAATTGTTTGAATTACAATTTGATGATATATAATATAATGGTTTCATATGGCATAGTACTTTACCATGGGGTTTTATAGTTCTCTAAAATAGATGGTTGATTGGTATTTATTATTTTGTTAGACTATTGGAGATTGAACCTGATGAGAGTCATGAATATGTATCCTCATCCAAACATTGATAGTCACATTGGTCATCTATGAGGTTCTATAATCTTCTCCAAGATAGATTTGACATTAGGATACCATTAGATGAGTTGGACATCGATTGACCTACCATGGACTGCTTTTAGGAGTAGTTATGGAATGTATTCTCCTATTACTCATTGGTTTCCTCTTGTTTGCATGTCATGTATTTTCTAAGGAATCATTTAGTCTTTGTAAGACTAACTTGGAATAAATTTGATATATGTCAGATTAAATCAGGTATCTTATACACACACAATGTTCACCCTACTGGACACACCATGTATATGGATTCCACATGTGTTTAAAGGAATTTGTACCATGATTTGTTTTTATAAAACCCAAACAATGCTACCTGATTAATTAAAACATAATATTAGGCAAGTTCTCAAGATCGAACCCATAAAGACGATGAATATGAATAAACAATGGATGAATTCCAATCGGTTGACAAAATACTATGAAGATGGCGTGAAATAGTTTATCAAGTTTGTAGAAGATCATGCATGTGACCCTTCTCAAATACTTTGTCCATGTTTATGCTGTTGTTATTCAAGACAAATTAGTCCAGAGGAGTTGGAAGAACACCTGATCTGTCATAGAATAGATCGAAGTTATACATGTTGGAATAAACATGGGGAAAACCAATATAGGTAGTGACTCAGAGAACACGACATTTTATAGATCATCTGATATGATTAGAAGCGTGAACAGTGAAGATGATCGTATGGAGGGTGTGACTACAGATGTCAACGATGATGAAGATCATATTGAGGAAATGACAAGGACAGTTGAAGATGAACTTTGTGATTGCCCAAAATTTTTTGAGAAGTTAAAGAGTTGTGCAAAAACATCATTGTATGTTGGTTGCACTAAATATACAGCACTGTCATCCGTATTAAAGTTGTATAATTTGAAAGCAGGCAATGGGCAGAGTGACACCAGTTTTACGGAACTACTTGCTCTCCTGAATGACATGCTCCCAGAAGAAAATGAACTCCCAAGCCGAACATATGATTCCAAACGAATGCTATGATCGATGTGTATGATATCTAAATGAATACATGCTTTCCCAAATGACTATGGTTATTATGTTTTTAAATTTATGAAAGAGATCATATTTCATCAACAAACTAGCATCCCTGATGAGGTATTTTTGAATATAATAATGAGTTCATTTAAAATATTTATTAATCCTTTTTGTATTTATATTTTTTAGTACTACCATGACTGTCGCAAAAACTCATATTCAGAAGATGATATACATGTGTTTAGAAATGAATGGGAAACATGCCTAATGGAAGATTGTACACAAATAGGATGAAGGTGAATTCCTACCACTTATGTTTTCTATATATGATCATTGATTATCCTCCAACCTTCTTTGGTGAATTGAAAATGGTATGATGTATTGAAATCTTAATTTATTACTCAATGTTTTCTATCCCCGGATTCATATAACTGATCTTTGAACAAATCAATATTTAAGTATGGAATGATGGTGTGCAGTGCATATGGGGTGAACGATGAAACCACCAAGGATCAACAAAATCCATTTTCTGTATCTCGTTTGTTTGAACTTGTATTTGCGCACATGTGTTGTTGTTTGACTTGCACAATTATTTCTAGGTAGACATATGAGATAATCAGTATTTATGAAGGATTTTTTGGAACCAAAATATGTGTCCCAGGATAATTCAAGTAAGGGAAAGGCTGGTATGATGTATTGAAATCTTAATTTATTACTCAATGTTTTCTATCCCCGGATTCATATAACTGATCTTTGAACAAATCAATATTTAAGTATGGAATGATGGTGTGCAGTGCATATGGGGTGAACGATGAAACCACCAAGGATCAACAAAATCCATTTTCTGTATCTCGTTTGTTTGAACTTGTATTTGCGCACATGTGTTGTTGTTTGACTTGCACAATTATTTCTAGGTAGACATATGAGATAATCAGTATTTATGAAGGATTTTTTGGAACCAAAATATGTGTCCCAGGATAATTCAAGTAAGGGAAAGGCTGGTTGAGATGAAATCCAAGCTCAAATGACCAGTACATCATCAAAAGAATCAACCTTGTGGTGCACAATCTTGTAGAATCTGGTCCTCGTGATGTTTTGAGGTGTTTATAAAAGGTATGGGGAGTCTGATAAGCCCCATGGCCACCATAAATAATGTTTATAGACAGATCCACATGTTTTTTGTGCCTCGTTCCTCTTTACAAGGATCATGCTATTCACATGGTTCATCATAGCACGTATGTCCTATTCAGCCCATTGCTACTCTTGGAATAACCTGAGAATCTGACAATGCATAAGCCCCACAAGACCCATACTCATCCATCCAAGAGTATTCTAAGTTTGAAGGGAAGCTAACCATGGGTAATACCCACAACATACCTCGTTTAAATATATGGGTTTTGATCCTTGTATTCTAAATAGGGTACGTAGGAAGCCTCCATGATGTTAAATCCCAACCAATGGTAAACCATGGTGACCCCCTCACTTGGGTACACCTTCGCTTATTTTCCCTCTTGTATTTCCCTTAGTGGCGTCCGAATAATTCTTCAAAATGAGACACCTTACCTTTATGGGATGCACCACACTTGGGTGAGACCTCATAGGGCGTTTTGATCCATCTATCAGGTAATCATTCCAGGTGCTCCCTCATAGAGATGTACCTGCCTAATCCACCATTATAAGTGTTTTGATCCACCCAGGTCTTACATCTCTGTAAGACATTAAATCATGACCCTCTATCCTTGTGGGATGTTAAACTCATGGAATACTAGATGTTAAGCATGGGTTTCCATTAATATGTTCAATATTAATGTTTAATTAGTACTTATTAAGGTATTGTGGAGGTGTGGTTTTATGTCTTCTAGCAGATTTCGGAAGATTCCATGCTTTATGTAGGTGATTCCATGCTTTTACATTATATGATGATTTTATTATCTTGTATTTTCTTGCTAAGTGTACTATATGAAATGTTTGTGTGGTTAAAAATGTGTTATCAACAGAATTTGGGGCGTGTATAGACTTGAAAGTTATTTTTAAAATGGATGCAGTTGTATTTCTTGTAGATTTTCATGCTTAAGTCCTTTAAATGTGTTTGAAGAAATGAGAAAGTTGTGTGATGGGTGTTTTCAAATGGGTTTAATGTGTTTTTGAATTTCAAAGAGGTTTTTCTTATGAGGTGTAGAGATTCTATATATGTGTATTGGAATTGAATGAAAGTACATGAGAATGTGTTGATATATATGATGTGTATAATGTAAATTGAGCACAATTTCCATACAAGGTATTTTCTTTATGATGTGCAGGGGAAAGGGTGAGAGGGTAGGGGTGGTTTTCTGGGGGATGGGGAAGGGGGAAAAGTGGTAGGGGGAAGGGGTAGGGGGTGTGATGGGTTCTTTTGAAATATATAGGGGGTGGGAAGGGGGGTCTGCAATGGGCAGGGGGAAGTGCAGTGGGAAGGGGTGTGCTGGGGAAGGGGGCAGGGGGTGTTCATGGGGCAGGGAGTGTGCAGGGGTAGAGGGTGTGCTCGGGGGTTGGAAGTGTGTAGGGGTGTGATGGGGAAGGGGGCATGGGTGCTTCTTTTTTGTGGAATGGGGGGACATAATATTTGTTTAATGTTTTGTGCCTCACTAGTATAATTGGTTATTTTATGTTTTGTGCCTCACTAGTATAATTCCATTTAGCCACCCCATTCTTTATTTCATTATTGTATTACTAACATAATATTTGTTTTATTATTTAGGTGAAATCGTTTTCTACAATTCGAATGCTTTGTTCGGAAACCGCCGCCATGGACGCCAATTTTTTTGAGCGGATTGATGAAAAAAGGATGGAACATCATTGTATTTTAACTGTTTGTTGGATAAATGTAATTGTATCCAAATTAAACATTGTTTGAAATTTATATATAAGTGTGTTGTTTTGTATTCATGATTTCAAGTAAATGTATGTATCATTTTTTCTCTTATGTTCTTTGTGTGTGGGTGTTGTGTCTGCTGTGTGCAGGTTTTTTTTGGACTGTGCAGGTGCTGTAATGTGTAATGGTGCTGGGCAGGTTCTGTGCAGGTTCTGGATTTGGATAGGATCTTTGGACTTTTTCAGCGCTAGTTAAGCACTGATAAATGGATAATATATCAAAACTATTTTGAGCACTGATAAAGTTAGTTTTTATCAGCGCTCACAAAAGCGCTGATATATTATATATTTATCAGCGCTGAAAATAGTGCTGATAAATACTATCTTTATCAGCGCTCACTTAGCGCAGATAAAGGGGATCCCCCTTTATCTTCTCTGAGATTAACAGCGCTTTTTTAGCACGGTTAAAGGCCGTTTTAGTGCTATTATAAACCATATTTATAGTAGTGTATTAAAATAATTGATATTATAAACACCCAAATAAATGTAATTTGAAATTTTTTATAAATTCAAATAATTTAATACGTTAATATTACATGATAAGGATGATTAAATGAAATTTTTTCATAGTATGAATGCTGTTAGGAATTAAAAAAAACAAAATACCAAATACTATCAAAATTGACATAAAAGAGTTTTTAAAACAAATATTTTATTATTAATTGGTATTATATTCATAAAAATATATGTTTCAACCAAAGGGAATAAATACTATTATATATTTAATTAATTAACCACTTGGGCTTTTTTTGGATGTTTATATCATGTTTATTAACCATATAATATAAAAATAAAAAGAGACATGGTAAATGTCAAACTATTTAACTAAGAGTTAAACCTAAAATATAAGGTTAATATAGTGACCCAAACATGTATAAAACCTATTGGTTGAGTGGTTTTCGACCCATCCCCAACATATACTTTAAATAATTAATTTCTGAGCAGTTATAAACCTAAAATTAATTTATTATAAAATAATATTTTATGTCTTTTCTAAGGTGCCCCTAACCCCTCTTATAAATGGGTACATCCCCTTCTCTCAAATTCACACTTCCAAAGACATTTGGATAGGCCAAAACCTCCCCATATATCTTCACAACTATTCTTCCATTTTCTTAGAGGCCTTCTTTGGTCAGAAAAACATCCTATGAAGCCCTTTTTATCAAATCAACTGGATGAACCCGAAGAAGAGGTAATGATTTCACTACCCTCTTTCATGTTCTTTTATTCTTCCACATAATCTTTCCTTATTATTACCATAAAAAAATAATAACTCCAGTACCTTATATATACCATGATGGTATTATAAATATGGCACAACCATATTCATTATTCTATCCAATCTATGAATGATAATGTCACCATGCATGCGTACGTATGGCTTACCGTCTCCACGCCGTGGTGTAATATTTTATTCCACACTATGATATTTGGATGGATATAATGATGGGTAATATGTATATAAATAATGAAATTAACATGAAAATGTCTCTTTAAAATTAATATACCATCCAATTATACGCCTTTAATGAAATGATATTGTCGCTCATGCGTACATACCGATTACCTTCTCCACGACGCGATGAGATTCATTTCCACATTCACCATTCATTGCAATTATAAAATATATATTACCAATAAGTATGAAATATATGAAATAATTATTATATTTGAGATATATACATATATTTATTTATTTATTTATGTACTTACATATATCTTATTCACTTACTACCGTTAAACATGATTTGAAAACAGAAACAACATTTATGCGTAGGTACGGCCTACCGTCTCTATAAACGGTGTTTTGCATTTCATATATCTATCTATTATAAATATTTAAACTATAAATATATATGATATATGAATCAAGGTTTTTATTCTTTATGTATTTAAATCATTATCTAATTGATATGGTCAAGAATAACATGTTAAAATATGTAGGATAAAGAAAGAGATTATTACCCGAAATGTAAATTTAACATGAAAATCATTATTAAATGGGTAGTATAAAGTCATAAATGAATCATGTATGATATAATAAATATGTATAATGATCTATTATAATCTAATAACATAAAATGGTCATTATACGAGAGGTTAAACATACCCTTGACCAAAGGAAAGTGCAAGGTAAGGGGTTTAATGTCACTCCTTATTCCCCTGAGATTCATGCTATATTGCCACAATTTCCTTTTGTGTGGTGTATGTAATTCACATAATTGTATTATTTGTATAATAAACATTAATTTATGTGAATTTACATCTTCATTGTATGATACTTCTTTCATGGGGTGTATGTTTCATAATGTTACCAAATTGGTAAGGGTTAATTCCTCAATCTCATTATTATTCGAGATTGTTTATGTGTAAGTTTTTACTGTGACATATTTATCAACCATGTCCATGTTTCATAAAAGAAATTTAAGAGGGATTATTTTTAAGAGACTATTGTACTAAAACATCATTTTTAATGTTTTAATGATTTATTCTCCTAAACCATTCTCATTAATGTCCATGTTTTTAAGATGGTTTTATGGATTTATTTATATGGATATAGATGTTTTAAAATGTTAATTACATTCAAAAGATTCAAAGTGGTATGGGAAACTTCACTTCAAAAATATATTTTAAATTATTTCCTTTATAAATTAAGCATCTTTTAAAATATTTCATGAAAAATGGATATTTATCTCAAATATTTTTACTGATCATTTTTATATATGTCAACATCCTTTTTGGGATATTTTTCTTGATCGAGGTTGATTTATTATGATAAAAATATTCCATATTTTATTAATGTTTTTGTGATATTTTTGACTGTGGATGAGTTATTTTTATGAAATTAATGGTTTATTGTCAAAGTATTGACATTTCGTATGCTAGTTTTAATACGAATGTTTATTCTATATTTCAATCTTTTCTTAAGATGAATGTGTTGGACTAGTATGTTTCAGTTTGGGGACTGGTAAAAGGTAGCCCTCCAAGTTAGGGTTTGGTTACAGTAGACTTTCTTGATTGGAATACAGTTATAGAGGCTCTCCGGGATGGAGTCCAGTTATATAGGATCTCTGGGTTGGAGTCCGGTTATAGAGGATGTTCGAGTTGGAGTTCGGTGATAAAGGCTCTCTGGGATGGGGTCCGGTTATTGTTATCCCCTAGGTCATGGCACGAGGCCTAGACACAGAAATTAAAGTATTGTACTATACATTCCCTCATAATGAAATTAGTTAATACATGTGATTATTCGACTAGTAGAATATCCATTTGTAGGTTTATATGGTAATTTTTGATTTATTTTTACCATATTATGTTGAAGTTTATGTTTAAAGGGATGTTGTTCTATTCCACATCTTACCTTAAAAGTTTATATATTTTGCTAAATTATTTACCCTTAATAAGCATCTGATATCACCACTTTTTTATGTTTTATTTTCTTAGGATATGAAGAAGTTAGATATGGGTGACTTGCAGGCATAATCTAGGAGGATTGGACGTTTCTAATGGAGTAAATTACTATACTTTTTCTTTTCATCTTTTAATGTTGAACTTCATGTATGGAAGTTATTTTCAAATACTACTAAATAGATAGGTCCTTCAGGACATGATTCCTTGTAATCATTTTAATGTTATGTAATAATGCATCGACTCTGGGTAACTGTGGTTAGGGCTTTACAGTTGGTATCAAAGGATTTTAGTAAAAAACTTGGAATCTAGATTTAGATAAATTATGATTAGATCACATTACCCTAAGATATACATTGAGAATTAGTATAGAAGAACTTCCTAGAATTTTGGTAATATACAAATTTCGTGTATTTTAGAATAAATACATCCATGTATGGATATGAGCAGGTAGAGGTGGCTCTGGCACAGTTGTACATAGGGGTAAAAAGCGAAAACACTGCTTTGAACTAGACTCGAATGGGAACTGGTGCACGAAAATTGTCCTTGCTGCACTCTTGATTACGACACTCCTAAGGGATATGCTTTGGAAAATTGTCATTTTTTTACAAACCATTAAGAAGGGTTTATGAGTATATACTTCCACAAAGAAAACGTTTTTATTATTATGGATTATATCCATAAACAATTCAAATTATGTTAATTATTTTACATGTTAAGAATTATGAATTGTGATTCATAACCTGACCTAGTGTAATCTATGGTTTAGAAGTGGCACCCAGTAGATGGATTGATAACTCCAACAATACGTATGATCCAAAGAGTAATAATGATCATATCTTTCATAGTATTAAACCAACATTTAGAACGAAAATAGTATCCCACATATTCTCATCATATGAAGAAATACTATCATGTGTTAATAAGATAAGTAAATAATTCTATGAGTCCTATGGATTTGAAGGGAAGCCAAAGAAGAAAAGGTTGGTCGAGAGAAAGATGGATAAAGGGAAAAAGGGAAAAAAGGATTTTTCCCATATGTGATAATATTGGAAACAATCACCTTGGTAAATTCTTGATGGGAATGAGTGTTTAATATGAGTGTGGAGAAAAAGGACGCCAATTACATTATTTCATGGATAAGAAATAGGTTTCATGTGTACAGTGCTTCATCTTCAAGGAGTTGGGTCACTACATGAATCAATATCCAAATCATCTAAGTATACCCCAAATGATGCAATTGGATAATAATCAATTTATGATACTACCAAAGATGAAGAGTAATGACTAGTGTTCTTATGTTGTTGTTAAATGATTATGTCATTTTAGTGTTGTATCAATGATATACCAGTAATATGAATTATGTAAATAAATAAAAATTGTACTATAGTACTATTTCATTGGGGATTAGAGATTATATGGTTTTATTAAGAGTGACTTAACAAAAAGTTGAGCTTTTAGGAAAATTCATGGTTGGAGGAATGATAAACCTTAATACGATTCTGATACTGAGGTAGTAATTTTGGAATAAGAGATGGTTGATTTGGATAAATTATATTGGATATTCTTGACTATCTTTGAACTGATTAATGGTTTGCTTATTTCATCCTTGTTTGAATATTCAAATATTTTCGATATAGAGAATATATCTTGTATTATATAAAGTATAAGGGAGTATGAATGTATTCAGTAATTATTTATGGAAATTCAGGGTGTTATAATGTTATAAAATAATACATGATAAAGGTGTTCACATCTTATTAAATGGAAACAAGGATATTCATTGTGTTTAACTTCCTTATAAATTCTGGACTGTGAGTTTGGATAGAAGTATTTTGGATAAGTCTAAAGGATGGAATGGATTATGTTTGAAATTGGATATTATTGTTAAGTTTATTTTTGTATTTTTATAATAAGGACAACACACAGACCGTGTGACAATCCATCATGTTGGACAAAGCTGTGGGAATCAAACCCACAACCATAGTGCGATTGGGATTTATCACCTATCACTCGACTAAATGAAGTCACTGGATTGTATATCCTAGTTTTTTTAAAGGTTTAATAGGTGAATTATAAATTACATAGTTTTGTAACCCTATACGATTAGGATAAATAGAATATTTTATTGAAATCATTTAGACAGAAAGATGAATTTGTGTTTGAAATTAGTTGAAGGACGAAACTCTAATTGTCAAGTATATATATATATATATTCCCTATTATTCTATGGGTAAATTAATTATTAAACATTAGGGAAGGCATCTTAAAACCAAAAATGTGTTATCCTAATACCTTATGTTTTGTTAAACCGATGTTATTTCAAATCATCATAGATTGATGGATTTGAGGCCCTCAATTTTCCAATTTTATGTGATGGAAGACCTCAATCACTCACCATAAATATTTATGGTTTTCCTCCAATTATGTGTCTCTAATTTCCACCAATTTTCTCCTAATCAAGATCATAATTTGGTGTGACCCTTCATTTTCTTTTTCCTCTTGTTAAGACTAAATTTTATTAGCCCAATTTCCGATGTGGGTTTTCCCACAAAGTTATTTTATTTTTTCTTCTATTTAATTTCAAAAAACAATTTCAAATTGTGAGGACACATTTTATTTAAGTATAGAATAATGTAACACCCCATGATTTCATAGTACATTATTTTTTAAAGTAATCCAATAACTTGCACTACACACAACACCGAGTTCTTGATAACCACAACTTACCAAACTAGCTGTTCAAAAATAGTTATGAATAATATTAACAAAATTTTGGAGTTGATGTAATCATTATAATTTTATAATAAATATTATGAGTTTCTTAGACATAATTTAAGGACAAATTCATTTTTTCCAGATAAAAGAAGTATTTTTAAAAAAATGTAATTTTACAGCCATTTAATGGGGAAACTTTTTTAAATAAAATATTTGAAACATCTATATATTTAATTAGAAACAATAAACATATTATTTAGAATCGGGACATAAAATTTTAGTTTTAATAAATTTTTGGTGTTTTTTTGATAACATTCATATTTGGGTGAATAGTGAAAATACTATATTTCAACTGAAAACAAATTTTTTAATAAAAATAATTTATAATGTTAAATTATAAATTTTAATGGGTTGAATGTATAAATATATTATATTTTTACCATTTAATCCAGTTCTGGTCATTTTATTTAACTTCACTTTTAAATTGGACATAAACAAGTGTCAATATTTTGATAGTTATTATTTCTTAAAATTACGCTTTGTTGTTTTGACAACGATAATTACTTTTAAATTAATAAATGAAATTTCTATTTATTTAATTTGGTAAAATACACTTCATTTTTCAATTCTCAATATCGAAATTATCTTAGGGTTAATTTTGTTTGTTTTTGAAAACATTCAATTTTTGATGAATAGTGAAAAAATCTGCCTCATTGGTTAAAACAGACATTTCATTTAAATAATTATTTATTTCAATTAAATTTATTTTAAGTCAAAATAGATACATAATAGCTATACATGTTCAATGTAATTCATTAGAGTCATTTTATAATAAGTTTAGATATAAAATAATTTTATTGAAATTTTACCGTCATTTATCCACCTCCTAGGAGCATTTGAAAATTTGAATAAAACTTAATTTTACCACTTCTGTGAATTGAATTTCAAATATTCAAGAGACATGGTTGATATCTGTATGTAAATTGTGATTCAATAAGATAAAAATATTTTTTGGTGAATAGTAACTTTTGACTTTTATTTACCACGATAAAAAGTATATTTGGTAATTAAATGTACAAATGAAATAATTTTTACCCTAAAGAATGTCCTAATTCTATTGGATAAGTTTAATTCTACCAAAAACATCCTTAGGAATAAAATATGATCGATTAGGTCCACTTGGATTAGATTTGGATATTTATTATTATTTAATTCAAAGAAGAGTTAAAAGTGTTAAATTCAAAGTTTAATAACAAAACCATTTTTAATATAGGGATACACATAAGATAAATTTAACTATAATAATTCATTTTAATGATAAAAATATTTCCTACATAATGGAATTTTTTTTTATTATTTTTAGACATTAAATAATTTAATTTTTTATGACACAATGATGATGCGACAATTACCTTATTAATGAAAAATTAAAATAATTGATATTATAAATAACCAAATAAATGTAATTTGTGACATTATATGAATTTAAATAATTTTCTCAGTTAGTATAATAAATTAGGGTTGATTAAATGAATTTTTTTGAATTAATAATGCTGTTATGAATTTAGAAAAAACAAAATACCAAACAGTGTCAAAATTGATATAAAAGAGTTTTCAAAACTAATATTATATTATTAAATGGTATTCTATTCCTAAAAATATATGGTTTGGTAAAAGGGATTAAATACTATTATATATGTAATTAATGAACGACATGGGGTTCTGTTGGAAGTTTATAGTATATTTATTGACCATATAATATAAAAATACAAAGAGACATGGTAAATGTCAATCTATTTAACTAAGAGTTAAATCTAAAAGATTTCATTAATATAGTGAACCAAACCAATTTAAAACCCAATTTTTGAGTGGTTCCAACCCATACCCACATTATCCTGTAAATAATACATTTTTTTGACATTAGAAACCAAAAAAAATTAATATAAAATAATATTTCAAGTGTTTTCTAAGGTGCTTATCCCCTCTTATAAAAGGGCACTTCCCCTTTTGTCAAATTCACACATCAAAATCCATTTGGCTCGTCCAAACCATGAAAAAATATCCTCCAAACTATCCTAACATTATCCTAGAGGCCTTAATTTTTTCAGAAAGCCAACCTATGGAGCCCCTTTGGTCAAATAATAAGGAAGAACATGTATAAGAGGTAATGATTTCACCACCCTCTTTCATGTTCTTTTATTCATCCACTTACATTTTATTTGTTATTACCATAACAAAATAATAATCCCCATACCTTATATATAATTTGATTTTATTATTAATATGGAACAACCATATTCATTATTCTATCCATCTTATGAATGATATTGTCACCTTGCGTGCGTACGTACGGCTTACCATCTCCACGTAGTGGTGTAATTTTTTATTCAACACTATGTTATTTGGATGGATATAATGATGAATAATATGTATATAAATAATGAAAATGACATTCTAATATCTCTTTAAAATTATTATACCATCCAATTTCACAACTTTAAGGAAATGATATTTTCGGTCTTGTGTTCGTACAGATTACCGTCTACACGATGCGACAAGATTCATTTCCACATTCCCCATTAATCAAAAATTATAAAAATATATATTACTAATAATTATTTAATATATGACATAATAAAGAAAAGGATATATATATATATGTAATTATTTACTTACATATATCTTATTCACTTACTTCCATTCAATACGATATGAAAACAGAAACAACGTTTATGGATACGTACGGCCTACCGTCTCCCTAAACGGTGTTTTCTGTTTCATATATCTATCTATTATATATATTTATATTATAAATATATATGATATATGAATAAAGGTTTTTATTCTGGATGTATTTAAATCATTATCTAAATGATACAGTCATGAATAACACGTTAAAATACGTACGATAAAGAAAGCGATTATTACCCGAAATGTTAAATTAACATGATAATAATTTTTAAATGGGTAGTATAATGTCATAAATGAATCATGTATGATATAATAAATAATAATATTGGTCTAATATAATCTAATAACATACAATGTTCATTATACAGGTGGTTAAACGTACCCTCGACCAACGGAAAGTGCAAGGTAAGGGGTTTTCATCCCACTCCTTATTCTTGTGAGATTCATGCTATATTGCCACTATTTCCTTTTGTGTGGTGTATGTACTGCCAATAATTGTATTCTTTGTGTAATACACTTTAATTTATGTGTATTTACATATACAGTGTATGATACTTCATTCATGGGGTGTATGTTTCATAAGTTTCCAAATTGGTAAGGGTTAATTCCTCAATCTCATTATGATTCTAGATTATTAATGTAAGTTTCTACTAGTAAATATTTATTATCCATGTCCATGTTTCATAAAATAAATTTCAAAGGGATTATTTTTAAGGGACTATTTTACTAAAAAATCATTTTAAATGTTTTAAAGATTTATTCTTCTAAACCATTCTAATTAATGTCCAAGCTTTTTAAAATTATTTTAAGGATTTATTTATATGGACCTGAATGTTTTAAAATGTTAATTTCATTCAAAAGATTAAAAGTGGTATAAGACACTTTGATTAAAAACTATCTTTTAAATTAATTCCTTTATACATTATGCGAATTTTAAATGGATTCATAAAAATGAATATTTCTCTCAATGATTTTTACTGATAATTTTCAACTATGTAAACATCCTTTATGGGATATTATTCTTGATTTAGGTTGATATATTATGATACAAATCTTCCATACTATATCTAAGGTTTTGTGATATGTTTGACTATGGATGAGTTATTTTTATTCCATTCAAGGTTTGTGGTCAAAGGATTGAAATTTTATATGCTATTTTTAATATGAATGTTTATGTTATTTTCATCCATTTTTAAGATGAATGTGTTTCTGAGTTGGGGACCAGTAAAAGTAATCCCTCTAGGTTGGGGTCCGGTTACAGAAGAATCTCCGGTTTGGATTCTGTTTACAAAGGCTCTCTAGGATGGAGTCTGGTTATAGAGGCTCTCCAGGTTGGAGTCCGGTTACAGAGGTTTCTCGTGTTGGAGTCTGGTTATAGAGGCTCTTCGGGTTGGGGTCCGGTTACAGTTAGCCCCTAGGACATGGCCCAAGGCCTTTACACAGAAATTATAGTCTGGTATTATGCATTACCTCATTATTAAGTTTGTTATTCCATGTAATTATTCCACTAATATAATATCCATGTGCATGTTTATATGGTAATGTTAGATTTATTTTTTCCATATTTTGTTCATGTTTATGTTTAAAAGGCTGTTGTTTTATTACACAAATTTCCTTAAAAGTTTACAGCTTCCACTAAAATTTTCACCCTTACTAAGCATATGAGCTCACCCCTTTTTTATGTTTTATTTTCCCAGGATATGAAGAAGTTAGTTATAAGTGACTTGTAGGCATAATCTAGGAGGCTAGGAAGTTTCTAATGGAATAAATTACTGTTGCTTTTCTTTTCAAGTTGTAATGTTGAACATCTTGTATGTAATCAATTCTCTAAGACTGCTAAACTAATCGGTCCTTTGGGAGTTGATTCCTTGTAATCATGCCATTGTTATTTAATAAGGCACCGACTCTGGGTAACTGGGGTTGGGGAATTACACCCAGTCACATGACTCCTGTTTGAAGCACATTGACATTTTGGATGAGTATTAGGTAGAGGTAAATTAAAGTCATGTGGTAGTGGGAGGTAACATCTATATAAACTCTTAAATAGTGACTTTTTATATGATACAAGTTCTTCCCACTCATTTATATCATGATGTTTTTATATATTCTTAAAATTTTAACAGTTATCATGTACTTTTTTATGGAGTTGGAAACACCTATTGGGAAGGGGAAATTGAATGTATTTCTGTGTATTTATTTTTCAAAATAGGTAGCTAATGTATTATTAGACTAAGATTTTCTTGTTTATGGTCTAGATATGTTTAACATCATCACAAAGATGATTTTCTTTATCACTAATTAAACTGAGATTGATTATTATCATAATTTGGTTTTGTTATTTTCTATTGATTATAGTTCTCCGGTGTTCAGGGGAGAGTGATATTTAGAAGACATTCCAACCCAGATAAAATGAGTTTTGTTCATATTGTAACCACTTATCTGGATGATTTTTTTCCAAATTTACCTTCCATATATTTTTCAAGACATTCTTGATGTTATAACTGATGATTTTTTTGGCGTTCCCTTAAAGAGGTTGGTAGAGTTTCTTATTCAACTGGTGCTTGGTACATAACCAATTTCAATACCCTCTTAGGCTATGGAACCCATTGAGTTGATAGAAATTCATATTTTTTTGGATGATATGGTGGTGAAAGGTTTTATTTTCTCTTGTGTATCACCTAGGGTAGCCTTTGTGTTTTTTTCCAAGAAGGAAGATGGTTCACTCTAACTGCTTGTTGATTATGAGAAGATGAATCATGTAATGGTTGAGAATACATATTCTTTCCCCCATGGAGATGATATGGTTGACTAGTTAATGGGATGAAATATTTTTTGAATGTTGATATATTATAAGGTTATCATCATCTTAGAGTTCACGAGTCAAATTACTAAAGAATGATTTATAGATAAGTTATGATAATTATAAATATACTTTGATGTAGTTTAATCTTGAAAAGGATATTATAGTTTTTATGGAGTTTATGAATCTGGTTTTCCATGAGTATCTCGATTCTTGTTTTTGTGGAGATCATAGTTGATATTATTGTTTTGTTGACACCAAATGGAATGTGGGAGAAATATTTGTGTTTGGATCTGGAAATCATATAGTGTCACCATTTGTATCGAAATAATTCAAAATTAGGTTTCTAGATCCAAGAAGTGAAGATTATATAATGTGATTTATGAGAATGGACTTTCCGTTGATCATGAGAAAGCCAAAGTTATTTGTTCTTGGGAAGAACTATGGAATGTCTTTGAGATTTGGATATTCCTTGGTCTTACGGGATACTACTTATTGCTCATCATAGATTTCTCAAAGTTTGAATCACATTTGATTGATCTTTCCAAGAAAGGGGTGAAATTCATATCATATGTAAAGTGACATTCTTCTTTTAGTGAGCTAAAATGAATTTGGGAAATAACTCCTATTTTGAACATACCTGTGCTCGGTAAAGGGGTATGTGGTTTTTTTGTGATCATTGTGTTTTTATCATGGTTATGTGCTTATGAAGGATAATAATCTCGTGGATTATAGATCTATCCATCTTTTAAAACATGAGATGAATTACCCACATAGAATTTAGATATTTCCATGGTTATGAATACTGTTAAATAATGGAAGTAATATCTTTTTGGAAGTATTTCATAATATTTTATAACCCTAAGAGTATGATATATATCATTTCTAATAATTATTTGATTCATAAACTGATGTAACGGGTGGAATGCCTTCATAAATTTTACATTTACCTTTCCCAAACCATAAAAAAGGAGAATGTCTTTGTATGTTCTATATATAGAAAAGTTCCATTAACGACTATTCTTGAATTAAAGGAGGAGTAAAAACTTTTGGGACACTTAACTCAGATTCCCATGGATGAAAAGGAGGGCGTTTCAATTGTAGTTTTAAAATGTTTCCAATTATAATCATCTCCCTATATGACTATTATATTTGATCAACAATAGGATGATGAATTTAGAGGAATCCGAGAAACTCTATATGCTTGGGAGACTATTTTTTTTGTCCCTCCATCTATATAGAATTATTCATTTGGAGGACCGGGTTTTCATCCCATTATCATTGAGGATATTGATTTTTTTGTTCTTCATTGTTCTTCATAATCCATTTATTCATGCACTACAAAGATGTATTATTATGGGAGATGCTGATTTTGGTGTCTGGGTTTGAAGTGAGGCAATGAAGATTATGTTTCACATTGTTACACCATCCAATAGATAATGTTATAGAAATTGAAACATTATGGGATACTCTATAATCTTATTATTCTGGTTGGAAATGGTATGACGAGTCCATGGACATATTTTTTAGATTACCATGGGCTCCCTTAGGGATTAATTATATCTTGGTGGTGATTGATCAGTTAAAAAGTTGGATCACTTCATTCGAATTCGGGACACCACTAAAGTTTAATACCTAGGTATGTTATATGTACAAGGGGTTTTTAGGATTCATAGAGGTATATCTAACATTGTTTTAGATATAGATCATTAGATTACATTATGGTTTTAGAAGAGTCTATTGGAGGTCTTATAGAATCGGGTCTAGTTGAGTACAACAAACCATGGAACGGAAGGTGGATAGATGAAGCATGCTATACAAATCAAGGAGGATATACTCTATGCCTGGATAATGAATTTTGGTGGATGAGGTGACATCCATATAGGGCATGTTGTGTTTTCTTATAATAATAGTTATCAATCTTCAATTAGAATGGATCCATTAGAGGCATTTTATGGGATCTTATGCATGTAACCTCATTGTTGGTCAATGGTGGGTAAATACTCTCTTATAGGACGATGTATTATTTTAGATTCATTTATATGGATTTAGGATATATATGGGAATCTGATTACTACTCATCATAAAAAAATCATCATTAACATCATAATTTGTAGTTTTTTGGAGATAGATATTTTCTAAAAGTTTATCTAATGTTGGGTCACCATTGTCTAGGAAAATAGAAAACATTGGCTATAAGATATGTTAGACCATTTTATCTTATATAGAAGCTTGTGAGGTTTCCATATCAGTTAGAATTTCTAGTTTAGTTGATGTGTATTCATGTTGTTTTCCATATATCCCCACTAAATAAGTACGATCATACCACCCTCTCATTTTCATGTTTAGAAGAGACCTAGTTAGATCAAAAAATGTTTATTATAGAGAAACCAGTGGAGATAATTATTTCATTGGTGAAATTTATGAATGGTATGTAGGTTCTTCTACTCATTGTATTATGGAAACATTGATGATATTCTCAAGATACATGGGAGCATTATTCATTGATGAGAGACCAGTGGCCACCCCACTTTACAAACACCATTATTCCATATGAATTACTATGAATGAAAATTCATATGATGGGGAGTTTATAATATACAACTATATTTTTTCAGGTATTTCTCATACCTCTTCTTATTTCCCTGATTATTTGGTTGTGTTTTAGGACTCTCATTGATGGATATTCTTTACTATGGAAAATGTCCTGTTTTTGTGGATGTATGTATGTGGGAATAAATAGAATTTGTATATAAATGAGGAAAATGATTATGAATAAGTCCTTTGGGGTATAGGATGATATGGGATATTTTTTTAGTGTTTCTTTAGAGTCTTATAACTAAATGATTTCACATCATGAAAGGTTTACATGACGTGGATCAATTTTTTGATTCATGTCGTTAACTAGTTCATAGCATGAAATGTCTATGTGTCATCAGACATGTTAACATGACGTAAAACTAGAACAATGTTTTTAATGAAGTTGAATTATTTTTTAGCATGTATGGATTTTAAGGATTATATATAATGAACCAAATATTTAATTTATGTAATGTTCTTGGATAATAGGTTTTCATGAACTACACGTATGATTTTATTTTCATTAGACAACAAACACTTACCTCAAATTCATGGTGCTATCCCAAGTGATTTTGTGGATCTCTTGTTCTTTTGGATTATTCAGTTTAGTCACTGGTCTTAATTTTGGTCATTCTGTATCTTCCTAGGTAAGACATATTTATACTTATTCATTTATTCTTGTCATAGAAGCACCATTGCACTACATTTTCATATATTTTGGTCTTGTGGTATTGATTCACTAGATCCTTTCAAGATATTTTGGGTGATAATAATTCAGAGGCTTACCTTTATGTTTGTTGTTTTGCATTATGTTAATATCTTGATGTACATGTTGTTTAATCTTCTAAAACTACTATTTTTTATAGAATTGATCCTTATATTTATGTATTGATTCTTGGGAATTCATTGTTGTGTTTGGATTATTCGATGTTGATGGATCCCACTGTTGGCATGTGTCAATCATGTTTGAGGTAGATCATTCTGTATCTAGTCTATTTTTGATGAACTATATTTTATTATTTTTATAAATTGTTTTTTAAATGAATTGATATTATTTAATTTTGTGTGTATAAATTGTTTTTTGGTAAGGATGGTTTTATCCTTATTTTGTTTAATGAAAAGGGTTTTTCAATGAATTATTAAATGGATTTACAAAATGGGTTTCAATAAATGTGTTTGAGGAATGGGATTAGAAAATATAGGATAAGAGAAACCTTGGGTCCATGGGTGGAAGGTTTGGTAACAAGCCTCACCCATTGAAACTTTCGGCAGGGTTCACTGACGGGGTGTTTCTCTACTAACCAGGGTCATTGTTCTTGGGACATGTTAGAACTATATGGAGGGTCAGTTGTTAGTTTGTTACTATGATATAAAGATTCTATACATATATCTAGAGACATTATGTTCATGATTTTATATATTTGGGTTTGAGTTATTTATCTAGTCTAATTTGTAGTGATCCTTGGCATGATGTTATTTATTATTTTTTTATGGTTTGGATATTTTATGATAGGTGATAAATGATTTAATATAAATTCTTGGAGATATTTTATATTCCTTGAAATTATATTACCTGTATAAATTTGGAACTCTGGAAAATAAGGAAATTTTTTACAATGCTCTTGATATAAAAAATGTTTACCTGATTATCATGCATTATTTTCTATAAAGTAAATAATGTTCAGATTGATATAAAAATAATGGATTTGAAACACCATTATGGGATCCTACTTATCCTATTTATGTCACACCCTGTAAACACCTTCAACTATTCAAACAACTTTTTATGACTTTTGATGCATGGAAAGGCAAGGCAACATAATGAGGCATTTAGGTTTCTTTCACATATGTTGGGGTTGATGTTTCTTTGTTGGTGGGAGTTTTCCTAAGCTATCAGATAGAGTATCTATTTTATCTTTAGCTATATTTTTTTTTCAATTGTACCTAGGTAATTTTTTATCCACTTCTGAGTTTCATCACTTTAATTGTTTCTATTTTTGATGACATATATTTCCTTTTTTACAAATCCAATATTTTTTACCATAGTTTATATTTATAAGTCATTTTTTCTACTTCAGGTTGGGAGAAATCAATCCCTTTGGGTGTTCTTGATTACTGAGTGCTACTAACTAGACCATGGGGAGCAAGAACACCCATTGGTTATGTGACAATTTGGGTTGGGTATTATTATGAGAGGGTATCCTCGTTGGGTTAAACCTATGTTATGTCCACTTCTTTTGTTTTGAGGATTTTGGTTCATTGTTTCAAAATGGACTAGGATGTGTTGACCAAGGTAAATATTTAATTATTATAAAATCTAAAGAATAATAATAAATAAATATTTATAATATTTATAAATAAAGTATACATTTCAAACCTATAATGGGATATTTTTTTTAATAATTAACTATTTTAAATCATATGGACAATAGGTCTTATGTGCACATGAGAAATGATTCAATAATTCAACAACCATTTTGAGAAAAAGGTTAGTATTATTTTAAAATCCCAGAATGATCATTATATCACAAAAAATATTATTTATTTAAATATATTTATATATATCATCGATATGATGTTGTGATGGAAAAAGGACCACATTTCTTCATGGAGGAGGTATTCCACACGTACGCATGAATGGAATTATAATTTTGTAGTCAGTGGAAAGCTATGAAAAAAATGATATATTAACATTTAAAAATGATAAATTTGTTATAAATACTATAATTATTTCATATATATCACATATATCCATTAGGTTTATCATACAACATATACCCACACTCGGTGGTATCATTTCCCATTTGACGGAAGAGGTGATTTAATTAAGTTATTAAATTATGAAAATATAATCTTAGTATATTTGATAAACTTTAATTATTATATAACCATGATTGAAGAATATTTTTAGGTGGCAGAAGAAGAAATAAAATAAAAAAACATGGTTAATCAAGATGCATCTTCTTTAGAAAAACTCTTTATGTTAGCACCAAAAGACTTATTGGGATGTATTTAAGATTAAAAAATAGATTCGTGTATCTAGGGATTGATGTAGGGTAGGTATTTTGGTAGGTATTTGATGATAAAAAAGTATTTTATGTTGTTAAGAGTGGAGTAGAGTGGTGTCCTTTTATAATTGAGGTGAGTGGTCCACTTGTAATTTGTGAAAAAAAGTGATATCCACGTTTTAAACATGAAATGGATAAATATGGTCCATGCCCAATAAATATACATGATAAGATATAAGTATTTCCATAAAATATATTTTCTACAATTTTTAGTTCATTTCTACCATTATTTTTTTGTTTAACACGAAAATATATCCATTTTCCTTAATTGTTATAATTAATTTTTATGATTTTCACTATTCATGAAGGTAAAAAATTAAGTTGAACATATTGGATAATAGAAAATATTATGATTTCAAATATGGAATAAATTTTTCTAAATTAAACTCACATATGTATTATAATTTATATTAAAATTAGAACTGTAGTTGTGATGAAAAAGTGGCATTTCAAGAAGTTTTTTTAAGAAAATTATTATTTTATATAATTTAAATTAATAATAATAATCATGTAATGAATTTAAATTAATATTTATCGATACATAATCTATAAAGTTTATTTATATAATTTATTATTACTAGTTTTTTAAATAATTAAAATGGAGATAAGTTATTCAATTTAAAACAGTTTTCAGAAAAACATATTTTCAAATCCAAAAATAAACATATACAAAAATATAATATATATATGATTATAATATAATTAATTAGACTAAATATAATTTTTTTTATTCTTACTTGAAATATTATTCAGAAAATAATATAAATTTTAAATTATATAAATTATTGGAATGATTTGACAGTTTTAGAAGAATGTGTATTTCCCACTATTCACTGGAAAATAAATATTTTTGAAAAGTCCCAAAATTTCACCCTAATTTATTTTTGATATTGTTATTTAAAAAATGAACCTAATTTTTGAAAATATATTTTCTAAATTTTATAATGGTTCATTATAATATTTTATCACAAAAATAGATGAAAACATTTTTTAAGAAAACTATTTTTTGAAGAGTAAAATTACATTACTAAAAACTTGAATGATTATTTAATAATCATTTTTTAGAAAAATTATATTTTGTAAGAAATTTATATATATATATATATATATATCAATATTTAGTTAATATTATTAATTCATATTAAGTTAATATATATTTTATCATAGTCATATATTTCACAGGTCGTTTAAGATGGGTATTATGTGTCAAATATGTTATCCAATTTAATGTTTTCCATTTAGAATATCAGGGTGTTACTTTTCCACCCATTAATAAATTTATTCATAATAATTTTAAATTATATATTGATAATTTATGTTTTTACATTTGAAAATACTTTTGTTGAAAACCCACATCATAAAAGGTGTTACCAAAACATAGTCTTGATAAGAGAGAAATGGAATTATGAAGGTCATGTAGAATAACACAGAACTCAGTTCCCAAGTAGGAATAATAACTGGGAAGTGAAACTTTAGATATAGAAGAAATTTTTAATTAAAAAATATTTATAGAGACTCTAATAGATCATTGATCATAAGAATGTGAATGGTCATGAGAAAGTCAACAACCACAAAACCATAACCAAAGACTTGTGAAAAAGATCATTGATGTAATCAAAGATAATAGTAATATGATTTTTTTGAGATAATTTTCCTAGAGTTTAATAACTCCTTTACAATATATAAAAAGATCATAGTGGAATATATATTACCGGTGAGTATAATTTTTTAATTTAATTAATTTTCACCATAATCTAATATTATTTTCTATATATTGAGTATTTAAGACGATCTTTCCATGCTCTAAGTACTAAAATAAGATTTCAATAGACCACTTAACCATAAAATGGGTAATCAGGATATCATAATAGTTTTTAGAAATTAACCCAAAAAAATGATTGACATATGATATGATTTTTTCCAAGAGGAATAAATGACTATATGATTAAATAATACATTAATATCCAAAGTTAAAACTAAATAATTCCATATATAAATGACCATATTTCACCAGTAAACTTAATAAAATCAATATCAATGTGGTTTTTAACCCCAATTGTTATATCATACCTTTTAGCTTACAAGAAAAAAACCCAAACATCTTATTTCTAAAATAAAATTAACTACTTAGTCACTAAATAACATTCAATCGTATAGTTTTCTATATGATAAATATTTTGTTCCCATAATATGCTCTATATCCAAGTTGTTATAAACCATAATGTTTATCAATAACTCTAAAAATAGGAAAATATAATTAATCCTCACACAATACAAAATGTTGTACCTAAGAGGTTCACATAACCTAACAAATAAATGTTTCCCAAAATGTCTTTAATCACCTCAAAATTTCATTACATAAAATATAAAAAAGGGGGTTCTAATGTCATGAACAAATTATTAACCTTATACTTATATACCAATGATGGTATAAAATATTTCAAGATAAACTCACATGAAAATATCTTTATCTCAAATATTTTCAAATCCGTTCATTGAACCAACTATTACAACTTTAAAACCACACCCCATAATTTTGTGCAAAAGACATGTTTTTATGTTTATGGATTTTATAACAATGAAGGTGACCAAATTTATACAAAAAAAAATTAAAACATCATAAGTAAATATTGGATTACTATAATTCCAAAGGAACTTTTTGGTGTAGAATTTTTGAGAGTTAGGAAATAATCATACATAAATAATACCATTTTCTTTAAATTATAATTTAGCCCACAGAAATCATATTTATTTATTTTGTATTATGTTATTATCATAATACATATGAAACTATTTTAGAAATAATTCATTATAAATCATTGTTGATTACCTAGGAATAAATAAACCTAATAATGTTGAGTTCACATTCATATGAAGGGTAAAAATGATCATTAACTATTGAAATTCATAAGTGAGAATACGATTATAAATAGAGTATGATAATGAAATAGAAGTTAATGAGAATAACATAAGATAAATTAAACCCATGAAACAAAGATCACTAAATATGTGTCAAGTAATAAAGCTTCAACATATAAAATATTCATAAGAATCAACAATCATGACCCATAATATCTCAATCATTTAAAACCTGTTGAATGGATAAATAAAAAATGTAAGTATCATGGGGAAATATATTCACAGAACCATTGCACGACCCTTTAAAAATCCATATAAATGGAATAACCATACGATGGACTTCTATACCAAATGCATTGGAGCATTATTTTGGCTCACCCCTAATTTATCTTTATCAAACTCACATGTAAAAATCTAGGTGCATATATCATATAAGATACATTATACTTATCTAATGATATCAGGGGACACCCATTTTATACATAATTTACAAGAATAACAACATGAAATATGTTTATATAGGTTTTATTTCATTATAAACCATAAAAAACCACCACTAATCCTTATATAACATTATAAACATGTGAAAAAAGAATGGGGTAACATGATAATCTCATTGAAAAAAACATTATCCACATATATAAAGTAATAGGATTGTAATAATAAAAAATATCCCAGGTTGAGAATAAAAAACATCATGGGTTTTTAGAATTAATGAATTAAAATACCATTAAAATATCATTAAAATCATTCTAGATGAAAATTCCATTTTCCCAATTAAAATAACTTTTTAATCTAAAAATGAAACAAATATTGTAAAAACGAATTTTCATTGATAATTACCATGGAACATTTTAATGTGAGATTCAAAGAAATTAATAGTAACGATGGTGGGGAAATAATTTTATGTCGTAAGTGTTAAAACTAAACCTTATTTTCAAAACATTTTATAGAAGGGAGTAAAAAGTGAACCATTTGAAAAAACATTAAGAAATTTAGTTTCCAAACCATTTAAAATAAGTTCCACAACCATGTAAAAGAGTCTATAAAAACCCATATATTTTAATAAAATAATGTTTTTTAAAACATTCAGAAAAATCATTTATATGGAAGAGAAAGATAACAGATATAAAAGAAAACTATAAGATCCATATAACTTACAAATGAATTTCATGATTTTTCTTCAATCAATTCAGAGATAAAATGATATCAAACATGTTAAAAAATTAAAAAACAATGTATAATAATGATATTTTTTCAATAAATAAGAGAACATGATTCACCCCAATGTACCATTGACCATAAATAATCCCAAAAGAAATGAGACTGCATCATAAATCATCTTCTACATTGGTAACTATTCTATTGTAATCCCCATGAAAGAATAAGAACAAATGAAACATTAAATATATTGAAAATAAGGATATTATTTTTATAAAATTTTAAAAGGGAATTACATACACCTGATAAATGAATATTGGGGCACATCATAAATATTTTTCTCAAAGAATGAAAATTTGAGATGAATAACCCTTATAAATACCATACAATTAAATTTTATATTGAATAAATGTATATATTATGTGTATCAAATAAAAATAAAAATAAAATTTTATAAAATAGAATATAATATAACCAATTGTAATTACACATATAATATTATAATATCAAATATAATAATAAATTACTGTAACCCAATTAAAATATATTAAGTTATAAAAATCACTACCACTTGGTAACATTCATGTCAAATCCACTTGGATTAGACATTTTAAATTGAACTATAAAATAACATGTTTTCTGAAATATTCATGGTATTACATGTAAAATGGTAATTATATAGATCATATAAAATAAATTATCTACATCACGTTAAAATACGCCTCAGTGAAGGAAAACTGAGATGAAGTGCAATACTTTGAGTTCGGACATGTACATTAACACACATATGATAAAATTATATATATAAATTGACTTCATAAAAATATTTTTTTAATACCGTATAAATAAATAATTTAATTTAATAAATTTTAATGAAATATTTAAATATGTAATTAGTATGGTTCACATCAGGTGTTTTTAGGATGTTATGATCGTTATTTCAAAACGATTCCATGTATTGAACATGATGAAACATGTAATTATTTAAATATGTCCTAAATAATAAAAATGAAATATTTATCACATATATATATGTGAAATATAATTTTAAAACAAATCATCTAATATGGTTATAATTAATGAAATATGTTATAATCATTGAGTCGGTAGGCCAAATGTACTCATGAGCAACATTTCCATTTTTTATGATCACTATGGAAAGAAGGTAAGTTTTATTTAATCATTATATAATTATAATAATATAATAAATACTATATATATATTTATATAATTTGATATAAAATCCATGTGATGGAGTGATGAAATAATAATCACATTGCTTCATGGAAATGGTAGTCCACACGTATTCACAAATGACATTATCATTTTTTAGTGGGTGGAAAGGTAAGAAAGAAAATGATATATTATAATTTTAGAATTTAAAAAATTTAATTAATATTATATTTTTTTTCATATATATCAAATATATTGATCAAAAATATCATTCTTACGTATTATAGACAATGTTACTGAAAAATGAATCACATCACTTCGCAAGGCGATACTCCTTCGGACACATGAGCAATTTTATCATATCATCTACAAAATGAAAAGATAGAAGGTATATAGGATATCATAACTAAATAATTATAATTATGTTTACAATATCATATATTTACTTTAAATCCATCATTATAAAAATACATGAGATGTGATTATGAAAAACAAAATCACATTTGTGCGTGGGGCGGTACTTTTCCGTATACGCGAACGATGGTTTCATGTCCCATTTGACTGAATCAAATATGTATATAGGATATGAAGTCAAAATAATAAAAAATTAGTATATGTTATATCATAGTGATATTATATAATAATTACTGAAAAATATTTGGTGGATGTGGAAGAATAAATAAACAAAAAAACCTTAGTTCAGCATGACACCACTTCTTCGGAAACCTATTTAAAAATGCACCAAAACCAGCCAAAGGATGGATTTATGAACAAAAAAATTTCTTCTAGCATTTAGTTCGGATATTATGTAAGGTATTTTGGAAGTTTTTGTTTTTGAAAAAAATCGTTTGAAGGTTTTAATTGTTGAGGATATGGGATAACCTTTTATAAGTGACGTGATTTGAACACTTGTAAATTTTATAAAGAAGAGGAGACACCCATTGTTTTCACAGGGAAAAAGGATAAAAAATAGACCATTAATGAGTATTATAAAAGATAAATTCTAAATAGGCCTATAAAATAAATTTTTGTTCAATTTTGGATGAATTTTCAACCTTAATTTGTCTTGTTTAATCCCCCATAAAATATTTTTTTTACAGTAACCGCAAAAATAAATTTAATTGTTTTCACTGATCATTATGTGAAAAATTAAGTTTAACTTATTATATAACCTATATTATTGTGATTATAAATATTGCATCCATTTTATCAATTTAAATTAACAGAAGTGGTGAATATAATATTTAATTTAACCGACAGATGTGACGAAAAATAGGTTTCTAATGAAATGTATTTTTCAATAAAATGGAAAAATTATATTAACTATATGACTAAAAATAATAATTATCAAGATTTAAATTAATATATATATATATATATATATATATTTACAATATATAATGTTAATTTAAAATTTTCCTTTTTATATTTTGTTTTTATAAATTTAAAATATGAAACATTTTGTAATTTAAAATAGTTTTCATGAAAATCCCATTTTAAACCCAAAATTAAATTATTCAAAAATTCTATATATAGATGATTAAAATAAAATAATTTTCATTAAATATAAATAATTAAATATTATGCTACTTTAAATATTATTCAAAACATAATGGATCATTTAAATTACTTAATTTATTAGAATGATATGATATTTTTTCAGAAATAAATGGTAGTTTTCAATATTCACTGAAAAATCAATATTTTTTATAAAATGACAGCTTTTCACCCTAAATTAATTTTAATTTTATGGATTTAAAAGGATGTCTTTTTAAAATTATTTTTTTCTAAAATATCAATAAATTAATTATAATATTTTCACATAAAACTAAATTAAATCATTTTTTGATGATTTTTTTGACGAATGAAATTAAATTAAAAAATGTATTAATTAATTAATAATAATTTATTAATAAATTCTAATTTAATAGGAACATTAAATATATATATATATAATTAGTTAATACAATTCATACACACTAACTTAATGGAAAGGGTTGAACGGTTGTATTTTTCAAAGGCCATTTAACCATGATGTTTCGCATCGAATACACTATCAAACATACTATTTTTATTTTAAAATATCACAGTGTTTTTTGGGAAATCATAATATTTCCTTTGGGAATTATTTTAACCATGTCAAATATAAAATACTGGGGAAAATCAATTGAGTTTCTAACAAGGATCATTCTTACGTTGGATGTCTACACAATATCAAACCCATAAATAGGGACAATAAAAGACCATTAAAAAGGTAGTCATAAAAAAACATAGAAAACACATTTTTGTAAATATATTACATAATCTAATAAATGTTTTTGTAAAATTTTATAACAAATAAAAATTAAACAACTAAAAGAAGTTACAAAAATTCCAACTTGGCTGTTACAACACCAACCAAAAAAAACTTGAACTTACTCTAGAACTATATCCATACATCCACTAATTTCTCACCACCACCCAACTAATCCGACATTGGCCCCATGGAATGAAAATTGAATCCATCTAAGAACCTAGGACCTGAAATATATAGTCCTTAGCTGAAAATATTATATGTTCATCATTACCCGCTTATACTATGAACATAATTTCATAATAAAATTAGTAAATTATATTTTTAAATTATAGATAAAAAGTATTCCCCCAAACATAATCATGTTAATGAAATCACAAGTTCATGAACAATTATCAAAATTTTCTATTTTTTTTCTTAAACTAAAAACACATTCTTTTAAAACATTTTCACTAAACTATTGCATTTAAAAACACACACCCATAATTTTTTTTAAAAACAAACCATTTTTTAATTTAAATGAAAAATGACATATAAAAATTTAATCAGGAAAATAATCCTTTAAATCAATAATCCCATTCTGAAATCCATTTAAAAAACCCCAAATGATTCTTATAATTCAAAACATGTTTTCCAAACATCTTTAAAATATACTTTCAAAGGAAATAACTAAAACACAAACACATGTCATGCATTAAAAATCTAGGATCTCCATGTCCCAAAGTATATAGCCAAATATAAGAAATATATGGTTTCCACAACAATATAAGCATTGGGAATGAAATAATTAAACACTAGTTCAAAGAAAATATGTTAAATACTGAATCAATCAGTCAAATGTGTTATGGGATCTACCATTGAATCCTTAATGTGAGGAACATCTAGTAATTTAATATTCTTACCTACTCATAGAAAAACAACCATTATATAATAAAATATAAACCACAATTCATCTAACTATACCCTAAAATCCTCATAATGATGAAACCCAATTTTGACCGTAACATGTGTTCTGCTTAGGAATCACTACATCAGGATGGTTTCCATCAGATTTATTTATCGTATAGAAAAAAATCCAATAGATATATATTTAAAGGGAATTTCTTTCCATATGTTGCACTATGTTATGTTGGTTGAACTATAATTCTTAAGAACTCACATTGGTTGAGAGGATGGATGGTCGGGCTTATCACACGAATTTGGGTGGAATTATTGCATACTTAGGGACTCTCTTATATATTTAAGATATGTTCATGAATACTTATTTATTTTCCATGCCTAATATAGGTTTCTCTTGAAATATGAAATCAATTATTTATCAGGTGTAGAATTTAGAATCATCCGTATGTATTGGTGGTTTTTCATCATTGGAGATATCCGTACGTATTCATGGTTCTCCATCAACTGTATATTCTATTATAATATATAGATATTATCTAGATGTTGTTATGAAAATACTGATTTTAAGCCACTCAGTGGGGCACTCTTAAATTTATGGGCATCTAGGTAGACATAATTTTTTTTGACATTGGGAACATAACTATAGATGGGATACCAACACATCCTCTCAAAAGGAAGCAGAACCCATGTAGTTGAATACAACTTAATGGGACATATCATACTATTTAAGGTCTTGTGATGTGGACCCAACCATACATTTTAATGTCACATGGTAAGGACATCGATGAAGAAGGTACCTAGTCAAATCTTGGTTTATGACTTATTTCTAAATATCCCTAGGAGCCTGAAAAGTTAATGAGTTTCCAACATGGATTAGATCTTACTATGAATGTGGATAAGAAAGCATAGGGTTTAGTTGGAGTGTTACGATTAAACTTCAGGGAGGCTTCTTACTTATCCCACTTTAAGGGGAATCAAAGCCCACATTTTTCGGTAAGTCACATAAGGGAAAATGAAATTTTTGAGAGAAATAGGTTGGGATGAGCTTTGATTTTGGAATTGAGATGGCATTAAGACCATGATTGAGGAAACATGTCATCTTGTTGGGATTTGCAAAGATTGAATGAGTGATGTTAAATAACTAGATGGGGTTTCATGGATGTAGGTTTGAGGTATCAAGATCAGAGGCTTACAAGAGTGACCTATGATAAATTGGAAGGAAATTCCATCAATTTGAGTGGCATGACCTCAAGGGAATGATGTTCTATTTGGTGTGGATTATGTATTTTATTGGGTGTTTACTCCTCACTCGTGATGTCTGATAGACCAATTATTTTCCTATACAAACATTAGGACTTAGTGATGAGGTGGTTATGAACAATCATGTGGTAATAGACCACTAGTACTGTAGATTAAGAAATTTTTATAGGGGTACATTGCATAGAAATCCTCATAAAAGGTGGGGAGTCTTTGGTTGATAGTGTTGATGCAACTGTTTGGGGGATGAAGCTTTCCATATCGAATTGTTAAGCCTAGATCACATTAAAAGGGTGAAGAATGTCTTTCCTTGGGATGTTTAAGAATGAGATGATATTGGTATTTATTTTAGGACATGTATTGATGTGCCCTAAGATGTTGGGATTTGAGCGGATGGGTGATTTTTGAGCAGGGGTATGGGGGAACAAATTGCTTTTCTTAGGCATGACTTCAAGACATTAGTGGCTTTTTAGGGACACAAGGTGTCAGGTTCGTAGGAGGTTCCTATGAATTTTTAGGTGGATCGAGTGGGTTCATATAGGCTATTCCACTTTAAGGGATACAATTGGCCGTTGGCCAAAGATCCTCCCCTCTTTAGTGATTACATCATAGGATGAGAAAGGTGACAGATTCTTGGTTTCTATTGAGAACCAGGTAATCCCATTTTATTTTATGCATCTGTTTATTTACATAAATTATAATTCAAACATGCACAACAACTTATTTTGGCTACACATACTAGGGTTCTATACTAACGAGACACATTCTCACACCATACATGATCCCTTTGGTTTATGTGTAGACTTTGTGTCTTTACATTAGGTTATGGGATATTCTTCAAGAGATGGACCTTAGTTGATGCTTTCCTAGATTTTTTCATATAACATTGTGGTCATTCATTGGATATAGTTTCTGATTTAGTTTCCTTCTATCTATCAGCATGATACATTTTATATGTATATAATATTGGTTAGACAATGAAGATCCTTATCAAGATATTATATTTCTGATAAATATTAAAAAATTTATGATCTTTTTTAGTTGCTACAAGTGGTATGATTGGATTTTTGTATTTATTTATGCTTTTGTTCTTCAATTATGCTTCCTCTATTGTTTATTATTGACTATGCTTCCATTATTGGAGGCTATGGTTCAAGTCAAATGAGTCTTCGTTCTACTGTTGCATGTTATATAATATTAAAAAAAACTATTATATCATTTTTTAGAGGTTATAGCCTCCCCTCATTTCCACAATAAACCGTCATGGCTAGTCGACATCCTTTGCAGTTTGGGGAGGTGTGCCTAAGGTCAGTGGCACCCAACCCGAAAACACAGTTCGAGTGGATAATCGGGTTAGGGATGCAATGGTTTCCGAGTATGTATGAATGATGATGTGACACCAATAATAGCATTCTATATGTTTGACAGAATAGACAGGCACATAACCCATGAACTGAATAAATTTTCTCAAAAGCATTAAATGGATTCCAACATTGAATAATTTAAGGGATATGCATCCATGAAATTTTCAAATGAGGCAGTCTCATGAGCATGTTTTGTGATAATGGATTAGTTGTTTCAATGTATAATTCATGAGGAAGTTGTTTCATCTTTTTTAATTCCATTCATTTATTTTTTCCAATCTTATCTTGTTATGGCACACTGTGGCATTAGTGGAAAATCATAAGAGAAATATCATACCTCTGTGATAAATTTTGTGTTTATTTTATTATTCCTCTCTACTAATTTTTATTTATGATTTTGTATTCATAGATGATTGGATATTTATATTTTTCTTTGAATTTGAATTATTTCTTCATTTTTCAATGTCTTCATACTCTAGACACGTGGGAATTTATTTAATACATATGATAATTAGTAGTGCGATGAATCAAGAGTGACTAGGGCTTTTATAATACTAGGCCATGTAAGGATATAACATACATCATATTTGTATCTCTCTCTACAAACCAACATATCAAAGATTGGGTATGCATATATTTTTTATGAATAAAGAATAAATAGAAATTAATATTGAATAATACCTTATGGGAGAGTGAAGTGGTTAATAAATTGTAAGATCATTAGTTTTTAATATTTAATTAAAAACCAACTGAATTCAACCTATGTTTTATCTTACACTACAAGCCAATAAAATTGGGGTAAAACATTACCCATTACACTCCCCCTCTAGAAAAAACATGAGTCAACTATAACTATATTTAAAACATGGGTAAAAAATTCATTTTTTGGATGTCTTGAATTTTTTTCACATCAATACCATTTGGTTGATGAAGAATCATGATGTTTTATTTCCATATCTACTCTAGTAAAGTATCATAGTGGTATTCATCATCTAGGTTAATATTAGGATTTCTTAATAATGTTTTGGGATCCTGATCCCTCCACCATATTTGGGAAATAAGAATATTAGAAAATATTGGAATTATTATACAGCATTGAAGGGATATTTATCAAATATGGGATTCCTTATCCTTTTATGATCATGTTCGAAAGCTTCATTATAGAGTGTTCGAGTGGGATTCAGTGAATGTAATGACCTGAAAATTCAATATAATTATTTTAATTTATTTGGGATTATTTTAATTTTGCGAAAATTAACGGTGCATGATTCTGAGGTCTGCTATGTCCAGAATAGATTTTTGTAACCTTTTTAAGGTACGTTCAGTAAACGTGCGGAGGACATTTTCTATCCTTTGAACTGGTGCTAAGATTAAAAAAACAAGGGCACTGTTGAATCCGAAAAATCTAGGATTCTCTTAAGGGAGGCTTAATTTTTACCTCAGTTGGTCAGGTAAAAAAGTTAATTTTTGTGAATTTAATGGATAATAAAATAATATAAAAATTGTTATTTTATTATCCTATCTCCTATTGAGAGGCGGTGGTGGGACCGATGGGATTTCAAGACATTTAATGGATTGACTCTTCAGTTTGTAACCAATCCATTGAGAGATTAAGAGGTCCATTCATTAATTAACCTCATTAAAATAAAATTGTGTTAATCACCTTTACCCCACAATTTAATTGAGTTTTGGGTTGTGGGTTTTGACACAGCTGTGAGGAACCTCAGGTGAAGTAATGAAAATCTTCCACCGATGGAGAATAGAAGCTTGGGTGGCAATGTTCCTGGATCGAAAAATGCCGGTGGATTCTTCAAGAGAGGAATCTTCTTTTTCCATAACCATGATGTCACCTACAATTATGAGTTAGGGGTTGTTTTTTTCTAAATTCATGTGAATTTTTTCTTTGCCACATTTTTGATGCACGATGAATCGCCAATGTTCTCAACAAGATTAAATTTATCTTTATGATGAATTGTTTATTAACCACTTGATATAATTATAACGTGGAGGGAACATGCCAAATGAACAAGGCCTGGACTCCACCACTGCTTTTATATTTATCTCGTTCTTCAGGAATAAATTTTCAATCCGAGCGGAAAGTTGAATCCGGTAGCCACATAGTGACAATGACATCCCAAGAGGCCCATAGGCACATTCAGATGGGAAAATGGACCACTGGATCTCACCCATTGGCCTATAGAAGACCCTATGATGCGGCACTATCAAAGCAGTACTAGTGACCGGTGCCAGCATGCGATGGTGGTGGAAGGGGGCAGAATTTCAAGGGAGCACGATAGACTGATGGGGCAGTCGAATCTTGACTGGATGTGTTGGCGGAAGGGCGGCATGTCGTCGTGCGCCGCACGTGGTGGTTGTGGATTCAAAGCCGCGGCGGAGGGGGACCCCACCCTGTGGGTCTCGTAGATAGAAATGAGGATCCACATAGTGCCACCGATTGAAGAGATGAAAGAATATTTGAGCCATTCGAGAAGAAGGGGCTATGTGACCCCTCATGCAGGTTGCGCCCAACCGGCGGGCCATGCCGGTCCGGGGCCGCAGCGGTCCGAGCCCATCGCGGACCAGCCTAGTTGATTTGGGAATGACAGGCTGAGCCCACCGTGGGCTAGCTAGATTGGACCAGGTCGGGTTAGCCCTGGACTGGCGGGTCAGGTCAATCCGACTGGGTCATACAGGACCCGATCCCTCTTCTGCATAGATATGCTTTGAATGTCATATCTTACAAACCAGACATATGTTTGACGGGCCATTAGTGGCGTTGGAATCTGTGGAATGAGAAGGTCCTTTTGAGATAAACTACCTGAGTTTTGGTAGAATTTGGAGTATGGAAAGGTTAGATCGTGCCCAAATCGAACCGGACCATCGACATTAAAATGCATATACCTCTTAGACCGGGTGTCCGATTGACGCGTCGTCTAATGTATTGGAACCCTTATATATTCATGGTACATAAATACTGTTTAAGTACAACCAATGTCTTGGGGATATAATCCTCCCAAAATCGATCCTACCATGTTCAAGAATCTAGTGGGTGGTAGATACAAGAAGAATGAATTGTGATCCTGTGCGGATCAACACCTAGTGATCCTGTGTGGATTAGCACCTACAGATCATATGGTGATCAGAACTGAGTGATCCTCTATGGATCAGCACTGAGCGATCCTGGGTGGATTAACAACAAAACCCTTGACAGAATAAGATGATCTATCTTTACAGATAAACATCTGTACATATGTAAATAAGTTATACCTGGTTTCATCTGAGTCTTTTGATTTGTGATTTTTGATTGAGATCATGCTTTGTGGTTTTGACTTTGTAGAATTCTAAGAGACAATCCGGGTTCTCTGGATCCCTACTAGGTATTGTTATTCTCACCCCTACACGGGCATCACTCGCACTTTGTTGTGTCTTTTGTAGATGATTTGTTGCATTAACTGAGTCTTGAGGAGATAGGACATGACAGCGTATGAAGGTGACTGTTTGACATGGAGTGGAGTGGATACGAGCTATTCACACCCTTCATGAATGATCCTTGATGGATGATCTCAGGAGCTGTATTGTTTTCTGCTATAGTTGTATCTTTGGGTTGGGATTTTATTCTAGCCCCTTTAAATTCAGTACACACTTTTACTAATACAATTTTACATTGTGATTACATCTTGTTGTGTTCTTGGACCACATGTTTGTACCTGTTTAATGGAAATTCCCTTCAATTTTAGGTATATTCCTTTCCCGTACTAGTCTCCAACCCCTGGCCTATGGAAGAAGATCTTGGGGTAGTCACGACATGGGACCTAGTGGATGGGTCATGACAATGTGTTATCCGTGGAGTCAGTTGAACCAAATAACTAGGACTCCCATCTTTCCAATATAGCAACAATGATGAGTTTTTTTTGTGTAGTTTTTAGTTCAGGGAGTCCATTATTGTTGTGGCGGATGATGTATGAACACACCAAGAACCTGAATTATGATTTCTTACATGGTCCATGAAAACACCGATTGTGTGTGTTTTGAAAATGTTTTAATTTTGATCTCTTTTGATTCAGCTCACCAGGTATAAATTTTTGACCGTGGTGCACCTGATTATTTTCTGGATTCCTCTACGTAGACATCTTGCCAGGATTCCAATATCTGACCATGAGGATGGTTCACAATGTGATGAGGCTTCAGTACAAGGATTGTTTCCCAAGATGGTACCTTCGGGTAGTGCGTAACGATACCACTGCCCATTGGATAGCAGTTATTACCAAAATTTCTAGTAGAGGAAACATATAGGCTCAGTGCCTTACACATGTTTCAGTGACAGATTCCCTATAGGTTCTGAGGCAAGCCCAACTCACAAGCAGCTAAGGAATGGCACAGGGTGGTGACTGAGTTTCCATCTAGCTAGGGAACCACTAGATCAAATGGTGGTCTAAGAAGTGAGCATTCATTATGTCTCAACTGTGTAATGGTAGGGTTTAGATAACCCCTGTCTTATTAGGAGGTGACTTTTATGTGGATAGAGATTGAGAAACTTCTTAAGAGAAGTGGTATCTTACTATAAAAACCTATTAGGTATGTGTTCCCAAGAGCTTCTATAGATTCGGTAGGATGAAATGTCGGCAGCTAAGTATTCATTAAGGCGTTACAACCATTGTAGGTACTCGATGAATATGATACGAACAGTGATTTAGGGCTTGGAACTCCAAGAGAGATGTTTTTAGGGACATCTGAGCTGAAACTATTCCTATGTGTATTTATACTTATGTTAGGGTGCTTGAGAAAAACATTATGGATGATTTTTCTGGCTAAGAAGATATAGCTAGTGAATGTAAGTAGTGGAAATGTAGTAATTGAATGCTAGTCTTTGAGACATGGTGTATAAAATGTTTTGTGAAGTGGAAGTGATAGGGATAGATGAATATATAGAGTAGTAGATCTAGAAGAGGATATAGAGAAGCATTAGTATGTGGTATATATTTCAACATGTCACATCCACAACCCCAATGTGGTCCCCACCAAGCTAAGGGAGCTGGAGGATAGGGGAAGGGGGTAGCTTCATTCAATCAAGGAGCGTGAACCAAGGGCTCGAGGAATGATTCGAAATATGGTCCGTCTATAATAATAGTTTTAGTTTTAAAAGTAATAGGTAGCGATCATTCCTTCTTGTCACAAATCTTGTTCAAGACATAGAGTTTCTGGTTAAACCGTTGAATTGACACTTAGGTCTAAATAATACTATGAGAGGAGACTCGATAATAACACTTATGCCAATGGGGTGATTTGATCCTTGAGGCAAGAGTTTCCGGTGGAACCTCTTGGTGGATGCATCGAGGCCATACAAGATTACTTTTGGTATGGACTGGTCATCCAAATTTCATGCTCAGATAGACTATTTTACAAAAAAAAGTTGTGGTATATCTACAACAATGGAATGGTGTTTTCCTTGTTCAATGAAAAGGGAAACCCACGAATCATGTGTTAAAATCATAAATAAGAGGGTGTATCCAATCACTCATGATTTGGAAAACCATACCCTCATGGAAGCACGTGTTTTGAGTTTTCAGTTCCCACAGTGGTGATTGAGGAGTGTATTTTTATAGTATTGGCTGGGTTATATTGGAGAATCATACCAGACATTCCCAGAGTTGCGACACCCTTAATTGCTTTGACAATAAAGGGACAACACTTCATGAAGATTGAGAGATGCCAACAGAGTTTTCAAAAACTGTTGTAGAGACTAATGAGTGCCCCCATCTTGAGGCTACCATAAGAGGGCATTGGGTATGTACTCTACTGTGACGCATCAGGGACTGGACTAAGTTGGGTTCTGATGTAGGAGGGAGTGGTGATTGCTTATGGCTCATGGTACATGAGAATGCATGAGCAGAACTATGCTACCCATGACATGGAGTTTGCAGCCGTGGTATTTTCTCTAATGATGTCACAACACTACATAATGGCCGAACTATTTATAATCTAATCTTATCAATAGAGTCACATGTATATCATCTCCAAGAAAGACTTGAAAATGATTCAATGACAATGGTTGAAGTATCTCTAGGAATATGACTTTGAGATAGTCTACACTCATGGGAAGGGGAATATAGTAACAGACACACTCAGCCGGAGGTCTATTCTACAGTTGCCTAGTTAGGTGGATAATCACGTCACAGCATTGAAAATATCATTTATGGATAGAGATGGAGAAGACTACCTCCATTCAATCACTGTTTCTCAACCTCTCCTTCAGCATGTTAGGGTGGAATATCTTGGGGATATAGACTACGAGGCCCGACATGCTAATATATACTAAAGACAGTATCTTAATGGGTTTTCTGATGGTGGGGAGCACATCCGTCTCTTTAGGGGACACACAATGGTACCAGTGACGCAATGAGAGGAGGTGATGAGGTAGTTCCATACATCCCATTTGGTGATACATACTAGTGTGGAGAAGATATACCAGGACCTCCAGTGTCAATACTGGTGGCCATGGATGATGAAAGCAGTGACATAGTTCGTTTCTTGGCGCCTCACTTTCCATCATGTAAAGGATGAGAATCAGGTACTAGCAGGCTTAGACTAAACACTTGTGGTACTAGAGTGAATGTGGTATGGAATATCCAGGGAATTCGTGATACTGATACCATGTATGTTTATGGGAAATGATTCCATCTAGGTAATTGTTGACCGACATAACACGTCAGCCCTCTTCTTACCCATCCATGAGAAGGGATTAGTAGAGGGTATGTGATGCCTCTATGTTGAAGAGATTGAATGGATTCACAAGGTTCTATCGGTGATTGTCTCAGATAGTGATGCGGGTTTCACATCCTTCTTGTGAAAGGGGTTTTAGGAGGAATTCAGGACTCAGCTGTGCTTAAGCACCACCTTTCACCATCAAACAAAGGGCCAGATGGAGCAGACCATATAGACATTCGAGGACATGCTTCATGCTTGTGTCCTTAATTTTGGACATAGTTGGGAGGACCACCTGCCACTAGAAGAGTTCACTTACAACAATATTTATCACTCCACCATCAACATGGCTCAATTTGAGGCCGTATATAGGCAACCATGTAGATCACCTCTATCCGGGATAGGCCTTGTGGAGTCGGAAAGTATGGGTCCAGAGGTGGTACAAGATACCACGAAGAAGGTGAAGATCATCTAGAAGATTATTAAGACTGCAAAGAGCCGACAGAAGTCTTATGATGACATTAGATAGATTCCCTTGGAGTTTGAAGAGGGAGACCATGTATTCCTATGGTTCTCACCCCGATGAGGACTACAGAGATTTGGTTGGGGCATCAAGCTATCGATGAGATTCATCAGACCTTTTCAGATCCACATTTGAGTATGAATTGTGGCATAATGTAGAGCTCTTCCACCATAGATGCACCGAGTACATAATTTTCCCATGTGTCACAGATGTGGATGTACATGCATGATCCATCACACATTATTGACATGGGCATACTGGACATTGATGGTGGGGATTTGTTCACAGAGTTCCTAGTGGAGATATAGGATTGATCGGAGTGGGTCCTTCATGGGAGGTAAATTCCTCTTGTGTGAGTTTTTTAGTAGAAAATGAATCTCTAGGAGATCACATTGGAGAAGGATGCTTAGTTACATGAATAGTACCCATATTTGTTCCCCTAGTTTTGGTGTTGCTTTTGGGGAAAACAATTAAGGTGGGAGAATTTAATGACATGTAAATTCCATATTATTTTTTTCAAAAAATATTTGTGATTATTACAAGTCTGGTAAAATTGATGGAACATGATTCTGAGGCCTGGGGTACCTGAAAAGGATTTTTGAACTTTTTTAAGGAATATCCGTAAATGTTCCGGAAACATTTTCTATCTATATAATCGGTTCTATGATTAAAAATCTGGTGGCACCATTGAATCTGTAGTGAAAGAATTCACATAAGGGAGGCTTATCGTTGATAGTATTTGATCGGGTGAAAAAGTAAGTTTCATAAACCTTTAAAGAAATAATAAAATAACATAAAAATTGTTATTTAATTTTGATTCTTCTTTTTGAAAAGCGGTGGTGGGATCGATGGGTTTTCAAGGCATTTAATGGCTCGACTCTTCATTTTTTAACCACACCATTGTGAGATTAGGAGGTTCATTCATTGATGAACCTCATTAATCTCTTGTTGTATTAATCACCTTTCACCCTATATTTAATTGTTTCTTGGGTTGGGTTTTTTGATATGGCTATGAGGAACCTCTGGTGAAGTAACGCAACATCTTACAACAAAGAATAACATAAGCTTGGGAGGCAACAATCCGGGATCGATGTACGTCGATGAATTCATCAAGCAACGACTCTTCTTCTTCCAAAACCGCGACGTCACCTCTAATTATGAGTTAGGGGTCTTTTATTTCTAAATTCAAGAGAATTGTTTTTTTTCTATTTTCTTGAAGCATGATGAATCATGAAAGTTCTAAATGGGATTAAATTTATCTTTGTGATTAATTGTTTATTAACCTCTTGATATAATGCTAATGTGGAGGGTGCGAGACAAATGAACAAGGCCCAGACCCTCCACTTCTTCAGTATTTGTCTCATTTTTCAGAAAAAAAATTTCCAATCAGAGTGGAAAGATGAATCCGGGACCCACGCAGTGACGATGACATCCCATGAGGCCCGTAGGTGCTTTCCTAAGGTAAATAAGACCACCAGAGCTTACCCAGTGGACTGCAGAAGACCCGCTGACACGAAACATGTGTGACACGAGAACAGTGGTGCTAATGACTGGTTCCATGGTGCGAAGGTAGTGGCAGGCGCCCACCGGCTGCAGTAGGGGGAGGCTCCGCATGGTGCCACAGTGGACTGAATGGATGACCGACTCTTGGTCGACCACATTAGCAGATGGGTGGCCAACCAACGTGCACCGTAGGTGGAGGCTGAATCTTCAAAGATGTGGTAGAGGGGGACTTGTGCCCTTTGGGTCCCACATTCAACAAGGTAGTGCCATGTGGCACAGCCTTTTGAAGAACTGAATGACTCTTTGAGCCATTCAAGAGGGAGGGGCCACGTGACCCCTCGCACAGGTAGCGCCCTTCCGGTGGGACAGGTCAGTCAGCTGCCAAGAGGGCCGAGCCCACCACGGCCTAGACCAGCCGGTTCGAGTCGGGCTGGTCTGCGTCCCAGCCAGTTCGGGCCATGATGGGTCAGAACTGGACCGGGTTGGGTCGACTTGAATTGGGTTGGGTCAGCCCAAGATGGGTGGGTATGACTGGACCCAGACCCTCTTCGGCCCAGATATGCTTAAAAGGATATATCATACAAACCAAATGTCCGTTTGAGGAGCCCTCTGTAGTGTTGGAATCCTTCGGATGATACACTAATTTTGAGATAATCTTCCGGAGTTTTTGAGAATATTGGGGTATGGCCAGGTTGGATCGTTCCCTAATCCAACTAGGCCCTCGGCACAAACATGTCCATAACTCTAAGACTGGGCGTCTGATTGAAGCGACATATGATGTGTTGGAACCTTTAATACATGGAAGATCATCGGGTTACCTCTTCGTGGGACTTAATGCCAGTTGATGTACGACCGCTGGATTGAGGAGAGGATCCTCCAAGAATCAACAGTACTCTGTATTGGAATCTAGAGGTTATATGAGATGTGAAGAATGAATAGTGATCATGTGTGGATTAGCTCCTAGATATCCTATGTCTATTCGCACCTAGTGATGCTGTGTGGATCACCTCCTAGGGATCTTGGGTGGATCAATACCTACTGATCATGTGTGGATCACCACCGAGTGATCCTGTTTGGATTACCACATAGCTATCCTGTGTGGATCAGAACCTAGAAATCCAGTGTGGATCAACACCGAGTAATCCAGTGATGATAAGAAACATAATCCTTGATAGAATAAGATGATATTGATGCATAAATAATCATTTTCACTTATGTACTTAAGTTATACCATGTTTGTGTTTAGTCTCTTCCTTTGGGCTTTGTGATTGAGATTATGCTTTGTGGGTTTTCTTTTGTGCAATTTTGAGAGACCTTTGAGGGTCTCGTGGTCTCTATTGGGTATTTTTATACTCACCCCTATATGAGATTCATCTGCACCTTGTTTTGTCTTATACTGACAATGGACAGCTTTGACTAAGCCTCGATGAACCCGGACAAGATGGTGTGCAGAGTGTGCTAGTTGATGTGGAGAGAAGTGGAGACGAGTTGTACCTACCCTTCATGTAAGATACTTGGTGGATGATCATAGGAGTTGTACTATTTTCTATTATAGTTGCATCATCATGTTGGGATAGTATTATGGCCCGTTTATATTCATTAAACACTTAAACTACTACATTTTTACATCATGATTCCATCTTGTAGTTATAAGGCCCCGACCTTAAACCTTACTTAATATTGAATTACATGAATAATTCACATTGAGGATCTTTTCAGTTTTAATGTTTTAGAGAATTATATCTTAACTATTACATCTCAAAAGATTAAAAAGTAGACACATCTACTATGTTTCCATAAAATAAAAACTCTTAAAAAGAAACATGTCTAGTTCATTGTTTTATATAGCATGACTTTCCCTAGATCCCATCCCTGATCCTATTCCACATTATGTTCTGTGAAAAACATTTCAAAAAAACTTGGGGTGAGAATAAAAATCTCAGTAAGGGATACACAAAGAATGAAAACCGTTAGTTTTTCAAAACAACAAGTAAACCATGTATACTTTATCAAAGTAATACTTTTCACCTTTATGAAAAATGAAAAACTATTCACTGAAAAAATATCATTACATACCATTTTGTGACACGAAGATTACCATAAAACCCATATAAAGATCACATAACATATAAAGGTAACTTGGGACATAAACATACCAAAATGGAATAACCATATGGTCGACTTCCACACAAATCACTTAATGGAATAGCCATACGACCGACTTTTATACCCAATGCATTGGAGGTTATAACGTAACAACCCATCTTGGTATTCATGGCACCACCCGTCATATGGTTTATCACGTAACCACCCATAAAATGTTCAATTACCATTATAAAATCATAAGACATAAAACAAATATAATGGAAAGAAAACATTTCCACACTTTGATCACAATATATCACTTAAATATACTGACATAAAAAATCCATTATAAAAAACACTTTTCAATACCAAAATACATAAAATAGTATACGGTATATATTTAATTTAAAAAAAACATTACGGCATGTTGAGGAAGTCAAAGACCAAATAATACTCACGGTGGCGGAAAAGGTCGTTGTCACCGCGTACATTAAAAGAAACATTCCTTTTGGTCGTTTAGTAAAACGCTTCATATAAAAAGATTCCTTTTGTATAAAATTAAAATTCAAAGGGGTTTATACACCGTATAAAATAATGTTGTGTATAAAACGAAATATGCCTCAATGAAAGGAGACTGAGACGATGTCCCTTACCTCGGGTCCGACTCAACTCGATCGTTCTTTAACGTCCTGAATAATAAACTTGAGTTAATTTTTACTTTCTTAAGAACCTTTTTCAAGTTCATTATTCCTTTTATATCACTTATTTCCATGTAATAAACATTATGTAATCATTTATGTTAATAATGTTTGTTTTGTCGATATTTGGTTCTTAAGACAAAAGTGGACTTCTTACAATTACATGTTGTTCGTGTGGTCAAAGGTTCATTATTTACAGAATGATATTCATGATTTTGATATCATATATATCATATATATCTAGCATATACATGTATTTATAATATTACATAAACATTTAGAGGTAAGAAATGAAATGCACCGTTTATGGAGACGGTAAGCCGTAAGTAGGCATGAACGCTACATTCATTTCTATGCCATATTAATGGAATTAAAATTAAATGAGAGGTATGTATATTTTAATTCAATAATTATATTCATCATTTAGATGTAACATAAATAATATATAATTACTTTAAATCCATCCATTATACGTCCCACAGATGGCATTAACGAATCAAATCATTTTGAGGGGGCGGTAGTCTGCACTTCCTAAAATGAAGATATCGCGTATACCCATAATGGAAGCCATAAAGGTGTGACATAAATGAAAAATAAATAAGCTTAAGGAAGACATAAACATATTATATATTATATATAACTATATTGACATCTTAATGGCCACCTTTGAAGGTGTTGGAAGAATATTGAACAATCACCATTTCGTGAGGCAGAAATTCGCCATCCACAGAAACAGTATGTTCTTTAACAATTTGACGTAGGTCTATGTAAGTGTAGCTCATATTCTTCTTATAACAACATAAAAGTATATATAAGATACTGTATTGGTTACAAAAGAAATTAATAAAAAGAGTTTAGGGGGTTGGAGAAGCAAAATAAAACAAAAGAACACAAGTGAAGACATTACCTTAAAATCGGGTAACTCTCTTAGATTTGAGCTCAAAGGATTCCTTGGGAAGACTTCTGCCCAATGTGAGGCTTTTATGAGTTAGAGAGGGATGTGGAGAGACCAAATGGGTAGGGGTTGGCCCAGCCAAAGGCCTTGGAAGTGTGGGTAAGGTGGTAGAGGTGGGGGCCTTTTATAAGAGGAGGGGAGGGGTACTCTTGGAAAGTTATAAAAGGTTACTTTATCATAAAATTATTTTCGGATTTAAAAGGTACCAAAATTATATATTTCAAGGATAAGGTGATATTATTTCTAAATATACTCATAAAATTGGTTTTTGACATGTGTAGGTCTTATATTTTACATTATCTTTTCATTTTATTTAAATTGTAAAATAATGAGGTAATCGCTGGATCATCATGGTGTCATAAATAATTTAATTTATTTAATGTCTAGAAATTATAAAAAAACTATCATGATGTAGGAAAGATTTTTATATTTTCAATGAATATTTATAGTAAAAATTATTACTTGTATAACCCCATGTAAAAATTGTTTTAGTAAAACAACTCATGTTTGTGACATTTTTACTTTAACATTAAATAAAAAGATATCAATGTCATTTTCCTTCCAAAGTGGCTCCATGGGGTCCCCAAGTAGTCCCATGGATTTTCATGGTCAGCCATGAAACATACAATAATGTTAGGACATGTGTATAGGTCATTTCATATTATTAAACATTATTTTTACATTAAACAACACTAATTACCTCTAATCACGATTAAAAACATAAAAGTTACTATTCACCAAAAAATTATTTTAATCTCATTGAACCACATTTTACTTTCTAATGACAACCATGTATGTCGGATTTTTGAAATTCAAAACACAGAGGTTGTAAAATTTCATTTAAACAGAAAATCAGTTTTTATAAGTACCACTTAGTGGTTTCACTATTCATCAAAAATAGAAGTTTTTCAGAAAAATACCAAAACTTCACCATAAGCTATATTTGATATTCCGGATTCAAAAATGATTTCTATTTTAAAAAATTCAAAACATATAAGTTACATTAATTAATATAATAATTAATTCCCGCTGTTAGAGCAAATACCGTGTTTTTATGAAACAATAAGTATCAAAAGATTGACACTAGTTTAAGTCCAATTTCAAAGTGAAATTAATTCCAACGACCACTATTGGATTAAATGGTAAAGATATATTCTAATTCAACACTAAAATAAATTCAACATATAATCTAATCATATAAATAAATTATCTTAAAAAGAGGTTTCGAATTAAAATACAACAGTTTTCACTATTCATTAAATATAATGAACTTTATCGGAAAAATACAAAAAATTTTCAAAAAGTAAATTTTGATGTCCCGATTCTAAAGAAGAGTTTAATTTGGTCCAATTGAATGTATAAGTATGACCAAAACTATATTTAATGACATTTCGCCATCAAAAGGTGATAAGTGAACATTTAGTGAAAATTAGGGTATATATGCCTAAAATTTAATTCTTTCCGTATTTTAATCCTTTATCTTTTATTGGATAAATGTAAAAACATTTAAAAAACATATATAATCATATTTTAGTTATTTCTATCCATTCCCACCAATAAAACGGCTACATGTTAACTAGCATTTAAAATAAAATTATTTTATTACTAGTGTGCAACGTTAGATTACAATGAAACTCTTTGTTGTGTATCAGGTACGCTATCGAACATAGCAACCCCTTTAAAGTAAAATTAATATTTAATTCTTAAATATTAATACATATGAAAATGTTTTATTCTTTATTTAACTTTGATGTTACATCCTTCCCCCCGTTTGGGAATTGCATCCTCGCAATTTTATTCACTTATCAAAATAAGTGGGGGTATTTATCCCTCATAGAATTTTTAGATTCCCACGTTGCCTCTTCAACCATATGGTTTTTCCACAAAACCTTTACCCAGTGAATTACCTTATTTCCCACCACTTTCTCTCTTCAGTCAAGACTGGACTGGCTGTTCTTCATAAGAGAGATTCTCTTCAAACTGAACTACCTCTAGGCTCAAAACATGAGATGGGTCTGGCATATACATTCCCAACATCGAAACATGAAAAACATTGTGTACCTGAGATAAACTCGGATGTAAAGCCACTCGGTATGAAACTAATCAAACTCTCTCCAATATTCATATTGTCCAATGAACCTTGGACTCATCTTTCCTTTCTTACCAAATCGCATCACACTTTTCTACGATGAAACTTTGAGAAAAACATGATCACCTACCTCAAAAGATAGATACTTCCTCCGGTTATCCGCATAACTTTTCTGTCTGCTCTGAGATCTTCTCATGTGTTTCTGAATCAACTGAACGTTTTCTACCATCTCTTCTACCAATTCTAGTCCCATCAGCTTCCTTTAACCCACTTCATCCCAAAAAGCTAGAGTTCAACACTGCTTCCCATATAATGCCACAAACGGTGCCATCTGTATAACAGAATGAAAACTATTATTATATGAAAACTCAACCAATGAAAGATGTTGGTCCCAACTTCCCTGATAATCCATAGAGGAAGCTCGTAGCATATCCTCCAAGGTCTGAATTGTTCGTTCTGACTGCCCATCTGATTGCTGATGAAAAGTTGTACTAAAATTTAATTCAGTACCCAATGACTCCAGAACGCCTTTCGAGAAGTTAGAAGTAAACATGAGATCACGATCAGATACAATGGAGAGGGGAACTCCATACAACCTGACTATCTCTTTAAGATACAATCAAGAATGTTGATCTAGAGAGAATGTATCTCGAATAGGAAGGAAATTAGTAGTTTTATTCAATCGATCAACAATAACACAGATTGTATTATTACCTCGAGATGTCCTCGGTAATCCCACAACAAAGTCGATGGATATATTTTCCCATTTCCACTCTGGCACTGGTAATGGATGAAGCATCCCTTTCGGTAATTGCGGCTCTGCTTTAACCTACTGAAAAGTAAAACACTTTACAGTAAAATTAGCAATATCTCTTTTCATTCCATCCAACCAGTAATACTCTCGCAGATCTCTGTACATCTTAGTACTTCCAGGATGAACTGAAAATGGGGAACTATGAGCCTCACATAACAACTCATTCTTCAACTGTGAATCACTAGGCACACATAATCTCTTCCCAAACCTCAAAACACAATGATTATCAACGTTAAATTCATGAAACTTACCCTTCTGAACCAGCTCTACCTTTTTCTGTAACTCACTGTCTTGCTTCTGTGCTTGCTTGATTCTATCTGATAGTGAAGATTTCACTGATACATGAATCAAAACAGAAGAACATCTCACACCAAAAACATCTATGCCAAAGTTCATCAAATCAAAAACCAAAGGATCTCGTTCCAAACGTTTCATGGTTAATGAGGCATTACTTTTTCGACTCAAAGCATCGGCAACTTTGTTTGCTTTTCCCGGATGGTAATGAATTATACAATCATAATACTTGATTAATTCCATCCAACTCCTCTGTCTCATGATCAATTCTTTCTGAGTGAATATATATTTTATACTTTTGTGATCAGTATATATTTCACACTTTACTCCATACAAATTATGCCTCCAAATTTTTAGAGCAAAAACAATAGCAGCTAATTCGAAATCATGTGTAGGGTAATTTATCTCATGAGTTTTCAATTGACGTGATGCATATGAAATTACCAGATCATTATGCATAAGGACACAACCATGTCCTTTCAATAAAGCATCACTGTAGATAACAAACTCACCATTCCTGGAAGGAAGTGCCAAAACTAGAGCATTCACCAATCTTATTTTCAATTCCAGAAAACAATCATCACATTCTTTTGTCCTGATAAAATTAACACCCTTCCGAGTAAGCTTAGTCATTGGACTAGATAACCGTGAAACAATTTCAACAAACCTTTAGTAGTAACCTTCCAAACCAAGAAAACTATGAATCTCGGTTACATTTGTTGGTATTGTCCATTCTTCAACAACTTTTGTTTTAGTAGGGTCAACAGTTATGCCATCTTTTAAAACAATGTTACCAAGGAAAGAAATTTGTTGTAACCAAAACTCACACTTTCTGAATTTTCCATATAGTTTCTTTTATTTTAAGGTTTTCAAGATAACCCTTAAATGACTTTCATGATCCTCTTTACTTTTAGAAAACACCAAAATATCATCGATTAAAACAACCATAAACATATCCAAGAACTGCTGGAAAATTCTATTCATAAGGTCCATGAATACAGCAGGTGCATTGGTTAACCCAAAAGGAATAACTACAAATTCATAATGGCCATATCTTGTACAGAACACAGTCTTCGGAATGTCTGCTTTTTTTAATGATCGTACCCCGACCTCATGTCAATCTTCGAAAAATACTGAGCTCCCTGGACCTAATTAAACAAATCATCGATATGAGGCAAAGTATACTTGTTCTTAATAGTAATATTATTCAAGGCTCTATAATCAATTCAAAGTCTCATGGATCCATCTTTATTTTTAACAAACACGATAGGGGCACCCCCTGGTGATGTGCTAGGTCGAATGAAACCTTTACCTAATAACTCCTGTAATTGTTTCTTTAACTCTAAAAGTTCAACTTGAGCCATTTAATAAGGGAATTTTGAAATTGTCTTAGAATCACGAACTAAGTCAATAGTAAATTCACATTCCCGATCATGAATAATACTAGAAAACTCATCAAGAAAAACATTAAGATACTCATTTACCACTGGCACATCATTAATCTGGATAGTTCCTTTATTTTCAACAATATGTGCAAGGTAAAATTTATTTCCATCTTTTACTAGTTTCACAACTTTCTGATTTGTTATCAAAATCAAGGGTTCATTCTTGTACAAAAACTGAAAATATTTCTGAAAAGAAACCATTTTAGCTCTGCAGTCAATCTTAGAATGATAAACAAAAAGCCAATCCATGCCCAAAATAACATCAAACTCTACTAGAGGAAAAGCAATAAGGTTTGCTGGTAGATTCTTTCTGAACACAAGGATATGAAGGTTCTTATAAATACTTTTTGTCTCAACGTTCCCTATGGGTGTTTTTACCATATGTTCAGGATTTATATCTTGATATGGAATTTCAAATTTACTAGAAAATATCTCAGAAATGAATGAGTGCGTAGACCCTGAATCAAACAACACATTGGCATAATCTGAACAAACAAACAGTGTACCTGATACTACTTCATTCGATGGTCCAACATCGGCTGAAGAAGTTGAAAAGGATTTCACCACCCATTTCTGCTTGTAGTCTGGCTGCTTTCCCCAAGCTGAGTTCTTCATTAGACACTCATTTGCATAATGACCCATTTCATTACACTTAAAACATCTTACTTATGGCTTTTCATTGCCTACTTGATCATCTTCCTTACACTTACGTGCAATATGACCAGACTTACCACACCGAAAGCACTTTCTAGACTTGGATAAACATTCTCTAGGATGCATTTTACCACACTTCTCACATGATGGATATTTGGTTTTCTTACCTCCTTGCTTCATTGATGAATTCTTCCCCTTTTCCTACCAACTGAACCTCTTATTCTGTTGTTTGTCAAAGAACACCTGATCATCGGCAAACTCCATTTCCACCTTCTCCGAACATCAAACATGTTTTTCATAACTTTTGAACTCATGAGAAGCTAAATCCCTTCGATACTAAAGATTTAACCCTAAGTAAAAACAGTTTACTTTACTATCAAGATCTCATATGATGTTTGGTGTATACCTTGTCAATCGAGTGAACTTTGCTTCATAATCAGCCACTGAGTCATCCTCCTGCCTCAATTCTAGGAACTGTTTTTCCATCCTAAGACGAACCACCTTAGGAAAATACTTCTCAAGAAACATACCTTTGAATTCATCCCAGTGAAGATCATCAAGATCATCACTATCCCTGATATTTTTCACCATCGAACACCACTTATCAGCTTCACCTTCAAAACTGTAAAACAGCAAGACTAAGCTTTTGATGTTCTGAACACCCCATGACATCAAAAATATTCTCCGGTGCATTAATCCACCCTTCAGCTAGCATGGGGTTAGATGATACTTTGAATGATGGGGAATGCTGCCTCATGAAATGTTCCACCACTAACATGTTCCTCTGCGGTTGATCTGGATAATCTCGTGCATGGATACCACCACCATTTATTTCCTTAGTCAACTGTTCCATCAATGCAACAAACTGTTCAGTTCCAATTCCAACCATCTCGGGTTGCTGATTTGGATGGATGTCTTCCTTCTGATGTCGTCCCTACATAGCTGCATTGTTTCCTTTGCGGAAAACCATTCTGAACACATAAATATATTAGGCGAAGCAACATGGTAATCTTTAAATGCTATATCATTTCAATCATACCATAAATTAACTTATAATTTATCACTTTTCTAACTCCTAAAGATGTCTAAACCGACCTCTGATACAAACTATAAGGCCCCGGCCTTAAATCATACTTAATACTGAATTACAAGAATAATTCACATTGAGGATCTTTTCAGGTTTAGAGTTTTAGATAATTTGATATTAACTATTACATCTCAAAAGATTACAAAGTAGACACTTCAACAATGTTTCCATAAAATAAAAACTCTTAAAAAGAAACATGTCTAATTCCATGTTGTATATAGCATGACTTTCCATTGATCCCATCCTTGACCCTATTCCACATTAAGTCCTATGAAAAACATTTCAACAAAAACTTGGGCTGAGCATAAAAAGCTCAGTAAGGGATACACAAAGAATGAAAACTGTTAGTTTTTCAAAACAACAAGTAAACCATGTATACTTTATCAAAGTAATACTTTTCACCTTATGAAGAAGTAAAAACTCTTAACTGAACAAAAAGATCATTACTTACCGTTTTGTAACCCAAATATTACCATAAAACCATATAAAGATCACATAACATATAAAGGTAACTTGGGACATAAACATACTTAAATGGAATAACCATACGGCCGACTTCCACACATATCACTTAATGGAATAGCCATACGACTGACTTCTATACCCAATGCATTGGAGTTTATAACATAACAACCCGTCCTGGTATTCACGGAACCACCCGTCATATGGTTTATCACGTAACCACCCATCAAATGCCTAAGTACCATTATAAAATCAGAAGACATAAAACAAATACAATGGAAAGAAAACATTTCCACACTTTGATCACAATATATCACTTAAATATATTGACATTACAAATCCATTATAAAAAACCCTTTTTAATACCAAAATACATAAAAAAGTATATGGTATTTATTTAATTTAAAAAAAACATTACGGCTTGTTGAGGAATCCATAGACCAAATAATACTCGTGGCGGCGGAAAAGGTCGTTGTCATCGCGTACGTTAAAAGAAACATTCCTTTTTGTCGTTTAGTAAAACGATTCATAGAAAAATATTCCTTTTGTATAAAAGTAAAATTCAAAGGGGTTTATACACCATATAAAAGAATGTTGTGTATAAAACGAAATATGCCTCAATGAAAGGAGATTGAGACGAAGTCCCTTACCTTGGGTCAGACTCGACTCGATCATTCTTTAACGTCCTGAATAATACAATTGAGATAATTTTAACTTTCTTAAGAACCTTTTTCAAGTTCATTATTCATTTTATATCACTTATTTCATTGTTATAATCATTATGTAATCATTTATGTTAATAATGTTTGTTTTGTCGATATTCGGTTCTAAAGTCGAAAGTGGACTTCTTACAATTACATGTTGTTCGTGTGGTCAAATGTTCATTATATCCAGAATTATATTCATGATTTGGATATCATATATATCATATATATCCATCATATACATGTATTTTTAATATTACATAATCATTTAGGGGTATGAAATGAAATTCACCGTTCATGGAGACGGTAAGTCGTACGTACGCATGAATGCTACATTCATTTCTATGTCATATTAATGGAATTAAAACTAAATGAGAGGTATGTATATTTTAATTCCATAATTATATTCATCATTCCGATGTAACATACATAATATATAATAACTTTAAATCCATCCTTTATACGTCCCACAGATGGCATTAACGAATCAAATCCCTCTAAGGGGGCGGTAGTCCGCACTTCCTAAAATGAAGATATCACATATACCCATATTGGAAGCCATAAAGGAGTTCCATAAATAAAAAATAAAAAATATTAAGGAAGAAATCATCTTTTTATATATAATATATAAATATTGTGACATATAAATGGCCACCTTTGAAGGTGTTGGAAGAATATTGAACAATCATCGTTTCGTGAGGCAGAAAATCTCCATCCACAGAAACAGTATGTTCTTTAACCATTAAATGTAGGTGTGTGTAAGTGTAGCTCGAATTATTCTTATAAAAACATCCTATTATATTTTAGATACTTTATTGGTTACAAAAGAAATGAATAAAAAGAGTTTAGGGGGTTGGAGAAGCAAAATAAAACCAAAGAACACAAGTGAAGACATCACCTTAAAATCGGGTAACACTTTTAGATTTGAGCTCAAAGGCTTCCATGGGAAGGCTTCTGCCCAAAGTGAGGCTTTAAGTGTTAGAGAGAGATATGGAGAGACAAAATGGGTAGGTTTTGGCCGAGACAAAGGCATTGGAAGTGTGGGTAATTTGGTAGAGGTGGGGGACTTTTATAAGAGGAGGGGAGGGGCACCTTTGGAAAGTTAGAAAAGGATACATTATCATAAAATGCCTTTCAGATTTAAAAGGTCCCAAAACTATATATTTCAAGGATAAGGTGATCAGAGTTCGAAATATGCTCATCCAATAGGTTTTTTACATGTTTAGGTCTTATATTTTACATTATCTTTTCATTTTATTTAAATCATTAAATAATGAGGCAATCACTGCATCATCATGGTGTCATAAATAATTTAATTTATTTAATGTCTAAAAATTATAAAAAAAATATCATGATGTAGGAAATATTTTTATATTTTTTAATGAATATTTATAGTCAAAATTATGACTTGTATAACCCCACATAAAAATTGTTTTAGAAAAAAACTCATGTTTGTGACATTTTTACTTTAACATTAAATAATAAGATATTAATGTCATTATCCTTCAAAAGTTGCTCCATGGGGTCCCCAAGTTGACCCATGGATTTTATTGGGCAGCAATGACACATGAAATAAGGTTAGGACATGTTTCTAGGTCATTTCATATTATTAAAACATTATTTTTACCTTAAACCACAGTAATTACCTCTAATCACGATAAAAAACTGAAAAGTTACTATTCACCAAAAAAATATTTTAATCTCATTGAACCAAATTTTACTTTCTAATGACAACCATGTTTGTCGGATTTTTGAAATTCAAAACACAGAGGTGGTAAAATTTCATTTAAATGGAAAATCAGTTTTTATAAGTACCACATAGTGGTTTCACTATTCATCAAAAATTGATGTTTTTCAGAAAAATACCAAAACATCACCATAAGCTATATTTGATATTCCGAATTCAAAAATGATGTCTATTTTAAAAAATTCAAAACATATAAGTTACATTAATTAATATAATAATTAATACCCGCTTTCAGAGCAAATAGCATGTTTTTATGAAACAATAAGTATCAAAAGATTGACACTAGTTTAAGTCCAATTTCAAAGTAAAATTAATTTCAACAACTATTGGATTAAATGGTAAAGATATATTCTAATTAAACTCTAAAACCAATTCAAAATATAATCTAATCATATAAATAAATTATATTAAAAAGAGGTTTTGAATTAAAATACAACAGTTTTCACTATTCATTAAATAAAGTGAACTTTATCAGAAAAATACCAAAAATTTACACAAAGTAAATTTTGATGTCCCGATTCTAAAGAAGAGTTTAATTTGGTCCAATAGAATGTATAAGTGTGACCAAAATTATATTTAATGACAGTTCTCCATCAAAAGGCGATAAGTGAACCTTTAGTGAAAATTTGGGTATATATGCCTAAAATTTAATTCTTTCCATATTTTAAGCCTTTATATTTTATTGGATAAATGTAAAAACATTTAAAAAACATATATAATCATATTTTAGTTATTTCTATCCATTCCCTCCAATACAATGGCTACATGTTAACTACCATTTAAAATAATATTATTTTATTACTAGTGTGCAACGTAAGATTTCAATGAAACTCTTTGTTGTGTATCGGGTACACTATCGAACATAGAAACCCCTTTAAAGTAAAATTAATATTTAATTCGTAAATAATAATACATATGAAATTTTTTTATTCTTTATTTACCTTAGATGTTACATCCTTCCCCCCGTTTGGGAATTGCATCCTCGCAATTTTATTCACTTATCAAAATAAGTGGGGGTATTTATCCCTCAAAGAATTTCCAGATTTCCATGTTGCCTCTTCAACCATATGGTTTTTCCAAAAAACCTTTACCTGGTGAATTACCTTATTTCGCAACACTTTCTCTCTTCGGTCATGAATTTGGACTGGTTGTTCTTCATAAGAGAGATTCTCTTCCAACTGAACTACCTCTAGGCTCAAAACATGAGATGGATCTGGCATATACATTCTCAACATCGAAACATGAAAAACATTGTGTACCTGAGATAAACATGGATGTAAAGCCACTCGGTATCCAACTGATCAAACTCTCTCCAATATTTCATATTGTTTAATGAACCTTGGACTCAACTTTCGTTTCTTACAAAATTACATCACACTTTTCTACGGTGATACTTTGAGAAAAACATGATCACCTACCTCAAAAGATAGATCCTTCCTCCAGTTATCCGCATAACTTTTCTGTCTGCTCTAAGCTCTTCTCTTGTGTTTCTGAATCAACTGAACTTTTTTTGCCATCTCTTCTACCAATTATGGTCCCATCAGCTTCCTTTAACCCACTTCATCCCAAAAAGCTGGATATCAACACTGCTTACCATATAATGCCTCAAACGGTGCCATCTGTATACTAGAATAAAAACTGTTATTATATGAAAACTCAACCAAGGAAAGATTTTGGTCCCAACTTCCCTGATAATCCATAGAGCAAGCTCGTAGCATATCCTCCAAAGTATGAAGTGTTCATTATGACTGACCATCTAATTGTGGATGAAAAGCTATACTAAAATTTAATTCAGTACCCAATGACTTCTGGACACCTTTCTAGAAGTTAGAAGTAATCCTGGGATCACGATCAGATTCAATGGAGAGGGGAACTCCATGCAACCTGACTATCTCTTTATGATACAATAGAGAATGTTGATCTAGAGAGAATGTATCTCGAATAGGAAGGAAATTATTAGATTTAGTCAATCGATCAACAATAACACAGATTGCATTATTACCTCAAGATGTCCTCGGTAATCCCACAACAAAGTCCATGGATATATTTTCCCATTTCCACTATGGCACTGGTAATGGCTGAAGCATCACTTTCGGTAACTGCAGCTCTGCTTTAACCTAATAAAAAGTCAAACACTTTACAGTAAAATTAGCAATATCTCTTTTCATTCCATCCCACCAGTAATACTCCCGCAGATCTCTGTACATCTTAGTACTGCCAGGATGAACTAAAAACGGGGAACTATGAGCCTCACAGAACAACTCATTCTTTATCTGTGAATCACTATGCACACATAATCTCTTCCCAAACCTCAAAACACAATCATTATCAAATTTAAATTCAGGCAACATACCCTTCTAAACCAGCTCTACCTTTTTCTACAACTCACTATCTTGATTCTATCTCATAGAGAAGATTTCACTGATACCTAAAACAAAACAGAAGAACATCTCGCACCAAAAACATCTATGCCAAATTTCATCAAATCAAAAACCAAATGATGTCATTCCAAACGTATCATGGTTAATGAGTCATTACTTTTTTGACTCAAATCATCGGCCACTTTGTTTTCTTTTCCCGGATGGTAATGAATTGTACAATAATAATCCTTGATTAATTCCAGCCAACTCCTCTGTCTCATGTTCAATTTTTTCTGAGTGAATATATACTTTAAACTTTTGTGATCAGTATATATTTCACACTTTACTCCATACAAATGATGCCTCCAAATTTTTAGAGCAAAAAAATAGCATCTAATTCCAAATCATTTGTAGGGTAATTTACCTCATGAGTTTTTAATTGACGTGAAGCATATGCAATTACCAGATCATTCTGCATAAGGACACAAACATGTCCTTTCAATAAAGAGTCATTATAGATAACAAACTCACCATTCCTGGAAGGAAGTTCCAAAACTAGAGGATTCACCAATGTTCTTTTCAATTCCTGAAAACAATCATCACATTATTTTGTCCAGATAAACCTAACACCCTTCCGAGTAAGCTTAGTCATTGGACTAGATAACCATGAAAAACTTTCAACAAACCTTCGGTAGTAACCTTCCAAACCAAGAGAACTATGAATCTTGGTTAGATTTGTGGGTATTGGCCACTCTTCAGCAACTTTTGTTTTAGCAGGATCAACAGTTATGCCATCTTTTGAAACAATGTGACCAAGGAAAGAAATTTGTTGTAACCAAAACTCACACTTTCTGAATTTTCTAAATAGTTTCTTTTATTTTAAGGTTTTCAAGATAACCCTTAAATGACTTTCATGCTCCTCTTTACTTTTAGAACACACCAAAATATCATCGATGAAAAAAACCATAAACATATCAAAGAACTGATTGAAAATTCTATTCATAAGGTCTATAAATACAGCAGTTGCATTGGTTAACCCAAAAGGCATAACTAGAAGTTCATAATGGCCATATCTTGTACGGAACACTGTCTTCAGAACGTCTGCTTCTTTTAATTTCAATTGATGGTACCCCGACCTCAAGTCAATCTTCGAAAAATACTGATCTCCCTGGACCTAATCAAACATATGATCGATATGAGGCAAAGGATACTTGTTCTTAACAGTGATATTATTGAAGGCTCTATAATCAATTCAAAGTCTCATTGAACAATCTTTCTTTTTAACAAAAAAGATAGGGGAACCCCCTGGTGATGTGCTAGGTCGAATGAAACCTTTATCTAATAACTCCTGTAATTGTTTCTTTAACTCTAGAAGTTCAACTTGACCCATTCGATAAGGGAATTTTGAAATTGGCTTAGAATCATGAACTAAGTCAACAGTAAATTCAACTTCCCGATCATGAATAATACCATACAACTCATCAAGAAAAACATCAAGATACTCATTTACCACCGGCACATCATTAATCTAAACAGTTCCTTTATTTTCAAAAATATGTGCAAGGTAACATTCATTTCCATCTTTTACTAGTTTCTCAACTTACTGATATATTATCAAAATCAAGGGTTCATTCTTGTACACAAACTGAAAATCTTTCTGAAAAGAAACCATTTTAGCTCTGCAGTCAATCTTATAATGATAAACAAAAATCCAACCCATGCCCAAAATAACGTCAAACTCTACTAGAGGAATAGAAATAAGGTTTTCTGGTAGATTCTTTCCGCAAACAAGGATATGAAGGATCTTATAATTCCTTTTTGTCTCAACGTTCCCTCTGGGTGTTTTTACCATAATTTCAGGATTCATATTTTGAGATGGAATTTCCAATTTACTAGAAAACATCTCAGAAATGAAAGAGTGTGTAGACCCTGAATCAAATAACGCATTGGCATAATATGAACAAACAAACAGTGTACCTGATACTACATCATTCGATGGCCCAACATCTGCTGAAGAAGTTGCAAAGGATTTCACCACCCATTTCTGCTTGTAGTCTGGCTGCTTTCCCCTAGTTGAGTTCTTCGTTAGACACTCATTTGCATAATGACCCATTTAATTACACTTAAAACATCTTACTGATGGATTTTCATTGCCTGCTTGATCATCTTCCTTACAGTTACGAGCAATATGACCAGACTTACCACACTGAAAGACCTTTCCAGACTTGGATAAACATTCTCCGAGATGCATTTTACCACACTTCTCACATGATGGATATTTTGTTTTTTTAGCTCCTTGCTTCATTGATGAATTCTTCCCCTTTTCCTGCCAACTGGACCTCTTATTCTGTTGTTTGTCAAAGAACACCTGATCATTGACAAACTCCATTTCCACCTTCTCCGCACATCAAAAAAGTTTTTCATAACTTTTGAACTCATGAGAAGCTAAAGCCCTTTGATACCTTGGCTTTAACCCTGAGTAAAAATAGTTTACTTTACAATCAATATCTCGTATGATGTTTGGTGCATACCTTGCCAATCGAGTGAACTTTTCTTTATAAGCAGCCACTAATTCAACCTCCTGCCTCAATTCTAGGAACTGTTTTTCCATCCTAATACGAACCACCTTAGGAAAATATTTCTCAAGAAACATACCTTTGAATTCATCCCAGTGAAGATCATCAATATCATCACTATCCCTGATATTTTTCACCATCTAACACCACTGATCTGCTTCACCTTCAAAACTGTAAAATAGCAAGACTAACCTTTTGATGTTCTGAACACCCCATGACATCATAAATCTTCTCCAGTGATTTAATCCACCCTTCAGCTAGCATAGGGTTAGATGATCCTCTGAATGATGGGGGATGCTGCCTCATGAAATGTTCCACCACTGACAAGTTCCTCTGCGGTTGATCTGGATGATCTCGTTCATGGATACCACCACCATTTATTTCCTGAGTCAACTGTGCCATCACTACAACAAACTGTTCCGTTCCAATTCCAAACATCTCAGGTTGCTAATTTGGAAGGTTGTTTTCTTCCTGATGTCGTGCCAACATAGCTTCTTTGTTTCCTCTGCGGAAAACCATTCTGAACACAATAATATATTAGGCAAAGTAACATGGTAATCATTAAATTCTATATCATTTCAATCATACCATAAATTAACTTATAATTTAACACTTTTATAACTCCTAAAGTTGTCTCAACCGACCTATGATACCAACTATAAGGACCCAGCCTTAAACCTTACTTAATATTGAATTACGTGAATAATTCACATTGAGGATATTTTCAGGTTTAGAGTTTTAGAGAATTAGATCTTAACTATTACATCTCAAAAGATTACAAAGTAGACACTTCTACTAAGTTTCCATAAAATAAAAACTCTTATAATGAAACATGTCTAATTCCATGTTTTATATAGCATGTCTTTCCCTTGATCCCATCCTTGACCCTATTCCACATTAAGTCATGTGAAAAACATTTTAAAAAAACTTTGGGTGAGCATAAAAAGCTCAGTAAGGGATACACAAAAAATTAAAACTGTTAGTTTTTCAAAACTACAAGTAAACCATTTATACTTTATCAAAGTAATACTTTTCACCTTATGAAGAAGTAAAAACTCTTCATTGAAAAAAAGATCATTACTTACCATTTTGTAACCCAAATATTACCATAAAACCCATATAAAGATCACATAATATATAAAGGTAACATGGGACATAAACATACTTAAATGTAATAACCATACGGTCGACTTCCACACATATCACTTAATGGAATAGCCATACGACTGACTTCTATACCCAATTCATTGGATTTTATAACATAACCACCCATCCTGGTATTCACAGCACCACCCGTCATATGGTTTATCATGTAACCACCCATCAAATGACTAAGTAACATTATAAAATCATAAGACATAAAATAAATATAATGGAAAGAAAAAATTTCCACACTTTGATCACAATATATCACATAAATATATTGACATTACAAATCCCATATAAAAAACACTTTTCAATACCAAAATACATAAAAAAGTATACGGTATTTATTTAATTTTAAAAAAACATTATGTCTTGTTGAGGAATCCAAAGACCAAATAATACTCGCGGCGGCGGAAAAGGTCGTTGTCACCGCATACGTTAAAAGAAACATTCCTTATTGACGTTTAGTAAAACGCTTCATAGAAAAATATTACTTTTGTATAAAAGTAAAATTCAAATGGGTTTATACACCGTATAAAATAATGTTGTGTATAAAAAGAAATATGCCTCAATGAAAGGAGATTGAGACGATGTCCCCTACCTCGGGTCCAACTCGACTCGATCGTTCTTTAACGTCCTGAGTAATAAACTTGAGTTAATTTTTACTTTCTTAAGAACCTTTTTCAAGCTCATTATTCCTTTTATATCACTTATTGCAATGTTATAAACATTATGTAATCATTTATGTTAATAATGTTTGTTTTTTCGATATTTGGTTCTTAAGTCGAAAGTGGACTTCTTACAATTACATGTTGTTAATGTGGTCAAAGGTTCATTATATCTAGAATGATATTCATGATTTGGAAATCATATATATCATATATATCCAGCATATAAATGTATTTATTTTATTACATAATCATTTAGAGGTAAGAAATGAAATGCACCATTCATGGAGACGGTAAACCGTACGTACGCATTAACACTACATTCATTTCTATGTCATATTAATGGAATTAAAACAAAATCAGAGGTATGTATATTTTAATTCCATAATTATATTCATAATTTATATGTAACATAAATAATATATAATAACTTTAAATCAATCATTTATACGTCCCAATGATGGCATTAACGAATAAAATCACTTTGAGGGGGCGGTAGTCCGCACTTCCTAAAATGAAGATATCACATATACCCATAATAGAATCCATAAAGGTGTGCAATAAATGAAAAATACAAAAATCTTAAGGAAGACATAAACATATTATATATCATATATAAATATAGTGACATCTTAATGGCCACCTTTGAATGTGTTGGAAGAATATTGAACAATCATCGTTTCGTGAGGCAGAAATTCGCAATCCACAGAAACAGTATGTTCTTTAACCATTAGATGTAGGTGTGTGTAAGTGTAGCTCGAATTATTCTTATAACAACATCCTAGTGTATTTAAGATACTTTAGTTGTTACAAAATAAATTTATAAAAAGAGTTTATGGGGTTGGAGAAGCAAAATCAAACAAAAGAACACAAGTGAAGACATTACCTTAAAATCGGGTAACTCTCTTAGATTTGAGCTCAAAGGCTTCCTTGGGAAGACTTCTGCCCAAAGTGAAGCTTTAAGTGTTAGATAGGTATGTGGAGAGACAAAATGGGTAGGGTTTGGCTGAGCCAAAGGCATTGGAATTGTGGGTAATGTGGTAGAGGTGGGGGACTTTTATAAGAGGAGGGGAGGGGCACTCTTGGAAAGTTATAAAAGGAACATTATCATAAAATGCTTTTCAGATTTAAAAGGTCCCAAAATTATATATTTCTAGGATAAGGTGATAGGAGTTCTAAATATACTCATCCAATAGGTTTTTTATATGTGTAGGTCTTATATGTTACATAATCTTTTCATTTTATTTAAATTGTTAAATAATGAGGTAATCGCTGCATCATCATTGTGTCATAAATAATTTAATTTATTTAATGTCTAAAAATTTTAAAAAAAAATCATGATGTAGGAACTATTTTTATATTTACAATGAATATTTATAGTCAAAATTATGACTTGTATAACCCCACTTAAAAATTGTTTTAGCAAAACAACTCATGTTTGTGACATTTTTACTTTAACATTAAATAAAAAGATATTAATGACATTTTCCTTCGAATGTTTCTCCATGGGGTTTCCAAGTTGACCCATGGATTTTCATGGTCGGCCATGACACATTAAATAAGGTTAAGACATGTTTCAATGTCATTTCATATTATTAAAACATTATTTTTACCTTAAACCACACTAATTATCACTCATCGCGATTAAAAACTTAAAATTTACTATTTACCAAAAAATTATTTTAATCTCATTGATCCACATTTTAATTCCTAATAACAACCATGTATGTAGGATTTTTGAAATTCAAAACACAGAGGTGGTAAAATTTCATTTAAATTGAAAATCAGTTTTTTAAGTACCACTTAGTGGTTTCACTATTCATCAAAAATTGAAGTTTTTCAGAAAAATACCAAAACTTCACCATAAGCTATATTTGATATTCCGGATTAAAAAATTATGTCTATTTTACAAAATTAAAAACATATAAGTTAAATTATTTAATTTAATAATTAATTCCCGCTGTCAGAGCAAATAGCGTGTTTTTATGAAACAATAAGTATCAAAAGATTGACACTAGTTTAAGTCCAATTTCAAAGTGAAATTAATTCCAACGACCACTATTGGATTAAAGGGTAAAAATATCTTCTAATTGAACTCTAAAACCAATTAAAAATATAATATAATAATATAAATAAATTAGATTAAAAAATGGTTTTGAATTAAAATACAACATTTGTCACTATTCATTAAAAAATGAACTTTATCAGGAGAATACCAAAAATTTACACAAAGTAAATTTTGATGTCCCGATTATAAAGAAGAGTTTTATTTTTTCCAATATAATGTATAACTGTGACCAAAACTATATTTTATGAAGGTTCACCATCAAAAGGTGATAAGTGAACCTTTAGTGAAAATTAGGGTACAAATGCCTAAAATTGAATTCTTTCCATATTTTAAGCTTTTATCTTTTGTTGGATAAATTTAAAAACATTAAAAAAACATATATAATAATATTTTGGTTATTTCTATCAATTCCTACCAATACAACGTCTACGTGTTAACAACCATTTAAAATAATATTATTTTATAACTAGTGTGCAATGTAAGATTTCAATGAAACTCTTTGTTGCGTATCAGGTACGCTATCGAACATAGAAACCCCTTTAAAGTAAAATTATTATTTAATTTGTAAATATTAATACATATGAAAATTTTTTATTCTTTATTTACCAAGGATGTTATAGTAGTGTTCTTGGACTTTGTATTTGTACAGGTTTAAAGGAATTTTCTTCCCATTTTATGGATATGACTTTCCTGTTCTAGTCACCAACCCCTGAAATATGGTAGGTGGGCTTGGGGTTGTCATAGTACAGACCTCAGGGGATAGGTCGTGGTAGTGGATGATGAATATTGAGACTTTACAAAACAAATACCACCCATGGGAAGGCTTTAAAGTTGTTCATTTAGCAATAATTATATAATTCCAAGAAGATATTGAGGGTTATGGAATTGTATAACTACCATCAAGGACGTCTAAATATTTTTGAGTATGCCCAACATTTCATTGACCTTGGGTTGTGGCATTATAATCTATCCAAGGATGAATTATTGATGAATAAATAATTTAAAATACATCTTCAAAAATATATTCTATTGAAATAAATATCTCTTATACTCAGTAGTTATAAAGAGATAGTGAATAATGTTTTTTTATTAGAAGTTGACATAGCTAGGATTTCAAATGCTATTGATATCTCCCATATTCTTAATGTTAGTAGAGCGTTCCCTAGTAAAGTAAAAGGGATATGAGCGATGTTTTGGTATTTGGCTAGTGGTATCCAGAGTACATTATATGTTTTCACACTGAAAGAAAACCCATCTTAACATACATGGATATTACATTATTTTAGATGAATATTTTATACATTACAAAAGTACATGACCCCAGACCATAATAGATTATTGTATTCAAAAACACAGAAGGAAAATCATATATCCTAGTGAAATATCTCCAACATCACCCTTGTATATCTAAAACATTAGTACAATTACATAAATAATATTTTTATATCTAGGTAAAAGGGAATATAAGAAAGCAGTGATCTCAAATGACTAGTAAGGGTAAATAAGCTAGATATGTAAGTATAATTATAAGCATAATGGAATGATAAAATGATTATGAAAATAGAATATCATACCTTGTATATCAAAGATCATATACATGAATCATGGCATAATGAATGAATGTTCACTATACATGAATCATAAGGAAATAATGAATAGAACACAAGAAAGCATAAAATTAAAATAAACAAAGGGATTTTGGGAGAAACATAAGAAAATATTATGATTTCCATAGTGGAAAAATTATTTCTTCAAAAAAAATCATGGTGGAATGTGATCACTCCTCATACCATCTTGGCATTCATGGTCCACTCCCATTGCCACCATTGTTGCATCAGTTCACTCCTCATACAATCTTGCTTTTTAAGGTTTACTCACATGTCTATCTCAGTAGTATGATTTTACTCTACATACAATCTTGTTAGTCATAGTTCACTCCCATGGCTATTGTAGTAGTCAAGGATACTCCCAAGACCATGTTAGTATATCTGATGAGGTATAAATCATTACCCAATACATTGGATGGAGATATAGGTAACACACATCTCATAGTGAAATCATACGTACATGTTCCACCTAATCGTAAATAATAATGTCATAAACTATGAAATTAAATGGGTATCATAATCATATATATAGATCATAACCAAGGAAAATATATAGGTTTCATAATCATTTTATCAAAAGAATAATTGGTGAAAGAGAAAAGGATTTCATAAACATATACGTCATGAAAGGGTAAGATATTTCATAAACAAAAAACACATGAATGATAAATGGGTTTCAAAAAGACCCTGACATTAAGAAAAATACATTCCTATAAATCATATGAACAGAACCATTACATCATTTTCTAGAAGGTCATTAGTAACATCAACAGATGTTATATAATATGGAAAATAATTTTGAAATATATTTCAAAAAAATTTCTTAAGGAAAATATCCATTCATCTTTGAAAAATGATTTTTAATACAAAAAATAATTTGATAATAATTTTCATAGAAAATACCTTTAAGACTTATAAAGAAGACATTAAATAACTAGAAAAACCTTTTCCATGAAAACATTTAAACTAAACTTCAAAAAAATTTAAAAACCTTTTTCTTTGAAAATAATTGGAAAATATATAAATAATAATTGAACACTTTTTGAAAATAATTTCTTTGAAAATACGTTGAAGACTTATAATAAAAATCTTCAAAATTATTTGAATAATATTTTACTTGAAAATAATTTCAAAACATATAAATAAAGTTCAAAAATTCTTTCAAACACATTTTGGTTGAAAATAATTTGAAAACATTAAAATAAATCATGAAACAATTTTGAAATTTGTTTTATTGAAAATACATTGAAAACCTATAAATAATGCTTAAAAACGTTTTGAAAACCCTAATTATAAAATACATTCAAAACTTGTAAATAATTCTTGGAAACAATATGAAAAAAATTTCAATGAAAACATATAAAAAAAACTTGAAAACAATTTGAAATTTTTTTTCTTGGAATGTTCATTTAAATACAATTTAATCAAGATTAAAATTTTAAAAATGAAAATTAAGATTCAAAATAATGATGTTGGGTTAATCCATATATGTCTTATGAGGTAGAATGAAAATTACTTTTTCACGATAAAATGATAGAAAATTTCTTCATTCAAAAGGAGATAAGAAGATTCCTTTGAAAAAATTGGTAAAATACAAAAGGGTAAAAATTTATCTTAATTATCATAGGATATTAGTATAATATTATTGGAATCACTTTTTATAAAACATGTTCCTAACAGAATGCAGATTTCTAATTGAATAGAGGGTAAATATGGGCTTTTTAAAAGCAATTTCATAACTATCTTATTTTGGAAAAATTAATTTTTTTACCAATAAAACAATATTTTAGGAATAACCATAGTTGAATAAAATTTATTGATGTCTAGAGATATTTAACATAAAAATTCATCAATGGATGAATAGAAATAAACAATCTTGAAAAGAGATGAGATTGTCTCAATAAACTCTTTTAACATGGTAATGTTGAATCATACTCTCCATGTAAGAAAAGAAAATTACACAACGATTTAAATATCATGAAAAGAAATATATTCACAATATATCATCTAAAATGGAAGTATATACACATTTAAAAAGAGTTTAGGTTCAAAAACACATGAGTGACAAAGAAAGAAAAATTGAGATGGTACATTTTAACTGATTTAGTAGCTTTTGAAAATTAAACTTAATGAATGAAACTTCACAAAAATGATATGTCAATACCCATTAATTTTGGCCTAATATACATTGAATACAGTCATGTGTAGTACTTGAACAACACAAAAGGAAATAGTGGAGAACAAACATGTATATGATGGGAATAAAAAGTGTGTTGAAATCCCTATATCTTGTGTCTTGACTCTCATCATACTCATTCAAACCCCATGTATTATAAATATAAATTTACTATAAATATTTTACATAACAATATTTTTATACATAATAAAATACATTTATTTATTATTACCTTATATTACCCTCCTGTTAGCAATCAATGGTTATGCTTTCTCTTTGGGTAAAATTCTCTTTATTATTCACAATCATCATTATTTGTTAAATATTTGGTAATTATAATTTATATCATGATTTAAATAATGTAACCATGATATAAATATATTTTATATAAATTATATTTATATTACAATAATCTATATAATATATAAGTACGAAACAAAATAAACCGTTCACGGAGATAGTAGGTCACACATACAAGATGAAACTATTTTCGTTTAATTGTCATGATGATAGATTGAATGTAGAAGAAATATATGTATATATATTCCATTATTAAATTAGTTTTATTATATAATAAATATGTATTTTATATTCCCTAAAATCATCATTAATTCAATCCAGGTTGTGTGTGAATAAATCACATCGCTCTGAGGGGGCAGTAGTCCACACTTTCACAAACGATATTTTCGTATTAACATAAAATAATAAGTAACAAGATATATGTTGTAAAAAGGAATAAAGAATCTTAAGTACTAAAAAAATTTACAATATGAAATATAATAATATAGTTTCTTTTATAATGACCACAATGGTAGGAGGTAATGTGAAAATGAATAATCATCATTTCGTGAGGCAATAGTTCATCATGGAAAGAAACAATATGTTTATTACCCATTTTATAGAGGTTGGTGTATGTGTATGTAGATTAATTTACATAAAAATTACTAGTATATTTTATATACTGTAATTGTTATATATTCATATAATAAAGAGAGTTTGAGTGGACAATGAAGGAAAATAAAATAGATGTCTTGAGAAAAGATATTACCTCTTAATAGGGTAACTCGTTTTGGTTTGATCTAAATGTATTCCTTGGATGTTATACTACCCAAGGAAATGATTCGAAAAAAAGGGTTGATTTCTAGGAAGTGTATTGGGAATTTCTTTACCATGTATATGAGGTTTGAGAGGTCTGAAAAAGAGGGAGAGGTGGTGACCTTTTATACGGACGGAAAAAGACTTGGAATTTTTGAAAACAAGTTAGGTGTACAAATATCCATACAAACAAAATTCATTAAAACCGCAAAAAATAAATAATGGAATGTTTTTGGATGAACCATGTAAAACAAATGGGTTTTGGTGAAGTAGCTACGTAATTTGGGCCCTTAATTTCCAATGCATTCCTCTTAGGGGTGTCAAACCATTTGTGTAGCAAGGCCCACTATCGTATACTAGATTACCCTGAACTAGGCTCAGAACAAATATTCAAAGTTGATACCCCTAGGTACATCTATGATAGAGCCAAATGAACTTGTAGTATCTTGATAAGGATGTATTTCTAGGAAAATAATCATTCCACCCTATACAAAAAATCCAGGAAATTTTTCTAAACATTGACTAATTCTTTTACATACCTTAGAGACATCCCTAGTCATATCCTTAGAAATATACCTAGGGATATCACAAAAGATTTATCAAAACTTTTTCTAAAGGTTTACTAAACCTATCTTTTGATACCAATAATTGAAACACTATCTTAGTATTCCTGGATATTACATCAATTTAGATAAATATTTATACATTAAAAAAATACATGCCTGAGGACCCTAATAGTTTACTTTTTTTTGAAACATGGAAACACAGTTTTATATCCCAGTAAAATAACATCAAAATCTCCCATAAATATTTCCTCTTTTAGAACACCTACATAATTCCATTCTTCATAAACTGTGTAATGGGAATATAATTAATGGGTGATTTCAAATACTTAGTAAGGCTAAATTAGGGAGATATTTAAGAATGATTATGAGCATTATGTAATGATAACAAGATCATGAAAATATGATATCATACCCTGCATATCAAAGATCACATACCTAAATCATGGAATGAATCATGGTAGCTTATAAGACATGAATCATATGGTAATAAAGGACATAATCCCTAAAATCATAAAATATGAATAAAACATGGGAATATGGAAGACACATAAGTATATAATATGTATTCTATAGTTGCAAAGTCATTCCTACAAAGACTATCTTGGTAGTATGGTTTCACTAAATATACCATATTTTTAGTCATGGTTCACTCCTATGACCATCTTAGTAGCATGATTTCACTACCCACACCATCTTGGTTGACATGTTTTGCTCCCATGGACATCATAGTAGCATGATATCACTCATCATACCATCTTGGTAGTCATGGTTCACTACCATGGCCATCATAGTAGTAAATGTTTACTCCCAAGACCATATTAGTTTATTAGAAGAGATATAAATATTTACCCAATTCATTGGAGGGAGATATAGGTCCCACCCATATCATATTGAAATTATACATACATGTTCAAAAAAAATCATAAACAATAATATCATAATCCATGAAATTAAATGGGTATCATAAATATGTAAACATATCAAAACTTGTGAAAAAGATACATATTTCAAAATAATTTCACAAATAGAATAACTCATTAAATAGAAGTGAATTTCATAAACATATATCGTATAAAATAGAATTTATTTTCATAAAGATAAACCCCGTGAATGAGAAAAAAGTTTCATAAAGACCATGTAATTAAGAATAACCCATTCATATAAAGGATATGAATAGATCCTTTAGATCATTTCCTAGAAGGGAGTGAGTAACCACGAGAAATTTCATCTTAGATGGAAAATAATTTGGAAATATATTTAAAAGACATTTATTGAAGAAAATATCCTTTTTTATTTTAAAAAATAAACTGAATATATAAAAACATTTTATAACCATTTTCATAGAAAACGACAATAGAATATATAAATAAGACATAAAATCATTTGAAACACTTTTTACTTGAAACCATATAAAATAATCTTTAAAACATTTAAAAATTTTTTTTATTTGAAATCAGTTTTGAAAAAATATAATGAAAGATTGAAAACATTTTTATAATAATTTCATTTAAAATACGTTGAATACATATTAAGTGTCCTTGGAAATGTTTAGAAAACTATTTTCCCTGAAAATAATTTAAAACGTATAAATAAAGCACGACGTTTTAGTGGTAAGCACCCCGTAATCTTATATGAAAAATGGTGGTTCAAAACCCATTAGGTGCAGGGTACTGTAGCAGTACTGTAGAGTTACAATAGCAGTGGTGGGTAATGTAGATCGGTGGGCACTATAGCGGCGGCATGGCCCTATAGCAGCCGCGGTACTGTGTGGTACTATAGCTGTCGAGGTACTATTCACAGAATGAAAATTAGGCCAATAAAATGGGACTGTGTGCTATGTAATGGGCTACAAGCCCACTGGGCCTTCAGGCTATGTAATGGGTCTCCCTCTATGCAGTTAAAAAGAGGTCTTTGATTTTATTTATTAATAAAATGAGGCTTTGGCCCAAACCATTAAAAAAATAATATTTTAAAACTTAAATATAAAGCATGAAATTTTTTTGGAAAAAAATTCCCTTCAAAATAATTTGAAAAAATATAAATATTGGTTGAAAACCTTTTGAAGGATATTTTCCATGAATAAACTTTGATAAATAATAAATAAAGATTTAAAACATTTTGAATACTATTTCTTAAAAATAATATGAATTATTATAAATAAGTATTGAAAATAGATTGAAATTTTTATCCAGAGAAACATATTAAAGATGATTGAAAAAATATTGAAAACGATTTTCCCAGAAAAATAATTTAAATTTTTGTTTTCCTAAACATTATCTTTTTAATAATGAAAATATGGCTTCAATGGAATAACAATGGGTTAATATGTGCATGTCATACATGGTAAAAAGAATAACATTTTTTACAGTAAAATGAATTGAAATTTAACTCATTGAAAATGTGATAAGAAGATTCCTTTGAAAACATTGGTAAAATAAAAAGGGGGAAAATTATTTTTAATAATCATAGAATATTAATATAATATTCATAGAAACTTGTTTTTGAAAACATGGTTTTGAAGAATATAGAATTCCGACCTAACAGAGGGTAAAGTTAGGATTTCTTAAAAACACTTTCTTAAGTGTATTAACAAAGAATAAAAAATTTACCACTACATGAATATAAAATGAATAACCATAGGAATAGAAAATTAATGAAAGTATTGAGATATGTAATAGAATAATTCACCAAATGAAACATAAACTTAAACAATCATGGAAAGGGACGAGATTTACATAATAATTATTCTAAATTGGTAAGGTGGTATCATTCGTTCCGTGTAAAAAAGTAAAATTTCATGAAGAATAAAATATCATTTAAATAATAATATTACAATAGAACATGTAAAATATCATTATACACACCTCAAAAACGAGTTTCGGTGCATAAGAAAACAAGATTAATAACGAAGGAAATTTGACAGAAAATATTTTTACCAATTTTGTAACTGTTGAAATATAAACCCTGTAAATGAAATTTCAGAAATGGTTATTTTAATAAAAATAAATTTAGATATATGATACATATAATAAAATCCTGGTTATTACTTATCCCACACAAAAGGAAATAGTAACAAACATTTCATGTGTCCCACAAGAATAAAAAGTGAGATGAAATCTCCTTAAATTGTGTCTTGAATCTCATCATACACATTCAAACAAACTGTATAATAAAGACAAATTGATTATAATTTTTTAATTGACCTTGTTATTATAGATAATACCATATATAGTTTGATTATGACCATATATTACCTATTTTTTAGGAATCCTATTTTAAAGTTTCACATAGGGTAATATTCACTTAATTATTTGCTTGTGTCTTAATTTTTTATATCATTGGTATTTTATAGATTATATAATTATTTATAGAATGTAATATATGGAATAAATATAATTTATATAATTTATATTTTTATTATAAATATATATATAATATATAATTATGAAACATAATACTCTATTCATGGAGATGACAAGCTGTACGTACGTGGGAAATCTATTTCGGTTTAACTATCGTCTTGATAGAATGAAATTAAAAGAATATATATATATATATATATATATAATTATTATTTTAGATTTATTATATCATATATATATATATTATATTCACTAAGAAAATCCTTAATACAATCCATGCGGTGTATGAACGATTCATGTTGCTTTGAGAGGGTGGTAGTCTACACTTTGCCAAACAATATTAGCATATTTACACAAAATTTAAGGTAACTAGATATGTGTTGTAAAATGAATAATGAAAATTAACAAAATAGTAAGTTTAAAATATGACATATATAAATAGAGTGTCAGTCATATTGGCTACCATGGAAGGTGGTAATGGATAAATGAACAATCATCGTTTTCTGAGGCAGTAGTTCACCATACAAAGAAACAGTATGATCATTACCCAATAGGTGGAGGTGGGCATATGTTTAGGTAGAAAAACATACATAACAATATCTTACTATATTTTAGATACTAGTTTTGTTATATAATCACAGAATAAAGAGTGTTGGATGGGGTGTAGAATGGAAATAAAAGAATGGACTTGAGAGAAGATGTTACCTCTTAATGAAGTTACTCATTTTAGTTTATGGAAAAGGATTCTTTGGATTTGATTCTTTCCAAGGGAATGATTCTATGAGGATGTGATGATTTTTTTGATGTGTATTTTTTTTGGGATTTTTCAAACTTAATAGGTTTTATAGGTATGAAGAAGAGGGAGAGGTTTCTGCCTTTTATAGGGAAGGAAAAAGACACAATAGGATTTTTTTAAAACAAGTTAGGTGTACACATGTACTTATTTATCAAAATTCATCCCAAACCAACCTAATCAAATAAATTATGTTTTATGGCCATTATATGGACATAAAATGGGTGTTTGTAAAGTTGATAGGTCATTTGAGCCCTTACATTTACAGATTAGTCTCTAATTAAGCTTGATTAGACCTTAAACACTATGATTGATTTTAATCACTTTTACTAATATTTTTGGTCAAAAATTAAATTTATCTTATTAGAATCAATATATAATACTGATTAAAACACTTTTTTGTCAGTTTTTGAAATTCAATTCATAGTAGTGGAAAAAGTGTGATTAATTATAATCCTAAAGACATGATGAAATTAAGTGTTTTTAAAGTAAAAAAATATTCAAAAGTTTGTTATGTTTTTATATAAAATATCAAAGTGAAATTGTTAAAAATGACCAAAATTTTATTCCTATATTTATAATTTATCTAATCTGACCCTAGAAAAAATTAATGTATGATTTATCATTTTTAATTATTTAATCAAAATGTAGTTGTTAACCAAAACGCTATAATTTTTTTAGTCATCAAAAAATAATGTTTGTAAAAAAACAGTCAAAAACATTTACCATAATATAATTTAGACATTGGTATTTAAAAAATGAAATTTATTTTATCAAATTAAATTTCTAGAATTATATAAAAGTAATTATATTATTTCTCATATATGGACATGAAAAGTAGTTCCTTAGAGAAAATAATAATTTTTAAAAATTTTTAAGGATTTACAAAAGTTATATATTCCAATATAAATATGATTTATTTATATAAAAACATTTTAATTCTATTTGATAAGTACTTATTACTATTCATATTACTATGTCTTAATAGAATGATTATAACTAACCCGTTTTAAAAATTATAATACCAAAATGATGTTTTGAAGAAACTTGGTATTGCATATAACATATGCCAAGTCAATGTTTCGTGTGAAAAGAATGTTTTTCTTAGTTTATTGCAAGACATAAATGAAAATTTAATTTATTATTGTAAAAAAAATTTGTGACAATATTAATATTTCCTTTTAAATTCTATCAGTTTTCTTATTCATTTATAATTAATTGGTAACTTATGAATTATTATTTTATAATATAAAGCATATATTTTAATAAATTTGTTAATACTATTCATAACCTCAAATTTAATGTAAATGATTTTTCTTATTATATTAAAAATCATATTTTAATAATTTATTATTGTTCGTTAAACCTTGGTCTTGTGTGTTATGAAAGTCATAGAGGGAAGTAATTATTGCATGTAATGAAAGCTAACATCAGTGTTTCATGTAGTGAAGGAAAAAGTTTATATTGTGTGTCGTGCATGATTAACTTCGTGTTTCATATAAATCAATCCAAAAATAGTGATTTAATATAAAATGAACTATTTTTAGTTTTTCTTGAAATGTTAAAAACAAAAAATGTTAAATGAATTTGAAAAAAAAATCACAAAATATGGGGATGTTACAAAACCAACATCATTCAAAAGTTCGTTCTTAGTTGGTCACCAATGTGGGAGTGTTATAAAAACTATGTATTCATGATAGAAACCACCAATATTTGTGGTACCTATGTCTTTTTGGTCAAGAAATAATTATTCTATCATGGTGATTCTTATAAAAGAGGTATAGAATGATCTAACACTCTAGAGGATCCCTAAGACTAACATACCATAACTAATATTCATGTAGTGAATATTTTAGGCTTCTTAGTTGAATTTTTTGTTCCTTTTTATTATTTCATAGTAGTGTATTTTTTTGCTATAATGATTGTGGTGGAATTGTTGGAATATCATAACTTATTGAAATGCATTGTGGTTAATAACGAATCATGTTAGATGTATTTAGTGGATTATATATCATATATTTTCCTTTAGTGTTTGGTTTTCATTATATGGTTTCTGTGTTTTCATGGGCTTCATCAATTAGGGTTCCATGAGGATTATCAATATTATGGGGAGGCCACCATAGAGGAATCTCTTAGCGAGCCTGGGTTATGTGAATCCATATTTTTATCATTAGGGATTTTGTATCTAGATAGGATAGTTATCACTTTACCTTATCTAGCCTGGCCCCACCTATCCATTGCAATCCTATCATGATTATGTATTGTGTTATAAATGTTCTTATATTTTTTTAGTTTTCCATAACGTGTTATTTTATTTTTTTCATACATGGGATGGGGTGTTCCTTATAAAGATGTTATTACTATAAAAGTTTTCATTCGTACTTGATTTCAACATATTTATTCGTTTGGGTAATTTGGTTTTCCAAGGATAATTTCATTATCCTTAATGTTTTTATCCATCAAGATATATGATAGCCTAAACAAAAAACTGAAGGACCTCGGGACACCCTGAGAGGGGAGGGGTGAATCAGGGTGACAAATTTTTCTTTTAATGAGATGGATCTTTTTCCCACGTTGGTAGGAACTTGTTGAACCTGTATGATGAAAATGATCAGAAAGAAAACATGCACATGCATAGAGAAGACACAACCCTTTTTTACTTGGTTCAACACTAAGGGCTACGTCCAAGGAGCATACGCTGACAAGTTGCCAGTCGTACCAAAATCCACTAATCTTCACAAGTTGTGGATTACAATTGTTCGGGCACAATCACTCTGTCCCAGGCTCACTGCCTTTACAATGGTTCAGGGATAGCTTACTGCTTCCCTCAGGTCGCTCCCATTGACTCCCCGAGGCACACTGCCGTTGGTGAAGTCTCACTCATTTTATAGACGTGAAGGTCTCTTCAATAGATAGACATGAAGGTCTTTGTCTCCTATTCAGCATGAGAATTTTCTTGCATCAGAGTCATGAGTTAGTGATCTTTTAAGGTCCAAATTCCAACCACTAATGAAAACCCCCTTTTCCCTTGTCCACTGGGCAAACAACCTTTGGAAAAGGCCTTCACAAAGTACCCTACATCGCAAGGATGCCAATTTTGCAAAGCTCAAACAAGCCTTCGTGGAGTCCCTACCTTTTCGCGAAGATCAATCGCGAATCACTCTCACGATGCTCCAGCCTTCGCAATGCATGGATATCGCGGAGCTCCTACCTCTTCGCGAAGCTCACTAAACCAACGCGGGGTGCACGACTTTCACGGAGCTAGAATAGCCTCTGCGAAGCTCCTTTTTCATGAAGCACACTGCCTTCGCAAGAGACCTTTGCGAACCGAGAGAAAAGGAATTACTATGAAATTCTCTCTACTTCTCTCGAGCGGGTCAGCCTCTATTTATAAGCGATTCCACTGACCCTCAACACTTCCGCGTGAAGTAAACACCACATCATCTCAAATCACGAAGCTCCGAAGTATCCGCTAGAATTCTGTCCAAATCGCGAAGTACCTCGACAATTTTTGGATCGCGGAGCTCATCGTAATCGCGGAGTATCACAATCATCATTCCTTCGCGCCTTCGCCTCAAAGCTCCCTCACAAAGCCCTTCAACACCGCGATGCACTTCAACTCTACCGTTCGCGAAGCTTTGACGTAATCGCGAAGACTCACCACCTCCATTCTTCTGGACTTCGGTATTTCCAAACCATGCATCCTATCTTCGCAAAATTCATGCCTTTTCCATATTTAATTATTCTCTTCATGGAAATCCACTTTTCGCGATGCTCAGAAACTTTCGGATTTTGGACCCCAAAAAATTTTGGCAAACACTGTGAAACGTCGTCACCTTCAATAATGTTGTCTGCATGAATGGTATGATCTCTTTGCTGGTACACGATCCAAACGTCCATTGATGATTGACAAAAAACACAAACCATACTCCATATCATGCATAGTAGACCATGGTTCCAACAATCTCCCCCTTTGGGTTTGTTGTCAATTAGAAAATAAATTCAATAGATCTCCATCTAAAACACAGGAATCTACTCAGCCAACACTCTAAGTCTACGTGAGCAATGCTCGGTGTATAAAACAAGAGAGGAGGCATGAATTGGGTTACACTGTTTTCCTTCTCATTCTTCTCATCACAGAAGTTCCCTGAATTTATTCCATTCTCCTTTCTCCCCCATTGACAATATATCCAAAGACCAGTAATTTTTTTTCTCACGTTCAACTCAAACCATACTCCCCCTGGATAGTATCTCCCCCTAAACCGGCATGATAGCCATAAACAGATTAAAACAGTTATAAAAAATGGGGAGAAGGGAATTCCGTAACCTCCTTATGCACTGGGAGGTGGCCGAACACCGAGGTTCAACCGAGGCTTCTCAAACACAGCCGCTGACAGTGGCTTTGTCAGGATATCAGCCACTTGCTCATCTGTTCCGACATGATCCATTCTAATCACGCTTTGCTCAACTTTCTCTTTGATAAAGTGATACCTGATTTAAATGTGTTTTGTACAAGAATGATGAATAGGATTCTTCATAAGATCAATTTTTCACTTATTGTCACAGTAAATCACCATTGGTTGCTTCACCTCATTGCCAATATCAGTTAATTGTTACTTCATCCATAGCAGTTGAGTGCATGCCTTTGTGGCGGAGATATACTCAGCTTCAGCATTACGAAGAGAAGTACTTTTTTGTTTCTTGATCAACCAGCCAACACATTTATGCCCAATATAGAAAGCTCCACCGCTAGTGGACTTTCTTTCTACTACATCACCAGCCCAGTCAGCTTCAGAAAACGCTAATAATTCCCTGTCCCTACCTGCAGCAAAATGTAACCCAAAGTTGTGTGTACCTTGAATGTACCGCATGATTCTTTTGACTTCCGCCATATGTTCCTCCTTTGGACTACTCTGAAAGATGGCTGCAAGACATGTGGCAAAGAAAATATCTGGCCATGTCATGGTCTGGTACAGTAGGCTCCCGAATGATTCTTCTGTAAATGGTGGGATCTACAGATGTCCATTCCTCATGCTTTCCAAGATTGGTTCCAACTGCAATCAGAGTTGACATTGGTTTGGAGTCTTTCTTATTAAACTTCTTCAGCAGCTCTCTGGCATACTTTTCCTAAGAGATAAAAGTGAAGTCTTTCCATTGAGTCACTTGCAGTCCCAAGAAATATATTATCTCCCTAATCATTGACATTTTAAATTCTGATTTCATATGATTGGAAAATTCATCCACTGATTTCTGCATGCTACCACCAAATATAATGTCATCGATGTAAACTTAAACCATGAACTAATCTTTCGAAGAAATATTCACATAGATATTGTGATCTACTCCCCCTCTTTTGATTTCCAGCTTCTTGAGGTATGAATCCAGTTTAGAGTACCACAACCGTGGTGCCTGTTTCAGGCCATAAAGTGCATTCTTTAGCTTGCAGACTTTTGATTCATCAGCACCAAGAAGAAAACCCACGGGTTGTTCAATGTAGACTTTTTATTTGAGTACACCATTTAAGAATGTTGTCTTGACATCCATTTTATATACTTTATATCCTATTTGGAGAGCCATGGCATAAAACAGCCTGATTGACTCCAGTCTAGCCGCTGGAGCAAAGGACTCTTCAACATCAACACCTTATATTTGAGAATACCCTTTAAATACAAGTCGGGACTTGTTTCTGATAACATTTCCATGCTCATCAAACTTGTTCTTGAATATCCATTTTGTTCCAATAACATTGTGACCATTTGGTCTCTGGACAAGATCCCATGTTTGATTCTTGTCAATCTGATCTAAGTCTTCATTCATGGCTTTCACCCAGGATTCATCCTTTGCAGCTTCTTTAAATAAGGATGGCTCCATAGCTGACAGAAATACAGAAGGTGTGTTATTCCTCATCCTACTTGTCTGTGTGGGTGCATTCCTGTCTCCAATTATGTTAGATGGATCAATCTCTACTCTTTGATTTCTCCTGTGATGTTCAGTCACATTCTCACCATCCAAGATTTCCTCTTCAGATTCTTTGTCTAGGTCAACATCATGGTGTGACTGTTGAGTGTTTTGAACAACTTCCTCTATTTCTAAATTTGTATTTTCTTCCCTTTCACTTTCTTATTGACTTTATATCACATCATAATATAACATCCTTGAAGCATTTGTACTTTTCTCTTCAATTATCTTAACATCACTACTTTCCACAATTCTTCCTAAATGCTTGTTGAAGCAGTTGTAGGATTTACTGTTCATTGAGTAACTGAGGAAAATTCATTCATCTGCATTGTCGCCATATTTCCCACAATTTCCTTCTTTGTTCCTGATGAAGCATTTACTTCCAAAGACATGAATGTATTTTAAAGAAGTCTTACTTCCATGCCACAATTCATATGGTGTCTTCATCTCACCCATATAAAGTCCCATTCGATTCTGAATGTACACTGTAGCTTGAACAACCTCTTTCCAGTAATGTCATGGAATACGACTCTCAATCAGCATAGTTTGTGCCATGTTGTTCACCTGTCGATTCCTACGTTCAACAACTCCATTTTGTTGTGGAGTTCTCACAGCAGCTACCTCATGCTCTATCCCATTCTTATCCAGATAATTTTCAAATTCAATGGACGTGTATTCTCCTCCATTGTAAGATTGCAACACTATGATTTTTCATCCAGTATCATTCTCGGCGATTCTCCGATATGTTTTCATGCAGTCAAGGACTTGTCGTTTCCTGTGAATGACCATAAAACATGCCATTCTACTGTAATCATCTATGAAAAGGACAAAGTATTTTTCTCCATGAGTTCCGGAAACATTTATCGGCCCACGTACATCTATATGAATCAGATCAAGAAGGTGAGATGCCCTTTTCTTCATTGGCCGATATGAACTACAGAACAGCTTCCCAAGAATGCAAGCATCATAAGATTTTTCATGCTCATGCTTTAGGTTTGGAATGTCCATGACAATTCTCAATTTTGAAATTTTCTCCATGTCTTGTTGATTGTTGTTTCCCAGTCTCCGATGCCACAAATTGTTTTCTTCTTCAACAGTCATGTAACATACATTTTCTTCACTATCAACCTGATACAAGTTGCCTTCATTCTGCATCCATTCATAAGTGAATTACCTCTCTTTCCCTTGATAGTGCAGCCTTTCTGATTAAAAGTAACTATAAGTCCTGCATCACAGAGATGACTCACGCTGAGGAGATTATGACGTAGGCCATCAACGTAAAAGACTTCAGTCTTCTTTAGTTCTCTATTAGCTAACTCAGTACTTCCACTCCCTTTGATTTTCAGAGCCCCATCATTACCAAATCGTACTGTACCATCAACCATCCTTTTGATATCCGTCAGCAGGCCCACATTACCCGTCATATGAGATGAACAACCGCTATCCAGAATCCAAGTACTATTGATCTTTGTAGCATTGAGGGCCACCTCTGCAAGGTTGTATTTCTCAATCTTCTTCCTTTCCTTCCATGAGACATTGGATTGAGAATATAGAACTGATGGCCTTTCAATTATCTCTTCCTTATACCCAGGTTCATCATAGTCAAAATCTTTTTCGAGAGGAGAAAACCTGTTTGAAAGAGAAACACTGTCTTGCTGACGAGACTTGACTTGTCTTGAACGTCGGTATGAGGTGTCTATGTCCCTTCTCTGCCTGTAATTAGCAACCTTATGAACAAAGTTAGAACTATGAAAAAAATATCCATAGAAATTGTTTTTACTATAAGAATTAGGATATAAATTTGTTCTCCATTGTTGAACTTCTATATCTTCTCCATTAAGATAGCTTCTTGCATCCTCACAATAAGACATGGTAGGGCCTAGATAGCCACAGAACTGACACTTCATAAGAGGAAATGTCTTCTTACTTGAATTTATCCTCATACCTTCTTCCTTGGGAGAAACATTAGACTGTCTATCATTTCTGAATGTTTGAGGATAATTTTCAGTTCTCCTTTTAGTTTTTGTTGAGGGTTCCTTTTTCATAACTTTAGGCAAGGTTTCAACATGTTCAACTTTCATCTTATCTTTATTTTGGTTCTTTTCAGTTCCAGCAGTTGATGTCTCTGCCTCACAGCCAATTCCACTCTTTCCCATACAAGCGGGTCTTTGATTACTCATTATTTTTCCAACCCCATTTGAACCGCACTTGGCTCTTTCTAGTAATTCTGCATCTGAGAATCTTCCAAACTGTATTTTCTCCTTTGATTATTTTGGAATTGATTCAGTATCATGTTTACTCCTTAGAGTAAAAACTTCCTCCTCAAGACCCTTAGTAGTCTTGGATTTTTCATCTAGTCTGGAGGTGAGGTCCCTGATGACCTTTTCCTGATCTTCAATTCTCAGCTTCAGATCCACTACATAATCTTTGATTTCAATTATTTTAGACATTAACTTCAAAAATTATTCCAGTCATTCAATTTCAGCCTCAAGTTGATCAACATATTTAGATGATTCTTGTACAATATATTTCCACTTATTGCAACTCTTGCATTTAATCATATGCTTATTAACTGCATCCTTGTGTTGCATCTCGGGATCAACACACGTTCTTAATTTTGTTTCTCCACCATTATCTTCTAACTTTTCAAAAGTGGCCATCATGGAAGCATGGTTCCCAGTTTTGAATTCTGGTTCTTCTTCATCACAGAATTCATTATCATCTTCTTCCTCTTCACAGACAAAACTCCTCCTTTCCATTTTCCTTCTAGATTTGAAGTCTCCCTTTTCGAAGAACCTTCTATGAGGCTTCTCGATGCATTCATCTTCACTATCTTTAGTACTACTATCATTTGAGATTTTCAGTTTATCCATGGCCTTGAATTCCATTTCCTTTCTCGCAAGAGACGTAGCATCTTCTAGTTTGACTCTCATTTCATATGCTACCAAGCTAGTAAGTAGATCATCAAGAGAATGTTTTGAAAGATATATTTCCTCAAGGGATGACACCTTTGCATTGTAAAGAGGTGGAAGCATTCTTAATATTTTCTTTACAATATAAATGTCTTTGATTTCTTCACCTAGACCCCACATTGCTCCAACCACTTCAGTAATCCGATTGATGAAAGAGTCAGCATTCTCGTCTGGATGCATCTTCAGATCATCAAAGTGATTATACAGCCCTTGTTGTTTCGCCTCCTTTACATTGATATCTCCTTCAAAAATATTCTCGAGTTTATCCCACATGGATTTTTCTGAGGTGAAATTCATCACCTTTAGGTAGATCTGATCAGAAAGGGCTTCAGAAAGTGCATTTTGTGCTTTAGCATCTGCATCAAGAATTTTCTTGTCTATTTTAGTTATAGCCAGGACTGTTGGGTCAGTGACTTGTATTCCTTGCACAGTAGAAAAGAGAAATTCCAATCCAAGAGATCTTAGATGAGATCACATTCTATTCTTCCAGATCTGGAAATTACTTCCATTGAAGTGATTGACTCCCCTGACATTGACTGCATTCTCCATGATGCTAAAGGACAGATTCAACACCAGTAACCTGCCTCTGATATAACTTGAAGGACCTCGGGACACCCTGAGAGGGGAGGGGTGAATTAGGGTGAAATTTTTTTCTTTTAATGTGTTGGATCTTGTTCCCATGTTGGTAGGAATTTGTTGAACCTGTATGATGAAAATGATTAGAAAGAAAACATGCACATGCACAAATAAGAAACATCCCTTTTTACTTGGTTCACCACTAAGGGCTACGTCCAAGGAGCATACGCCGACAAGTTTCCAGTTGTACCAAAATCCACTAATCTTCACAAGTTGTAGATTACAATTGTTCGGGCACAGTCACTCTGTCACAGACTCACTGCCTTTACAAAGGTTCAGGGATAGCTTACTACTTTCCTCGGGTCACTCCCATTTACTCCCACAGGAACACTACCATTGGTGAAGTCTCACTCAATTTATAGACGCGAATGTCTCTTCAACATATAGATATGAAGGTCTTTGTATCCTGTTCAGCATGAGACTTTGGTTGCATCAGATTCCCGAGTTAATGCTCTGTTAAAGTCCAAATTCCAACCACTGATGAATAACCCCTTTTCCCTTTTCCACTGGGCAAACAACCTTTGGAAAAGGATTTCACAATGTACCCTACTTTACAAGGCTCCCAATTTTGCAAAGCTCAAACAATCCTTCGCGTAGTCCCTTCCTTTTCACGAAGCTCAATCTCAAAGCACTCTCGTGATGATACAGCCTTCGCAATGCTTGGCTTTCACGGAGCTCCTACCTCTTCGCGAATCTCACTGAGCCAACGCGGGGCGAATGACTTTCGCGGAGCTAGAATAGCCGCCACGAAGCTCTTCTTTCATGTAGCACACTGCCTTCGTGAGAGACCTTTGCGAACCGAGAGCAAAGGACTTTCTCTGAAACTCTCTCTACTTCTCGTGAGGGGGTCGGCCTCTATATATATTCGATTCCGCCGACCCTCGACTCTTCCGCGCGATGTCAACGCCACGTCATCTCAAATCGCAAAGCTCCGATGTTTCCGCCAGAATTCTGTCCAAATCGCAAAGTGCCTCGGAAATTTTTGGATCGCAGAGCTCATCATAATCGCGCAGTATCGCCGTCAACATTCCTCCGTGCCTTCGCCGTGGATCTCCCTCGCAAAGCCATTCACCACCGTGATGCGTTTCAACTCTTCCGTTCGTGACGCATTGACGTAATCACGAAGACTCACCGCCTCCATTCTTTTGGTCTTTGCGATTTCCAAACCATGCATCCTCTTTTCGCAAAATTCATGCCTTTTTCCCTATTTAATTATTATCTTCATGGAAATACAATTTTTTTGATGCTCAACAACTTCAAGATTTTGGACCCCAAAAAAATTTGGCAAACACTGGGAAACAACGCGACCTTCAATACTATTGTCTTCTTGAACGATATGATCTCATTGCGGGTACACGATCCGAAATTCCATTGATGATTGACAAAAAACCCAAACCATACTCCAAATCATGCATAGAAGACCATGGTTCCAACAAAAACCTTGATCCACGTATTTACCAAAAAATTCTTATAGTATTTTATGCGGATATAATAAGTCATGGTTGGAAGAATGGTCACATAATGACCTTTATTATCCTTACTATTCATTTTATTTAAAATTTTTAAACAAATATTTATGTTATTTAAATTTTTTGTTTTTCAAATTTTATGTGTTTTTTTATTACACAATTCCTAAACATTCATTGCATGGTTAGAGTAAGCTATGTAGATGACATTTATAAAGACCCCTCCATAAAACATAGTATGTGATAGAATTTTGGGGGCAATCCTGTGATTACCTTTACCTAGGTGTCTTTTTCCTTTATTCATTCATGCGTTGCTTACAAACATGGGTATCACCCAAATATTTTCAAACCATGTGATATCTCATGGAAATTTTGAAAGGACATTGGTGAATAGGTATACGAAAGCATGTATTTCACCTGATAAATAGATACCATAAAAAAACAATAAAAGTAAATATACATTTTAAAAATATGCGTGAACACAATTATCACAGAGTTTTCTAATTTCGGAGCTCAAAACATTCACAATTCTCAGTTTTATAAAAAATTAGAAATTTATTTTCCACTTCACTTTCTTTTTAACACAAAATCACACCTTCTCTCCACATATTTGGAGAAAAGGACCTTAAAATCACCTCCATTTTATTTATTCTCGAATATAGGAAATTTAATAGTGTTTTTCAAGATTCCATGATGATTCATTGAAGTATTATCCATTTAATATATTCCCTTAATCTGATTCCTTCTTCTTTAATTATCTCATTTCCCTTAAATAGTCTAAATTCTATTGGGGGGTTTTTTTACAAAGTTTTTCTTATAGGAATTTTGTGTTTCAGGTATTGAATTGATCTTAGAAGGTCCCTCTTACCTTATTTTGGTAATTTCAAATATCAATTTTTGAAAGTGACTTAAATAAGGATGGTTTCTCAATGTATACTATTTCATACTCAAGAATATAATTTGTTGTTGGTTTTATATACATTTATTCATATTATAGATTATATATATATATATATATTAGTTTTAGGAAAATTATTTTGTTCTAAAAAAAATTAAAATTCTAGTATAAAGATGTTACTATCTAAAATGGTCCTCTTTAACCATTTTGAAATCTCAAGAACACCAATTTATTAATGAAATGACCAAAAAAACATTATAAATGGATTAATAAAACTCAATGTAGTGATATATATTTTGAATTGGTTTCAAGGATCTTTTATAATTTGTATATAAATAGTACTCAGATTAAAAAGGATGATTTAAGGATATGGTTAAACAATTAAATAATTTATTATGAAGATAGAAATAAATTTGATGCAAGACCCTGATATCATGGAAAACAATATTTTTCAAATGTATTATAGGTTAATATTTCCGGAAGTAGGTAATATTTATATCATATTTTCATTATAAAGGATTCGTTTCACTGAAGTTGGTTTTATGGAGCGGCAATGAAATATTTTTTATCCTATTAAAATAAATTATATATATGTTGGAAGTAGATTGAAATAATCATCTCAATTTTCACATCACTAATACAAAACTGGCCTTTAACATTACTATAAATGGCCTTTATCAGTGCTAGAAAAGTGTTGACCACATGAGCATCATTAATAGACTATGAATTTTAGAAGTACTAAAAAGCACTGATAAAGGGATCATTTATGAGCGGTGGAAAAAGCACTGATAAATTGTAATGTTATCAGCGCTTTTAAAAGAATTGATAAAAACTAATTTACCAATTCTTTAATTTTTCATTGCTAAAGGAAAACTTTATAAGAAATTATTAAACCAATGATAGAGGAATTTTAATAGTTACATTAAAAGTACAGATAAATATATTTTTTTTCATCTCTTGAAGAAACCACTGATAATGGTCCATACAACAGTATGCTATTACAACACACATACAACACACTACGTCACCAGAAACACACCTGAAACACATCATATAACAGAAAAAACAAGTCCCAACAAAAAATTTAAATAAAAGGAAATTTAAAACCAAAATACTAGAAAAACCCCCATATTATAGACATTTCAGACATTTGTTCATACAATTACTAAAATATAAAGTATTACATACATTAAAAAAATCTTATCTTTCAATGTTACCACAATTTCCATTGACATTCTTTTTCAAATTGAAAACATTGCATGGGTAGTTTTGAACAAACAACCACAAATAAAAAATAATAATCCACTTGTATAAGAATAAAATTATTATGAGTAATATTAAAAATAAATAAATTAATCAAAAATATTAAATAATACATTATTTCTACAGAAAAATATTTTACTTTCAAAATATTAATATTACCTCAATGATTGAGTAGTAGAGATTACATAAAAAAAGTGATAAATGTCAACATTTCAAGAGTGGAAGGGTTTATTAGAGAAGCAGTATGTGATTTTTCTAGAGCAGAAAGGGATGAAGAATAAATATAACACCCAATGTCGAATAAAAAAATAAACCTCTATATGGAAACAATTGTTATGCAAGTAATACTAAAAAGAAATAAATTAAACAAACATATGAAATGATACATTAATTATATGGAAAATTATTTTACTGTGAAAACATAAATATTACATCTGTAATTGAGAAGAGGTAGCATTTTTTATTCCTGTAATGATAGTGGAGGTAACATGAAAGAAAATGAAAAATGCACCACTACAGGGGTGAAATGTTTTTAAGGGATAAGGACCCTGAAAGTTGGAAGATCTCCCCAACTCGACCAAAACAATCCTAATATATAATAAAAAAATTATTATATGAGTAATACTAAAAATTAATAAATACGACATACATTTGAAACAATACATTAATTCTATAGACAATGATTTTATAGGAAGAATATAAATATTACCTCTATGATGGAGAAGAAGAAACATATTTTCTCTTCCTACAAAGGTCACAGAGGTAAAATTAAAGAAATTGAAAAATTCACCACCATATGGGGGAAAATTCTTTATTGTAGAAAAGGCATGAATGTTGGATAGAGCACCCGAACTCAAAAAAAATCCATATGTATTAGAAAAAAGTTATTATGTCAGTAATTATAAAATAAAATAAATTAAACATACATATGAATCAATATATTAATAATATGTACAATGATTTTTTTGTGCACACATCAAGGTTAACTCTGTGATTGGGAAGATGCATCATCGTTTCTCTTCCTACAAAGGTAGTGGAGGTAACATGAAAGAAAGTGATAAATGCACAACTGTAGGGGTGAAAATATTTTATGGGAGAAGAAGAATTAATGTTTGATAGATCAACGCAACTCAATCAAAATAATCCACCTGACTAAGAAAAAAATTATTATCCGAGTAGTAATAAAAAGAAATAAATTATACATATATATTAAATGATACATTAATTCTATAGACAATGATTTTACTGTGAAAAAATCAAGATTACCACATTTATTTTGCAGAAAAAACCTAACTTATATACTTTTAAAGGCATGAAATATGGATATAAATCTTCTAAAATATACAAAATCTTCAAGGAATAATGAAAATTAAATGAACGTTCAATTATATAACATTTCAACAAAAAAATAGATTAATTATTTAGTAACATTACCTTTGCATCTATCCAAAGGGTGGAATTCATTATATTTCTTTTCCAAATGATTGGTTAAATAATCATATCCATAATACATTGTATTCATGAGAAGTCGATCATTTAATTTATATTATGTTAATGCAGTAGACAACATAAAATTTTAAAAGGAAAACATACTATATTAAAAAACAACAATACATTGTCACTGAACGCTCTTTATTTTTAAAAAATGTTTCAAGGACCTGGTTCCTCTTTCTATAATCCAAATCCATCATTTTACCCTATAATGTACAAGAAATTGATTATAATGGGACCAACATGAAAAAATTATGATATCCAAATGAAAGGGTCATCCTTGATTGAATTTTCATCTGACTCATCATTTGTTTTTATTTCAAATAGGAAAATTGATTAATTCTTGTTTGTTAGATCAGAGACATAAAATAATTTCACTACATGTGATAGCATTTTGAATGAATCCTATTTTCCCCTAGTATACATAAATTCGCTGTCAAATATCCCATTTCATTATCTTCCACTCAATTGATATTTTCACACCATTTGCAACGGAAATGTGAAACATGAAATATTGTATAATAAAAATTTTATATCTATTTGATATTTTTATATCTGAATTGTATGGAATCCATCATGTTATTTTTCAAAGAATATATAACCATTTATTACAAAACAAGTGTATGATATTCCATTTTCATTCATCCCTCTAGCTACCCATTTATGTCGTTTGACAATTGAATTCTGATTTTTAGATAACTCATTACAATTTTGATCTACGAACCATATTGTAAACCATTGATTATGTATATCTAATATCCATATTTCATCCCTTTATGGATTTAAATATCTATGAATTCATTTATGGGCATCAATGTATTGATCAAGATATACTCTACTATCTAGTAAGAAAGTTGTGCTTTCTCATTCTTTGTCAAGGTTATTGTAATAACATATCTTCTATAAATACAATCACCCATAAGAAATTTTATATAATTAAACATTGGGAGGACAATGCTTTCAACATCTGATAAGTAATTGGTACATAATTCAATATCTGCTTCAACAATATTTTGTTCCCCAACACAACCTTCTGGCTGACTTCGATTCCCAACACACTATTTCAAAATCATAATATACTATTCAATGGGGTAAATCCATCTATAAATGAAATTAACATATAGGTGAACATCTCTAACCACATGAACCATCAGGTGTGCCAATATATTAAATAATGAGGGTATGATGAATTCTAATTCAAATAATATGATTGAAATCTTCTTATTCATGATGGGTAACTTCACTGGGTATACAACTTTAATGCATATGGATGAGAAAAAGAGGCAGAGTCTGGAAAATATATGCCAATTTTTTTTGGAATAATGAAATGGAAAGAAAAGGAAATTAAATACTGTATCAAAACATGGCATTATTTGGATTTTAGTCCTTCGGTATTCATATCAGTCATTGACACAACTTTGTGGATATTTGATGAATAACCCTATGGAAATTTTACACTCATAAGGAAAAGGGAAAATTGAAACTTTTCCTTTATGGATAGAGTGTAAGATGCTAGAGGAAGAAAATACTTCCTTTTACCCTTCACTAGTGAAAAATCTTCCCCTAATCCCATTTCAATCAAGTCTAACATATCCTTGATTCCATCGTTCATTTTTCTAGGAACATTTATTAATGTAACAATAATACTATAAAATTTTTTTTTCTCTATGCACGACATCTATAATTTTTTTGACATACAAACAATTCCAATATGGTAATTCAATGAAAATTGTTGTCTTCATCCTATATGATTCAATAAGGTTTTTGATAACAATATATCGAAAACAGTGAAAATCTTTTTTTACTTTTTTCAATAGTTGATCACAAATTTCTGGAGATAGTGATGTACCTTGTTTGATATTACCATAGAATGTGGTCATCCAAGATCCGTATTTATGTTATGTAGTTAAAATATTTTGATTTCATAAATATACAGTCTTTGAGGAATGATTCAACTAAATTGATTATGTGCATTACTCACAAATGGGAGAACCCAACATGCCTTTAAGGCTATAGACTAATAAAACTCCATAAACAAGGAAGTAATTTATCATTCTATACAACATGACCCCCAATGTGAATTATTCACTATGATCATCATACATTGTAACACATGTATCCCACATCAAGTTTATATAATCGATCAATGGTTCTAGATTAACAACAACATTCCTTACAAGGATTCTTTGGTCTATATATAATTAGAGACAACATGAATTATTTTTTCATAATTCATAATCATGGTGGAAAGATATAATTTACCAACATGACGGTTCATGTACTTGGAGTACTACTTTGTACATGAAAAGTATTAATTCCATCTATAGATTAGGTGAGGTGAAAGTTTCTCATCTCATCTCCAAATTCTTGAATCTAGTAATCAATTTTCTTCCACCAAGGATAATTTTCTAGATAAAAAAGGTTCCCATCATTAATTATTGTATCTTCATAAAATGTTAATTATAATGTGGTTTTCTAACATCCATATAGTCTTCTGAATTATGGAATGATAGTAAAGTACTATTCAAATTTTGAAGGACTTGATTCATTTTTCTGGTATCGATCTACACCACAGATGGGTAATTTGATGAGGGATTCATGGTCCTTCCAAATCAATTTGAAATCATTTTGACAAGAATTTATTTATTTCAAAGATCATTACAATTGAAAATAACATTATTTTAGTTTCATATGTTAAAGAAAGGTAGTTCAATTTCTTTTGGTTTTATATATTTTAGAAGACCATGTAGTTTTGTAAAGCTGATGTCACTCCATCCATTTCTAGCTTTCATATTTTATAACATCAATATAATTAGCATTTTTGTGTATTTAGTAGAACCATTATAAAAAGGTTTACTATAATATATATTTAACTCCTCAACAAAACATTGTAAAATCATGAAGGTCATCTTCAATTTCCAATTTCATTTCTTCCATGCGATCTCTATTATCTTTTATAATGTAATTTATATCAAATTATTTATAAACTGTAGTATCATCCCAATCGATGACCACTTTTAGTTTATCCAAGTGTTTAGTCCATAATTTATAGAATTGATATATTTCGTGACATGTCAAATGTTCTTCCAAATCTTTCAGACTAATTTGTCTTGTATAAAAACAATGTAATCTTCGACCAAGGAATTTAGAAGGTTCGTTTTCATGCTCTATTGCAAATGTGATGAACTCTTTAACTTCATCTCCTTATTCATTTTTCAAAAGATTAGCATGCATCCATTTTCGGTTTATACCCATCATATTGTGTTCATAAAAATTTAAATTTATACAATATATAAATAAATACACACAAGATACTCTTTATAAAAAGTGAATGTTATAGATAATTCTAATAAGGAAAATATAGATCAATTGAACAAAAATATCTACCTACCTACAAATTCAAATTCAAATAATAAGGGTTGTTGGAATTTGAAAAAAATAGAGGGAGATAAAGGATAAAAATAAATGATATTATCACTAAATGTTATGCGTGTAAACCAGATGATAGATAATGTAATGCCCCAAGATTGAATTACCAAAACAACACCAGGTCAGATCATCCTATGACCTCTAAAACACATGAAATTCACTAAAGGTTGGTTTAGAATTTTGGTGTAAAACACCATAAATGGGAGGTTCCCCCCATAAATAGAAAAAACTAGTACTCAAGGTCAAACCAAATTCTAGCATGACCATTGGGGTCAATGTACATGAAAACTGAAAATCATCATTACCAAATATAGGCGTACCTGTTAGAAAAACAACTATGGAATGTAAGGATAAAATATCTATATAGACACACATACATGTAAAAATATTATAAAAACTCTCTCACATATAGTCTAAATGAAATATCAAATAGATAAATACCTAGTATTCAGACATAATGTGACCTAAAGGTACAATAGGTATTCAAAAAGTGAAGGCTTGATGTGATAAAACACCATGTGGTAATAGGGATAAACCCTTCTAACCTGCTCCATATGAAAATGAATTACCATAGATAATTCCGAAAGGAACTAGATCCTATGATACATATAAACAACAGAGGAACAAACATCAGTCTAGTAACTTGGTTCTCAAAAAATAGAATCTGAAACTGCATGTTAACTGAGGTGTCCATGAATGGTGTCATCATATATATAATCATTATGGAACCACCAATGTTCCTAAAATAAGTAGTCAATAATGATGAATATAAATGAATATTTACACACATATATATATATATATATATGATTTTTTTGTAAGAATATATACAATAAAGAAGTTAAACAACAATGAATAAATCCAAGATTCAGGGTTATATATTAATAACATATCATACATCGATATTCAATAAAAACAACAGACCACAAATCATTCCCTAAATAATGAATCTAGAAAATACTAAACAATGGATAACAAAACAATGGATCGTAAACAAATTTTATCAGAAAAAATAAAAAATGAACTAAAAAATATGCAATGAAAATTAGAAGGCCTACCTCGGTAGGTTAATGAATATCCAAGACCATCTTCAGATGGCATATAAGATTTTCAAATGTAGTTGAGTGGTGTGATTTGACCCTAGATTCACTGAGGATGAGCACTTATAGTGAGTGGATTCCATATAAATCTTATATATCACGATGGGTTCACAAATAGATAGGGATTATAAAACAGATCCGGGAACATTTATCAGTGCATACCAATAAGCGCTTATAAAATGGATATTTATCAGTCATTATTTACAACTGAAAAATGTTCATTTTATTATTGATTTGTTTAACGCTGATAAATCCTTCTCTTTATCAATGAAAAAAAGAACTAATAAAGATTCTTTTATCCAATCTTATAAGTGAATCATTTTAATGGATTTATAATTATAATTATAAAAAATTTAAAAAATTTATAATAATTAATAAATATAAATTTATATAAATATATTTTATATATTCCATTTTAAATATTTTTATTATATTTTTAAAATTATTTATATATAATTTTAGAAATATTTTAATAAAATAATATATATATATAATTATACAGATATATATTTAATAAATACCCACATATATAAATATAATAAATATATTCATTCTTTCAGTAAAGTTATTATAAATTTCATAATTATTTAAATATAACTAATTATTTATTTATAAATATATAAATACTTGTAACCAAAAAATTATTTATTTATAATTATAAATATATAATTGAATAAATATTATGAATGTACTTTATAAATAAATTTATTTTTAAATATTATTTTAAGAAATATATTTTAAATATTATTAATGAGTATCTAATTTTGAGTTCATGGATATTTTATCAAAATGAGTGAAATGGAATAAATTAAGAATATTGGTACACATTAAAAATATTGAAAAAATGGATAAGTTCCCTGTGTGTGCATATTGTATATAAAATGTGTTAATTACATATATGTGAAATCAATAAAACACACATTTAATCTATATTAAACTGAAAAATCAAATGACATTGAATTATATGTCAAGTACTATAAAATTAGTCAATTTGTATGATTCCTATAAATTTTTAACGATATACCAAAATAAAATTATTATATGACAATTTAATGAAATGTGCATAAATATTTTTTAATATATAGATCATATATATATATATATATATTAATATATATCTTAATTTTTAATATTTTGCATTTATTAACATTAATTATAATAATTATCTAATTAATAAAATTCTTAATATTTAATAATGTAACATCAATCAATTCATTTTTATCAATAATAATAAATATTAATAAAAATATTAAACTTTTTAATAAAAACTTTATTTTTATTTAATTTTATCATTTTATCTATAGTACAAATGAGTTGATGATTGAAATATTTATTAGCTCTAAACATAAATTACTGATAAAGAGTACTATTTATCAGTGCTAAAAATAAAGCACTAATAAATGATACCCTATATCAGTGCTAAAAACAAAGCACTGATAAAGGATACCCTTTATCATTGCTAAAAATAAAAGCACTGTTAAAGATTTCCATTATTAGTGATGAATGAAAAGTGTTGATAAAAGATTAAATTTATCAGTTAATTATTTAGCACAGATAAAAATTCTTTTTATCATCATTTTCTTCTAGCGCTAATATTTTACAACACAGTTAAAGGCCTATTTTGTTGTAGTGCATATTTTGAAGCCTTGGAAAACAAATTGGAATGTTTAGGTACACGTACAATAGTAGTTTAGTATTATGATTTGACTAATGGACCTAAATTTAGACAATGTTTTATTATGGTATTTCCCCCACAGCTTGGTTAGGTAGGGAAATACTGACTGTACGGATAGGTTATTCTATATATACAAAGGATCTCATATTCTACCTCTATATTCTTCTACTATTTTTTCTATCAAATATTGTATATGAGTACCTAGGTTACTATGATGTTCACTTTTTTTATATATTATATTTTACACTTCATTGTGACACTATTTTCTAAATTTTATATAGATAAATGTTTTTTCAAACATATTTAATACATTTTTTTTATTTTATACACAATGTTTTTTATAAAGGCTTCCTAATTTCTTTTGAAATTTGGATATGTATTCTCTAAAGAGAAAAATGGTTTTATGTGAATTTTAACATGATTGATTTATTATATGAAAATATAATGACCAATATTTATATATGTGAATGTGATGCATGGGGTGTGGGGTGGTACATATTGTGAATTTAATTCTCACACTTTTCATATTATAGTTTATGAGGTTGTAATAGGGTTTTCTAGATTATTGATTGTTTTGTGATTAATCTAGGATCATAGTTGGTCAATTTTTTTCACTCATTTTATGTATATATTTATTGGGTATTAGTTTTTTATTTTACTTCTACATAACTTATTTATCAGATTTTATAGATTTCATCATTTCATATTGTTCATTTTATAATTCAATTTATCTTATTCATTTAATTGGGAATGTTAGTGGATGAAACATATTTAATTTTTGAGACGTTTTTTCATTTGTATTCTGTGTTTGGTTACAATATCAAATTGAAAAATTTTATTTCATTGAAGTATAATTATGAAGTAAAAAATGTTCATTTAATATTTTTATGGGAGATTCCTTATTTATTTATTTATTCATCTGGTGAATCTATACCCATTTATTGTAATTTTATTCCCTAAAACATCTCTCCAACAAAAAGGATTGGGAATGACTATCTGGATTGTCACGTGTTATCTTAAGTTTCCCTAGATTTTGTTCATGAAATATTATAGACCTTTACCTATGTTTATATATGTAGTTATTATTTATATATCAAAGGACATTTCATTATTAAGATATACCAGCATTGTCATTGTTGGGACTTAAAAAGACTATAATTATAGAGTAACTATTTTTCTCACCCCTACTTCTTGAATATTATTTCAAACCACTCGGATAATCTTGTCAGAGGTGTTGGATGCGGTTAGATTAGAAAATTACTTCATTAATGAGATTTTAGAGTATTAATGTTATTTTTTTTGTAATGAGTATGAGATGTGTGGTTGTGGTTTGAGTTTTTATATTTTGGGGTTTAAATTTTTTTCATGAGTGGATATATATTTCACTAGATTAGTTACTTGAAGTTTATTCCTTATTCATTTTTTCTTTATTTTTTACTTTTTTATTCATTCATATTATTGTTTTCTTAATTTTTTAATTCTTACATTATTTTATATATAAATAAATACATTTTTTATTGTTTATACCTCTGATTACTAAAATAAAATACATTCTTATAATAGATGTTCTTTGGATAGCACTGCCATTCTTATTGTTGATTTAGGGATGTGATGCAGTAAGGATGAATTGTATAAATTTAAATTTTTTAATAAACATTAATGTATCTAACATAAATGGATAGGTAGTTTTGATTTTCAATCATTTGTAAAGAATATCATAAATAGATTATTCAAGGATTAACCTAAAATAGAGTTAATGAAATGAAAAGTAAAAAATACTTGTGACTTGAAAAATGAACAGTGAATTTATGTCAAAATAACTAAAATGACTCTATCTCTTAAACAATATTGTAATTTGTAATAAAATTTTCCATCCCTTAAAGTGTTCAAGTATTGGTTTAAATAATATTGAATATTTAATTATTATTGGCAATAAATTATCTCTCTAGAGGCCTAATCATGATGGTTTTAAATTTATTTAATATTTAGAAAAACACAGTGAATCAACATTAATGAATTCAGAAGAGTACATGGGTTTTTTTTTGATTTTTTTAGAAATTTAATTCTCCAAAATTTGGATACACGTAATTTTTTCCTCCCATTAAACCCAAAAAATAGAAATATTGAAATTGTATATAAAATTATTTAGAAAAATCCATTAACAAGTTCAATAAATATAAGTTTCATGTTTATATTTATGATAAGGTATTCCATAAAACATGAAAAATAATTAATAGAGATTAGATTATGTAATATTTAATGAATAATCCTTTTGAATAATTGAAATAATGTAAGTAAATTTAGCGTTTTAATTAGATAATTAGTTATTTTTACCTATAAGTATATATATATAGTTAAAATTATATAAAATTATATAATGTGGTTTTATTTTGTTCTTCTACTTTTTATAATTCTTATGGAGTATTTAATAAAATAACATTGTTTGTGGAAGAATACGTTCAATTCATATTTTTTAAAACTAGTTAGTATAATAGAAAAACACTATAGATAACCTTGATGATTATAAATAAAATTTAATTTTAAATAAAACCCACATGATTAATTAGAAATATTAATTTTTAAAGGATAAGTCACTTATTACAGAATCATTATAACATACAGAAAATAATAAAATGAAACAACAATGAACATCTTTACCTAAAGCCTATATAACATATAAAATCTTTCTTTAGAAGTTTTATATAGTGATAATGATAAGGGGAACTCAATTATAGACTATTATATAGATACTATACCACTTTAACCTTCTCAGTTACATCTTGAACCCCTGAATATTATTAATGAATCATTTGATGAATATTTTATTTATAATTTATAGTAATAATTAACTAGTTTAAAGGAATGATGTATATAACAAGCTGATAGAACGAAATACTATATAATAATAGAAAGAAAGTAGTTTATAAAAAATAGGTCATATAACATTATAATGTTCATTTGAAAAATATCTGAAGTAGTATTACATTGTTATAATCATGAGTAATGTACCAATAATGGGGAAAAAATTTTATTGTGTTTTATCCAATGGTTATATTTAAAGCTAATAGAATACTTTTTAACATTTACAACCAATTTAAATTTAAATAAATATAAAATTGATAATAGAAGTGAATTTTTTTAATGGTTAAATTATTTATGATGTTTTTTTCACCCTGCATGGTTTTACAAATTCCTAATATATAAATATGTATTTTAAGCTTTCTAATGATTTGTAGGGTTTAAAAAAATCTTTGACCGGTATATGATAGTTCAAAATCTTTAATTTTATAATATATTTTTATAAGATACCATGTTAATTCTAATCTACGTATAAAATGAATTTTAATTAAATTTCAATAGTTAAAAATTATGGTTATTAATTTTTTGGATTTAAAATTTTTACCATTTATGAAAATATTTAAATGTATATGAATGATGAATTTGAAATGAGTATAATGAGGGAATATGAATTCAGTTTAGTATTCAAAACATGTTAAAATATTATTTGTTCTAATCTAAATCACATGATATACACATATTAACATTTAATATGTTTTAAATGGTTATAAATAAGAGAATTTATTATCCTTTAATAAACCATTGTAAACCAATGATTTATAAAGATTAGAAACCAATTTATTCCTCACTTTACCAATATATGATTTTTGTTTTACTCCACCACACAAATAGTAATATTATTATTTAGTTTAATATTTTATATATGTGAAAATTTCAATTGGAACAAAATAATATCAAATGTAATATATTAAAAGACATTTAAAATACATCACGAGTACTTTAATTTTTTCCATATTTAATTATAAAGGAATATGATTTTATTTATGGTGTTATTTATATTTTGATTTAGGTGGATGCTATTTTGATAAAAATCCTCAAGTACATGTAACATTTTGGGAAATCATAAAGTATTATTGTGCAATAAACACGGAAAATATATTTTATTTTATTGTTTTGAAGATGAGAATATATGTCATGATTAAGTTCCACTCAAATGCTACCTTGAGTTGGTGAGGAAACCATGAATGAGTCCCAAAATCCATCTCTAGTAGCCTATGAGTTACAAAAAATAAACAATTTGATAAAAACGTGTATATGGATAGAATTAATCTTAAAAAAACTCCAACAATGAAAAAATTCAACTCAAGTGATAATTCAAGGATTTAAATAACTACAGACAACAAAATTCAATAATCAATAGATGAAATGTAATGAGAAGAAAGGAAAAATATAAAAAATGATAAATATCTCTAATTTAAATTCATATTATAAATCAAGGAATATATAATAATACAAGTGTAATCATTATTCTCTAACCAGAAGGTTCTAGCATACTGTTGTGGGTGGTAAGGATCAATACTTTAACTACCATACCTTCTACATTGAGGGGGTGGGATTCACATTCTTTCACTCCCTTTACCAAACATGAATTTCTTCCCAATTTTCCCCATCCACGTTACCATAGAGGTCCATTATCTTCACCTCAGGGCTCAAAGAATTCCTATCACTCTCAAAATATTATCTAAGGCATCAACCCATAATGATATCTCCCTAGTTGGAAATTTTGGTCAAAGACATCCCATGTTTTACTGTATCGAGAGATTCATCAATGGAGCCTTGTCCACGAAGGAGAAAGTCACTATCGGGTTACTGGCTCTACTACACATTCATATTCATTTTTCTAATGAGGAAGTCCTGGACTCTTCTTGGTCCAATGATCCACATACATATGAGTGATATAACTTATTCATTTTCACATGCATCTAAAACCATACTATCCACCAAATATTAGGAAATATTGTCAGATGATTTTTGGCTTTTGATGACCAATAACAATCCCTATAAAATCCCATTAACATTTATTTTTTTTGGAATTTTAGTCATCAATACCTCAAGTGGAATATGTGTGGATCAAAAAGAACTCAAATACAATTTGATAGTGTTATTCGAGGATTAGTTCATCTTTTTCCCATCATTCTCTCTTTTGGGCCAATTATGGCATGATTTTCATCTCTCCTCAAGGATCAATGAGATGAAAATTATTGTCTTAGATGTTATAATTAAGGGGGATAATAATATTCTCTATAATTATTCCCTATTTTTTAGCATGTTATAGTGGTTACATTCTAAATTCACAGATTTGGTATTCTCTTATGACCACATAGGGTTTGGAAATGGCAGTAAAGTTAAGGATTTAATTTCTTCTAACCTGAGGGGAGGGGATGATCTACATTTACCCCCCTTAAAGGTAGTGAGAATGTGGTTTAATCCTAATTAAATTTTACATCCAAATAGTCATTCTTTCTATCTTTCACTATTAAAAACTATGAATCCATTTTTTTTTGGTGTTTTTTAGAATGAGTGATGTGCAATTATCCATCAAAAAAATGACTATAGTTCTAGGTGTATAGTGGGTGTGTGAAATGATGATACTATTTTAGAGGGAATTATAGAACATGAAGGATCAAATCAGGTCACCTGAGCATGAAGTAAAGGTGGATAAAATTATATGAATAAAAAGAGTCATAGTAAAACCAATCTAACTCTTAAAAGAGTATTTTGTTTACTGGTTTTGATATTTCGATTTTGGACTAGGAAAAAACGGTGGAGGAGGGAGATCATTAAGGTGGGAATTATAAAGGAAAAAATGGATGAATAAGAAGGTTGTATATAAGACCTTGGGCTATCTTCAATAGAGTGAAAAAAACTGAATCTCAATCAGCTTTAGAGTGTGATAATAATGATACAATACTGATTTTTTTGTATCATGAGGAATAGGAAAAAAAATAAATTTTGGTTTTTGTATATTTTTTATTTAACCAAAATAAAAAAACGGAGAAACACATAGTCCAATCCAGTCATCTGAAGCCCATTTTCATATAATCAGTCTAAGAACTAATGAAAACCGAGGTAGAGTAAAGCCCAGATCTAGTGGTGGTTTATGAGGGTAGAATATTGAGATTTCATGTAATAATACTGGTGATGAGGTAGTGGTTTCCATGGGTTTGTCTGAGGATACATTGTTTTATAGGTTAGAAAACCCAAACTAGTTGTTGGAATAGAAGGAATTTAATATTGTCTAGAAGGGGAAAAGGAAGGTGGATTCTAACCGAATGCTCCTTTTTTATTACGAGAAAGAGATAATGGTGGAAAAAATTATGTCAATGTTTCAAAGGATTATTCTAATAGAATTTTCAGGATTTCAAATAGAGTTTATATTAATGATGAACTAATTTATTAGACTAAGAAAAATAGGTTGGGCAATACCCCATATTGACAACTAGTAAAAAAAATTCAGAGGAATATATTAAAACATATAACTAGTTTTCCTACCAATTCGAGGATCTCATGAAGGATGATCCAGTCATAAAGGTAACCTATATCATGTGGATATTAAATAGGGTTACCAATTAAAAAATTTCAATTCTTTTTAGGAATATATTTATAATTTCCTATTTGGTTTAAAATTTTCTGTTTCATGTAATATTTTTGGGTTCTCACTTTCCCTGAAAATTGATTTGGGAAATAAAAATAATAAAATTTCATGTTAGGTGAAACCAACATCTATAAAGCATATGTGAGAATATAAATATAATTATCATGTTCCTTGAACTAAAATGTCCTAGAGAATAGATAATTACAATTTATCTATGAATTATGTAGATAAAAAACAATTAAATAAAAATTTTACAGTCACCATGTATACCGATAACATATTTCAAAAAATGATTTCTATAAATATAATTAATAATATGATTTATCATCCCAAATACTACATGTATAATGTAATATATATACCATCAATAGAAAATAACGAAATTACTACCAAAAATAAAACCATTAACCATCCACAACATGGATAATAAAAAAACAAAACAAACCTTTATTAAGAGATATACAACTACGTCAAAAATAATTTTATAACATTGAAAATATAACCAAACTACCACCCTATATGAAATATTTTTTCTCAACCATAAAAACTATAAATGGAATTAGTTATAACTAAAATATAATTATTTATATATATTAAACCCCCAATGTAATCCACTAGTCCCGCACTTCATGAAAAATATCCATTTCAAACCGTAATTCCTTTTTATTTACCCTTTAATAAAAATTATTAACACAATATCTAATTCAATTATCAAGAATAATATTTTACAATGATAAATAAATAAATTTTTATATTATCCTAACAGACCATTTGAACTCAGATATGAAAGAAACTCTACCACCATGACTAATATAAATAATAAACAAATTTTTCTGAAAAAAAATCAATTTATTTCAATGTAGTACCATGAAAAATCACACGATTTAAATATTAAATGAATAATAAGGAAAACACATTATATTAAATCATAAGAAATTATTCATTTTCATTAAAATCATCATTAACATCAATATAATTTCAAACATTTTATTTTCAAATAATAATAATATACATTATCATTTTATAATAAATAATTTGAAATATTATTTCACCTTCAAAATAAAACATTAATGTCTTCTATAAAGTCAAGTAAAAAATTTAAATCCTATTTTCTATCAATAAATTTTTATCATACTATATTATTTTAAAAATAATATATTTTTATATAACTCTATTTATAATTAGTTACATATTTATAAATATTCAAAAACATTTTTCCACATTTAAAGTCATCTCACATAAATCTAACAAATCATATACTTATTCCATTTTCCAAAAAAATTCAGTATTTTCAAATTAATCTCTAGTATTGAAATAAAGAAATGTAATATCATGTTTTATGTTAACACTCTCAAACATTATCACCTAGTGTTAGGGGTTATTTATTAAATGGTAATTCGATTACATGATTCTATATTCCTAGGATCAGGTTTTAGTAGTCCTTAAGAGTTTGGATATATAAAAATTCCATTTCAATAAGTCATATTACACCATTTGAGTACAAATAATTATTCCTTAATTCTATCCATAAATACAATAAAATATATTATTCATCTTTTTTAACTAGTTAAGTGAGAAACATAAGGAGAGTGTGAAATCCAATTCATTGAAAGGGATATCATATAACAGAACCTCACAAGGATTAATAATGGATAGATCAATATATTTGGAATAAATAAAAAAATTTCCATATCAATTGATACATAAGAATAAAAAACAGGAGGATGAAGGGGGAAATAAATAATTTAATGGAAAAGAATTAAATGATATTATAATTATTGAAATAATGAGAATGTATACTATAATAAATGAAGAAAATTACATTATGTACGTGTTCCAAGTCATCATACATAAATGGTATTAATTCTCCAATTATCCAATCACAATTATATTCTAAGACCTAACCATTCATTTAAAGGATCTATAATTTAGGTCCCACCCATCAAATAAAATTAAATTCCATTACAATATATATAAAAGGATCATATAAAATACATTTCATAATTTTCAAATAAGAAACTCATTCCACAATGGTTTAATTAAGCTCATCTAAAAAGATTTTCTCATATTGAGTAAAGGATTATATGGGAATAATAATAGATTTTACATGGTAAATAAATTTAAATAGATATATAGGGGAAATTTATTGAGTAATATAATGAATAATTATTGTTTAAAAATGTTAAAATAAATTAAAAAAATCATGCGAAGTATGTGTAATTGAATTAATTAGTTGTTTATTAATATTAATTTTATCAACATGTATAGGCAGTTGAATCCAAGTAGTTATGGTGTTTGGAAACCGATGAAATATGGGATAAATGACATATTGAAAATAGAATTATGAAATTAAACATATTTAGTACAACTTTGGTATATAAATTCATGAAATAATTCAAATTCAGAAAGCATTAATGAAAAAGGTGAATTTGTGGGAAAATCATGATTAATTCACATGGGAACAAATATTGGCTCCACTAGAAACATCACTATAATAATTACTTAAAGAATATCTAATATTAAAAATAATACATAAATATCACCACAAACACTTGACATAATTATGGATTTGGATAAAGGATTTTATGTCTATGAGAATATTTATTCATAATAAGGGATTCTGGAAATATAATAACGCTAGTGAAATGGGAACAAGTGTATGAATTTGAACATAAAATTTACATAAAATATTGTGTTTATAGTAGATTTCAAATAACATAATTCACATATATCATTTAGTTTTAATTTTTTAGAGAGCTAGGTCATAAATCATACATAGTAATAATATATTTTATAGAGGACACTTCTAACCAGTATACATTTTTGGTCAAAATATAAAATAATTAATGTGAAAAATGATTTATTTTAATGAAGAATACTCATTATTTTCAACTTGACTTCATACATTACATTATCCATCCTTAAGGTAGTTAAAATAAATTGAAAATATTTTATGAGGATAAATATCTCAGTGAGATACATAAAAAGAATGAAGAAAACCATTAGTCTATGAATACTTGTTTTGTTTCCTTTTTCAAAATAAACATTGGCCTCAAATTAAAAATTTTCCAACCTAAGAAATAAACTAATCAGCCCAAATTTATATGTGGAACATTTCATAAAAAAATATGGATGTATAAAAGAATAAAATAAGGTTTATTTGAATCATGGAAATGTCATAATAATTTTTTCTTCTAAATTTCATACATTTCATTCTTAAAAAAATAATTATACATTTCATTACCATAGGAAATCATTTTTTTTTCAAAAAAACAAAGAAATAATAGATAAATCATGTAGTTAAATTGTTTAAAAATATTCATATAATTCTTACTTACACATAGAAAAACCACCACGATTATACTTGGAATATCAATTATATCCACACTCGAAATAACAATCGCAATTATACTTTGAATAACCATCACAATATATTCGTATAATATATTAGGAGAAACCTAATCGGTAGACTCCATACATATAACCAATGAATTTGAAATAAATAATGAGATCACACATTCTCATATTATAATAGAACCGCCCACCATAATAAACAATTCTAATGAACCAAATAGAATTCATGAAATCATGCATTATAAATATATTCTATACAGCCATAAGAATGAATCTTATTTAAAAATAAATATTTTAAAATAACATTTATAGAGTAATGGGAAAGTGTGTTTTTCACTAAAAAAACAAGGAATATTATAAAATATTCCAAACCTAAAATTAATTTATAATGACATAAAAATTCATTGTTGATGTATAAGTTAAAATTGAACATTCATTTTATCTTTGTGTAAATGATGTTAAAACATGGTGTAAAATAAATAATTTGAATTAATTTCAATGTAATAATAGTAATAAATTTATATAATCCCTTAGATAAATGTTAATGCATCCATTTAATAATTTTATAAATTTGGATATATAAGGAAAATATAATTTTAGTGGAATCATTTAAAGGGTTTCTAAAAGAAAGATACAAACCTTGAGTTGGACTCATCAAGTACATTATTTATATTAATAATTAAATAATATATGTAATATTATGTAATTTATTAAGAAATTTTTTAATTATTATTATCACTTTCATTTTATCTATAACCATGTTGTACTCAATTATTTAATTAATTAGATTCACGTTGTATTTTTTGATGATATTTATTTTATAAGTCAAAAATGGATTCGATAATTCTACTACGGTCATAGTGGTAATTATAACATAATATAAGTAATAATAATCATGAAATAATTATCTTTATTATACATATTTTATACTTATAAAAATAATCATGAGTGATGGTCAAGAAATATGAACTACGTTACAATCATGTAGATGGTAGGTTGTACGTACGCATGAGCAACGTTTCCATTTTTTCAGGATCATTATATAAATATATAAAGTATCCATTTATATTACTATAAATAAATAAATATCATAATCACTATATTATTTCAATAATTACACTAATATATATATTATCCAATTTATATGATGATCAAAAACAAATCACATCATTTCATAGAGCTGGAAGTCCACCCGTATGCACGAACGTCGTTATGTTTTATCAATGAATGTTATCGTAATAAATTAAATGATAGATTATCATTTAAAAATTATAGATATGTCATGAATATAATTTGTGTATATTTTCTCATCTTTGCAACTGTAAATGAGTGATTGTGAAGGAAAATTAATTATATTGGTTCATGCGGCGGTAGTCCACCATACACACAAAGGGCAGTTTCATTTCCCATTAGATGGAATAGAACATTGATATAGTTAGTGAAATTAAAATAAATAGACCTTATTATATTTAATATATTTGTATTATTATATAATCAGGGTTAATCAATATTTTCTAGTGGTGGTTGAATATATAAAACCTAAACATGAAGTAAAAAAACTATACCTCTTCTTTTGAAAATATCCATTTAATAACACATTATCCCCTCTATGGTGTGTATTATACCACACAACTTCATCTATAATTTCACAAGGGATTATAATAAGGGATTTTGTATGTTATTTTTAGAACCAAATGGGTTTTCAAGTGTGAATTAAATGGAATAAAAGACTCCCCTTTATAAGAGAGGGGATATGCAGTGCTGGAATTTCTCATATTTGTAAACTAATATAAATTTATTTTCAATTCCAAATGGATCGAAAATTATTTATTTAGAATATTGGATGAGTATGGGTATAAATTATCTCAAAAACTAAGAATTATATTTTTTTATTTTAGGATTACCCATACCATTAGGCATTAACCCCCCATTAACACTTTTCACACTTACCACAACAACAATGATTTTTACTCATAGAAGGGTCAAGATAAGTAATATAAATAAAAAAACCCATAAATAGACTGAAAATTATATTATAAAACAAATAATAATACCTTGGATTAATATAATTTTTTTTAAAATTTTTAATCATTTAATAAATATTTTTATATTATAAAATATCAATAATTTCAATTTTTGAGAAATATTCATTACTTTGACATCAATAATATCTAGAAAATAAATAAAATTTGGAAAAATATCTTAATACATCCATAAAATTTCATTTTAATCTATAAAATTATTTTGTCACATCTCAAGTTATAATAAATTTAATATTTTTAGTATCATTTATTTAATATTTACAATAATTGAATAATAACTATATTGGTGTTGTATAAGATTTTATGGTAATTATTTCCTCAATAAAGTATAAAAGTAAAATTACTTGATGAATATGAATAATTTATATTTAAAAAAAATTTATAATTGAACCTATCCTCTTTTTCCCTCTTGTTTTAAGTGTTAGAGTAATTAAAAATAATAGTAGGATATTTTTTATAATTCATCAAATAAACTATTATAAAGGACATAATAACATATGACGATTCAGTAGTGGAATTGTGGTACATGTGGGGATAATAAAAAATGATTTTTAGGGGGTTCATGATTCAATTATTGGGAATCTTCTATTAGGTGAATTTATCCATCCCTCAGGGTCTACTCATCTTGTCGGGCCACTCGGTCCCTAATTGGGTGGGCGAAATGAGGCACAACCCACCATTAATGACATAATGCTTTTCCAACCCATTGTCACCTGGGTTGTTACCCTTGAGGATTCTATTCTATCTCATATATAAATTACTCTTTCCCTGCAGAGGCTCTCTCCAGAGTGATATCCTCAGGGGGAGGGGGGTTCCCTTTTGAAGAGGGTTGGAAAAGGCCACACCATGAGATTCCATTTAAAAAATGAAAGGATATAATCATGTATAAATAGAAAATTGACCAAAAAACTGAATAATAAATTATTACAGAAACAATGGACTGATTCAGTACTATTGAATTAATTTTTTGGGTAATTTTACAGTCATTATAATTTTATTATTACCTATAATTTCCCAATATATCCTATACCATTATAATAATAATTACAAAGGTTACTATTCCTATTATCCCAGACTAAAAGCGAATGATTTAATAAATACGTACATCATGATTCATAATATGAAATCCAATTATTAAAATTAAAAATCATTAAGGGTATAATTTAATTTTATAATAGACCGTAAAAATACGATTGAAAATAGTTTCCTAGAAAAGGTCCTTTTAATATATATAATGTTTTTATCATAAATTCATGTGTAAGATACATTTAAAAAACACAATATAATTTATTTAAATAAAATTTAAATTGTTAAATTTTAAAAATAATTAAAAATGGGATTTTAATTTTTAAATTTCATAAATAAAATAGAAATTGTAATAATAATCATTATTTTTTACTATTCGTTAAAAAATCAATCTTTTCAAAAATTCATGGAAAATAAACTTTAGATAATTTTGAAATAATGAAATAAAAAATGAATTGAATTATATCTATTAAGTTTACAAAAAATTTAAAAAATTAATTATGATATTCACTCATAAATATAATGAAAATCAATTTATGAAGAAAGAAGGTTTTTGAAAAATAAAAAATCTTTAATAAAAATATATTTATTATTTTATTGTAATAATTAATACATTATAAATGATTAAATACATTATATATTTCACATTTCGGTTCATACTATCCATTCATACCAATTTAATTGCTATGTTTTTCAAATAAAATTTAAATAATATTTTTTTCCAATTTAACCCAGGTGTTGCATATGTTATAAACTATCTAATATATTATTTATTTTTAAAATACCAAGTTATTAAATTCTCCTTCATTTTATGAAATATGATCCTTGTAATTTGAACTCTGTTCTGCTAAACAGGGTTGGAAATTTCATCATACATTTGTTAGAAGAACACATTGTAAAATGGGTAAATAAAACATCATGTTGAAAAGAGATAAAGGGTAGTATGAAGGTCATATATAATAAAAAATGGTAGGATTTCAAAAAGTAAAAAATTTGTGGGTAGTAAAAACATACACATAGAAAAAACTCTTAACTCCCAAGGATTGATAGAAAATGATAGATAACATTGGTTGGAAAATGACATCCATGAAAAAACTATAAATTTGTGATGGGTTAATATACTATTGATTTATTGGTATGATAAGTAACTGTATACCTGTTTTATTTTAAAACACTTCTCCTAATATTGTCAAATTATTTTACTAATTAGACTAATAACATAAGGGAAAATAATTAATTGTCAAAAATAATTTCATCTCTAAATAAATTTCCACCACAAACTAAAACTTCTTCACAAAAGTTTTAGAAGTATAGGTTTATATTTTTCATCAATAAAGCACTAGAATCAGCTTCTAATGTATAAAATAATCCAAAAACTACTAACAGGATATAAATATATTCTTTAGAAATTAACCAAAACCAAATGTTTAGGAAAATATAATATAATTCCCAAATGACCAGACCTTCATACAAAAGAAAAACTACTTTAATTTATAAAATTCAATAGTAATAGCCAATGTTTAATTGAGTTCATTCAAAAAATAACTATCCCTAAAATTCCTCGAAAATATTAATATTAATATTGAAATGAGAAATAAATATGTATTTTGTTCACTTAGTATTTTGACAAAATGTTAACAGTTATTTCAAAATATTATTAATCAATCTCAATACCACATTCAAAATAGTAAATTACCAAATAATATAATTTTTATGACAAACAAATGATTTACATAAATTAAATAAATCATACTATTGAATCATTAATAACACACATCATTACAAAAGTTAATTAAACCTTTATCCCACAAATACAATCATATTATATTTTATTTATCATAATCATATAAGTTTCCAAAAAAGAATTGAGTTTTTGTATAGTGACAATAATAATATAATCACTAAATCACTTTCAATATCATAGTTATCTGTAAAATAAAACATTTTTTTGAAAATATAAAATAAAATTCATATTTAGGATTATTTTAATTAATAAAAACAATTTGATACTAACTATTACATCACATAGGCCAATAGTAGGAGAAGCACCATTACTACCCTTTAGTTGTTGCTATAAGAATCACTACCATCTTAGATGTGATGATCTATCAGAGAAGCTAGTGGGATTTCATTTTTCTAAAAATATATTAATATAATACTTATAACATGATTGTAAATGAGATAAAAATCCTAAAACAATTCCTTAATATATTCAACGTTAATAAATGTTTTAACATCAATGGTTATCTCATACCTTTAATTTTCACCCTCAATGTTGTAGTAACCAATATAGACCTAAAAACCAATGGTTATATAAACAGTAAAGGTTATACACACCTTTATGAATATGAAGAAAAAATAAAAAAAGAATTGTTCCTCAAATAAATATTTGACATGATAAACTGAACTGTTATATATATGACAAACATAAATCATAACTCAATAAAATTATCCCAATGTATACCCATCATCAAAAGAGTATTAATTATTTTTAACTTATTATCATCTTTAAATATACCATTACTCTTGAATCCATTATATGTTGAAAAATTAATAATTCACCATTCTTCATAATCCATAATCCATTGTTTAAAATATTATTCCTTTATAGTTTTCCCTATAAAAAATTAATCATGTCTTTAGATTCAATAATTTCAAAACATAAGCCAACAAATAATCCATACCCTTATTATTTCAGTTTTAGTTTCTTTTTCTTAAAATATAATATATTTTGGTATTTCTAAATAGATATTTTAATGGTCTCGAAAAATACAATTCATTTTTATTTCCCAAGGAAATCAATTTTCATAACAACCATTGTTCCCACGTTTAAAATGATTAATTGATACCTCAAAAATAAATTATTTCCCCATCATAAATTTAACTCGACACTTCTTTTTGTTTTGTGGAATAATATTTCCTTATGACCACATTCAACATATATTAAACATATTCTCATTATGTTAAGACAATATCTTTAGTTCTTATTTCTATATTCTGGAAACATAGTCATTTAATATATATACCATACTGATAATTATCATATGAACTTCCATAGGGAGTAATTTATATCATATTTAATGCATTGGAAAACACATTAAGTATTAAGTTGTTAATCATAACTCATGATAGCTGGTTAATAATAACCATAAGAATCATAACTACATCTCTCATTAAATTTAGTTTCTCATTCATAAAATCAACAAATTTTCCTCCACATTCCTTATTACTTTGGTTACACCTGGATCCATTGATTTACTGAAACAAAAGAGGTTAGTGAAAAAATATTCATAAAATCAATATATAAAATCATATTGGGAGGACAAAATCTAAGACATCCTTGTTAATATCATCTAAAACACAATTTTATTTATCTAAAATAACGATGATTGTCCCTAACATACTAACCATTGTGGTTATAAAAGACTATTAACATCTTATCCAATATAATCTTATCCTCTAATGTTATGTAAACCCTTCCATGATACCAAATGTAAGGAACTAAGCTTATTATGTTAACAAATATAGTGTCTCTAGAATATATGTAATTTTCTATAAATACAAAAGTTCATTAAGGTTTATTTTTTAGGGATTTAGTTCATAAATACATGTTAATAATCCCATATATTATAAAGAGGTCTTTTCTTAATATCCATATTTTTTAAAATATAAATCTTTTTAAGGAAAACATAAATTTTTTTCTTGAAAAATATTCACAACTTTCAAGTCAACTAATTAATTTCCATTACCCATCCTTAATCAACGTTAAAAACATTTTAAAATGATGTATGAGTGTAAAAGCATTGGTAAGGGATACAAAAACATTTAATGAAATTGACAGCCCATGAATACATATAAAAACATGACTTTTCGAAATAAACATTTGGTCCAAACTAAAAATTTTATTTCCTAAGAAGTCACATTTTTGATAAAATATCATCACAAAACATTTCATAATAAATCCCAAAAAACTATAAAACTCATAATAATTCTTTGGAATTATAAAAAATTCATAATTAATTTTTTTTATAAAATTATAAATTTCAAACATAAAATTTAGCATAAATTTTACTTTAACTATTGAAATTATTATATATCCAAAATAAACCAAAGAAATAATTGGTTAATAATATAGAAAAATGGATGAATAATTCAAATATCATTCTTAAATTCAAATGGAATAACCATCATTTTTATACATGAAGTAACAATCATAGTTACACTACAAATAACCATTATAGTTATAATTGGAATAACCATCATCGTGTATTCCCAGAATCTCTTAAGGGAAACAAAATAGATTAACTCCATACCTTTATTCAATGAATGAAAGAGATACAACTGTCTCACACTTTCTTAGTTTACAATGACATCACACATCCTCCTCCAAAATTCCAATGAATTATAATAGAGAACATAAATGCGTGTATCACAAAAACATTCTTGACACCCATAAAAAAGAATAATAATGAAAAACTAAAATTTCAATATAAAAATTCACAGAAAAAAGGTAATGAGAAATTTTATTTTAATAAGACATGGAATATAATGAAATAATCCAAACATTATATAATTTTTATAGTTACGTGAAATGTAAATATTTCCCTATACTTTATAATAGACCATTCATTTTCTCTTCTTGTAGAGGATGCTAAAACATTCCATAAAATACTCATTTTAAATAAAGTTAAAAGAAAGTAAAAAAAAAATTAATGTTTCCTTTATAAAGAAACTATATCTACATAAATACATCCATTTAATAATTTTAACAATATCGATATGAACAAGAGATTGAGTATTAAGTAAAACTTTTAAAGATGTATTTTTAATGACCATCCCTTACCTTATGTCCATGTAGTCCCGTAAAATATTTATCTTCAGGGATAAAAATCATAGTTTAAATATTTAATTTATTAATTTTTTTAAATATTTTAATTAATTTCACTTTATCTCTTACAATTATATATATAATTATTAAATTAATAAAATTCACATTGTATGTTTCGATGATATTCATTTCAAAATTCAAAAATGGCTTCGGTAGTCAACAGTGGTGAAAGAGGTCATTATTAAATAATCTCTAAAATAATAACATTGAAATAATTATAAATGTTTTTAAATAAATCAAAATTTTCAAACCAATAATGAAATGTGTATGTGAAAACTGAACTACATTACAATCCGAGAGACAGTAGGTTCTACGTACCCATGACTAACATTTATATTATTCATTGGTCATTATGTAAAGACGATTAATATAATTATTTCATTATATATTGATAAAAATATATTCAATATAATATAGTTTCCCTAATAGTAATTATATGTAACATTAATGTGATGTGGTGATAAAAAATGAATGACATCATATAATGCATGTGGTAATTCAAAAACATGGGTAGAGGATGTTTTCATTTATTAATTAATGGATTTGTATGAAATTAAATTATATAATATATTTTAATAATAAGAAACATTTCATGAATATAACATATATAAATTAATTCCATATTCATCACTAGTCCGGGGATATGCTAATTAAAAAGGGGCTTTCGTTAGTTCGCAAAGTGGTAAATCTCCCTACACATGAATGATTTTTTAGTTATCAATTTTGATAGAAGAAAACAGAGATATGGGTTTTTAATGTAATATAAAAACACCTAGGTATATTTAGTATATTTTTTTATTTTTTAATCATGGTTAAAAAATGATCGATGGATATGGAAGAATAAATAATACCAAGACAAGTAATTTACATCTATATATCATCTTTTGAAAATTTGTTTTACTAAACAACCTTGGCCTTATATGGTTGGTATTATGCCTTTTAAAAGACCAATATAATGATGTTAGGGATCCAAATAATGGATTTGGATAAGTATTTTTATATCCATATGGATTTTTCAGTGTGAAGTAAATTGAAGAAGATATTTTCTTTTATATGATTAGGGAGGGGCAGTATTAGAGTTTATGAAAACAATAATTTAATATCAATTAATTTTCAATTTCAAATGGATAAAAAAAATTTATTTTACATATCAGATGAGTAGGGTTATAAATAATCCCATAAAATAAATAATATACATTTTTATTCTACACCCTTATCATTTAGTCATAACTACTCATTAACTTCTTTGATAGTTACAATGACAATAAGTTTTTTTACACTTTTGAGGTTATAAATAGTTATTATTAATGGAAAATGACCATAAATTTACTACTTTTTATTTTTAGTAAAATATCATGAATAATATTAATATTATATGACATTTAGTAATTTTTTATCAGTTACTATAATAATATTTATTATAAAATATAAAAAATTTCAATTTGTAGAACTATTCATTACATTGAAATTAATAACATTAAGAAAACTAGTAAAATTTTAACCAAATATTGTAATAAATTACTAATTTTTCATTTCAATATGTAAATTTACAAATTCATATTAATTATCTAAAAATATAATATTTTTAATATTTTTAATATCATTTATTTGAATTTTCCATTAACCGAATAATTACTGCACCAACATCATGTAAGAATTTAAAGTAATTTTTTATATAATAAAAATGAAAAATAATTTACCATGTTGAATGTTAATATTTTATCCATGAAAATCATATTTATAAACAAATATATCCACTTGTTATCACTATTTCAATATATTTTTATTAAATAGAAGTGTGTAACATTTTTGATTTTTCTTTAAATAAATTAATTTATATTTTATAATCTAATCAAAATGGAAAGAGAAGGACATATAACTATATAATTGAATAATACAATAGAAATGGGTAAGTACAAAAAAATTATGTCAGGTCTAAGGATCATTTTATAGATATTATATATTTTTTATTTTCATTAACAACCTGATTTAACCTTTAGAATGGTAATTTTTTTACTAAGGTTACACTTCATATAAGAAAAAAAGTAAAAGGTTCACATTGAATAAGTTTTGGCCTCATGATTCTATATACGAAATCAATTTTTCAAAATTCAAAACACAGAACTTACATAATTTTATTTAATATCAAACTGGACAAACTCGATGAAAAAAGATTTTCCCATAAATAATGACCTTTTAAAATATAAATTTTATTTTATAAATTCAACTATAAAGACAGTTTAAAAACCATTAATTAGAATATTTTAAATCAAAATAATAAAAATTAAAATCTAAACTATTCATAAATTGGATTTTATGTTTTTCAAACATATTGTAAAATATGTTTTTTATAAAAATCAGATATTTTCACTATTCAGTGAAAAATTATTGTTTTTATAAAATTATCCAACATAATCTTAAGATAATTATGACATGTTGTAGTAAAAGAAATCAAATTTTAAAATAATGTTTTATGAAATATACAAAAAATATTTATAATATTCACTTATAAAAAGCCAAAAAACCAATTTTTTGAGAAAACATATTTTTGAAGAATAAAATTATTTTATTAGCAATCACGTTATTATTTACCTAGAATTAATTAAGAAATTATATATTAGTTGGAACTGTATATATTTTCTAATTGGGTTAATAATATTCATTCATTCCAATTTAACTGTTAGGTGATAGCTTTCATGTTAAAATATTTATAATTCATCTTCATTTATGATCAATGTTGTAAATCTTGTATGCTTATGAACATAGTCTTTATTTTCAAAATATCAGGATTTTACAACTCACATGGATTTAATTTCATAATTTCAGTACATACAACTATATTATGTAAATATAGGATTTTAACATAGAAGTTGAATAGGATACAATAACAGAAATGTAAATATATATTGGAAATGTGTAGAAAAAGGATCCTTACCTATCATGAGAATCTTAGCTCAGAGATAAACCTTAAAACCAAAAAAACCAATATTGAATATATATCAAGAAGGTACAATTCATTAATTTGATATAAAGTGTTAAATACAAATTTAGTGATGGAGAAATTATAATAAGGGGTGGGAATTTATATGATGGGTGAGGGGGATTTCATGGAATAAAGTATTGAATATTTTATCTTTCCAGTATCTTAAGTGATCCACTACTTTATATAGTCCCTAATTTCCTCCCTCAATGCATCATTATACTTATTACTACCTAAATAAGTAAAATATGGAAATTCAATCTGAGTATTGTTATGATTAGAAGTCTATGATTTCTTATTTACTGTATTTCATTGCATTTTAATTTTTTTATTTATATTTTAGCATTTAAATAAAAAAAATTAAAAATTCACCACATTTATAATTTCAAAATCCAGATTAAAAATTTAAAAACTCATTTTGTAAAATTCAAACCCTAATTATGTACATTTAAAATTTCATATATGTGTGATATTTTCTATGAAATTACTATATTTGAGTGAAGAAAATTTCATTAATAAAAGAATTTATAATTTAATACTATTTAAATCCATATACATAACCCATTATGAAACTAGCATAATACCATAGTTTATGGGGTTAAATGGTTTTAATTTCATTATGTGGTTTAACCAATGTTGATATGGTTTGGATTTCCAGTAACGTAAACTTCTAATATTGCTGATTCTTCTTGAACCTCAATTGTTGATGTTTTCATTACGCTTTCTCAAGGGGGAACCCTAGTGATGTAGTCTCCTTTCCCAGAACTAATTAATTAACATCATTAGGTTTGTTCCTACAAGTTAAGGATATGGTTTCTCCCTTATACATCAACTAAATATCATTATTACACTTAATATACACCAATTCTAATGGTCAATTTATAGAAGCTACGTTACCAATGGTCATAATCCCCAAACCACATAATGTCTAATTTAAATCATTCCCAACGATCACGTAATAGTAATATATAATATTAATTCTTATAATTCCATTAAAACATTCATCCAAAATAATACTTCTCATTTTTAGTTCATTTAATATATTAATTTCATTCATAGTATAGTTTTATAATTTTTTTTGTTTTAGCTATGTTCTTTATTGAAGAAAATGACTTAGGTGACATTTAAACTATACTAAAATTAATTATTTTTATATATTTTTTATTCCTAGTTATATTAGTCTTCAGAAATATTTTACTTTGATATATAATATATAATTTTTAATAAAATATGATTATATATTACTATAAATTATTTGGTATACATTCACCATCTTATTTTATTTTTTCCATAAAATAATAAATTAATCTAGAAAAATATAGTTGTGCATTTATTGTTGTATGCTAAGGATCCCATTTTTTCTCCTCAAATTGGTGATTCCTTCAATGATTTGTCACCAACTGGTTCTTGAAATTTTATATCACAAGTAATGGGACTATTATAACAAACTATGATTTTTATACATGTATATTACGTCTTCTTAGTTGAATATTCCCAACATTACATAAACTGATGGCTTAGGACCATAATAGATTACTGCCTTCGGAAACTAGGAACATATTATCCTAAATTGGTGAAATATCTTCAACATATCCCATAATGATTATCCCCTTTATTACTCGGACATAAAACCTTTCTTTATAACATATTCATATGATACATAAGAAAAAGGGTGAGGTCAAATTCTCACTAAGGGTAAAAATTAAAGATAACAATTTATTATATTATTAAATAAAGAGATCAGAAATATAGTTATGTGATTATGAGAATAATATATTAAGGTTATACCAACATATAATGGACCATAAACATGAGTTATGTCATAAAATATTAACATGAACAATATTGAGAATTTATCATTACTCATTTGTGAACCATATATTCAATAATAAATGCATGTGGAATTATTGTATGTATATAAAGGAATTTCACATGACAAGGTGAACTACTAAATATCACATATCAGTCCTTAGAACCTATTTCCACAAAAATATCAAGAACTTCGAATTATTTTCCATTAATGATCAAGCACACCAACTTTTTTCCCTCAACAATCTCATTAGATACAATTAATTACACGTTTAATTGGAGGGATAAATAGGTCACACCCTTCAATTGATGAAAACTACACATTTTGGTGGATCATTACCACAAATAATTTATTACATCATAAACCTTGTTGAAAAATGAGTTTCTTAAATATTTCATCATAACCATACTCATGGAAAAGAAATAAGTTTCATAAATATCATGCCTTCCAAAATATAATCTAATTAGATTAATTGTAATAACGGTATCACTCGGTAATATTTTTAGTAAATAATTGGTAAAATAATATAATTTCATCATATATTGAAAATTATATTGTTTATTATTACATTAAATAAATATTGAGGAAAAAATATATTCCATTATAAATTCATTTTTTTGAAGCCACAATATATTAAAGGAAAAATTTTTATTGGAAAATAAACCTATGATATTTTTAGAGAAGCTTTATAACATTATGTTTTACCGATAGTGGAGAATAATGTTCATGTCTTATAAGTTAAAAAAATTTCATTTCTCTCTTTAGTTGGAAAAGCCCCAAAGTACATCGTTTGGAAAATGATTTTATTTTCAAACCATTTAGTAAAGTGTCAAACATGGGTGAAAAAAAATTGAATATTCATAGACTAATAATATTATTAATTTTGAATATATTTTTATAAAAAATTTATGTGGAAGATTAATATTATGCAATAGATATTTAAAGAGAAACAACACTGAATGTAGATGAACTTGTGAAATAAGCCATTACAACCTTATAATTATTATAATCATATGCCCCATGATAGAAATAAAATTATATGGATGTTAAAATACCAAAATAATTATAATATGACTCATAAAAGACATTAATGGAATGTATATACACCACATAGAATAAATAAGAAGTTTATGAGGCATGAATCCTAGAGAAATAAACATGAGACAAAAATCCCTTAACATAAGTCTTGAATTTATTAAAACAAGTTAAAAATAATTTATAATTAATATATGATTAATATAAATCTAACACAATACCATATTAATATTTTTAATACCATATATGTTTTAATTATGTCTTTTTATTATTCTCTTATTTACAATTCCATATTTAAGTTATGTTTTAGGCAATAACCACTTTCTTCCTTGTACATGTTTTTAATTCTAATTCATGGCCTTCAAACATAGATAATAATTTAATCCTCTTAAGAATGATAAAAATGATAAAAATATTATATATACTTTAAATATTTATTTAATATTATATTTAAAAGTTATAGTTAGAAAATTAAATACACCGATCATAGGGAAAGTAGGTCATACGTATGCATGAATGCTATTTTCATTTTGTTGTCAGATTAAAAGAATGAAAATATTATTATAAATTTTTATTAAAGAATTATTATTATATTATATATATATAATATATATTCATAAAATTCCTTTTTAATACCACCCATGTGATATATGTTTGAAAAATGAACCACATCACATCGTAGAGATGGTAAGCCATGCATACACACGAGTGATGTTATCATTTCCCAAAAGAATAGGTGGTAAAAATGAAGATATGATATTATCATTAAAAAAGAATAATAATTCCATAAATATAACATATAATCATGAAACACATCATAATTCCGACACAAAAAATATGGTGATGGAAAATGAATTGTATCACTACATAGAGACGATTATACATACATACACATAGGTTATACTTTAACTTCTTGTTAAATGTGAAAAGGGTTGTATAATAGTTTTTTTGATAATCATGAAAAATTTCATAATATTTAGGATGGTGATTTTATTATTTTAGGATATATATTATAAAAATATATGAGGTATAAAAGAGTATAATGTAGCATCCAACCCTTAATGCCAATAAACTGTTCCCCAAGATGGTCTCCATAGGACCTAAAGTGCATCTTCTTAAATTCAGTGGCTAATGACTAAAAAGTAAGGCCTTGGGTGTGGCCATGAGGCTTATATGCCATAAGAGATCCAAGTATGAATGATGGTAAACAATAAGAATTAATATATGAAGAGTAATTTTGAAACAGACAGAAGAAGAATAAAAAAAATAATTTTATTAAATCATGAAAGATATATTAACAACAGAAAGAAGTAGAATATCAACATTGGATAAACAATTACAATCATGATTTAATGATTCTAAAAAAATGTGAGTATGGGGAGCTAGGGATACAAGCATATACTACATGCTGTAAAAATATGCAAAAATAAAAAAACCGCAACAATAAGAATCTCATTCGTATTCTTGATCATCTACCCCATGCTCCATCATAAAGCTGTAAATAATTCAAGCATCAGAAGATTAAAATTTCAATTTATCAATAAATATAATAATAAAATAATCTTTGGTAAAAAAGGTGCATGAGTAGGGTGTGAGATAAAAATATCAGTAGTCTGACACCCACTATGTCTAGGTCAATTGATTTAATTAAAAAATAAACAAAAGTGATCCATAATAGTAAAAAAGGTGAAATAAACTAATAATAATAAGAAAATCATCATTCAATGTTTTGACAAGGACACCAGACCAAGTCCACTTACTTTGGCATAAGACAGATGTCTGAAAAGTGGTACCAGTGCAAGTTATAAGATGTATACAAGGGCCATTGTAAACAAGGAAAATAAAATAGGCAGACACCAATCTTGTGATTTATCTTATTGGAAACATAAAAATTTCATCATATAAGTATTCTATAATATTAATAAGAAGAAATACATATATCACTATCAAAAATTCAAACATTCATTAAAATCAAATGGTGGAGTCACGAGGCCATCCAAGGCGGTCTGTATAGCATTCCAACAGTCTTTAGGGGAAACATTGATATAACCAATGACATTGATTCCATCCAAGGAAAACCATATGGTATACCTTGTATCATTCAGGTCAGGGTGACTCTGAGTCCGTACCATGTATCTCACATAGGGGACATGGTATCAACCGAGTCTTAGAATAGCCATCTTTATAGTGTGTCCATCCATGATTTCTCCCTTAGGGATATAATATCACTCGCAATTATATGTAAGCCACCCAGATATCCCAGATATGGAAATCCAATGTATTTCTACCAACTCATCAATGTGATTCAACCGAGCATGGCACATCCATCATTGGAATCCTTATGTTGTGACCCATTTTCTCTCTCAACCCATATTAAGTGTTCCATATCAAAAAAGTCACATAAAATGAGTAATATATATATATATATATATATATATATTCATATTTCATTAAAATAATCACACGATGTCATTCTAATAAGCTATCCAAATAATTCAATCCAACAATAAAACATGGAAGAAGAAATTATACACCAAATAAAACTCAAGGATCTAAGAATGTTCACTAGTAAACGTGCAATAATCACATGAAATATAATTAAATCATAATTCCATGGTACTTGCATAGAACATATGTAAGAAAAGTCATTTTTAAGAAGCATATGAATCCAAAAACATTACAAAGAATTTCAATGTAAGATTAAAGGGATGCGGCTAACGATCTAATTTCATGGCCAACAATTTATCTCATTTCCAAATAATAATTTAAGGAATTTAATCAAAACCCATGTGCACATGGGAATTATTCATTTATGGAATGGTAGAATGACCATTAAGGTGGGAACACCCAAAGGGGTGTCCAAACACCAATAGAACAACCCACAGATGGGTTTCTCAATATAGTTCACATATGACTTGTGAAACCCTTTAAATTAATCTATTAAAAACATTTTAGGGGTTATTAGATGGTTCCGAAGTGTAAAAAAACAGATAATCTTTTGAAAAGATAAAAAAAGGACCAATACCACCTACCTTGATGTAGTAGTTACCTAATCATCCATTATCGATCCTTGAATCGGCCTAGAATAGAATAAATCGAAGAATTATCAGACAACCTGAAAAATAGGGAAAAAGAAATCGCACTAAAATAGAATAATAAATGGAACAATAACCTTGAAATTGATGAGTGTCGAAGGAAGAGATCACGAAGGGATTTCAAATTCTTCTAAAGGTGAAGTAATTGGTCACTATAGGATGGAGATAGATCAAAACCCCATGGATGAGTGAGGAGGAAGACACACATTAGTGGGGAGGAAAATAAAACTATAATAGAGAGGTGATGGAGAAAGAATATGATAAAACATTTCAATAAAGGTAGAATATAATTTTCATAGTAAAATACACAACCCATTGTTTGGAATCTCATTTTGGAAAAAATGTGAAGAACACTTGCACCATTTACTACTATAAGGGGTATCCATACATGATTATATGCTCAATTTGACTAATTGGGCGAAAACCATGTGTAAATTCTCTATCCAAAAAATTATAGGTGGTCCCACAATCATGTGGCCTAGGGTGCACAGTTTTAGTGAAATAGTGTGGCCCCCCAGGTTCCCATTATCAGTTGTTGTAGAGCTTTAGAAAACCATGCAGGATGTGAGGCCTAATTTTTCCTAACCATGCATCCTAGTCAACCTCTTACTATTTTTAGTCTTCGTGCTTCGAACGACATCCATTTTCTATCAAAACATCCTTCAACCTATTGATTATTCTTTTAGGGAACATTATAAAGAATATACGCCAAAACAAATGGGTCTTACCTTTGGATAAATCTAAGACATTACAACCTCTTCTCTTTATGACAAATTATCCCTAGGATACCTTTCTGATGGTGGTATAACGTTTTCTGCAAGGAGTTCTAGCCATTGTGTATGTTCATCATCCTCCTGATCGTAGGTATTGTCCTATATGCTCATGTTATTCAATATATTCTACCCTAGAGAAACAAACGTACCTCATAGAACCTTTATTTTATGATCAATGAATCATATTAGATGCTCCTAAATGGACACATCCCCTTCCATCTCGATATCCTTGGTGTCAAATGTGTGACATTATTCATGGTGATATTATCTAAGATGAGATACGTGGAATACATCATTCATTGAATTTTACCTCTACGGTTACAATAACGGATATGTTACTGGCCTAATCCTCTCCCCTATCTCAAAAGTCCTAAAATGTTGGTGAGAAAACTTTCCCTATCTTCTAATTATTCTCTAACAGAATCTAGGTAAAACCGACAAAAAGACACGACGTCCTACCTCAAAATCCAAAGGGCTCCGATGATGATCGGTATAAGGATTATGTCTCAACTGAGCTATAAACATAAACTTTTGAATCATCTATACATTCTAAAATATCTCCCAAAATAAACAAGGATCCAGTAGAGGTGCGTTACCTACCTCAGGACAACATAAATGTGAATGATATAGTCTACTATATAAGGCCTCATCTAGATCCACCTAAATAATTTCCAAATAACTTTTTTTTCAAAGAAATTATAACTAGAGGAATAAGATTTCTCTATGAACATCCAAAATCATGGATACGTTCCCTAAACATACCATCAAACAACAGTATGGTCCTCTTTGGCTGGATATTAGTTTGATGGTGATATAAAGTACTCAAGATCACTTGGGGGCCATTTTCCTTTTTTAACCCTTTCTAAAACCATGATGTGAACTGGGCATCTCGGACCCAAATGATATAATGGGGTACCCAATGAAGTCACAAAATCTCCCAAATGTGTAGAGATTATATATCTTATATATAGATGGTATCTCGTATTGGTAAGAAGTGAAAAACCGTGGTCAGCCTCTCGATGATATCCCGTGCTACATCACCACCTTGAAGAGATCTTAGAAATTGTGTCATGAAATCCATAGTTATGTTGATATATTTACACTCAATAATAAATATTCTTTGTTAAAGTCTCACATGTCACTAGTTCTCAGACTTCATCTACAAAAAGGAGGAGGAATGTGTAATGAAACATGTTATCTACCTCTTCAAACCTGGCCACCAATATTGATGGAGTACATCTTTTTACATCTTGGTAATCCCAGTATGAACATCACATACATATGCATGTGATTCACTCATAATCTCTTCACATATATCTAATGTCGCCCGTACATTCCATAGAAGAGTAGAGTTTCACTATCATCGATAATGTAACTAGGAGGCGGTATCTCCCCTAGGACACTCTCCCTTAAATAAAGACCTTTTAAATCTGATAACTTCCTCATTCGAACCTATTACATAAGGGAGGAGGTCACTACTAGATCCACTAGAACTAGATTCCCATGAAATTATGAAACATCTTGGTATATCCAAAGAAAGAGACATCATTTTACACTCACTAGTAATCATCTTGAAAGAATACATCTTAGTATACAAATGCCGTGAAACAAAATTACATTTACCTTTAGAGAGGTATAATCAGTTACAAATTTGGGGGACTATAGGTATTCCATCCACTTGAGCTGCCTCAGATTCAAGACTCACTATGTAGAGATGTAATTGAGACTTTTATTATCATTTTAAATAACGAATCTCTATCCCAATAGGCAATGCCTCCAATGGAGTATATAATGATCCAAAACTACAAGATTGAGGTTCTGAATTAGGTAATTCTACTCATGTGGCTGCAACTGGTAAGACCCATATGCAATGACTAGACCACCCTACATTAGATCCGCACCAAGACCGATTCATGAAGTATAACAATACACTATATAGCTACTACATAGTTTTGGATGAATACATATTGCTGTTATGTTGAGTCTTCCTGATTATTAATGAAAAACTATCTCACAAGATTCATATGATAGAGACATCACCCAAATCATAGATAGAGAAGTAAGAGGTGATGCTAATCCGGAGATGTCCTAAATGAATCTATAAAGTCCTAAGCGTGACGTACATGTACATTACATTTATTTTTTTGCAGATTACTTAATACATTACACAAAATATATTCCCAACTACCATATTATTTTAGTGTTTGTGGAAACTTGAAACATAATCTTCTAACATGCTGAATGATCTTCCACATCTCCCATAAAGATATTCCCATTTTGTTTTCCCACTTAAAAAATTCTATTAAATCCTATGGAAATAAAAAATAAAAAGGGTGTTCTCAAATACTTAGTGAGGGTAAAACTAGAGAATATAAAAAACCATAAAACTTTTATGTAAAAATATGAACATAATGTTTAAACATCAATATCCTGAGTCATTAAATATATTTTGGTAGTACATATGGCACAAATAATAAATAAACATTAATCAAGATAAAATAATATTAGAATAATACTTGGGATTATGGAAAATAAATATGAACATAATATGATTTCCATAGTTTCCATGCTATTACTTCCAAGACCATCATAGTGGAAAAAGTTCATTATGGAACTGAGTGTACTTATCATTATTACCATGTATTACTGAACATGATTTATATGTCATTAAATTCTTGTATTACTGAACAAGATTTAATTTTTGTTCTAGTCATTTCTATCTCATGAGATATAAATCTTTACCCAACGCATTGGAGGGAGTAATAGGTCCCACCCATCTCATAATGAAATCATTATTACATATTCTAGAAAGACATGAATCATTCATCACAGTATAACCCATAAAATAATATGGATTTCTTAAACATCATTCCATCATAAAACATATAAAAAATAGATTTAATAATAGTAATTCCATAATAAACACAATAAAATTGAATTTATAATTGGGATAGAAACATAACCATATGTCATCTTAGATGTAAAATAATTTTAATAAAACACTTGAACTTAATTCCGGAGGAAAATATCTTTTAGTTTTTAGAAATGTTTTCTTTACTCAAAAAGACACCCGTTTCTTTGAATAAAATAATTTAGTTGAAAATAATCTTGAAATCATTTAGAGGATGCTTCCTGGAAAAAAGGATTCATGAAACCAAAAAAATCCATTCATTCCGTATAAGTTAAAAAAAACATTCTAGTCAAACATTTTATAAAAAATTGAAAAAGAAACTTGTATAGAAAAAATAAAGATTCCTTCTATACAATGTAGTAAAAGACCAAAATGGGTAAAAATGACTTAAAAAAATTTGAATTGTAAAAATGTTATGAAAACTTTTTTCAAAAACATGGACATAGATTATAAATATATCCCCAGTAAATACTTAAGTATAATCAATCTCGGATAAAATCAGATTGAAAAATTATATCTTACCTTGTAGTTTTAATTAGTAGATGTTGTGGTCAACTATTATATAATGGTTAAATCTTTTTATTTTATTATACAAGGGCCATATACATATTTATGATATCATATATGATTCAATTATATAAGTTTTCTAATAGTATTTCAATATAACAATTATTTTGGTTGTGAACTACTTTGTTTTCCCATTATTATTTTTCCATGTAAGTCATGTTTTTTATGAATAGGATGTATTTTATAATTTACATTATGTTCATAATTATTAATTACACTAAACATATAAATTTTATAATCATTCATGAATTTTTGATGTGGACAACAATTCTCACTGCATCGTGGAGACAGAAGGAAGTACGTACACACGAGTGGTAATATCTTTCTTTTAATGGTTTAATGGTATGTAATTAGATAGTATATTAAATTTAAATAATCATTAATATGTAATAATAATTATTTATAACCATTATACTCATCATTATACCCATCCTAGAAATGTATTTTTTAATAACAAATTACACCACGACGTGGAGACTGTAAGCTGTATGTACACACACAAGGATATATTGTTATTCATAAGATGGATAAAAGAAGGTATAAGGTTGTCCCATTATTATAATAACATCTTAAAAATTAGAATATACGGAATTTATTAATTTATTATGAAATCAACATAGAAATAGGAAGTATAAGAATAATTAAATTGAATTGAATTGGTAAAGTAATTAACACTTCTTCATTGGGCTTCCTTTAGATATGTTATTAGATACACTAGGGATGGAATTTTTGGAAAACCAGGACCTCCAGAATTTACCTAATAATGTTTATATGATAATTAGGTAGGTTTTTGATGAGCAAGGAGTCTCAATGAGGTGTGATGAAATGTGGGAGGAGATGCATTTTTATACAAGAGGAGGAGGGGCACTTTAAGAAGGAATTGAAATATTATTTTATTATTAAATTATTTAAGAATTAAAAAGGTCAAAAACTAATTTAATTGAAATATAATATTATTAAAATTCGAAATACTCTCAACCAATATGTTTTAGGCAAGTTTAGGTCTCAAATTTATTGTTAAATTTTAGCTTTATCCCTCAGTAAACTAATTTATCTCATTCAATGTTTTCTCGTACATTCATACTATATGCTTAATATAGTAATTATAAAATGTAAATCAAACCTCACATGTTTAATTATTGACATTTTCAAAATTATATGAATCATTTGTTCGAATCATATAATTGTACGACATTAATATCATTTAATAAATTAGTATTTGTTTTAAAAACTCATTTATGTCAATTTTTATATTATCCATATCATTAGTTTTTTTTAAAATTCCATTAAAACATGATTGATTCAAAAAATAATAACTAATTCAATGTTAAATAGTCATAATAATCCTTAAAATTCTTCTATTAAATTAAAATATTCAAAATAAATTTATTTTAATATTTATAATCTTGTTTATTTAAGTAATTCATTAATAAGGTAATCACTACATCATAATTGTGTTGTAAATATATTTATTTATTTGGTCTCTATAAATTATAAATAAAATAACATGATTTACAAAATATTTTTATCTTTATAATTAATATTTACGGTCTAATTTATCTTATGTATAACCTAATATTAAAATTGATTTATTAAGAAGATACGAGTTTTGTCATATTTCTCTTTACATTAAATTAGATCTTATAAAATGTTATTTTAAAATGAAATTAGTTTCATGGGGTCCAAAAAATAACCCAAGGATTCACATGGTCAGAAATATCTAATCCAATATGATTAGGACTAGTTTTGACTTTAGTTTAATATTTTTATAATATTATTTTTTACGCTTACTTACCATATTTACCTTTTAACCATGGTAAATAAAATAATTAATGAAATTACTATTCATAATGTCAAAAAATAATAGTTAGTTATTTAAAAAATGTGGAACTTATAATTCCAAATATGGAATCCATTTTTACCAATTCAAAACACAGTTGTTTCAGTAATTAAATTAAAATTAATTTCCATTGTCGAAACCAAAAGCGGGGTTTTTAGAAGTAATAACAATCAAAATATTGATATGTGTTTATGTCAAATTTAAAAGATAAATTTTTTACAATTACCAAAATTCGATTAAATGATAAATATATAATGAATTTTTACTTTAAAATAAATAAAAATTACAATCTATCAATATAAATAAATTACTTGAAAAGGTAGTCTTGAATTAAAATATTGTATTTTCACTATTTATTAAAATGTCAAATTTTCCAGAAAATACCAAAATTTAAACAAAAGAAAATGTTTTAAGTGAGACTTCTAATTTATATATTTTTTTCAAATATGATATATAATATTGTTAAAAACTACACTTAATATGGGTGTTCCATTGATAGGTAGAAAAATTGCATTTTTTTGAAAAATTATTATTTTATCCAAAATTTTTAATTTGTTCTTATATGATCTCTAGAAAATACATAATACGAATGTTAATTTTCTATAAAATTAAATATTTGGTTAATAAAATTCTAAATAACTAGTTTATATTCTCTTAAATAATAATATTTTTATAATATATTGTTGTTTACTGAAACATTTTATTGCCTGAAACATAAATTATTCATGAAGGTCGCTCTTGTGTGTAAAGCAAGACAAGAATAATGTTTCATATAACATAAGATAATATTTTGTTGTGTATAGAACATGATAATATTGGTGTATTAGACAAAAAAACTTCAAAAAAGAAGAAGACATCTCATAAAATCTCGAGATGTTACATTCTACCGCCCTTAAAATAAATTTCACCCTCGAAATTATTCGGGGTTATAAATGGCTTACTACTTGAAATTTTCTTTCATGAAAACCCACATAATAAAATGAATACTAAAACTTCATTTTAAAAACAAATGTTTGAATCATAATGGTTACCCAATATAACTCATCACTAGCTTCCATGTAAGATAATGTAAGTGGGATGTGAAAACATGGATATTGAAAGGAAATATAACCATAAAATTCTAATGGAATGTGACATATAATAAGGTTTGGAGAAAGTTGACTACCTGAAATCCATTAATCTGCAATGATTTATGGGACCATATTTTTCATCGGATATGATGTTACTAGGAAAAAAATTTGTTTCAATAAATTTTTCCTATTATTGATGAATTTTTACATGAGGATAATTACTTAAATGATTTCAGAATAGTCTCACCACTGGTCCTTCCATAAACAATTTAAAATTTACATACTATTATAATAAATGAATATTGAATTTTTCATTCTTTATGTGTAAGAAGATCATGCGATAGAATAATAATTCATTCCATATGTCTCAACAAATAGGTTAGAACATGTTATAATAGGTTATCATATATTCATAAGTCTGCATACAATGAGATAAAACAATAATCTAAAAAAAATCAACCAGTATATAACTTATACATTCCATAAATGGATAGAATTAAAATCCCTAAAAAATTGAAAATATAAAACTTTATAAAGAGGTGGACTAAATCAACCTAACATTTGTGTCCCATATTTCATTTAGATGTTATTAGTTTGTCATATTCCAATCATGTGAATACTATAATCATTTATTGACATTAAAGATGATAATCACATGACATTTCATATAATCTTAGTGAAAACATTCATTCAATAAAAATTAACTCTATCCACACACAAAAAATAAAAATAATTATTTATACTCAAACCATGATATCATATTGTCCATGAATTAGTCATGAGCTCATTGATACAATCAAACAACTCATTATCTCTTTATCCATTCATTATGTACATATAATATGATTTCCAAACATATTTAAATCACTTTTCATGGTTTCTGACACCATATAATTAGGAAAACCACAAAATACCAATACAGAGATATTCAAATATTCCACAATACTAAAAATAAGATTCCAAAATACTATTTTGGAATCCCATTACATAAACACATAATCATTAAACTACTTCATTATCATACTCAACATTACCAATATTGATCTCATGTAACTTCCCATAGTATTTTTCCTAAATTGGTTGCTGATGTTGATCATCATTAACCTTAGGATTAGGGAATTGGTTAACATAATGCCCCATTTCCATGCACTTGTGTCATTGAAGTAATGGTGGTGCGTTATCTATAATATTTTCTCTATTTACATCATTAGAAAAAATGTTCCCTTTACATAGTTCCAAAACTACATGATGACCTTATATTTCACATTTGAATCATTTTCAACTCCCTTTATGATAATATCCACCATTCCTCTTTCCACACTTTGAACATATGGAAAAAATCATCTTCATTTCACCACAGTTTTGAGATTTTCTATTGTAGTCCATCTTAATTTTCTTGTTAAAACCATGAGATGGGTATGTAATGCCATCTTCTAGTTATATCATGATAGAACAACAAAAGATATTTTAATATATATTGAAGTCCATTATAGCTAATTCCATTATAAGAATTTGTTTTATTCCACTGAAGAATCGATCAACATAACATTCATGTTGAATGACCAAGCCAGAAGTGTACCTTGAATGTCTTGTAAAATTCACCTCATATGTACCAAAATATTCGTCATCCTTTTTCTTAGGCTCAAGGAAGTCATTTTATATCTTTGATCTAAGAATATAAGGGTAGTAATTATTGAAAAATAGGTTCTTGAACTCATCCCATTTCATGGATTCAATTTCATATAGCTTACTCGTATTCTTAATTAGAGTCTCCCAAAGGTCTGCTTCAACTTCTAAATGATAGACATCCAAAATGACTTTTTAATGTTTTGAACAGAAAAGGATGGAACATATCTTTTCAAGGGTACTGATCCATTTTTCAACAGAAAGTTGATCAAAAGACCCACATAAATAAGGTGGATGTTGCCTCCTAAAGGGCTCAATATATTTTTATTCCCTTCTTTGATCATTTGGAAGTCCAGAATGAATTACTGCTTGTGTAAGTATAAAAATTAGTTTATTCATTCCATCTCCCATAACATTCGTTTTTAGGAGGACAATCATTGGACTACCTAGTGCTATATCATTAAAATGGTTCTTTCAAGTTATAGCCATTATCTAAAAGCCAAAAATAATTCAGTGAGAGGCATAAATCATACTAGGAAAACAACATAATCAAGGATTAGTTTCAATATCTAACATATTAGGTTTAATCCGAGGTTATTAATGATAAATACCATAATTCTAGGACAATAACCTATAGTTATACATAACCTTAAGGACTAACCTAAATATACCTTATAAATATCTATACGGATCCCACTAATGATTTCACATCCTAGTTTCCAAAGGATGACTAAAAATTCTATCTAATACCCACTTTAATGTCCTAAGATTGACATACATGGACATTATATTTCATTTTGAAAAATACATAATACATTAAACAATATATATTTCCAAAGATGATATTAGTTTAGTGTATTTGGTAACTCATAAAATAATCTTCTCACATGGGGAATGATGTTAAAAATATATGATAATGATCTTCCCCGTTTGTTTTACTACCTAAAACATTTATTTATATCCTTGGGAAAATAAAAATAAAAAGGGTGATTTGAATTTCTCATTAAGGGTAAACATGGAGAACATAAAACAAACCATAAACAATTTAATGCAAAAACACGAACATAATGTTTAAACATTTAAATATTTTTCCATGAAATAAATCTTGGAAGTATATAAGGAATAGATCCTAAAAAAATTAACCATGATCACATAACATTGAAATAAAACATGGGATCATTTCAAATAAGTACAGACATAATATGATTTCCATTGTATTCATGTAATTGTGACCAATACCATCATTGGGAACAAAGTACATTAGTGAACCATGTTTACCCATCATTCCAGCCATGTATTAGTCTACCATATTTACATACCATAATAGTCATGTATTTCACATGAGATATAACTCATTACCCAATTCATTTGAGAGATATATAGGTCTCATCCATCTAATAATGAAATATTTCATATATTTTCCACAAAAACATAAATCATTTATCATAGCATAACCCAAGAAATAAAATTGGTTTCTTAGACATCAATCCTACATAATCCATATAAAATAAATGGATTTCATAATAATAATTCTGTAATAGAAAAAATAAAATAAAAGTAATAAAAGGGATATAAAAATAACCCTATTTCATATTAGATGGAAAATAATTTTTATAAAACACTAGATCTTAATTCCTTAAGAAAATATCCTTTCTTTTTCATAAATTATTTCTTTTCTCAAAATACCAAAAAAAAAATTAAAGAAAAAAATTTAGTTGAAAGTAATAATTAAATATTGTAGAGGAATATTCCAGGAAATAAGAAGTCATGAAACCGTAAAAATCCATTAATGCTGTATAATTTAAAAAATAAAAAATATTTTCCTCATAATTCTGCCAGATAAGTTAAAAAGTACCTTGTATGGTAAACAAAATAAAGAATCATACCATATAATGTAGTAAAAGTAAAAAATGGGTAAAAATGACTTTAAACATACATATATGAATATTAAACATTTTACGATAACATTTTTAGAAAATGTGGACATGAATGTTAAATATATTCCCAGTAAATACAGAAGTATAAAAAATCTCAGATAAAAGTGAGACTACAATATTATCCCTTACCATGTAATTTTCATTAGTCGAGGGCGTTTTTACCTCCGTTATAATGGGTAAATCATTCTATTAGATTATACTAATACCATATACATATTTATGATATAATATATGATCCTATTATATTATTGTGTTAATAGTATTAAATTATTACAATTATTTTGGTTGTAAACTGCTTCATTTTCCCATTCCTATGTTTTCATATAAGTCATGTTTGTTATTTATTGGATGTATTTTATTCATTAAATTATGTTCATATTTATTATATTCACCCATTAATAAATTTTATAATCATTATTTAATTTTTAATGTGGAGAATAAATCTCACCACATCATAGGGACGTTATGTCGTACGTATCCACGAGCAACAATATCATTATTTTGATGGTTAAATGGTATGCAATTAGATCAAATATTAATTTTAAATAATCAATATCATGGTATATTTGTTTTCTAAATCCATTATACTCAATTTTATACCCTTCCTAAGAATTTATTTTTTAATAACAAATTACAACACGGCGTAGAGATAGTAAGTCATACATATGCACACATGGCGATATTGTTATTATTTATACGGATAAAAGGAGGTATAAGGTTGTTCCCAAATAATAATAAAATCTCATATTGTATAATATACCGCATATATTACTTTAGTATGGAATAAATATAGAAAGAGTAATTAAAAGAAGAAAATTAATTTAATTGAATTTTTAAATCAATTACCTCTTCTTCATGGGAATTCATTTGGATCTCTTCTTAGGGACATTAGGGATGATTTTTTTTGGGAAAACTAGGACCTACAAAATTAAACTAGGAAATTTTATAGGATAATTGGGTAGGGTTTTATCTAAATATAATGCTCAATGAGGTGTTATGAAATGCGGGAGGAGGTGCCTTTTTATAAGAGAGGAGGATGAGCACTTAAAGAAGGTATTGAAATATAATTTCATTATAAAATTATTTTCAGTTTCAAATGGTTGAAAACTCCATTAATTATAAGATAATATTAATATTTTTCTATATCCTATCAACGAATATGTTTTAGACAAGTTTAGGTCTCAAATATAACCTTATATTCTAGCTTTAACCCATAGTTAACTAATTTAACTCTTACCATGTCTTCTTGTATATTCATACCACATGGTAAATATATTTCTTATAAAACTAAAATATAACCCAAAGTTATTAATTAAGGAAATTTTAAACATTATCTATGTCATTTGACCAAATTTTATATTTTTAGGACTATCATATCATTTAAAAAAACAAAATTTGATTTAAAAACTCATTTATGTCAATTTTTATACTATTCATAGAATGACTTTTTTAAAAATCAATTACAACCTTATTATTTTGAACATAGTTCATTAATTCAAATATAACAATTCATAAACATCCATAAAATTCGTGTATGACATAAAATGTTTCAAAATAAATTTATTTTAAAATTTAAAATCTCACTTATTTAAATCATTCATAAATAAGATAATCACTACATCATCATGGTATCATAAATAAATAAATTTATTTGATCTCTAAAAATCATAAATTAAATACTATGATGTAGGAAATATTTTTTTGATTTCAAATTAATATTTAAAGTCAAATTTATCTTATTTATAACCCCATATTAAAATTTTTTTATTAAGAAGATACAAGTTGAGGTCATATTTATCTTTACTTTAAATTAATTCTTATAAAATTTCGTTTTCACATCAACGTGGTTCAATGTGGTCCCAAAATCTACAAATGTATGACCATGATCGGAAATATCTCATTTAATATGATAAAAAAATCTGTTAAATTAGTTTAATATTATTATAAGACTATTTTTACCCCTATTTACCATATTTAATTTTTAACCATGGTAAATAAAATAATTACTGAAGTTTCTATTCATAATGCTCAGAAGTAAAAGGTACCTATTTACATAATAAAAACCATCTCATTCCAAATATTGAATCCATTTTACCTATTTCAAAACATATAAAATGCAGTAATTAATTTAAAATTAATTCTCGTTGTCAGAACCAAAAGTCGGTTTTTATGAATGAATAACTAATAAAAGATTGACATTAGTTTATATCCAATATAAAAGTGAAATTATTTCCAATGACCAAAATTGTATTAAATGATAAAAAAATGTCTCAATTAAACTTTAAAACCAATTAAAAGTACAATCTAAAAAATAATAAATTAGATGGATTGTCAAAATTGGATTAAAATGCATTAATTTTCACTATTCATTAAAATATTAATATTATCATAAAAATACCAGAAATTCAACAAATTTAAGTTCTCTTATTACTATACCAAAGAAAAAGTTTGTTTTTTCATATAAAATATTTAAAAGTGTAAAAAAATAAATTTAATATGGGTGTACCATTAAAAAGTGGAAAAACTGCATTTTTTGGAAAATATTTCTTTTATCTGAAAAATTAATTTTGTTCTTAAATCATGTATAAAAAATAAAAATGATAAATTTTAATGTTATTTTAAATTAATAATGTGGGTAATAATGTTCCCAAAATCTAGTTTATATCCCCTAAAATAATAATATTTCTATAATATATCGTTGTTTAGCGAAACTCGATATTGCATGCAACACAAGATATCTAGGACGATCCCTCTTATGTGTAACACAAGATAAAAATATGTTGAATATACTGCAAGTTAATATGATGTTTTTTATTGTATAATCTAATATTAGTGTTGTGTCCAACACAAGACATCAAAGAAAATAAAAAAAAAAGATATCTCATAAAATCTTGGGGTATAACAGAATCACTTTTAATAGTACGCTATCCCTAAGAACCTATTTATGTCAAACACATTCACCTATTCACAGAGGAAACCATGTTTCTCCACTTCTATGGGTTTATAGATACTCTTACCTCATATATTAAATGACCAAGAAGTAAAATCTACAGATCCAAAAGTGGCATTTACTTAGCATCACATATTGTTGGTTGTAACACCCCAAGCTTCCATGGTACGTTTCCCTTCGAATAATGCGATAGCGTGTGTTGTACGCAACCTCGAGTTCTAACACACACCACAACTAATTAAACTAGCCATTGTGAATTGTAATACCTAATTTTTGAAATAATATATATTTTATATTTCAAAATGGACTTCATTTTTGGATTCGGAATATCGAAATTAGCCTAGGGTGAAATTTTGGTACTTTTCGGATAACTTTTATATTTTGATGAATAGTGAAAACTACTAAATTTTTATTAAAAAGAACTTTTTTAATCAAAATAATTAATACTGATAAATTATGAATTTGAGTGGTTTTAAATTATATTTAGAATATATTTTTACCATTCAATTTAATGTTTGTCATTGGACATAATTTTACAATTAAACCGAACATAAACAAGTGTCAATCTTTTGATAGTTATTATCTCTTAAAAACACGCTTTTTGTTTTGACAGCGGGAATTAATTTTAAATTAATTTCTTCCACTTCTGTGTTTTGAATTTAGGAAAATGGATTCCATATTTGGAATCAGGATGTTCAAATTGTGTAAATAGGTAACTTTTATTTTTAGACATTTTGAATAATTACTGCGGTAAATATTTTATTTACCATGGTTAAGGGTAAATCCGGTAAATAAGGGTTAAAAAATAATATTATAATAATACTAAATTACCCTAAAACGTGTCTTAACCCTATTGGTTGATACATGGTCGACCATGGGCATATTTGGGTCTATTTTGGGACCCCATGGATCCACTTGTAAGTGATAATGACACATTATATTAATAAAGTTAAAATAAAAATAAAAATGGCATAAGCTTACATCTTTTAGAAGAACAATTTTTACATAGGGTTATACATGTTGTATTTTCGATTATAAATATTCATTAGAAAGATAAAAGGCTTTCCTACATAATGAAATTTTATTTATAATTTTTAGACATTAAATAATTTATTTTATTTATGACACAATGATGATACAGTAATTACTATAATAGTGAAAAATTAAAATAATTGATATTATAAATACCCAAATAAATATAATATGAACCTTTTAATGAATTAAACTAATTTTCTAGGATAATATGATATATTAGGATTGATTTAATTGACTTTTTTCGAAGTAATAAATCTGTTATAAGTTTCACAAAAATCAACTAATGAAGAGTGTCAAAATTGACATAAAAGAGTTCTTAAAACAAATATTATATTATTAATTGATATTAAATTCCTAAAAATCTAAGGTTCGGCCAAGAGACTTATATCATGATAGGTTAATCATTAATGGACCACTTGGGGGTCTCTTGGATGTATATAGTAAGTTTATTAACCAAATTATAAAAAAATACAAAGAGACATTGAAAAAGTGAAACTAATTAACTTAGAGTTAATACTTAAAGATAAGGTTAATATAAGTACCCAAACCTGTCTAAATTCTATTGGTTGAGTTGTTTTCGACCCATCCCCACCTTAACCTTTGAATAGTCAACTTGGGAGCCATTGTAAACCGAATATGAATTTATTATAAACTAATATCTCTAGCTTTTCCAAAGGTGCCCCTCACCCCTCTTATAAAAGGGCACTCCTTCTTCTCATTTCTTCACACCTTCAAAGCCCTTTGGTTCGGCCAAACCCTGCTCAAATACTATCTCAACTTCCCTTACTACAACCTAGAGGCCTTAGTGTGATCATAAAGCCAACCTAAGGAGCCCTTTTGATCAAATCAAAAGGAAGAACCCGAAGAAGAGGTAATGTTTTCACCACCCTTTTTCAAGTTCCTTTCTTCTTCCACTTCCGCTTTCTTTGTTATTTCCATTATAAAATAATAACTCCAGTATCATATATATACTGTGATGTTATTATAAATATGGTACAACCATATTCAGTATTCTATCCATCCTTTGAATAACATGTCACCATACGTGCGTACGTACGGCTTACCGTCTCCACGTCGTGGTGTAATTGTTATTCAATATATTATTATTTGGATGGGCGTAATAATGATGTGTAACTCATGTAAATAATAAATATAACATGATAATGATTCTGTATATATGATATAAAATCCAATTATATATTATTTTAATATCAAAATAATGATATTGTCGCTCGTGCGTATGTACGGACTACCGTCTCCACGAACGCGATGAGATTCATTGTCCATCATATCCATTCAAGTAGAATTATCATTTGATGATTTAACAATAGTATCTAATGACTTGGTATAATTCTGGATATGAATAATATACATCCCATTAATAATGAATATGGGTCACATAACAAAGAATATAAAGTAAAATGAACCCGTTAACACCCGAAATGACGATAATTCTAAGATATTATTAACAAATCAATGTTAAAAGATCATATATGATATCATATTAAAGTAAATGATTCTTGTATTATTCAATAACAATTATTTCACCATTATACAGGAGGTAAACCTACCATCGACCAAGGAAAAAGAACAAAGTAAGGGATTTTCTTATCTCACTTTCAATTCCGTGAGATTTCCATTTTTCGCCACTAAATTATTGAAAGTGGTGTATTGTGTACTGCCATTTGATATATATTCATGATTCTATTTATATTCATGTTATTCTGTAAATCATTTGGTGGTTATTAACTTTTGGCGATACGAATCAGTTGATTAACGTGGTAAGGTATTTTCTTATCTCACTTTTAATTCCGTGATAATTCCATTGATCACCACTTAATTATTGCATGTGATGTATGTGTACTGCCCATGATTATATTCATTGTGTTATATACTTTTATTTATGGGTATTTACATCATCATGGTATGATACTTCTTTCATGGGTGTATGTTTCTTAAGTTACCTAATCAATAAGGGAATTTTAGATTTCAATTTCCACTCATTTGGCTTTACGCATATTTCATTGATTATATTACCCCAAGATTATGTGTGGAATCACTATTCATTTGATTATGTCATAATTTCCACTCCCCTTCCTGTGGATATACTTTTGATACACATAATCACTCCATTGAAAATTCTCAAGTCATTGATATGAATTTGATAAGAGTAATTTTAACTCTTTCACCATTTGTTGAGTTAAACATCCAATTCGTTGGTGTTGTTTTTACAGGAATATGTGTGAATATACTTTGATTGTTTTACACTGAATATCCAATCATATTTAGTGTATTTATATTTTTCACACATAATTATGTTATTGATTTATCCTTAACCTAAGGATATGGCCTTTATGAGAGATTTCATCTCAACTTACATTCCATTGAGACTTCTTTGTTGATATACACCAAATCACTTTTATGTGGTGTATATAATGTACTTTTACATAGTATATCATGAATTCCCTTTATTCTCATGATATTACAAAGTTTTGATTACCTCAATTATTTTCATTCAAGTGTCTCTCTTTTGGTTAGAATCTCTAACTAAAATACCATTTTTAAATGTTTTAAATACTTATTCATCTAAATCTTTCTCATTAATGTCCATGTTTTAAAAATGGTTTTAAGGATTTATTTATATGGACATTAAAGTTTAGAAATTAAAAATCCTTTTAAAAGGTTTCAAAGTGGTATGGGACACTTTGATTCAAAAATCTATTTTTAAATGGCTTCTTGACAAATAGTGTGACTTTTAAATGTTTTCAAGAAAAGGGGGATATTTCTCTCAAATAGTTTTGATTATTATTTTCATCTATGTCAACATCCTTCATTATTCCTGATTGAGGTTAATGTGATACAATACAATCTTCCATATTGTATCAAATGAGTTATATTTGACTGTGGATGTTCTATTTTTATACCATTCATGGTTTGTGGTTAAAGTATTGACATTTTGTATGCTAGTTTTATTACGAATGTTTATTTTATGCTTAAACCTATTCATATGAGGAATGCATTGGACTTAATAAGTGACGGGTGGAGCCCGCTATAGCTCCTCGATGCATCGGTAGGTCTCATGAGACAAACTAGTGTCTTGGCACAAGGCCTTGGCAAAATCTTATTTGTAGTCTTCGCACGAGGCCTTGGCTATGTGGTTATGATAGTCTGGCATTATGCATTCCAACATTATGAAAGTGGATATTGATATTGCATGTTATCATTCGACTAGTAGAATATCCATGTGAGTAAGTAAATGGCATTATTTCATTTTACCTTTTCCATTTTATGATGAAGTTCAAGTTTAAAAGGCTTTTGTTTTAATTATAAATTGCCTTAAGTGTTTATGCTTATTTATGAAAGCTTCTGCTATAATGTTATCCTTACTGAGCATCTGAGCTCACCCCTTTCAATGTTTTATTTTTCCCAGGATTATGAAGAAGTAATTTATGAATGACCTTCAGGGATAGTATGAGGGGATATGAAGACAAGATGTTTTTTTATGATGTAATGTAAAAATTTATGGATGTATCTAGTTATTCCAAGGCTACTAAACTAATCGGTCTTTCGAGACATGATCTTTCTCGTGATCATGCCAATGTTATGTAATAATGCACCAACTCTAGGTAACTAGGGTCGGGGCGTTACATTTGGTATCAGAGGATGTTTAGTACAAACCTTGGTAGCTAGATTTAGATAAACTCTGATTAGAGCACGCAGACCTAAGATGAACTTTGAGGATTAGTATAAAAGAACATCCTAGAATCTTGGTAATGTAGAGATTTTGTGAGTTTTCCGAGCAATACATCCCTGTCTGGATACGAGCAGGTAGAGGCGGCTCTGGCACAGATGTACCTAGGGGTAAAACCCGAAAACACCGCTTTGAGCTAGACTCGAACGGGAACTGGTGCACGACAACGGGCCTTGCTGCACTCTTGGTTACGACACTCCCGGGGGGATATGCTTAGGATAATTTACATTTTCTTTACAAACCAATTTAAGTAATATATACATAAGATGAGAGTAAATGATCTTGGGTAATCCTAATATGTTTCAAATTGACAATATGGTGACAGTTTAATCTCTAAATGATTTTACGACTACTATTACTCACACAATGCTTTCTTGTTTTAGTCAATGGATGGATTCCAAGGAAGTCATAGTGACTTTGAGAATGATGTACAAGGTGGGAACGGTGGTGGCGATGAGCAACAAAATGGAATGTTGATAGGCGTAAAAGATATCGTCTTTATGCCAAATCAGTTTTCCAAAAATATGATCAATAACATATATATTAACCAACTCCCAGACTCAACAAGGAAGAGAAAGGTGATAAATGATAAGATCTCCAGCAATGGAGACCATGGAGAAAAGAAACCTCAATTTTCATCATGCAGGAAACGTGGAAAGAGACACCCGGGAAGGTGTCTCAATGGTACAACGAAATGTTTTACGTGTGGGAAGGAAGGACATAAAGTGAATAATTGCCGAAGAAAAAATGAAGAGTACTATGGAAGAAGATAAAAATGGTCCCAAGAGTCCATTTACAGTCATTTGCCGTAAATGTAGGGGACCTGGCCATTACCCGAGTGAATGTCCTATTCTATAGGATATTTTCTTGGTCAAATAAGAAGCTATGTGGAAATAAATGGTTGGAGAAAAATTTAAAAAGTATTAGCACTCCTTGTTGATGGGTTTACTTTGGAATAATTTTCTCTTGTATTTGTAACCCCGCAGTTTGCCATGTGAGAATGATATTTGAGGAAGAATTGTCTCTTCTCTTGTGGATATAGGTATAAATAACCATTTGGTTTTATATGATCATTGGGGTTTGAGAAAATGATAAGTTATTATAATTTGGGATGAAAATGCAATGTATGATATAACATTTGTGGTTAAATTATGTTATTTTGAGGAATTTATCTCATTTTGGTAATATTATAAAATATAGTTTTTGAAAAAGGACAACACGTAGACCGTGTGACAACCCATCGCGTCGGACAAAGCTGTGAGAATCGAACCCACAACCAAAGTGCAATTGGGATTTATCGCCTACCACTGGACTACGTGAAGTCCCTGGTTAGTGTGACTATTCTTTTTTGTTAAATGATTTTATTGATCAATAATAAGATGATTTGGGTTCTTTTGTCTTATCAAATGAATACCCTTGGTATAGGAAAATGATTTGGTGATTTAGTGATAAATGTTATTTTGGAAGATGTTCACTTTGTTAGGAACACTATATGCCCAAGGAAAATAGAATACAGTGAGGTTTCATTTGTAGAGTAATGGTGGATTTTTATCTATGTTTTTATTGTGGATTTATAGTGATTTGGGTTATTTATGGAAATGATTAACCTATAATAGAGAATATGTGATTAGGTTAATTACTTTTGAGTATGTGAATTTAAGAGTAGTTTATGTCATTTGGTGATACAATTTAACATGGGAGACTACATAATCAAATTCATTAATGCTTTGGGTTTAAATATTACTTTGGATTATATGGAAGGATTTTAAGGACAATTGATTATTGAATGGTATTTATTTAACTTTGGGGTATTTTTGGTTTAATTTTAGAAATTAAGATTAGTGCATATTTATCTCAATGAATATCCTTTTGGGGGACCATTAGATCATTGACTAACCATTTTGGTTTTGATTAATCTTCAAAGACAATGTAAATATATGGTTTATCCTACATGGATCATGTGATTCTATAGAAGTTTATTCTAGCTCTTCCAGTGTGACCAAGTCTTCTTGAATACTCATCGTTTAAAAAAAATTGAGTTAGTGGTGGAAATTTATTAAAGTATGAAAATCTACTTAAAATGTAAGTATATCTCATAATGTTCTTAGTCAATATCTTAAATGAATTCCTCTTCCTTATGTAATGTAACAAAAAAAAATGTGTCTGTTTACTTTCCTACTAGGAGACTAATGGTCGTGTGTCCCAACACAAGTTTGTGGTTTTCTAATTGTTAACTTTCTCCTGATCATGATTTCTATCCCTCTCCATCAGAACTTGACACTTAGTTTATCATCCATATCCATGTTTTCTTACATGGAATCCAAGTATGGGTTATCTTGGATGACCCTTATACCTCTCTTTCTTTCTTTTAAAGTGATAGTTTTATTGACACTTTTTCCGATGTGGGACTTTCCATTATATTCCCAAGAAAAATTTTAAAAATTGCGAGGACGCAATTTATTGAAGGAGGGGAGAATGTAACACCCCAAGCTTCCACGGTACATTTCCCTTCGAATAATGTGATAGCGTGTGTTGTACGCAACCTCGAGTTCTAACACACACCACAACTAATTAAAATAGCCATTGTGAATAGTAATACCTAATTTTTGAAATAATATATATTTTATATTTCAAAATGGACTTCATTTTTGGATTCGGAATATCGAAATTAGCCTAGGGTGAAATTTTGGTACTTTTCGGATAACTTTTATATTTTGATGAATAGTGAAAATTACTAAATTTTAATTAAAAACAACTTTTTTAATCAAAATAATTAATATTTATAAATTATGAATTTGAGTGGTTTTAATGTATATTTATAATATATTTTTACCATTCAATTTAATGTTTGTCATTGGACATAATTTTACAATTAAACCGAACATAAACAAGTGTCAATCTTTTGATAGTTATTATCTCTTAAAAACACGCTTTTTGTTTTGACAGTGGGAATTAATTTTAAATTAATTTCTGCCACTTATGTGTTTTGAATTTAGGAAAATGGATTCCATATTTGGAATCAGGATGTTCAAATTGTGTAAATAGGTAACTTTTATTTTTAGACATTTTGAATAATTACTGCGGTAAATATTTTATTTACCATGGTTAAGGGTTAATCCGGTAAATAAGGGTTAACAAATAATATTATAATAATACTAAATTAACCTAAAACGTGTCTTAACCCTATTTGTTGATACATGGTCGGCCATGGGCATTTTTGGGTCTATTTTGGGACCCCATGGATCCACTTGTAAGTGATAATGACACATTATATTAATAAAGTTAAAATAAAAATAAAAATGGCATAAGCTTACATCTTTTAGAAGAACAATTTTTTACATAGGGTTATACATGTTGGATTTTCGATTATAAATATTCATTAGAAAGCTAAAAAGCTTTCCTACGTAATGAAATTTTATTTATAATTTTTAGACATTAAATAATTTATTTTATTTATGACACAATGATGATGCAGTAATTACTATAATAGTGAAAAATTAAAATAATTGATATTATAAATACCCAAATAAATATAATATGAACCTTTTAATGAATTAAACTAATTTTCTAGGATAATATGATATATTAGGATTGATTTAATTGACTTTTTTCGAAGTAATCAATCTGTTATGAGTTTCAAAAAAATCAACTTATGAATAGTGTCAAAATTGACATAAAAGAGTTTTTAAAACAAATATTATATTATTAATTGATATTAAATTCCTAAAAATATAAGGATCGGCCAAGAGACTTATATCATGATAGGTTCATCATTAAAGGACCACTTGGGGGTCTCTTGGATGTATATAGTAAGTTTATTAACCATATTATATAAAAATACAAAGAGACATTGAAAAAGTGAAACTAATTAACTTAGAGTTAATACTTAAAGATAAGTTTAATATAAGTACCCAAACCTGTCTAAATTCTATTGGTTGAGTTTTTTTCGACCCATCCCCACCTTAACCTTTGAATAGTCAACTTTGGAGCCATTGTAAACCGAATATGAATTTATTATAAACTAATATCTCTAGCTTTTCCAAAGGTGCCCCTCACCCCTCTTATAAAAGGGCACTCCTCCTTCTCATTTCTTCACACCTTCAAAGCCCTTTGGTTCGGCAAAACCCTGCTCAAATACTATCTCAACTTCCCTTACTACAACCTAGAGGCCTTATTGTGATCCGAAAGCCAACCTAAGGAGCCCTTTTGATCAAATCAAAAGGAAGAACCCGAAGAAGAGGTAATGTTTTCACCACCCTTTTTCAAGTTCCTTTCTTCTTCCACTTCCTCTTTCTTTGTTATTTCCATTATAAAATAATAACTCCAGTATCATATATATACTGTGATGTTATTATAAATATGGTACAACCATATTCAGTATTCTATCCATCCTTTGAATAACATGTCATCATACGTGCGTACGTACGGCTTACCGTCTCCACGTCGTGGTGTAATTGTTATTCAATATATTATTATTTGGATGGGCATAATAATGATGTGTAACTCATGTAAATAATAAATATAACATGATAATGATTCTGTATATATGATATAAAATCCAATTATATATTATTTTAATATCAAAATTATGATATTGTCGCTCGTGCGTATGTACGGACTACCGTCTCCACGAACGCGATGAGATTCATTGTCCATCATATCCATTCAAGTATAATTATCATTTGATGATTTAAAAATAGTATCTAAGGACTTGGTATAATTCTGGATATGAATAATATACATCCCATTAATAATGAATATGGGTCACATAACAAAGAATATAAAGTAAAATGAACCCGTTAACACCCGAAATGACGATAATTCTAAGATATTATTAACAAATCAATGTTAAAAGATCATATATGATATCATATTAAAGTAAATGATTCTTGTATTATTCAATAACAATTATTTCACCATTATACATGAGGTAAACCTACCATCGACCAAGGAAAAAGTACAAAGTAAGGGATTTTCTTATCTCACTTTCAATTCTGTGAGATTTCCATTTTTCGCCACTAAATTATTGAAAGTGGTGTATTGTGTACTGCCATTTGATATATATTCATGATTCTATTTATATTCATGTTATTCTGTAAATAATTTGGTGGTTATTAAATTTTGTCCATACGAATTAGTTGATTAACGTGGTACGGGATTTTCTTATCTCACTTTTAATTCCGTGAGAATTCCATTGATCACCACTTAATTATTGCATGTGGTGTATGTGTACTGCCCATGATTATATTCATTTTGTTATATACTTTTATTTATGGGTATTTACATCATCATGGTATGATACTTCTTTCATGGGTGTATGTTTCTTAAGTTACCTAATCAATAAGGGAATTTGAGATTTCAATTTCCACTCATTTGGCTTTACGCATATTTCATTGATTATATTACCCCAAGATTATGTGTGGAATCACTATTCATTTGATTATGTCATAATTTCCACTCCCCTTCCTGTGGATATACTTTTGATACACATAATCACTCCATTGAAAATTCTAAAGTCATTGATATGAATTTGATAAGAGTAATTTTAACTCTTTCACCATTTGTTGAGTTAAACATCCAATTCGTTGGTGTTGTTTTTACAGGAATATGTGTGAATATAATTTGATTGTTTTACACTGAATATCCAATCATATTTAGTGTATTTATATTTTTCACTCATAATTATGTTATTGATTTATCCTTAACCTAAGGATATGGCCTTTATGAGAGATTTCATCTCAACTTACATTCCATTGAGACTTCTTTGTTGATATACACCAAATCACTTTTATGTGGTGTATATAATGTACTTTGACATAGTATATCATGAATTCCCTTTATTCTCATGATATTACAATGTTTTGATTACCTAAATTATTTTCATTCAAGTGTCTCTCTTTTGGTTAGAATCTCTAACTAAAATACCATTTTTAAATGTTTTAAAGACTTATTCATCTAAATCTTTCTCATTAATGTCCATGTTTTAAAAATGGTTTTAAGGATTTATTTATATGGACATTAAAGTTTAGAAATTAAAAATCCTTTTAAAAGGTTTCAAAGTGGTATGGGACACTTTGATTCAAAAATCTATTTTTAAATGGCTTCTTGACAAATAGTGTGACTTTTAAATGTTTTCAAGAAAAGGGGGATATTTCTCTCAAATAGTTTTGATGATTATTTTCATCTATGTCAACATCCTTCATTATTCATGATTGAGGTTAATGTGATACAATACAATCTTCCATATTGTATCAAATGAGTTATATTTGACTGTGGATGTTCTATTTTTATACCATTCATGGTTTGTGGTTAAAGTATTGACATTTCGTATGCTAGTTTTAATACGAATGTTTATTTTATGCTTAAACCTATTCATATGAGGAATGCATTGGAATTAATAAGTGACGGGTGGAGCCCGCTATAGCTCCTCGATGCATCGGTAGGTCTCATGAGACAAACTAGTGTCTTGGCACAAGGCCTTGGCAAAATCTTATTTGTAGTCTTGGCACGAGGCCTTGGCTATGTGGTTATGATAGTCTGGCATTATGCATTCCAACATTATGAAAGTGGATATTGATATTGCATGTGATCATTCGACTAGTAGAATATCCATGTGAGTAAGTAAATGGCATTATTTCATTTTACCTTTGCCATTTTATGATGAAGTTCAAGTTTAAAAGGCTTTTGTTTTAATTATAAATTGCCTTAAGTGTTTATGATTATTTATGAAAGCTTCTGCTATAATGTTATCCTTACTGAGCATCTGAGCTCACCCCTTTCAATGTTTTATTTTTCCCAGGATTATGAAGAAGTAATTTATGAATGACCTTCAGGGATAGTATGAGGGGATATGAAGAAAAGATGTTTTTTTTATGATGTAATGTAAAAATTTATGGATGTATCTAGTTATTCCAAGGCTACTAAACTAATCGGTCTTTCGAGACTTGATCTTTCTCGTGATCATGCCAATGTTATGTAATAATGCACCGACTCTAGGTAACTAGGGTCGGGGCGTTACATTGGTGCTCTCTTAGTATGCTTAGAATGATCCCACTGTTATTGGCAGAGATGTGTCTAGTGGGAATGGAAAAGAATATATTTTCCATGATGCCTACCAGGAGGTAACCAATATATGCGTGGAAAACATGATTCATCAAAACCATAAAGGCTATCTACAAGGTTGTCATATCGAACGACATAACCAAATACTCATGCATGCAATACCAACATTAGAACAGTGTACAAGGTATATCTGAGGGACTCACAAGAACATGATGATATCCATACCTAAAATAGTTATTAGATTAAATAGTTTCTCCTAGGAGTTGGTTGAAGTGGTCATATATGTGAGGAAATGGATACAGATATTCCAATGTAAGCTAGTTCAATCGGTGGTAATCCATACACAATATGATGGTAACATATAAAATCTCTGAAAAAGGACTAGTGAAACCCATGGTCATGTGATGGATCGGATAAAACCATTATCCAATAGATCATAAGGATTCTTTATGAATTTTTGGAGCTTTGTAGGGGACATCCTATATGGAGGAATGGAAACTGGTGCCACATCTAGAACTAGCTATATGGTGAACCCAAACACTCTATAAGGGGTTATGATAAAGAAATCATCATGGAATGCATACCTGAAATGATCCCCAATAGTATGAAACTCCACTAATTACATTCATTAATAACTCATAATGTGATTTCACAATAGTGTTGTCACTCCGCCAAGATGAATTTTATTTTGTCTAGCTCTATCTCCATAGAAATCCCATCCACACTTGAGTATATACATGATTACATTTTGTGTTTTGAAGGAAACTAGATGGTGACAACAATCCTCTTGGGCATGGTAAGGCACAAGCTAGTACATATTGATCACGATGTTTAAGTTGGTGATTTCGAGGGTGATGAGAATCCATAAGAAATGACACCCAACTACTTCAAGGGGTATCTAATGACATTAACATATTCCATCTACTCTGACCCCTAATGATGTGTTGATGGACATTAATCTAAAAAAGTAAATTATTTCAAGACCAATAATTTCAAAAACCACAACAGATATGAAAGAGTGTGATGCACCTATATCGAAAGGGGTGAATCTAATGTAATGGTCTCCATAATTATACATCTAACCATAGATGGACTGAGACACTGATCCTTGGGAGTAGAATGCACTACATTTATATGGGATAAACCAAAATGTTGTGATTCTATGTAGCTATCCTGAGAAGATACACTCTGCCAAAAATGAAGTTATGGGGCCTTGCAACATCATCCACTTCCACTACCACCTCGTCCTGATCAGCCCATAGAAGACCAAATCCCAGCCTGACATGGAGTTTTCAATCCCATACCTAATTGACATGTACATATAGATCCCCAATCACTAGGTGCTGGAGAGAAAAAATGGAAGAAGTAAGAGAGATGACCCATCCTCCCACAAGCTCAGAACTCCGTTGGTTTTCTCGTACAATCAGGATTCTAATGGAAAGTAATGAAGCAATATTGACAGACTAATGAACCAATGCATTTCACCTGGCTATAACCACCCTTACTTGCACCATTGAAATAATGATTTCAATTTCTTGAAGAAATATAACCTTTCTTAGGAACTAAAACATCATGGCTCACATTTCAAAGTTCTCTGATATTCTATTCCATAATTAGGGCTCAGTTCAAAATCTCCATAAATATATTCATATTGAATATATTCTAATTTGATTAGAGAAAATTACAATACAATCCTTAAAACTCCTCATGGTCTTGATCTCGTCACCAGTCACAGATATAGAAAAATGATGTATCTTGGTGAAATGAAAAAAATACTCAAGAATTGTCATAGAGCCCTACTAATGATTCATGGACTCCCTATCTTGATCCACAATCTATGTATTAAGAAATATGTGGTAAAAAATTCCATCTAAAAGTCTACCCAGACCATGAATTAGTAATTATCAAACTGAGATATAATGTCCCACCAACATTTGGATGAGTCACACAACATGTATGTAGAACAATTTTCCCTCCACTCTTGAGCTATCTCTATATGTATGAAGATTGAAATAGTTGAATCTAAAAATGATTCTACAAAATGAGGTCCACAACCTATAATGCCCCAAAAATTCAATCTAATGTTTTTATATGGGATTATTTCCAGACCAGGTGCTTAGAAAACACTTGATTCTGAGGCTCGGTGAGCCCAGAATATGTTTTGTAACTTTTATCTAGGTTATTTAAAACAAAACACATTCATAGTATTGGAAACATCTAAATGGGTGCCTGGATTAAAAATCCATGTGGGTCATTACTTCAGAATGATGACTTCACATATGTAATTACCTAACCTCAACCATAACAAGTCAAGAGAGAATGTTAGTTTTCATAATTTTTATGAAAAATATATTAAAAATTTATGAAGGAAAAATAAAATATAATTTGAGGTTATTTTATTAAAATTTCAAATTTCATTACAACAAAAATATGTTGCAACCTGAGCATAACAAAAATGATGTTTCAAAAATGAAACAGCATAACGGCACTGCTACTAAACGTAATAAAAACAACGAAACATGTTTTCTAAATTTAATGGGTTAACTGAATAAAGGATCAATTTCATATTCTAGTATTTATTTAAAACATTAGAGATTTGGCATTGGTAACTGAGGATCGATGATCAGCCACTGACGATGGATTGAGAAATGAAGAACGAAAATAGTTTGATCTACTCTAAACAATGATCCAACCTTGAGGTTGGTGTCTGATTCTACCTGATTTGCATTTTTCCCCATTCATGGATTTTAGCCACGAATGCATGTCAACCCACCAATTGGCAACCTGAAGGTTGATCAATTATCCTAGTGGTTTTTTGGTCTTGATGATTTGAATTATCATTTTCTAGGATAGATTATTAAATCTCCTCCCATGTTTTTTTAAACTCTAACGTGGATGGATCAAGCCAATACAAACAATCCTTGGATCTCTCAGTTGGGGGAGTTCTTGAGTTATTCGTGACCAGAATCGCAGATTGACAATGTGACATCTAGGGGCATGAAATAGTGTCAGCAACGACCTAAATAACCTGAAGGCACTCGAAGATCAAAGAATGGACCACCATAGAAAGTCTGGTGGTCCGCAAAAGAAACCACTGACAGGCTGGCACCACCAACGGTGGCTATGAGTGGGAGGTGACACACCACAGTGGAGGAGGTCTCCGTGACATCCGCTGCGGGGCGGCGACAGGGGTCCCCAACAGTGGGTCTTCAGTGGACGTGTCACCGTGATGTGTCAGGAATTTGGAGGGACACAGTTTAGGTGGACCGTGATAGGTGGGCCCCACTATTACTCTTGGGGCGGTCACAGAGTAAAACTACAGCATTGACCGGGAGCGAACGTGGAAATCACCGGCACGTCTGGGAGTGGAAAGCTAGTTCGCTCACATTAGGCAGGGTTGGAGAAAGAGGACTGCCTTGGGATGCCCAATAGGATTGAATCGGGAAATAGTGGTCTAGGTTGGATCTAGGTCACGTTAGACCCAAGTTAGGTTAGTGAACCCCTGGGCCATGTTGGGCCAGGTTGGGTCAGTCCGACCGGGTCGGACCGGACCCAGTTCCCACCATCCCCTTTTCAGTAAAACATGGATATCATCTAAACTGCACATATTGTTGACCATTCATTTGAAGAATTGGGACCCTCTTGAAAATACATTCCTTTTTAGAAACATGATGTGATTTATCTTGGTTGTTGAAATATTACCGATGACATGAGGAACTGATTCTCCAAGAATATAGATTGTTGTAAGTGTGAATCCAGTTTTCATTTGTGAATAGTGGATCTCAGTGGCCCAAAAAAACCATGATGAATCATTAGGTATGAATCTGTTGGTGGTAAAAAATGCTCAGCATTATGACTGATAGTCTTGCATTCTTTAATATTATTTATACCTGTTTGAGATGACTCTATTTAGTATCTCTCTTGAATGTAATTCTTATATGATACACTTTGTGTACCTATTTGGTAGTATACTTTTTGAATACATCCCTTTATGGTATTAACATTATGTTTTGGGGTCTTTGTTAAGTATTTTGTTACATACCCCCACATGGGAAATGCTCGCACATGCTATGTCTTTTACCAACAAAAGATGTTTCGATAGAGACCATGGTTGTCTAGAACCTAGCATCGCCCAGTGAGATATTACAGACGCGGTGTACATCTACAACTTCAGGAAGCACCCCCTTCACATACCCATTAGGTATGGTTTACCACAAACAGAATTCATGAGGTTTCACTTGTCTTTTTGTTAGTCTAATATTCTGGCCCCTTTACATCTAGTTATATACTTTTACTCGCAGTGGCTGTCTTAGTGGAATAATTGTTTTTACTTTTTCAGCAATTTTGGATGGGATGTTTGTTTGTGCATTCGTACATGTACTCAAGAAAATGCCCCCACATAAAAGATAATGCATTCGGCATTAGTCGCCAGCCCCTAGCCATTAGGGGGTGGGCATGTGGTAGTCACCACACAAGCCCAGAGGGATGGGTCATAGAAACGGGGTATAAAATGAGGTCAATTATACCTCACTGACCTAGAGTCTATGGATTTGATTTGGGAAACAATGTTAAATGTTTCACTTTTGATATTTTTTCTCGGTGAGTCCAATGTTGGGGGGGGGGGGGGGGGTGACCGACATATCCATAAACTATGACCCTGAATCATGCTTTTCGACTCATTACATGGACACACAGGTTCCATTATTCATATAGGAATTGAGGTTTTTCCCAAGTTCTTCTTGATTCAGAGTCATCTCACCAGATATAATCTACTGACTAATGTACATCTAGAACAATTTTAGGAAGACACTACAAAGACATCCACCATGGATTCCAGTGCATGACCACGAGAATGGTACGCGAAGTGATGAATCATTATTACGTGGAATAGTACTAGAGATGGTCCCACTACGAGGTGCACTAGTGTTTCCACAACCCATTGATCAACGATTTCTATCGGACCTTCTAGTAGAAGATGAATATATGCTTAGTTCCTTACACAAGTTCCAGACATAGAGACCTCCAAGGTTCATGGGTGAAATTTACCGCTAGGTGTTAGAGGATTGCCTCAAGGTGGTTACACGAGTAATACAACTAACGAGGATGCCTCTAAATTATATGGATTTATTAGGCATGGGCCTTCATTTATGCTCGGTGGGGAGATGGTGGAGCTTGATGATCCAATCACTCGACGGGGCGACCCTTACCAGGAAAGACATTGAGCACCACTTCTGGGATGAGTTCATTCTAACAATATTGCAATCAATGTTCATATATGAGCTAGTGTATCTACAATAGGGTAGCATGATTATGGTAGAGTACTATGCAAGATTCACTAAGCTTTTCTCACTACTCTATAGGCATAGTGCGGGACTCATTCTTCCATGATTAGGATTTTGAGCAGTGACAACTCTGATTGGCCCGGTCTTCCATCGTATCACCTAAAATACCAACATAGAATGGAGTAATAGAGAGACCTCTACTCCTATAGAGATTCCTAGATGAGTAGGAACCAGCAGCAGGAGCAACAAGAAGACACCAGGTGGCAGAGCCTACGACAGTGGGTAGTAGGCAGCTTATAAAGAGACCCAATCAGGTCAAGCCATTTAGGGGATGACCCTAAGAAACATGATTGGTTGTGCGAGGCCCCTATGGATGAGGGGATTAGTAGAGGAACATGGTGAGATACTCATACAGTGGGTAGTGACAAAGGGTGAGGTATTACCAGACTCGCCATGTAGACTATCAGTGGACAGTCAAGGGACCATTGAGGAAGGGATAGAGGGTCAAGCACAATGGTTTGTTGGGTGGAAAATGTTGTAGGGGAGCTGGTAGAGTAGAAGGAGGTGGATGGAGGTTCGAGGTGCTACTATCACCACTCCCTGGTGGTCCAACAGGGGCTCTGGGTGCTAGTTGACAGGGGAGAGGCCATCTTCTGGTGGTGGAGGCTTAGGAAAGTAGTTCTCCACAGATTATAATAGGTATGATCTATATCTACTTTACCTTAGCTTTAGTTCTTTATAGACATAGGTTCTAGTCACTCTTTCCTTGCGCAGACCCTGTTCAGATGTCAGATATTACAATGTAGTTGTTGGATTGACCCTTACGATTTGAGGCTCCTATGGGAGGGGATTCGACAATCACACATGGGTTCCGGAAGTGTGTGAATAATATTAGAGGCAAGATCTTTTGTTGTGATCTCATAGTTGCAGCATCGAGTCCTTACGACATCATTATGGGTATTGAATGGTTATCCACAATCCATGCTCATATTAACTATTTTTTGGCATGGAGTGTGGTGTGTGTGTGGAGATGGGACCGGTTTTTCTATTACCAGATAAAAGGGAACATTTGTAGCGCATGACAAACTTTATCAAAGAATGATATAGCTAATAACTCACCAACTAGCTAGCCTAACCGTTGGTGTGGTGGATGGGAAGATACTTGAATTTCTTATAGTAGTGGATGAGTATGTAGAAATATTTTCTAAGGATGTTCCAAGATTACCCCATCACAGGGTTGTTGACATCTAGATTGATTTTTAACTAGTGACGACATTGATATCCCCACCAGAATATCAAATGGATCCCATGGAGCATTGTGAGTTTCGGGTACAGCTAGGGGATCTAAAGAGGAAGGGCTCCGTGAGGCCCAGTGCTTCACCATGGGTATCCCCAGTACTGTTTTCTATGAAGTAATAAGATAGATTGAGGTTTTACGTTGAATTATATTTCCTATATATGGAGATGTCAAAGAAATATTATCCACATCCATGGATTGATGAACTCTTTTATCAGTTGAAGGGAGAAAGAAGGTTTTCAAAGATAGACCTCAGATATTGATATCATTAGCTTTGTATACGAGATGAGGATATATTTAAGATAACATTCAGCTGTCGAAATGGACACTATGAGTTCTTGGTGATTCCTTTCAACATTACCAATTCCCCAGTGGTGTTTAGGAGACTCATATTGAGTCAATAAGTTTTTCTTTATGACTTTTCCATTCCTTCTTGTTTTGAAAATGACTAAAACCTTATACTTAAGAAAATTTATATTTTACCTCCATAAGGAAAATTTTATTCCATAAGGAAATCTACCCTAACCTAGATTTTCTTATACATAACAATATTTTTCTTAAGTACAAAAACTAGATTCTTAACCAAAATCCCGAAATCATATAATGACAGGTATTGGAGTATTCTATTCCAAGGATCCGAATTCTCGATATGAACTATAATGATGTTCTACTCAAAATTATGGATACGAACTTTCATGAGTTCGACTTCGAGCTCTTATGAAGTTCGACTCCGAACTGTTAAGTAGTTTGACTCCGAACTCTTATGAAGTTCGACTCCGAACTCTTAAGTAGTTAGAATCAGAACTCTTATGAAGTTCGACTCCAAACATTCATGACTTCAAAGCCGAACTCTTATGTAAGTTCGACTCCGAACTTTTACTAGTTTGACTTCGAACTCTAAAAAGTTCAGATTCCAAACTTTGGTGAAACCAGACTCCGAATTTCCTTAGAAATTCAGACTCCGTACTTCTACATATTTCAGGTTCTGAATTCCTATAAAAAAGAATCCAAACATTTCTTTTTATAGACTCCAAATTTCATTTTTGGTTAGACTACAAACTTTTAAATTTATTACACTCTGAACATAGTATAGATTTTTCTTGCATATGGTCCATTTCAAAACGATGTTGTGGAGTCAGTTATACATGGTTTTTTATTAAACGATGTCATCTATTCTGTTTCAAACTAACTATTGGTTGAGTTACACGTGTACAGGCCCCTCCTAATTTTAAGGAATATATGACCGTTGGAGAGGGGGCCGACCAATCCTATAAATAGAAGCACATTTGAAAGAGCCCAGAGATATGAAAAAAGTTGATTGATCTAGAGACCACACACTGTTAGGGTGATTTCTAGGGAGAGAATCTTTTCTTGCTTTGTGCGTACTGAACCGCTCGTTCAAATTGCTTCAGGCGACTCCGAATGTTGGTGATTACATTCGAGGGCTTCCGGGGATAGGAAGACAGAGGTCCTGACTTCCTTGAAGTTCGAGGGATTCTTTGCTGAGGAAGACAGAGGTTCCAACTACCTTGAAGTTGAGGGCTTGCGGGGATAGCAAGACAGAAACTCCGATCTTCGTATCGAGGGCATACCCTGGTGTGGCTAAGACAGACTTGCTTGGAAGTATAAATCACGGGACCTTTATCCATGGTTGTTGGATACCCTTCTCTTTGGGTTAAAAGTGTTATTGTTTGTTACTTGTAGTTGTACTACTTGTTTGTTTTTCTGCTACATATTGTATTGTAAGGAAATTATAACATTCGTGTATTTCCTTACTCATGTACTCTGATTCATTTAGATTCTATACTCTTTAGGGTAGAATCTCAGATTGTAAACTTTAGTTAAGTTTCAATTTCCGGATCTATATATCCAGAACCTGTTATTCAGAATCACTTTCTTTATTCAAGCAAGTGTGTAGAGTTACAAGTTTGTAACTTCATTCCTTATTCCAATTTCAAATTGGAGTCATAGGTGTTGTGAATCTGCTTAGTTTAACATTGTTAAACATAGATCTTTCCTTGCTTAAGGAAAATTTTTAAAGTGTACAATTCACCCCCCTCTTGTATATTGAGCATCTACATCACTATTTCGATCCAATAATTGGTATCAGAGGAGGTATCTGAAATACATATATTCACATATAAGTTTTTATTGCTCAATTTTTCTTTAATATTCATCCTTGCTTAAAAATACTTTGTTCATTTCGAATTTTCATTCCGAATTGTCATTCCGAACTTTGTAGTTACGAAATTTTTCTACTAACAAGTTTGGTTGATGATGTTTTTCTTAGAATGGCAGGAATCAATTTTGGTTCTATTGACAATCTAAATCCTACAAGACCACCAATATTTGGTGGGAATGAATATGAGTACTGGAGAGATCGAATGAAGACTTTTGTTACCACTGCTGGAGTGGATAATTTCGTTATGCATACTGGTGATTATAAAATTCCTGATAAAGAAGTTAGAACATTCACTTACCAGGAAAGGAAAGAGTATCAACTCAATTATAAGGTACGTAATACCTTACTATGTTCAATGACTAGAAATATATATAACCAAATTTCTTCTTGTGAAGCAGCTAATTGTATCTGGAAGAAGTTAGAAGTTACACAGTTTGGAACTTCTAAAGTGATTGAAACTAGGAGAGCTATGCTTAGAGCTGAATACCATGGAATTAATATTCCTTATGGAGAACAAATTTGTATTGTTCAATAGATATTTATGACTATAGTCAACAACCTACAGTCTGTGGGGGAAAAGAGGTCTGAATGATGATTCTCTTGTGGATAAGATAATTGATATTATGTCCAATGAGTGGAAATCCAAAAGAACAACAATTGATGAGAACAAGTAGGTCTCTCAAATTTCAATAGATGAACTATTTGGAACTCTTCTCCAACATGAAAAAAGAATGAATAAGGATGTTGAAAACATCAAGAAGAGGAATGGAAAAGGTACTGTTGCTTTTACAACAACATCAAATCATATGAAAGATAAGACTCCTGAGAGGGTAACCAGATCCAAGTCTAAGAAAGTTATCATCCAATCCGAATCTAGTGAGAGTGAAGTCTCTGAAAATGAGTTAGAAAATCTTGTTCGAAGGACGAAAAAGATAGCTGGCCAGAGAAATTTCTAATCTAAGTATAAGAAAAAGGAATGTAAGGATATGAAATATGGAGAAGTTACTTGTTGTGAATGAAAGAGAGCTGGACATATTAGACTTGATTTCCCTTTACTCAAAAAGAAATAATGGAAAGAAAGGTACTCTAAAAGGAACATAAATAAGTATTATAAAGCCAAAGATAAGAATGTTATGAAAGCGAATGACACCTGGAGTGCCCGTGGTGGTGACTCTTCAGATGAATCTTCTGATTATGAATCTTCAGGACAGAAGAATCATGGTCTTATAGCCAGATTACCTATAAAAAATCATTGTTTTATGGATAAGGTATGAAATGATGAATCATTGACCAATGTATCTTTAAATTCTAATGATATAGAATATTATAACTCTTCATATGAAGAATCCCCTTCTGATGAAGAAAATACTGTACCTACCTATGAAGAAGTTTCTAGGATTGCTGAACTTCTTGAAATGGAGAATTATAAACTCAATAAAAAACATGATAAATAAAACTCTAGGAATAATATTCTTACAAAAGAAATATTAGATATTTCTAAAGATCTTGATATGAAAAATTCTGATTTTATAAATATTTTGAAAAAACTTGAGGATGTAAGTTCTGAGAAGAACAAAATCTCTAAAGAATTAGAAAAAGTAATTTGTAAGAAATGTGTTTTTGAGCCTAACCCTAGTTCTAAATCTAATGACTTTGAAGATAAAAATATGGTTATAAAACTCAAGTCCGAAATTGTTTCCTTAAAGAAGTTTTTATCAAACGTTACCCATGGTAAAGAAAATTTTGATAAAATTTATTCTCAAATACGACCTTTAGGAAAAAAATCAGGATTTGGTTATACCCATGAAAAAAAAAACTTTTAGTAACAACTACTTTGTTCCACAAAGTGCCCCATTTTATACCATGTGTCAATGTGGTGGTCACTTGGGAAAGAACTGTTATTTAAACAAAACCCAATATTTAGGTTTTCATAAGGATTATTTTTCTAAGAAGATGCGGGTACGAAAAATCTTGTTATCTGGAAATCTCAGATCCAAACAAGTTTGGATTAAGAAAGTCTAATTATTTTATTTTTTTAGGAAGATAAAGTAAGTACCAACAACAATACATGGTAAATGGATAATGGATGTTCCCGGCACATGACTGGTAATAAAAGCTATTTTGAAAAGATTATCAAGACGAAAGGAGGAAAAGTACCTTTTAGAAATAATGCTCAGGGAGAAATTGTTGGTATGGGTAATATTTTTATTCATGGTAAAACATTTATTTCAAATGTTTTATTTGTTTAGGGTCTTAAGCACAACCTCATTAGCATAAGTCAGTTATGTTATGAAGGATACCTTGTGAATTTTAGGAATGATAATTTCATAGTTCACAATTCCATGGAATAATTTATTCTCTCAGCAAATAAGCAAGATAATGTTTACACTTTGAACATAGAAGACCTCAGGTTCCAAGACCTACCTTGCCTAAGTGAAATGTAAGATCATTCATGGTTATGGCCTAGAATACTAGGTCACTATAACCTTAGAAACTTATGTAAACACTCTAAGAAGAAACTAGTTAAGGATCTATTAGAGCATAGATTTTATTCTTCAAAAGTTTGCGATCCTTTTCAATATGTAAAGCATCATAAATCTAGTTTTAAATCAATCGGTTAAGTCTCAACAACTGATGCATTACAGTTGGTGCACATGGATCTTTTTGGTCTAACACAGACTCGAAGCATTGGAGGAAAATACTACGTGTTTGTTCTAGTTGATGATTACAATAGATTTACATGGGTCTACTTTCTAGCAAAGAAGTCTGAAGGTTTTTCTTATTTCACAAGTTTTAGAGCGCAAGTTAAAAATGGGAAAAATCTTCCACGGAAAACTATTTATAGAGATCATGGAGGAGAATTTCAAAATTCTGATTTGGAAACTTTTTGTAGTAGAAAAGGTATTACTCACATCTTTCTCGCACCTGGAACTCCTCAACAAAATGCTGTAGTTGAAAGAATAAATAGAATTCTTCAAGAAATAACTACAACCATGTTGAGTGAATACTCTATAGCAAGAAATTTCCGAAGTGAAGATATTAGTACTTCTTGTTATACTATTAATCAAGTTTTTATTTGACCTTTTCTTAATAAAACTACTTATGAGTTATGGAATGGTAGAAAACCTAGACTTTCCTACTTCAAGGTTTTTGGTTGCAAAGTATTCATTCTGAATACTAAAGATAATTTACATAAATTTTCACCAAAATCTGATGAAGGAATTTTCATAGGCTACTCCCCAACTTCAAAGGCTTATAGAGTTTTCAGTTAAAATACTTGTACTATTGAAGAAATAGTGCATGTAAAATTTTATGAATCTGATCCTTTTGTTTTTAAACCATCCCAACCTACATACTCGGATGTGTTTTCAAAAACTGATTATCAACCTTTTATAGAAGATCCTTCTATTAAGAAAAATGTTCAAGAAGATACTTCTGAAACATTTACCGCCAAAGAACTTCTACCCTCTGTTGATGAACCAGTATTAAAAATCCCAAATCAGGTGTTTCTTAAGAATCATCCTAATGATATCATCATTGGTGATGTAAATCAGCCTGTAAGGACTATACGATCCATGAAAAATGAACTAGAACATCTATAATTTCATTCCAAATTAGAACCAAAAAGCATTGATAATGTTTTAGGTGATGATGATTGGATAAAAGACATGCAAGATGAACAAATGAATTTGAAAGGAATAATGTTTGGTCCTTGGTTGAAAGACCTAAGGAAACATCTATTATTGGAGTAAAGTGGGTCTTTAGAAAAAGTGTGATGAAAATGGATTCATTGTATGAAATAAATCTAGACTAGTTGCTAAAGGCTATAATCAGCAAGAGGGAATAGACTATGAAGAAACCTATGCTCCAGTAGCTGGACTTGAATATATTCATATTTTTCATGCCTTTACAGCATTCTTCAATTTTATACATATTCAAATGGATGTGAAATGTTTTTTTCAAAATGGTTATGTTCAAGAGGATGTATTTTTTGAACAACCTCCTGGCTTTGAAGGTACATAACATCCTGATCATGTTTTTAGACTTACCAAAGCATTGCATGGCCTTAAAAAAGCCCTAAGAGCTTGGTATGATAGACTTACATGATTTTTGCTTCAAAATAAATATGTTAAGGGAAATGAAGATCCAAATATCTTTATAAATAAAGATATGAAAAATGTTTCTATTGCCCAAATTTATGTTGATGACATTATATTTGGTTCAACTCAGCAATCTTTAACTGATTCTTTTTCATGTTTAATGAAATATGAGTATGAAATGAGTATGATGGGTTTGTTTACTTTTTTCCTTGGTTTTAAAATTTATCAATGACCAGAAGGAACCTATATATCTCAACATATGTATATTAAATATCTTCTTAAAAGGTATGGTTATGACAACACTAAGAGTATAAGTACTCCCATCAGTACCTCAAATTCTCTAGATCTTGATGAAGCTGGGAAATCAGTAGATCAAACAACTTTTAGAGGTATGATAGGAAGTTTAATTTATTTAACATCTAGTCGACCAGACATGATGTTTTCACTATGCTTATGTGCAAGATATCAATCCAATCCTAAGTAATCTCATTTATAGGTGGTAAAAAAAATATTTCGCTACATAAAGGGAACCATGGATCTAGGATTATTTTATACTTCTGTAAATGATTTTGTTTTAAAGAGTCTTTCAGATGCTGACTTTAGTGGATGTAGAATGGATAAAAAGAGTACATCTGGAACTTGTCATTTCTTAGGAGACTCATTAGTTTCTTGGTCATGCAAGAAGCAATATTCTGTAGCACTTTCCACTACTGAAGTTGAATATGTAGCAGCTGGAAGTTGTTGTGCTCAAGTGTTGTGGATGCAACACACACTCATAGATTATGGCCTGAGTTTTACTAAGCCCCAAATTTTGTTTGATTACAAAAGTTCCATTGACCTATATAAGAACCCTACACATCACTCTCATGAAAAACACATAGACATTAGGCATCACTTTCTTTGGGATCACACACTAAAAGGACATATAATTCTTCAGTTTATCGGAACGCAAGATCAACATGCTGATATTTTCACAAAATATTTACCCTCCGATAGATTTGAATACATTATAAAAAGTTTTGAATGATAACCGTAAGGTAATCATTCTTCATTATCTTCTTGTTGAACAATTCTCCTAACAGTAATAAACGCCTTTTCATAGGGGGAGTACATTTGATTGTTAGTATAACTAAAATTTTCATAATCTGTTTTGAAAACATTGTGTAAGTAAAATTTTTGTAATTTGTTTTTCAAACATTGTGTAACTAAAATTTTCATAATCTGTTTTTCAAACTTTTTGTAACTAAAATTTTCGTAGTTAGTTTTTTTAAAACTTTCTACAATGATAATTTTCAGAATGGTAATTTCCATACTAGAAATTTCTTGAATGATAATTTCCGGAATCAAAATTTCTGGAATGGAAATTTCCGGGAGCTAGAACTTTCTTAATGAGTTTTTTGTAATGGTCTTTCATAATATGTTTTTTAAGAAGAATATTACCAATTACGAACAATCTTTCTCGCCAATCTGAAAGGTATGATTTCCTTACTTAAGTTATCGTAATCATATTTTGCTTACTGGTATTTTCCTGTTTTTTTTTAAATAATTAGGATTCTTGTTTTACTTAAATCCGAATGTTTTCTTTAAAACCTAAAATGATCGGAGTCATGTTTTCTTTGCGGGAATGTTCTCAACCATCAGATCAGATAAAAAGGTTTTTCAACCGTTAGATGGCTTTTGGAAGACTAAAGGTCACATCCATTTCCTATATAAAGGGGACCCCAAGAATCCTCCCACATTGGTTTTTCAAAGCTTTCGCATCTCGAAGCCCTACTGCTCTTCTTAAGACAGGTTCCAATCTTTGCAAAGCCGTTCCAAATCCTTCAAGTCTCTCTATTCCGAATGTCTATTGAAGTAACATCTCAAGATATGTCAACTTAAAAGCCAATCTCAAAGTGGTTAATCTTCAGGGAAAGGTTGGTTCATTCATATTTCTATAATTTTGATTCCCTTATTTCAACGAATATTAGAATGAATGGATGGGAGGATGTTTGTGTAGCAAAATCAGATAAACAGGATCCGGTTTATACTGATTTGTTGATGGAGTTCTACGAGTCTGTTTCCTTCTAGATGGAAGATGGAAGAGAGTGGGTTTCTTTCAAGTCTTATGGGAAGACTTATAAGCTATCTTACACCAAGGATGCGAGCTTGGTTGGTTTATTCTATGAAGGAGAAGCTGAGTTATTCTCACACAAACATCTGGATGAGCAAGGAAGTTTCAACAAGGAGAAGGAACTGAAGTGTCTTGGACTTAAGGATGCTTCAACCTTTATGATTGCTCCTCTCACTTGGAACAATAGAATTCTTCAGCTTTGGGTGAAAGGCTTTCTCGTTCCAAGAAGAGGTGACAAATATAATTTTATGAAAAGTGATATCTATGTCTTAGATTTCCTGGTAAATCTAAGAAAGTTAAATTTTATGAGGCATGTCTTGATTACAATCAAGAACATCAAAGAAGCCAATTTGAGAGCTCATATAATCATGTTCCCTACCTTACTATATATGATGATAGTTTGGTTTTTAGAATCTTTCAAGGTTTCATGCAAATCAAAAGTACTGAATTGTAAGCTTATGCTAGTGAGTGATGATACATTGAATAGGATGAAGATGGGGGTTTCTTGTGAATATAGAGAATTCTACTCTCTTTATTTGGAAGAAGTGGAGGCACTTCAAAAAGGTACACATACTCTAGAACCATCCAAAAAGAAAAGGAAGAAGAGAAAGCTTAAGGATGTGGCTGCTGATGAAGAAAATCATAAATCTAAGGAAACTCAGTCTGCTCCCCTCAAGCCGAAGAAACAAAAAACTTATCTTGATGAAGTTGCTCCGAAGTGGAGTGAAGATAAGAAGAAGAGGAAAAAAGGGGATCCACAATTCGGATTGGACCATATAGAGGCTAAGGCCTTAAAATAATGATCTGTGGAAGAGTTAGAAAAGAAGGTGAAGGAGAAGAAAATGAAAAATAATGTGTCTGAAGCTGAAGTGGTGAAATCATTGCTGAGAGCTACAGAGTTAGCTTCTGAGCTGATTCCGGTTCCGAAAACATTCGTTACAGAACATTCTTTACCAGAAACTCCAGATAAAAATTATGCCACTGTTAAAAAATCCAAGGGTAATGAAGTAGTTGAAGAAGATAAAAAAGAAGATCATGAAGAAGTAGAGGAAGAGGTTAAAGAATAAGAAGAAGAAGAAGAGGGAAGTGAGGATTTGGATACCCTGATAAAACAAGTAGAGGATTATAAAGATAAGGCAGAATCTGCAAAGATGGTAACTCCAGTAAAGGAAGGTGAAGAAGGTAGTATTAACGATGATAAGAAAGAGGAAGAATAAGAAAATGTCTTGTATGATGAGGAATAATCCTATGAGAGGAATTTCCTTGGGGAATGACAAGAAAAGGAGAAACCAGATGAAGACCAAATTATTCAAGTTTTTGAATCTGAGGAAGTATCTTATAATGAGGAACCAATTCCGAAAGCTAATAAGGGGAAGAAATTTCTCATGGAGACACCTATAAAAGATGTCATCAGGAAAAAATAGGTTGGTGGTACCTCTATAAGAAAGAAAGTGCGCGTTGAAGTAGAGAAATCATAAAGAGATTTATCTGATTTGGAATCATCATCTCATGGGCAGGATTTTATTGTTGAGTCTTTGAAAAATTTGGTGGATGTCATTCCAATCTTTCCCACCATTGAAACTAGATTTCAAATGCTTCAACTAAGGCAAAACCAAAAATTAGAGACACTATCCATGCTAATGGAAATGTGAGTGAAAATAGAAGGAGAACAAAAAGGATTTTTTATCGATTATGATGTGCATAGAAATTCCTACTGTAAGGTAACAAAGTGGTCTAAGAGAGTTGAAGAAGACATGGATGTGTATAATAATTTTCAATATGATGTGAAAGAAGATTTTGACATAAAAGATAAAAAGATTAAGAATCACCAAGATGAGTTGATTATTGAGCAGAGTTCCTGGAGTCAATAAGTGAAGGAACTAAATGACAAGGAAAATTCTCGGGCTCAAAATCTTATAAATGATAGAAATCACCGAATTGATCTTTAGAAAAGACTCGTTCAACAAGACGAATTGTTAATGATGCAGAAAGAAGCTATCGAGGATGAGGCAGAGGCTATGAAAGCTCAAGAAGAAAAGACAAAAGCCTTGGAGAGGCAAGTCGAGGAAGACCAAAGAGACCTAAACAATCTCAAAACATTGTTAATGAAGCTGATTCCAAAGGAAAAGGAAGACAAATAACCCACTCTGTTCTTTTGTTGTAGTTGTCTTTCTTTGTAAAATTTTCCCAACTCTAATGAAATGTTATTTGGTTGGTTGTATCTTGTCATATACTAATGTTTCAAGTACCATATTTTCTTTTCCATTCCCTTCAATTATTTTTGAAAATCACAAAGGGGGAGAATGAAAAAGAACTATTCCTAGGGAGGAGAAAGAAAAATTTCTAAGTGAAATATACTTAAAGTAAGGGGGAGTTTCTCACTTCGAAGTTTTTCATTCCCATGATAATGAAAACCCCACTCCAGAAATTCAGAATACAATCCTTAGAGTTTCAACGACTAAGGGGGGAGTTTGTTGTATTCACTTTCATCCATGAACAAAGCAATATGGGTTTTAATTTCAAAGCCTAAGGAAAATTTTTAATGGCCTTATATTCATTTTCATATGGATGTTTGTGCTTTCAAAAAAGGGGGAGATTTTTGAGTCAATAAGGTTTTCCTTATAACTTTTCTATTCATTCTTGTTTTGTATATCACAAACACCTTATACTTAAGAAAATGTATATTTTACCTCCATAAGGAAAATTTTTTTCCATAAGGAAATCTACCCTAACATATATTTTCTTGAACATAGAAATATTTTTCTTAAGTACAAAAACCAGATTCTTAACCAAAATCCTGAAATCATATAATGACAATTATTAGAGTATTTTTTTCCTAGGATCCAAATTCTCGATGTGAACTATAACGAAGTTCTACTCCGAATTATGGATACAAACTATCATGAGTTTGATATCGAACTCTTATGAAGTTCGACTCCGAACTCTTAAGTAGTTTGACTCCGAACTCTTATGAAGATCGACTTCGAACTCTTAAGTAGTTCGACTCCAAACTCTTATGAAGTTTGACTCTAAACATTCATGAGTTCGACTCTAAAATCTTTAGTAGTTCGACTCCGAACTCTTATGAAGTTTGACTCCAAAATTTTATGTGTTCGACTCTGAACTCTTATGTAAGTTAGACTCTGAAATCTTACTAGTTCGACTTCAAACTCTGCAAGTTCAGATTCCGAAATCTGGTGAAACTAGACTCCGAATTTCCTTAGAAATTGAGACTCCGGACTTCTATAGATTTCAGGTTCTGAATTTCTATAAAACAAAATCCAAACATTTCATTTTATAGACTTTGAATTTCATTTTTGGTTAGACTCTGAACTTTTAATTTGCTTACACTCCGAACTCAGTATGTCTTTTTCTTGCATATGATCCATTTCAAAACAATGTCGTGCATTCAGTTATACATGGTTTGTTATTAAACGATGTCTTCTATTCTGTTTCATACTAACCATTGGTTGAGTTACACATGTACATGTCCCTCCGAATTTAAGGAAAATATGACCGTTTTAGAGGGGTCCGACCAAGCCTATAAATAAGAGCTCATTTGAAAGAGCTCAGAGATATGAAACAAGTTGATAGATCTAGAGACCACACGATGTTAAGGTGATTTCTAGGGAGATAATCTTTTCATGCTTTGTGTGTACTAAACCGATCGTTCATATTTCTTCGTACGACTCGGAATGTTGGTGATTACATTCGAGGGCTTCCGGGTATAGGAAGACAGTGGTGCCGACTTCCTTGAAATTCGAGTGCTTCCTTGGTGAGGAAGATAGAGGTTCCAACTACCTTGATGTTGAGTGCATCCGGGGATAACAAGGCAGAAACTCTGATCTTCGTATCGAGGGCTTACCCTGGTGTGGGTAAGACAGACTTTCTTGGAAGTATAAATCAAGGGACCTTTTTCCAAGGTTGTTGGATACCCTTCTCTTTGGGTTAAAAGTGTTATTGTTTGTTACTTTTAGTTTTACTACTTGTTTTTTTCACTTCATATTGTATTGTAAGGAAGTATAACATTCTTGTATTTCCTTACACTTGTACTCTGATTTATTTATATTCTATACGCTTTAGGGTAGAATCTCATATTGTAACCTTTATTTAAGTTTCAATTTCTGGATAAATATATCCAGAACCTCTTATTCAGAATAACTTTCCTAATTCAAGCAAGTGTGTAGAATTAGAAGTTTTTAACATCATTCCTTATTCCAATTTCCAATTGGAGTCAGAGGTGTTGTGAATATTCATAGTTTAACATTGTTAAACATAGATCTTTCCTTTATTATGAAAATTTTTTAAAGTATACAATTCACCCCCCTCTTGTATATTTAGCATCTACATCACTATTTCGATCCCACAACTCAGGGATAGGATTTTACAGCCTTACGTTGACCGGTCCGTTATCGTCTTCATTGATGACATCCTGGTGTACTCGACATCCGAGGAGAAGCATGTGACACACTTGCAGAAAATCCTAAATGAACTATGAAAAAATAGCATTATGGGAATCCCTCAAAGTGTCTTTTTTAGATTCCTAAGGTCCACATTCTGAGACATTTTATTTCATAGGCTAGATATGTATTGGATCCAGAAAAGATAGAGGTGGTGATTTCATGGGAGTATCCCAAGAGCATGAATGAGGTGTCGAGTTACTGGGGTTTGGATGGATACTACCAGAGGTTTGTGACTCTATTTTATTGGGTATGATCATAATTATCATTTATGACATGGAAGGGGAATCCCATCGTGTTGATGGAAAAGTGACAATAGTGTTTTCAGGAGCTGAGGTAGAGACTAACGAGTGCCCCCATCTTGAGACTACTAGAGGAGGGAATTGGTAATGTAATATTCTACAATTAATCAAGGGATAGATTGGGTTGTGTCCTAAGGTAGGAGGTACTGATCACCTACAGTTCACAGTAGTAGAGTAATAATGATTATAATTACGTGACCATAACCCAACGCTATCAGTAGTGCTGTTTGCATTGAAGATGTGGTGACACAACTTAATGGGAGAGTGGTTAACCATCCAATCCCCACACAAAGTATTAAGTATATCTTATCCTATAAATACTTGATCTTCTGGTCTTGGTGGTGGCCAGAGTTCCTCCATGACTATGAATCCAAGATAGTCTATACTCCTGGGAAGGGAAATGTGGTGGTGAACAGGCTTAGTAGGAGATCCGGTTTGTAGTTTCTATGCGAAGTTTCAAAGTAGATAGCCGAATGGAAGATATCCATCATGGATGAAGATGAAGCAGGTTATCCTCAAAATGTGGTCATCACTCTCATACAATTACATTTATTTAGCGAGTCACAACCAGTGGATGTTGATTACGAGGCGTGACTTTCTTAGTTTCCTTCACAAAAATCTATAGATGGATATTCAATAGGTGGGGATCATGACGTCCATTTTTGAGGGTTCACTGTTGTACTGGTTGGATTGCGAGAGGATATTTTGAGGGAGTTCCACACCTCCCTTTAGTTAGTATATCCATGATTGAAAAATATGTAACAGGATCTCCGACGTCAATACAGGTGTCCGGGGATAAAGAAGGTGGTGGAGGATTTCGTTTCGTGGTGCCTCCTCTATCAATAAGAGATGGTAGATCATCAGGTTCCAGAAGAATTGACTTAGCCACTTAAGGTTCCAGAGTGGAAGTGGGATGGAATCTAGATGGACGTAGAGATTGGTTTACTCCATACTTCCAAAGGTCATCATACTATTTGGGTATTTATTTACCGACTCACCCAGTTGGGCCACTTCCTACCAAATTGGGAGCAGTGTTCATTAGAGTGTTTGGGACACCTCTACGTTTAGGAGGTAGTGAAACTTCATGGGGTGCATTCGATGAATGTGTTAGACCATGATGCATGCTTCTCCCCCCAATTGTGGATGAGACTACATGAGGTGTTAGGAACTCAACTATGTTTGATTAATTTATTTTATCCCCAGATCGATGGTTAGATAATGTGAACTATTCAGGTTTTAAAGGAAAATTTTCATGCTTGTATCATCAACTTCAGTCAATATTCGTAGGAACACCTACCACTATTGGAGTTTGTGTAAAACAACAGCTACCACTCCACCATTTGTATGGAACTGTTTAAGGCACAATATAGGAGACCCTGAAGATCACCATTATGCTGGATAGACCCAAGCGAGTTAGCTATCATGGGTCCAATGTTAATACGGGATACCATCGAGAAGGTGAAAATCATCAAGGAGCATATGAGGACCGCGTTGAATAGATATAAATCTTTTTCTAATATGAGATGGAGGCCCATGGAGTTTGTGGAAAAGGATCATGTGTTTATTTGGGGCACACCTCAACAGGGATTAGATATATTTGACTGGGGTGGCTAGTTGTCTCTAAGATTCATTGTCCATTTTCTTGTTCTTAGTAAAGGTGCTGATGTGGCATACCCCCTAGCAATTACCCCATAGATGCAATGGGTGCATAATTTCATTCATATATTGTAGATGATTAGGTACATATATGATCCATCGCACTTCATCGACTGGGGAGAGTTAGAAGTTGATGATGGGGAGATGCTTTCAGATTTCCCAAGAGAGATTGAGGATTGACAGGAGAAGGTCTTTCATGGATGGACGATTCCTCTAGTGCGCATTTGTGGAAGCATGAAAATCCAAAGGAGATCACCTTGGGATAGGGGACTCATATCAATTCATAGTACCCCCATTTGATTGTTAAGCCCTTATTTTGGCTCACAAGGAAATAGATCATTAAGGTGGGGAGAATTTAATTCCCCATAAATTATATGTAATTTTTTATATGGAATTATTTTGATAATAGGAACTCGAACGACACATTGTTTCGAGGGCCAGGGATCCCAAAATAGGAATTTTTACTTTTTTATGATTATTTAAAATAGCACATCTATGCAGGTTTAGAATCTTCTAAACAGGTTCTCAGAATAAAATTCATAGGGCACAATTGTCTCTGAAATGATGACTTTACCTAAGTAAATACATATCCTCGATCGACACAAGTCAAAGGACAATGTTATTTTTTAAATTTTTTAAGAAAAATAAATAAAAAATTTTTTAGGTAAAAATAATGTAAACTATTGGTTTATATTATTAAAATTTTCAATTTCTGTTGAAAACTAATGACATTTCACAATGTCTGTAATTGAAACATTATTTCATAAATGAAACAACAAAAATGATGATGCGACTTAGTGTAAGAGAAATGATGAAACACATTTTCTCCATTTAATGGGTTAACTGAATACGGGATCATTGGAACAATCCAGTATTGAACTAAACCATTAGAGATGTGGTTTTAGATAGAATAGATCTATGAAATGCCACTAATAAAGGATTTAGGAATGGCTAATGGTAGTGGTGAAATATTATCCTAAAAATTATCCTACAAAAAGTTAGGGGGTTGATTCTATGGGAATTTATTTTTTTCCTCATACATGGTTTTGAACAATGAACATGGGTCACCCCAAAAATTGGTGACCCAATGATTGATCTCTTATGCAGGAAAATTTTTTATTTTAGTGTTTTGAACCATAGTTATCAATGTGAGATTCTTAAATCTCCAGCCAAGTTGTTTTAAACTCTAATACAGAGGGATCAAGCTGACACCAACTTGGACCAGATCCCTCAACTGGGGGTTTTCTAGTGTTCTTCATGAATGAACTCGGAGAACGATGTTGATAAAATGTGGAGCACATTATAGGTATGGTGACCACTAGAGGATCATAATGGCACTTGCAGATCAAATAATGGGCAACCAAATCATGTTTGGTGGCCTGTGAGAGAAACTACAGGCACACCACAACTGTGGATGTCCTCGTGGCATCAATGGTGGGCTACCGACCACTGCTAGTGGTGGTTCATCAGATGACACGAGAACGACCTGTATCTTGAGGCCAAAGATCCACGGTCGAACGAGATAGTGGTAGGTGGTTCCCACACCGGCACACGTGGTGGTGACTTGCCAAAACCCCCACATTGACAGGAATCGGACATGGTGATTGCCATCGTGTCTAGGCATGGAAATCCTAACCTCTCAAAGGAGGCTACGTTGGAGAAGGTGGAATGGCCCAAGTGGTCCAACTGGGCTGGGAGGGGCTCAGGGGGTTGGGTCGGATTCGAGGATGGTCTGTCCGACTCGGTCAGACCAGACCGAGACCCCACCGTCCCCTTTTTAGTAAAATGGGCATAACATCCAAACTATGCATCTAATTGGAAATCCATTTATAGTGTTTGGGCCCTTATGATAAGGTAATCCTTTTGAAGTAGTTCATATGGGTTTTTGTGGAAGTTGAAATATGACTGATGGTTTTAGGTATAGATTTTCCCTTAATCAAGCGTGCTCAAGAAGGAATCCCGCATACCATAGTGACAAGAAAAACTCAGTGGCCCTCCAGATGAGTTGTCCTAGGTGGCCCAACCGATGAGCAGAACTCAGTGGCCTTGCTTACAAGCTGACCTTAGTGTCCCAGCAGATGAGCAGACAATAGTGGCCTAACAGACAAGCAGACCATAGTGGCATAGTAGTCGAGTGGACCTTAGTGGCCGAATAGACCATGATGACTCCTCGAGGATGATTCCCTTAGCAATATAAATTTTCATCATTATGAATGACAATACTTATTTCTATACTTTAGGTTATACCTCTGTGGAATGAATCTAGTGACTCGGTTTCTTGACTGAACATCCTAGAATCTACACATCGTGTTCCAATTTGGTAGTCTAATTTTTCCATACATACCTTTGTGATATTACCTTTGTGTTTTAGGGTCCTTACTAAGTATTGTGTTACTCACCCGCACACATGATTACCCCACATCTGTTGTGTTTTTTTAGATGAAAGATGCTTTGATAGAGACCATGGTGGTCCAGAACCAGGTGGTTCCCACTATCATCGGACATACGAGTCATACTTTAACAAATTATGGTGGAAAGCCTTTCACTGACCCTTTAGGTAGGGTTTACCCTAGACAGACATCAGTAGCTGGTACATGTCTTTTTGTTGGTCTTGTATTTTGGCTCATTTACTTTCAGTTTTGTACTTTTATAATCAATGGTTTTCTTAGTGGCATGCTAGTTTAATTTTCATCATTATGGGTTTTGGTGTGTGTGTGTGTGTGCATACAAGAACTTAGGAAAATTCCACCCACATACTGGATAATGCCTTCAGTGCTAGTCACCAGCACCTAACCCGCGGGTGGTGGGCATGGGGTAGTCACGACACGGACCCTAGGGGATGGGTCATGACCAAACCCCTGAAATAGTTGGAGTATGTTTCTTCTAGAAGTCCTTAGTCAGCTCTACCATAGTAGGAGCTGGTCCGGGAGCACCCTCAATAGACTATATAAACATGAAAATGCTCTTATGAAAATGAGCATCTATGACCAAAAGATGATCAGTAGGATGTTCCTTATGTGGTACTAAATGAGGTATCATAGGTGGATCAAGGACCACCACCTTTTGAGTTTTCACATAACCACTCTCTTGGAGTACAAAAGAAGGACTTCGGGGTGAGATACCTTTACAATTTCCAAAATCATGCCTTATAGAATATTTATAATAGCATGAAGGGATTTAAGGAAACAAAAAAATATATGAAGGAAAAAAGGAATCAGTAAGACACAATAAAACCAAAATTCATTCCGTGGATCAATGTCTAGATAAAATTAAAAAGGCCCCAAAAGATCCCTGATACAAAACCCAATTCCCATTTCTTGGGTTATATCTGGTCAAGGTTTCAAAATTCCCAAAATCATTGAACATTTAATTTTAATGGTTTGTTTTAAAACTAATTCCATTATACATTCAATCCCCTTTCAACATGGTTGAATTTGGTAGATCCCCATTCCAATTCAAATGGTCCCATACACCTCATGATTTGAAATTAGCATCCACATAATCCAAACCACTACATATCCTTGCAAGGTGATTTGGCACACATTCATAATTATAAGAAAATAGGTACTATAGGGATAAATAAGTAAGGGCAAAATCGATCACATGAAACAAAGATAATTCAGATTTAAATTAGACATGACATGGTATAATTCATTCAATTTTTAAGTCATATAGTGATTAGTATGATGAAAGATTTTAATATGCCGTCATTTCATCGCGATTTAATAAATGATATCATCATTCATATAATATCAATATGGTAACAGCAGAAACAAGTGAATAACCCAGTAATGAAATTTTATCAACCATAAATGGAGTAATCATAAACTTCTATTTCCCCACAATTGGTAATTTGGGTTTCCCATGTATATGGGTTTGCTACGTCCAAGGGCAGTGTCAATTCCAAATCCCAATATCCTATTCTCTTGTCTAAACAATAAATAGTAAGGAAAAATGTAAAGATACTCTGATATCACTTTCTAGCCTCTCAAACTAAGTGCCCCTAAACTAGGCCCTAATATGGTGGCCACAAAACCTCAACCGCATATTCACAAATTCCTGATGTAGCATACTAGTTGCAAGTGCCATGGGTGTATCTGAGGGGAGACTATTACCTCATATGTCAGTGTATACATATATATAAAAATAGAAATTAATGATGTACATGAAATTCAGGTATATAAAGTTTAAAATACATAACTAAAATTAAATAAATAAATCATACAAGAAATATAGACAACTAGTGGAATAAAAATATCAATAATAGATACAAAAAATATGATCACAATGTCCTGTGTCTATACAAAATTTTAGTATGAGAAGATAGGGATACACACATATAATACAAGTTGAAAAAATATAGAAAAACAAAAGAACTTCTATTTGAAGCATCTTGAGTATAGGCTCACTCCTCTACCCCATGCTCCATCTGAACGATTTATGTCATTGAAACATCAGAAGCTGTATGCTTCCCTTTATCATTACATTAAATCATGAAGTCTATATGGGAACCAAGGCACCCGAAGAGGGTGTGTGATACAAATCATAGTAGTTTGACATCCATAATGCCTAGGCTGATCAATTTCATGCCAAAAATAATGGAAAATGTACCTTAATAGTAAAAATTAGAAAATAAACAAATAATAATAACAAACATCATGGTCTAAGATCCTAAAAGGACTCCCAAACAATACCACCATCATCAGCCTAAGACTAATTTCTAAAAAGATGTACTTGTTCATGTCATAAGATCTATACAACAGAAATTATATATAAGGAAACTGAAATAGGCTAACCCTAATATTCTACTTTATCTTAAACTTCATGTATCAATGTCATCACATATGCATGGTCTAATATAAAAAATTATCAACATCTATATCACAATCAAACTATCAATCAATCATTCAAATCCAATGGTGGACTTTTGAGACCATATAAGGAAATCCATACAACATCCCATGGGTCTCTTTGAGATAATATGAAATAAGAAATGTCATCTTGTTTATCTAATGAAACCCATACAACATCCCTTTTATAAAAAAATTCATGGTGATGTCTAATTCTGTACCAGGTATCTCACATAGGGGATAGGCTGTAACCTAATACATGGTGTCTCCATCTTGTGCATGATCCCATCCTCGGTTTCCACCCTAGGGATTCAGAGTCTGTTATTTTTATAAGTAAACCACATAGATATTCTGTACCATTAAATACAAAGGATCACTCCCGGTGCATCAAGGAGATCCAGCCATGCATTGTGAGTCTTGATATGGAATCCTTATGTTGGGACCCATGTTCTCACCCTACCTATAGAAAGTATCCTTATCAATTATAACCTAATAAAAGTCATAACATAAATATATATCCACATGTCATTAAAATCATGTGAATAACTCATTCTAACAAGCTATCCAAATGATATATTTCCACTCTATAACAAGGCACATGATATTAATAAACAAATGTGGGTCAAGGATCCAAGAAAGTTCACTAGGAAATATGCAAGAAGAAAAATTAAAAAAATTCAGGAATAAGCCAAAGGCATTGGTATAGAATAAATGTATCGAAAGTAATATTAAAGAAGCATAAGAATCTGATAACTTTTATATGCTTTTAAATGTAAGAAGTGAGGCATGAATTTCAAGGGTCAATATTATGACCAAAAATTTATCACGATTCAAAATTTTTATTTATGGAATTTAATGAAAATGAAATCGCATATGGGATTTAACCATTTATAGAATGGGTAAACATTCATTAAGGTTGTGAAACCCAATGAGGTTCCCAAAACCATGGAAATGTCCAATGTATGGGTTTCTCTGTAAGTAGAGTTCACACAGGACAAGAAAAACACTTTAAATTAATCTATTAATCACATTTGAGGCATCAATGGATGGTTCCAACACTTGGTATAATGAACAAATATTTAAAAATTAATAAAATAGAATAATGGACATAGAACACCTAACTCGAGGCATTATCACTACAATCATCCATTATCGAACCTTGATTCGACCTATAATGGATGAAATCAAAGGTTTTGTCAAACATCCCCAAAAAAAGAGAATTAGTGATCACACTAAAATAGTGAAGTGAATGGAATAAAAACCATGAAATATATTATTTTGGATGGAAGATCTCATCGATGGATTTTTATTTTTTTGATAGTGAAGGAATCAGACACAAGAGTAGGTAGATATCTAAAAACCCCATAGATGATGGTGGAGGAAGCTATACACTAAGGGAAGAGGAAAATCCCACTAGAATGGACAGGGGAGGAATAATGAATATCTAAAAACACATAATTAAAGGAAGATTGGTATTTTCACCCTCAAAATACACTATTCATGGTTTTCCATATGGTTTTTCCTAACCATGAACCAACCATGCACCTTTCACTACTATAAGGGGAACCTCGCACAGTTAGGCGAACCATTTGACTACCCGAGTAAAAACAATGTGAAAATGCTCTTTAAAAATTGTAGGTAGAGGCACAATCAGGAGACTTTGGATGCATAGATTCAAACTAATTATGTGAACCCTAGGTGTCAATATTTGGTTAACACATTGTATAGGAATACCATGCGTGTTGGGTGCACAATTTTGTCTAACCATGCGACCTATTCAGCATCTTACCATTTTGGGGATCCGAGATTCGAATGGGCCCTGGACACACCCAAAACCTCCATAAGCCAACTAGGAATCATTACTAAATCAATTTAATGGAATAAAGAAATAATTTTGTATAACATGGGATTATTCTAGGATGTTACGTATAAAAAGACATGGATGATTAGAGTGATTGACCGCTTCTTCGAAAAATCTCCTTTAGAACACCTCTAAAAGACTATAGAGTTGGTACTTTGGTAATACAATTAGTTATATAATGTGAATTAAAATGCTGATAGGAGAATTTTCTATTTCTGGGTGGAGCTATAAGATTCATGGTGCTTAAATGAGATAAGGGAGGAGGTTTCCTTTTATAATGATTTTTAGAGGAACATTGGGAATTTCTCAAAAAATGAATTTATAATATATTAAATCTCAATCCAAATATATCAAAATGCAATGGTATTAAAAGATAATTGGGGATAGGGTGATAATACCATAAGAAAATATATTTTAGAAATATATTTTTAATTTTTTTTAATATGTATCGTTTTATTAACCCTTAGTTATCATATATTAATTTTAACAATAGTACCAACATTTTCAATATTAAAAGAATTATATTTTGACATATTATTTTTCAATTGAATTATAAATTATAAATTTATGATATTTTAGACCATTATTTATTAACTTTGTTGTTATTTATGATTTTTATGATATTTAAATAATTTAATAAAATATTATTTTCATAATATATCATTTGGGTCAATTTTGAAACTATTAAATAAATAAACATTAATAAAATATATCTAGTGAGATAAAATCGAAACATTTCATTAAATAAACCACTAATTTTTCATGTGAACCAACAAAAATCATATATAAACTTAATAAAATAAAATTATATTTGATTTATTATTTTTAAGATCATTAAATTTAGTTTTTCATTAATTGAATAATTACAGCATCATTATTTTGTAGTTATTTATTATAATTAATTTATTCACTAAAAATGAAAAATAAATTTCAACGATGTATATAAACCTTTTATATTTTATAATAATATATATAATCTTGAATATATTCTCTTTATACATATAGTAAAAATATTTTACTTATTAAAAGTGAGTGGGATATTTTGTCACTGTCTTTGACTATAACAATATCCTAGTCACTTTCATGGGATAGTGTGCATTAAATTATTAAATTTAAAACCTTATTTGATAATTTTAGAATTAAATTCTACTAGAAAAATATGGAAACTTTTTAGTGTCATTTAATAATCCTTATCATTTTATTCAGTACCTAAATTTCCCAAATTTCACCGTTTATTGTGGTAACAATGATTACCAATGTTGCTATTCTTATTGAACAAAAATAAAAGGGTCCCATTAATAAATTTTTATATTATTATTTAAAATATGATATAATTTTTTTATAATTCAATAAACATATGTTTTATAAAATAATTTACGATTAATCTCATAGACAGAACAAAATTATGAGTTTTTAATGTGAAAATGATCAAAAGATTGATGTGTATCTATTTCCATATTCAATGTAAAATTTATTCCAACAAATTAAATTGTATTAAATGATATAAAATTGATATAATGTTACATTAAAAATAGTTAAATATTTAATTTAACACTTTAATTTATTTCGATGAAAATTCTGTTTTCAATTAAAATGTAGATTTTTCACTATTCCTCAAAATAGGACACCTATTGAAAAAATTCCAAAAAAAAGAACCAAAGTAAATTTTTATATCACAATTTCAATGAATATGTTTTTTCCAATAATTTTTTTAAAATTATTAAAACTAAATTTAAAATAATTGTGCTATCAAAAGGTGGTGAAGCTGCCTTTTTATAAAAATACAACTCTTATGTGTAAAATTGGATTACATATTATTTCATGTCTCAAAAAACCATAGGACAAATTTTAAACATTATACTTATTATATTATAAACATATTTAAATAATTTCATTAAAAAATTGTGATTTTTTCTGGATATTAAACACACTTATATATAATTAAATATTATTTTTAAAAAACATTTATTTTTTAAGGTTTTACATGTGTTAAACATTCATTCATAATTTAATTATTCTTTATCATATTAATCATTATAATTCATTGGATATAATTTTATTTTTATAAAATTATAATAATAAAATGTTGTTTTGTAAAATCTTAGTTTTCCCTGCAATATAAGCCATGTCGGTGTTGCGTGTAGAAAAGAACATAGTATGTGGTGGCAATAAATATAATCTATCAATAAAATAAAAATATTTGAAAATATATTTTATAAAAACATTAGTGTGTAACATTATACCCTATTAAATTAATTTAACCCACCAAATCTATATAGTTTATCAAATATTTAATGCTGGAATTTTCCTTTCCGAGAAACCCAAATGGTAAAAATGATTAATAAAAATCCATTTAAAAAGGGAAAGTTGGAAATATAATGGTTACCTATAAAAACTCACCACTAGGTTTCCAAATAAAATAACATATGTGTGATGTGAAAGTGTGGACATTTAAGTGAAAAATAACTATCATGTTCTGATGGTGAGTGATAAAAATTTGGTTAATAGAATGTTAATGACTGTAAAACCATAACCCAAAGAATCCATATAATGTAATTTATATAATCATAAATGAATATAATGGGACAAAAATTTTATTTAATAAAAATTTTCCAAAATTTTAACAATTATTATGAGAAGATATAATTACTTTATTTTAGCATAATATCACTCTTTGTTATTCCTTGATCAATTTACAATTTATCTTTTATTCTAAAAAAATGGTGAATTTGTCAATCCCATAGTATTAGTAGATCAAGAAATCCATAAATATAATGATAGTTCACTCAATCTATCTATATCACAAAACATAGTTATCACATGTTATATAATATTAACAAATCATCATCTGGAATGTTAATACTTTAATCTATAAAACCTCATTCGCTGTTTCACGTAAACCATTTCATAAATGGTTAACATTTTAACCCATCCAAAACATTAAACTATAAAACATTAAAATTAAGGAGAATAGATTTCCCAAAAGAAGATTAACATTGATCACCATATATCATAAAGTATCTATTGGATTTCAAATTCTAAACATGTGAAAAACATTAGCATGTATTCCCTTGAAACATGTTAATAACCCAAATTACTATAAAACCTTAGTGAAAACAAGCATGATTTAAAAAATAACTCTTTCCCCATACCATAAATCCAAAAATTCAATAAACTCAACCTTTGATATTATAAACCATCTTTTCATCAAATAAATCCCAAGTCCATAAGTCCTTTCCCATTTCATTTTCTCACATACAAACACCTATTTTTTTATTGTCCCAACATTATAAACATATTAAGGGACATCCTTCCCACAATCACATGTTTTCAAAAAATATCACCTTTAAACTCAATTACCTCTCATGTTAACTTGTACCATTCAGTATATTCTCTTAAATCCCAAATGGAGTGCTATAATGGACAAATAATTAGATATTTCATTAGTCCATACTACCGTAAATGTACATCTATATCATTATTCATGAATTATAGTACATAAAAAATGAATCATTTCACTACTTCATTGCCTTAATCCACATTTCCAATAGTGATCACTTGGTATTTACCTTTATAATTGTCTTTATGTGGGTTTTAACAACAATCATCATAGTTACCACTTATATTTGTTAATTTTTTGACATAATTCCCATTTTCATTACACATGAATAACTAATGCGTGGGTGGAGAATTAGTTGGAATCCTTATTTTACCAATTTCATTAACCAGGGTATACATCATATTTCAACATTTAAGATATTCATTTTTTACCATTAGACATTAAAAATACCTCCTATTTCAATTCAAACACTTCCCATGATATTTATTACAAAATTACTAGAATGTATATGCCTATAAATTCATTCCAATGTGTGATTTAATTGTGTTTCCATGAGAATCAATCATTCTGTTCTTATAAAAATGACATGAATTGTGGGTGTAATCAATTTCCATTTCCACTATAAGAGCACATAAAATAATTTCTTTGTATTTACCGAAGTATTTTATGGCTAACACCCACTAGAGAATTTGTTTTAATATACAAAAAATTGTATAATATTACATTCATGTTGGATAATAATACTATAATTGTACCTCACAAGTCTTGTAAATTTGTCTTTATAGGTTCCAACCGATTCATTTTCCTTTTTCTTTAACTCAAGAGATTCATTCCCTATTTTTTGTACAAATGAATATGAGGAATGTAATTGTTGAAAAATAATTTCTTGAACTCATCCCTATTTATGGAGACAATTACATCTCATTACCTGGTACTCATGATGTGATCCCACCATTTATCTACTTCACCATAAAATATATAGACAAAAAAATGACAATCTAATGTTCTCAACAGTAGAGAATCAAAAATTTCATTTCAATTTTACCGATCCATTCTTCGTCCACTAGTGGATCGGAATACCCACTGAAAGAAGGCGGATTCATCCTCATGAATGACTCAATAGAGTTTTGTTCCCTGTTTTGATCATTAAAATTCTTAACATGATTCGTAACTAAAAAAATATTTATGATAATATCACCAATATTTTTCATTCCATGTCTAATATCATTTGGTTTCTTAGTAGAAAAATAAATATATTTCCCATAAAATTCATCATTAACATGATTCCTTTGGGATCCATCCATTGAATTAAAACGGGAAAGCATAGTGTGAGAAAAATGAATCATAGTGGTATAACAACATAATCAGAGGAAATAACATATAAAATTTTAATATATGACACCTCAGGTTTAATCATTAGTTATTAATGATCATTATCATAACTCTAGGATTATAACCTCCAAATATATATATCATTACATTTCTTACTAATGTTTTTATCCTATTTTTCAAAGGTTCAATAAAACTTTTCTCCGATACTAACTATAACTAACCAGAAATTTCATACATGTCTATTTTAACAAAAACACATATCCAAGGACTATAATAGTTTAGTTCCATTGGAAACATTGAACAAATACATCTAATTTAGTGATACATCTTCAAAATCACCAGTAAATAACATTATATTTAGTGTTCATACATTAAATATTTATTCATACCATGTAGAAAGGATACATTAAAAAAAGTGTGTGGTTAGATGCTTAGTAAGGGTAAATTTAGATGATATCAATTTATTGTCATATGTAATAATAAGATAAGAAATATGGGTATATAACCAAGAGCATAAAATCAAAAGTTCATTCCCAACCTATCATGGTTAATAAATACGAGTGATAACATTAAAAATTAATATGAACCACCAGAATGAAACATTATCATAACTCATTCTTAATCCATATGTTTAAGTTAAATTTTTTTTGTTCATTCAATATAAGTTTAGAAAATAATTTAATATGTCATGGTTAACTACCAAGACTCCTGAATTAGGCTTTGTAACGTATTCCCCTTAACAGATCAAGAACATCGACTTGTTTCCCTTAACTATCGCATGAGATATAATTCATTACCCAATGAATTGAAGGGAGATATAGGCCCCACCATTCAGTTAATGAAAACTATATATGTGTATTCTATAGGACCATAAATCATTCATCACATCCATACCCATGTAAAGAAATTATTTTCATAAACACCTCATCATATCATAACTCATGGAAATCAAATTATTTTTTAAATATCATGAAATCATAAACAAAAAAATCCAAAAAAGAATAAGAATTATATATTTGGGTCATATTCCTTGTAAATAATAAGTAACATAAATGAATCTTATATTATATGGAAAATGGTTATTTTGAAAGCTGAATAAAAATTTTCTTTATATAAAATATCCTTTATGAAATCATTTTCATAATGAGTCATGCTATTTAAATGTAAGAAATGTATTTTAAAAAACCCTCTAAAATTATTATGGATGATTAAAATCATTAATGATTCATGAAATAGGAGAAATCCATTCATTACATGTTAGTTAAAAAACATATGTTTCTTAATTATTGTGGGATAGTTACAATGTTCCTCATTTGGAAAATGAAAAAATATATATTTTTCAAACCATTTAGTAAAAAGTGAAACATGGGAAAAAATAAAATTTAATATTCAATGGAGAATAGTAAAAAATACATTTTGAAAACAGTTATAGAAAACATGTACGTAGAAGATAAATAATACCCAACAAATTTTTAAATAGAAACTATCCTTAATATTAATGATATTGAGAAATAAACTCATAAAACATTTTAATTAGTAGAACCATATACCCCATGAATTAAAAAAATTATCTGGATATGAAAATACAATAATCTTCAGAATAAGACTCATGAAATACATTCATGGTTACTATACAAAACAGACAGAATATATAGGTATTGTAAAAGCTATGTGTCCCATATAAATAACACTAAGACAAAAATGTGTTACCATAAGTTTTCACATCAGTTGTACACGTTAAAAAATCATGTATAATAAAAGTGGCTGATAAAACAATCTACCAAACCAGATGATATATAGATATATTGACATTACTTCTTCTTATTATAAAAGTAATTACACTCATGATTTAAGTTGAAATTAAATCTTTACCGGAGTCACCTTAAATTTTGACTCCTTCTTTGGTTCAAAAAATCAATCAAAAATCTATTTTCACCTAATTTATTGGCAAAGAAAAATTTTCTTTATAGTAAATTTTTTTACTTATTCATTTAGATTAAATATTCCCCGCTCCTCAATAAACTCATTATTTTTCTTTTTGGAACATTTTTGACTTTTTTAATTTTTTTTGTAATTTTTATCATCCATGTATATGTAAACCACTATGGAAATGAACTTATTTGATATGAATAGAAATATTTCAAGCACACAAACAAAAACAAAGTACATATTATTTTATTCATTTATTATGGGATCCAGATTTCCATTTTAAAATAGATTAAAAATGCTTATTAAAATGTTATATCATCTAGATCACTGTAGTGATTTATTTTAAAAAATTAAGTCCCCTAAATCCAAGTTGAAATATCAATTTTACTTAAGTTAAAATCAAAATTAAAATAAGGTAAATCCTATATCACCCCTTAATCATTTATTTAAAAGAGTATCTATAAAAATAAAGTGTTACATACCTCTGAAACTATACAACCAAAAAAATATACAATAAATGAAAACCCCAGTAACCATCATGTAATTATCCCATTCTCTAGATAGTATTTATTGTCAAAATGAATACGAATGACCCATAGAGTTTGAAATTTTTGGAATAAATATTGAAACATATATGACCATTTTCATGGGGAATCCATATCATGGAATAAATTTAATGGGATTCTCATGTATACAAAATTAAAAAACAGCATAGAATAGAGAAAATCCCATCTCCACCACACTTAAAACTGAATATATTCCCCAGTGTTGAATCATATGAGGATATTTTATTGTTATAAAACCAATTCATTTTGTTAGTATATATAATGTTCATTGGTTTCACTAGAGTGTTCTTTAATCACATTTTCCATTCTCCTGATTCTATTTTTGAGGTAAGATTTTTTTAAAAATTTCATGCTTTTGATTTCTATATAGAGTGAAAAAATATTAACAAATAAGATTTAAAAAAATCAATATAACCAACGAAGAAGAAAGAAACATCATTTTAATGTATATTCATGTCCGGGATGAATTCCAGGTTTTTTTAAAAAATAAATCCCATATTAATTTCAAACAAACTTTATACTATCAAGATAAGAACCCAAATAAGAAAACAGATTCATAAAGAAAATAAACATGGGGAATTCCCCAAAACATAATATTTATCATCATGTAATAATTATGAGAATATTTTAAAAAAACAATAATTCTCCAAATGATCATTTTTTGATAATTTAAGTTTATTCAAAAGTTCTTCTTTTGTATGCCTGAGTGAAGTTCTGCAGTTGATCCTTTTTACATAATAAATTATAAAGAAATGAGGGATTTGAATCTATAATTAAAATGTGAAGAAATATTTCTATGAAATACTATGTAAATGTGGATTTATCATGATTTTATAGTGTATTACTCAGTAACTTTCCACATTTAAAATATTGAGATGTAGTTTTACTCTAGCGATGACATGTCATGTGAAGTCAGTAGTCATGATATGTAGAAGATTGGGGAATTAGGAAACAGGAGTTAACATTATTAGATAAAAAATAAAAAACAGAGATGGACCATGGGTTAGTTCCCCTTAAACACTATATTTATCGTCCTCTGTTAGACTTAAGACACATTCATCTTCCCTACAAGGAGTTGGCAACCAATAAATTTAGTCACCCCTCTAAGAAGATATTAATTATATAGAGATTAACAAAAAAATATTTTGATCTCCACTCTTAGAGGATCCACAACCCAGTTAACGGGCGCTCTTAGAATGGTGAGGGGTAATAACCAATTGGTTTTGAGTTTACTAGGAAACAATTTTAATATAGGAATAAATATAAGGACTCTATAACCAATTTTGAAATATCTATTTTGAATGAATTGATTCATGAATAGATTTTTTATCTTTATAACATTCAAAATTTTCATATTATTGCTTCTTATTTTACTCTAGTTCACTAATATCAAGTAATATCCTCCCTCTAGTAGACATGAAGTCAATTTTTATGTACTTAATTTCACAAATTGACTTCTTTTGCAGTTCAATAGGTAGTTGAAAAGTCATTCCAAAGAGAAACATATATGAAGACATCCCTTTGTGTACTTAGTTAGTAGTTCTGTATGGATACATATCACACTCAAACATCACATACCATTCCTTCCATGATATGGAAACTATCCATTCCAAAATAAATTTCACCTCTTTATAAGATAAATCATCTTATACACATGATTTTGGGTGGAACATTTTACTAGTTTGGTGGGAACATCATATTTAAATTTTAAATTACTTAATTTATAAGTCTTTATATGGGTTCCATTTTCTGTAATTTATGATTTTGGATCCTCAAATACATAATGGTTTTTATTCTTGTTGAATTTAACTAAACTAGTTGCAATATTATTGGAAAGAGACACTAGTTCTACCTACTTTGACATGTAGTCCACAACCACAACTATATATTCATTCCTATAATACGATTGGAAAGGTCCCATGAAATCCCAGATCAACACATCAAGAAACATCTACATAATTTATTCCTTTATGTGGTACCTCCTGCCTACTACAAACATTTGAAGCCTTTAAGACTTCTCATTACTAATGAAAAAACTCCTAGAATCCTTGAAAAATGTTTTCTAGTTGAATCCATCAGATAAATATTTTTGGATAGTTCTTTCTCCACTATGGTTACCAGTCCATGGTGATAAATGATAGCTCTCATGTATTTGTAGATGTTATTCTTCAAACACATATCTCTTAATAATCCTTACAACACAGATTCTAAAAATAAGAGTTCATCTCCTGAGATGCATTTAAACTCAGATATTAACCTCTTCCTTTAGTTCTGTAAAAGGTCATTTGTCATAAAACCTATGGATACGAAATTATAAAAATAAAAAAACAAAAACAAAATGCTTCATAGAAGCAACAAACAATTGTTAATATAGTAATAATGTGTTTATATATAGTAGTTCCTCAATTTGGGTGTTAGTTATCCATTAAAAAATATAATATAACCACATTTTTATCCAGTAACATATAAGACTAAAATAAATTCAATATATGAGAAGGATGTATGAGTTTCATCGATGCTCCCTGATTCTTGAAGAATAAAATAACCAAGATCTACGCTAATGTATTTCTAAAAATCAAAGGGGTATGAATTCAATCTCAACGATACTATGAGGAGAATTTTCAAGGATTATTGAGTAATATGGTAATGGTTTAAGGAATCTGATCATACAATTGAGATAAATGCCCATTTTTTTGAAAATATTATAATGATTCTTCATATTTCAGAGAATTAATTGCCAATTACGATTCCATACAGGACTATGGTCATATAATTTATGTTCTATTCATGGGATATGGTCTTGATGAAATATGAGAAGTAAATTTAAGTTATTTTTATTTTAAAAAAATAATTTCATTTATGGTTGGGATTGGGCCTCAAAATCTCTCATCCCATCAAATTAAAGGTTTTAGGATGATACAGCCCACTTTATCGATGATTTTATTCATTGAGATTGAAACTAGAGGTGGATACATCCATATTGGATATGTTTTTATTTCATGATTCAATTACACAATCGAACTATGGTGATAATTGATTGTTATTGAGTTTGAATTAATGATGTTTAATGCTAATTTATGCATGGAATTTGAGTTTGGTGTGTCATGTGCATGGTTAAAAGGAATAGTGGTCTTATCTTGAAGATATTGAGTTAAGAATTTTTTGGAGACTACAATAATGTGTAATGTGGGAAAATAAATTTGATTGAGTAAAATGAAATTCAAGTTGATGTTTAATATCATGAAACTACCATAATCGAATAGGTATCCATGTAGTGGATCTAATTGAGAAAAAACAAGCCAATATTTCAAGATGAAGAGCCCCCTACACAAGTGTTGAGACTTACACAGTTGAATCTCATAATGAATATAAAAAATATTATTATTATTTTTGTGCATGATATTTTTTGAAATAAAATGGTGGGATATATTGCATCATGTTGGAGAAGGATTAGTGAAAGCATGATAAAGTTTTGTCACAATCAAATAAATTTTTTCATCCTCATGATCCCTTTTAAATTTTGAAATGGGAAAATTATTAACCAAAATGGCACTGCTTCATCTTTAGGTCATCCTGTTTTCTAGAAAAATTAGTAATTATCAGTGTGACGTGATTGTGGGAATTACATGGTGAATTAGGAGGGACAAAACATGTACTTTTTTGAGGATGTCTAATTACTATAATATTTTAAACAACGAAATGTACATTGGAATTATCCTTCCTTTATTTCTATTTTTGATAACCCATTTACATGGAGATATCCTTATGTAATCATGGTCCATTACATAGAATTAAAGATAAATAATTTTTAATTGTGCATAAATATTTTCATTATCTATATCACCATAATATACTTCTAGATGTATATTACCTTTTCTGATGAATAACCCATGCGTTCTAGAACTAATAATTTCTTCACATATTTACCCCAACTTATTATTGTTTTACACCTATTTACATAAAAGAATTAATATGGTTGTATTTATAAATAATATAAATATGATTCATGGAAAAATATATGCTTTATATTTAAAATAATTTGATTTCTTGTTTATTTGGTTTATTATATAAATCCTTTATGAATTCTACAAAACCATTAATATATTTTAAGGTTTTAAAATTATTTTTTATGAGAATGACTAAAAAACACATAATAAAGCATATTAATTTATTATGGTCAGAAAGTTTAATTATTAAATAATTAAAACCACTTCCATTTTGGATAAAACATGGGAAAAAACATGGGAGGGTCAATAGTTTTGGTTATTTAATTATATATATTCTAAAACCAATGTTTGAGAAATAATAAAAAAAAATCCCAATTCTTTCCCTATATAATCCCACCCATGAACCCATTTCTATTAACTCAAAATCCTTTGAGCATGTCCTTAATATAATTTCACCTCAATAGAGTCCTTCCATGGTTCCCCCATGCTATCTAGAGGTGCCTCCCAAGTATTTAGTGAGACACACTAAAGTAAGGTATCTCCTTCTATCCCTTTAATTCAAGAACCTCTTTTATGTTTTTCCATTTAATTAGAATTGTTTCATGTTAGGATAAGTTTTACATTCCCCCATACTATCAATTTTATGTATAAATTATAAGATACTCTTTCTCTCCCATTATATCCCTATAATTAACATTTATGCAATCTCTTTACCATGCTAATATTTTCAAAGGGTTTACCACTGTCTAACATTTATTAGAGTTTCTATATTATCTTATGAATTCTATTTCTGACTAAGATGGTTGGGATTTTTCTTTCCACATCCCATTTTATGTATAAATTATGTTATTCCACATTCTATCTAATCATCCCATTTTTTTGAATTTTAATGTGACGTTGTTATGCTGTGGAAATTTCACTATAATTTTCCACACCAAAAATTTTTTGTTTTGAATTCCATACCGATTTCCTATCAAGGTTATTCACTATAATACACTTATAACTCATTGAACAAGTAATTAAATGTATCTATTCTGCACTCCATGATCATGTAATAAAATGTGATGATAAATTATTCCATGTTTTATGATCTTTGTGGCACACATAATCATGAGAGTGAATTGAAAGTGATTGGTTGGCCCAGATTTATATAGCACTCCAATGAATAGGTAAATTCTTATTATAAAAAGACATCATGTCGGGATAACAAGTCAACCTTCTTTATTTATGGGCCCTTCTCCATCATGATGTCTTTGTCATTATCCCTGACCAAGATTTATGATGTATTATTTTATGTTGTTTCCACATTTCCCTTGATATGAGTATCATGATATATCATTCCTTATTATCAATCTTTATGATTTCTAGACCTTTCATCATAACTAATATTCCAATTTTCTATCATCTATCACAATATTTCATGTTAATTTCCTTAATGGGATTTATAGATCACCCCTTTATTAGGAATTTCCCTTGGTTATCCAGTGTTGTTTTATATTACCTAGAATTTTAGAAACATGTTAAGGATGTTTTCAATAATGTTGTTGTATCCCACATTAATGATGTTATTTAATGAACCTAATTTCAAAATAAACATTTCATCTCAATCAGAATGGTTGTACTATGTGTACTTTTATATAATAAATCATGAATCAATTTTGAAAAACGAGTAGGGTTATCATAGGTATCACATCATGAAAAAGATTAATATAGAATTAAAAATCTCTATCAATGGGAAATATTGATAATTTATTAGAAATGACATTAATATATTATTTCTTAATTATTATTTATTTTATGCCCCAAACCACCACATCTATTATTCGTTGAACTTTATTTCATTATTACTCAATTGTTTCATTAAGAAGAGATATTAAGGTAGTTTCCTTAGAATATTTAGGAAAAAAATATCCCCTAAAAATTAGTAAAATCCATAAATTCCTTACAAATTTCATCTTCATTCTTGCAAAAACAATTCTTTAATTATACTCCAAGTAACAATCTAGTCTTATGATTACATCAAAATCCACTATTGGTTGGATATTTATATTTGAAACAAGACCATAAAAATTAATTCTAACTGTATATGACAAATAAATCATTATTTCAAAAAAGTACTACGTGGTCTTCTTAATTATTAATCATTCGTTAAGTTATTATGGTTGATTGAATATTTATTAAAAACATGAATGATATAAAAAAGTGTATATATATATATAATAAAATACTATAAAATATGAATTTTAATTTTAAATGAAAGTACATGTAATCACATTATTCAGTTCTTCCACAAAATCTATTATTATATAAAAAGGCAAACATTGATCCATAGGCCTCTTTTGGATTATAATAACTTGGGGTATTAGGAAATTATTTGAGTAATTATAGATATAATTTCAATTGTAACATTTCTTATTTATTGATTCTATCATTACATTTCAATCAGGTGATTATTGATCTATATTTACAAATATAATATATATTCACAATGCCCATAAGAATTCCCCGTAGTGTTTAAGCTCAAATTTAATAAATATAAGGAACATGGAACTTTTCTTATTTTTCTTTATTTTATTTCATTCCAAATGTAGAACATCGATCATATTCTTCCAATGTTTCCTTACAAAAATCAATGATTTAGAAAGATCATTACTAGTACAGATATCACTCATCTCTATATCCTTATGTGTTGAAAAATATTTAGAGGCTCATGATCTTCGAGATGTTGTTTTAAACCATTAAATAAGGGAATGGTATTTATTTTTGGTTTGTATTGATGAACCCCAATATGATTTTTTATCGTTTAAAATTTTTCCTTATACTCATCTACCATCACATCATGCATTTATTATAAATTTCCAATTTTCCTTCCTTCTAAAAACATTACTCTCAAAAAATAATTTTTTCCACAGATGTCAATTTAAATGAATTCCGCTATATGGTTTTTATCTCTTAAAACATAATTTATTTAATATTATAGACCAAAATTCTATAACATCTCTTCTTAAATGATACAAAACTAGGGGTGAATTTATTCATATAACACCCCAATACATTAATGACATTATTTGAAAACGTTTTCCATTTCCCTACAACCATTGGGTTGGTGGAACCATTGAATTATAATTGTTGTTAACTTATAAAATGATATAAATACGTTGATTATTTTTTTGGGAAAACTGGTGGAACCATGTTGGAAATATAAATTTTCATAAGATTTTTTAATTTCATTATAATAAAAATAACATTTTCTTCACCAACATTAAATCCATTCTTTTGATTATTTTGTAATCCCAACATTGTCTTCGATATTTGTCGTATTTTACATTCCTCCAAGACGTCTCCATTATCTAATAAAAATCACAAATTGGTTAGAAATATTATTAGATCATTATGTTTATAAATAAAAACTACATTTAATGTTTTTTTATAATATGGTCAAGTTTGGTGGATAACCAATAAAACAAGTCTGGATTTACCTATTGATTGTTTATAAAGAAAAAATATATTTTATTGATAACCATTATTCTAAATATTATTCATAAAGTTTCTACTAAAAATGACTCTAATTTCAACAATAATACCCCCTAAACCAAGTATGCAAGATTTGGTGGGATATTTAATAAATGGGAATTATATTACATTTTTTTACGTTCCGTGGAAAGCAGATGAATTTAATTTATATGACCAAATAAATAAATAATACAATACAACATGACATATTAAATCTATTGATTACATATAATTTTTCATTTATGTCATCTATAAATCTCATCATATATAGTATTATTTTTCATCACTTGAGGGAATTTAAAATACTATTAAAGGGTGACATTTGATACTCATTTTGTGATAATATACACCCAAAGCTAACATGGGACAATAATAACATTAGAAATATAAGGGGAATAGAAAAAAATATTATTCCATAATGATGGGTATATAATGAAAATAAAATCATGGATAAAATAGAAGATATTTAATTACATGTAAAATTTAGATGATTACATAATGATTCAAATGATGTGGATTCATAATTCTAGATATTAAAAACATACCATAGAGGTCTTATGTGAATATGTCATGTGTAAATGGTAGTGACTCTCCCATTACCCAATCATACTCGATTCATGAGAAATACATGTGAACTAAGGTTCTATATAATTCAATTCCCACCGATTACATTAAATCATAATTCATTCCATTATACATAAAAAGTGTATAAGATATACATGTAATAATTTTCATCTTAAAAAATCATAGGATTATTTATCAAAGAAAATCATATTATTAGAAGTTTTCATAGAGAAGAATGGATTATATGGGAATTTAAAAAGATTTTTATAATTTAATAGATTAATACCAATTTATTGTTGAATTTTATTAAGTCATATAAGAAATAATTAGGTATACATAGTGTTTAAATACACAGCCATATCAAGTGATGAATATGGAATTTTAGTTTGGGGGATCTTATTAAGATTACAATCATTAGTGTGTTTGGGTAGTTGAGTACATATATTTATACCAATAGTAAACCAATGAAAATATGGATAAATAACCTATTGAAAGAAGTATTACGAAATAAAACATATTTTTTTGACACATTAAAGATATAAATTTATTTTATATAAAGACTCCCATGGCCATATGTATTGATGAAAAAGGTGAACTTGTGGAAAAATATATTATTATCCACATAAGACACGATATATGATCCATCATTCATATTTTTATAACTTTTCTTTAGTAAAATACTACAACTTAACGATAATAAATTTACAATAATAAAAATAAATGTAATAAATAGGTTTTTTGATAATCGAGTTTACAGCTACGAGAATGTTAAGAATAAAAATGGATCTTGAATGAAGAATATTGTGACATAAATGGTAACACTCTGGGATGTGAAATCTTAAATAAAATAACAACATATATATCATTAAAATATTGATATAATTAATTAGCAATTGAAATGAATTCATCAATGGAAATTCATAGAGGAATATAAATTATAGTAAAGAGGAACCTTACCTCTATTGGGATTCTTATCTTATAGAAGAATCAAAGAAAAAACCAAAAAATTCATGATTGAATAGAAAGATATAAATAAGAATCCAAGAGAGATATATGGTGAGAGTATTTTGAATTTTGGGTGTGAAAAATGAAACTATGGGGTTGGTATTTATACGTATGGTGATTAGAATATCATGGAATAAGTATTGGATATTTTATTTTTCCACTATCTTATGCTCTCCAGTACTTTCAAAATATCCATATATCCTCTCCTAATGATACAATAATTTTTTTGTTCCAAAAATTTTCAAACAAAACAAATTTTTCTATGTTAATTCTTGCTTAAATATATATGATATAATATTTTACATAATGAACTATATTTTAGAAATTTTACCTTATCATAATATATTCATAAATCAATAGAACATTTATCCTCTATAATGATTTAATAATTATAATAAAAAATGTGATACATTTAATAAATTTCATCCTATAATTATAGTCATTTTAATTTTTATATACGGATGACACATTTGATAGAAATGTGTTATCATAGTAATCCCCATTTTATTTGAAAAATATTTCACACTTTTATACTACATTAAACCTAGACTAGAAATCCCTTATCATATAGTCAAAAGAAATATGTTTATGGGTATAAATAGGTTTATTTCATGTCAAGGGTTACCCAAAATTGATGTTGTTGTAATTTAAATAAACATGAACTTCTATCACATATAACTCTTCAAAAACCCCAATTATTGATATTTTTATTAGGCATGGTCAAGGGATTACCCATGTGATTCTAATTCCCTTAGAGAAAATGATAAATGAACATCATAATGTTTATCAATACCGGTTGAGTATAAGTTTTTTACCCACTACATTGATTAACTCTCATCATTACCCCTAATATAAAATATTTATAACCACCACATAAAACCAACTACATTACTAATGATCAGAACTCCCAATGGTTGTAATATCCAATTATCATTTAATAACTATATTTACTCTTAATTTTAGAAATTAATTCAAACCAATCATCTAAATAATAAATGTCATTTGTTTTTCATTCAATATATTGATTCATTTAATCATGTTATTTCAATTTTATATGAAATAAACACATAGCTTGGAAGAATTGTTAAAGAATAGTTTTTTTAATTTCATTTTCCTTAAAAAATACACTAATGTGTTTTGAGATAATTTATAGTTTTTTATATTTTAAAGATGTAATCTGAAATGGTTTTTATCTATCATGAAGAAATATTGTATATTTTTGTTTAGGCACAAAAAATGGTCATGTCTATAAATTTCCATAGCAGTCCTTTTTATTTCCTGTTAAGGATAATTCATGAAATAATTATAGGATTTAAGGATCATATAGAGCTATAAAGATAATCTCTATATAGATAATTATATGATAAGAATGAATTCTCTCTCCAATAGCCTTGATCTAGTTGTGCCATATTTAATGATTATGCTATAATAAATAAATTATTATAAGGATGATTTGCATTAGGGTCATATGCATTAAACTATAAAGATAATTACACAAGGGTAAATAAAAAATAAATCCTCACTAGAATGTTTTTTTGTAAACATCATCCCATATTTTGTTTTTTTAATTACTATTTATTATAACCCGACTTTACCAATTGTAAATTTTTTGAATAATCAAATCTCGATGATGCTATGTTATTCCATAATGATGGAATCATCAAAAATTATTTTTGATTAAATTATGATAAAGTGTACATAATCCTCACATGATTAATAAAAATAACATTATTAACAATAACTATTTAAGAAATAATAAAACTGTTTTAATATATTATCATGATTAATATTGATAAATGTTTAATGATGATTCTCTATTCATAAGGATCCATAATCCCTAGAATGTATATTTGTGATTAAATTTGAGTTCATTTTAAACTCTGAGTTATTTTATAGCTGAGTTTATAAGAGATATTAATCCATGAGATATATTTCATTCCATGAATATATATTTGTTGGGTATATGATCATAAAAAAGATTAAATGATTTTGTTGTTATTTTTAAATAATATATTGGTTTAATTTCATACAATTTATTTCTTATATTATCAAATAATGTTTTTCAAGAATCTTATAATGTGAATGGAATATGTGGAAAACATATTAGAAAAAGGGACACTAAAAACTAGCACATGAAATGGAATTTTTAAAAAGACCCCATAGATTATTGATGAAGAAAAAAAGTCCAAGTTATCATATACCTTTTTGAGAATGTATTATGGAACATGGAATAGGTTAATTATATTAAGATATATAGGATATGTATTTTGATGTTGAATTCTATACAAAATAAAAATATCAAAAAAATGTTTTATTGATAGAATTAAATTATTTTTATCCTGAAGTAGTGTAAGAGATGATACAACACAAGTGTGTATATGTAACACTCCGAGGAATGATGAAGTGGATATTAGAGTTACTACATCTTAGGTTCATATAGATTATGAAAATTGATAAAACTCTAATTTTCGTGTAAAATATGAAGTATATGTTCTAGAATATCATGTTATTTTAATACAAAATCTATTTTCCCATAGATTGTTTTACTGAGTTTTAGAGAATATATGGTAGTATATCCTTAAATGGTTCTTTATATATTTAGAATATTATATTGATATCTTCAAGTATTATTCACTAGGTAAATTATTATGTTTTTTTTCTGATGGATTTGAGATGTATATTTTGGATATTATCATTCCTGATCAAATATGTGTGTACTTAGTCTATTTATGAAGAAAACTATATCCAAAAGAAGACATATCCGAGCTAGTGTTGTTTTTATTTTATGGTAAATCATGCATGTCAGTAGATACAATTAGAGAGTATTTATTTATTATGAAGCATTACATCAAGATAATAAATTATTGAACTACTATAATTTTCAATATGACTTTAGTTGAAATTGAACTCTATGTGATAACAACTAACAATATAAAGGTGTAGGCTCAAAAATTGGGTTCAAACCTTATAAGAACTTTTTCCCCCTATATAATTTAATTTGATATCATTCAAGTGACTATAAGGTTAATATATTCGAGAGGGATATGTTGAAACATCTTGGACCAGGATGGCACACAAATGTGCCCCGATCCAGGTAGGACACATGGATACAAGTGCATCTCCTCAGAAGCCAAAGGCTACCGAATAGTAGTAAGGGCCTAGGTGAGCCCGTGGGGATATTTTATCCTCATTACCATAGTATCATAGTGGAATTCAAACACAAAGTAAATAGTATAAGAGAAATAACCACTAGTCAAGTGATTGTAAGACAATAAATGAATACATATCAACAATAAGAATTTCCTTATATACTAAATGATTCAGATGATTCAAGTATCTAGAAAAACTCCATAATAGTACATGGGAAAAGAATATTGTATAAGTATCCCAAAAATAAAAAGAGACCAAAATGTTTCTATAGAAATGAAATCCTCAATGTGGTCATATGCTCCCATGCCCTAAGCCATAGTAAAAAACATGTACCAGGGCACTTTCCCTTATCATCACCTGTAACCGTATAATCATTTTGGCTCCCTTAGGAGGCCCAAACAGGGTATGAGATAAAAATCCCAGCATGAAACCCACTTCCTCTATATAGTTCTAATTGTAATATTCAATGTTTTAGAAATTGTAAATATATTAGTAATGTTCAGTGAATTCCCTCACCATCGGTCTACTACAAGGTAAAATGTAACATCCCCTTAAGGATACATGAATCTAGTCCGTATCTTAACAATGAAGGTATACAAATGTAAATGAGGCACACAGCCACACTGCACATCCCATTGTATCAAATAATCCATAGTCACACATCATACTGAAGTAAAGAGTCCCAAGACCATGCTCTATAGTGAAAGGTAGAATCCCACAGCCATACCGTATAATGAAATGTAGACCCCAAGGGATGGATCCAAGGTGGCACATACCAGGTCATCCATAATATAATTCTTGACCACAATGGGCTGGATCCCAACTGCTCATCCAAGGCATCCACATTGAGTCTCATGGGTGTCCCAGTGGAAAGTTGGTCTAGGAAATGGTTGGGGGCATCTGATCATGGAAATGGAATGTCCTACATGAGCCCATGTAAGAAGGATTCATGGTGTAACAAGGCTCGAGGAAACCCATGAAATCAAGACCCAAGGGGTCGAGTCAAGCCAATGAGTCCACTATCGTGTTCTATATCAATGAAGAATAGTCCATTTCATCTATCGAACCATTCATTTAATTCATACAATTAAAAATCTATTATCAATTCAAAACCAGGTGAGTATACCCTCTAACATAAATAATCACAAGCCATGTGTATACCCACTCATGCATTCCACTAATCATTCACCATTTATATGGGACTACCCTCCCATATTATCTATTTAACATTCCAATAATCATTTTATATAGGTATACCCACCCATATCAAAACATTTCATTTATGCCAAGCTATCAAAATATGTATAGTTCCATAATATAATAATATTCTAGGAGTTAGTATATCTCCAAATCCAGCTATTCAAGCTATAAAGGCATTTACATGCTACCTTTAACTAGGAATGAGAAATCACACACCCCGTGGGTGCTTTAAACATGAAGAAATAGCTTAAATCAAAAAGAAACATCACATAGGTGAGCTTTAAACAAGAAACTGGTCCCAACACACCTAAATAAAACCTACGAACATACTCACTATGTTCTACTACGACTATAGAAAGAATCTCAATCAAAAATGGGGCCACGTTTAAAATTATAATGGATAGAGAAAGGAAAGAATGCCCAAAATCACTCGAAAAGATGAATGAAAGTATAGAACACCTACTTTCCCTTTGTAGTAGAGAGAAAATGTAGTATGAATTAATGGTTCATACTGTATTGGAAGAAATTTTAAGAAAAAATGAAGAATAGAATATTAGGGAATATTATAAAAAATAAAAATGTTTTAGTCATTGTTACGAAGAATCAAAAGAAACCAAAAAGGATTATAGTTCTTAGCTATGTAGTTCCAACGAGAAATAAAATGAAAAAATTGAACTCGGGATGACTTCTAGATATGTAAATCAATTTTACATGGGTATAGGATTCGAAAAATTGAGAAAAACCAACTATGTATATTAAAATCAGGCTACAGCCTTATTATTAAAAAAAACCCTAACATGCCAGTACAGGATGTGTAGGCCAAGTAAATCATGTTTACTACCCTTTTTTCTGATCCAGAAAGGATATATGTCATGACAGGCCAATACATGATGTGTACTGGGAGTGCACGACATGTAGGCCATGTACATAATGTGTACCTATCATGAAACCAACCTTAAGCCCTTTTCCCCTTTCTGAAAAACAACCCAACCAACCCATAGCCTGAATTATGGTCTAATCAAAATGGGAATGTAATCACATTTAACCTGAAAAAAGAAAAAAAATATTACCTCAGTAAAAACAGAGGATATTTCAATCTTCAACCTAATAGTAATTCATCCCCAAATTTCTATTTGAATGTTGGTCATGATTTGTTTAAAAAAAATCCGGCCATTGAGCACATACATCAGCCTCCCTCTCCCAAGTCTCATTCAATAAACATTCATACTTCCATAGAACCCATACTAGAAGAACTAATTGACCTCAAAGATCCTTCATTCTCCTATCAGCGATATGAATCAAATGCTCCTCTATGGATTCATCAACCCGAAGCTCATCCTCCTCAGGATAAAAAACAAAAGATAATTTTAAGTGTCAGTGGCACAACTGAGATACATGAAAGATGTCGTACATGGGTTGGTACCTTTGAGGTAATTGGAACTAATAAGAAACTATAACAACACTCTAAAGAAGTTAGAATGACCCAAAACATCTCTTTGATAGGTTACCCTATCTCCAGATCTTCCCATTTTGCAATGTCAGTGAAACATGCAAGAAAACTTGATCCCCAACCATTAAACTCTAGATGTCAGCTGCGACAATTAGAACCATATTAAAATCCAGACTCTAGAGTCTCCATATGATCTTGAATCAATTTGACCACCTCAGAAGTCTCATGCATGAGATTCAGTCCCAGTAAAGCTATCTCACTGGCCTCTAACCAACACAAGAGTGAGCATCAGGGGATACCGTATAAAGCCTCATAAGGTGTCATTTTTATATTCTCCTAAAACCTGTAGTTATAGGGGTACTAAACTAGTGGAATGTGCCTCCCCCAAGAGCACCCATAAGATTGGACTCATGTTAATAGCATGTCCAAAAGCACCCTTATTGTACCCTTTGATTGGACACCTGTCTGAGGGTCGTATATTGTGCTCTGAAGCACATGTGTACCCATCACCCTCAGATATTTTTTCCAGAAACAAGATATAATGTGAGTATCCCTATCTGAAATGTTAGTGTGTGGGATCCCATATAGTCATAGAACCTCTCGGATATAAAAACATCTGAGCTCATCCACACTAAAGGTCTCTATGATTGGCATGAAAAGAAAGGCCTTAATATAATTTTCTACAAAAACCCATAAAACATAATTATCTTGAGGTGACCTCAACAAAAAATTAATGAAATACATCGTGGCATCATCCCATTTTTACTCCAGAATAGGTAACTACTATAAAATCCCAACTGGTCACTGATGTTCAACCTTCACCTGCTGACAAGTGGAACACCACCTAACAAAACCATAAACCACATGCTTCATACCTGGACACTAGTAATGTTGTAGCAATTCACCATACATCATAGTGACTCTAGGATAAAATGTCCAAGAAGAATCTTGAAACTCCCACATCATCCACATGTGTATATCCACTAGAACCCAATAACATCCATGGATACAAATGATCTCATCATCACCTACTGCCCATTGAAGAGGAGGATTCTAACTTACAACACACTCCCTTAAAACATGGCTATCTGAATTTGATAACTGCCTCATCCTAACACTATCCAGCTGGGTAGAGGTCACAACAAAGGATGATAGATAAGTCTTCCAATGTCGTTATTTCACCACTAGATGCATCTATGAGAAAAATTCAATATGATTCCACTAATTGTTCGCATTCTACACTTCCCATCTCTTAGTCCTCCAACTTAATGATTTGGCCACTACATTTTCCTTACCAGGCGTGCAAGAAAGCTCGATGTAAAAGGACTATTGGTACTCCCCCAAACATCAAAACCAATGATTCAGATCATGCTGTGTAAAAATATAATTGATTCTTTTGTGGTCTGTGTACACCATAGAACACTCAGCTAGTAAATAGTGCCTCCAACAGTGCGATGTGTGTAAATATATAGCTAACATGAGATCATATGTTGGGTAATTGTTCATAGGAGGACTCAGCTATCGAGACCCATATTCCATGACTCAATATCCCTGCATTAGCACTACCCCCAAACCAATACATAAAGCGTCATTGTGAACCATGTTAATATTTCTACGCTCTGTCAGTATTAGGACTAGTGATAAATCAAACTTGACGTTTTTCTCTAGAAATCCTCTCTCACAAGAATAAAACCAAAAACTCTTCAGACCCTTCTTTGTCAAATCCATCAATGACACTTCTATGTGTGGGAAGGCCTATATAATATGATTTTGGAAACTAGTTATCCCTATGAAAATCTATATGTCAGAAACATTCATGGGATGTTCCCTGGACACTACTAATCTCACCTTCTCTTGGTCAACTAACACTCATGTATCTATGATGATGTGACCTAGGAATACAATCTTATCCATTAAAAAGTGGAAATTTTTGATCATAACATATAACTGATGCTATCTCAGTGTATTAAAAATGATCTCAAGATGGTTGGAATGGTCATTTTAATTATTAAAAGACACCATGTTATTGTATATTAATACCACCAAACAAGATTCGAAGTATTTATGGAACACTTGGTTCATCAGCACTATGAAAACTATTGGAGCATTCATTAAAATGAAAACTCTAACAATAAACTCATATACACCTATACCTGCTACGAAATGATGCATGAGGTATGGTGGTAGGTTGAACATGCACCTGGTGATATCCAGACATTAATTGAATCTTAGTGAACCCTCATTCTCCCCAAATCTGATCAAACAGATCATCTATCTGTAGAATTTGATATCATTTTTAACCGCCAGGTGGTTAATTTTCTGATAATCCATGTATATATCAATATTTATGTCTTCGTTTTTCACATAAATGATAGGTTAACCCCCTAGAGAAGTACTGGGTATGATAAACCCCTTCACCACAGAATCCTCTAGATTCCTCTTGAGATTGTATATGCCTGTCGTATCTATTCTGTAAGGTTGAATGGATACTCATGTAGCTCATAGAACAAGTTCGATGGAGAAATCCACCTCTTTCTCAGTAGGTGACCCGAAAAAGACAATAGTAATGATTTCCATGAAGTGCTCAACTAGTGGAGGGATGTACGCATGAATCACTCCAGGATCATCCAGATAAAAGAAAGCAATTTGGGTTATTATCCTACATATCCCACGATGCTCAAGTCTTCTCTACTCTCCTTTATATTCCATTCACCCCTGTTAATAAACACATCACCATATGGTGAAGTGAAATCACCCTATAACGATAAGTGTTAATGTATTCTTGATAAACCATGACCCAATCCATCATGAGAATGACAACAAACCCTACCATCACGAGGACAGAAAGATCCTAGGTGATGTGAAACCCTATGACCTCAAAGGGAAAATCTATATAGTGGCACACATCATCCATTTTGACTCCCAACAATGTGTCTATAATCAAGACACCCTTAGAAATTAAAAACACTATCTCAAGGAAATTAACTACCCATGAAGATATAAATCATTCTGATACAACTGTATCGAAAAGAGAATATTTATTAGCAGAAGATTCTAAGATCCCAACACTCACCATATATTGTCCATGATCATTCTCCTATTGATTCTATTGCACTACATAATTCTAGCCTGAACCACAACATTGTGACCCTGCCTGTCTACCCTGAGCGAATCTACCCTACTATCTCTAAGAGCTTGATTTCTGGATACTATGGCCATGACCACCACTGCCCTTCCCTAACCGGGTTCACTACTCTAGCTCCCATCCTAACATAGAGGTGAAGAACCTGATCTTGAACCAGATGATGGAGATGAATCCATACCAATCATAGTGGGAGATAAGGTCCTATAAAACTACAATAGGTTCCATATCGTTCCATAATATTGACACGAGACTGGGTTATGATAAGACTGCCTCTTCATGTGTCCTCTCCTACCACAGTGCTGTTAATAAACCACGCAACCTGCACCCACAACCTAACTAGCCCTGATCACCTAGGAAGCCGTGAAATGATGCTTCCTGCCAGAAGATGTAGATCCACTACATTGAGAATCATCACTGACCTTTTAAATACACCCTGCTACCCTCAAATCCCACTCTATAATCTGTATCTGATTCACACTCTTAGTGGTTGAAGACAACATGAACATGTTGACCTGATATTTGATAATAATATTGAGGTCATCCTATAATAATCTCTCTTTTCATACCCCATCAGTAAGATATATAAGTTCAAAACAATGTATCTTTTTAATGTTTGATGAGTATTCCATATACGTCATCAATACCTACACTATTTACATAAAGTCACTCGCATGCTAACCTCGTAGAGTTGTGGGGTAAAAGTAGTCAAAAAAGCATATTTGGAATTTTTCCCAACCTGTATTCCAGCACCCATCAGCCTGGTTCAAAAACATCTCTAATGCGAATTGGGGCTATACAAAGCATATAAGTCCTGAGTTTGATCCTCCAATCCAGAGGAATCTCCAGATTCTCAAAAATCATTAATGTGGTCTCTAGCCACAACTCTTCAGCCTAGGGACTTCCATCACTAGGAAACATTGGAGGGTGTTGCTGCTAGAACACCAGTGTCAGCTCAACCGTAGTCAAGGCTTGCTGCAATGCTCCCTAGATCATTTTAATATATGGAAGAAATCCCTCATAGAACTGTACATCAACACCTCTGTTCGGAAAAACTCTTGGTGTCGCAGTTGGAGCTAAAGGATGATCAATCGGTATCCGATGGCCCACCATCTCTAAATTATGGTCATCGCCTCCCTCGTCGCGTACCACCGGAGGTCATCATGGTGGAATGTCTATACAATTCCAAACACACACCTAAGAAAAGAACAAAATCAAACAACACATCTAAAAAGAGTAGGACATGTCAAAACCCTCCAAATTTCTTTGTGAAATCACATCTTTCTCCTAATACCAAGAATATATAATGACCATCTAATGAAGAAATAGAAACTATGCCCACTGCCCAAACAAAATTCAGGTATAGGTAAAGTTTGTATTCATCATTTATAGTTTACCATTTCATATTTAGTTTTCTAGTAAATTTTACCAGGGGTTTAGTAATTCTAAATCAATGAGGCCCCATAACACCTCTTGAAACCAAAACATGGATCCCATTCAAACCATACATATAAAAATTTCATTTAAGATTTTCATTTCATTTCTATGATATTTTCCCATACATAAGGGCCCATACCTTTTCAGGATTGTAATATGATTTCACACCTTTATTCACTACAACAACTAACACAACTATAGGCATAAATTTCACCTCAAATATCACTACAACATTAATTAACTAATACATCCGATATGACATGGAATTATTCATGGAATGTGATTTTAACAAGTTTCTACATGATGCAAGAGTTGGAACACACTCATTTCATCAAGTTTCAACTGAAATGGAACACATTATTGCATCCATAGTAATAGTAGAAATCAAGTGTGTTATACAACAATGAAATCAAAAAATCTGTAACTGTCAAAATCCATAAGATAGAAATCCATTCATGGAAATTCTATTATTCCTTATACGTAGGGTAGCTTCTCCTAGTCAAATCATATAACCAAACTCTATTTCCTTCCAATCGATGTCTAGTGTCACCAAAAAGTTACTCAAACTATAACAAACTCCTCTATTCCAATTTTGTAATGTCACGTACCTGGATACCACCCAACGGTGACCTTGGCCTAGTTAGCCACATGGCCTCAAGCATATCTCCCCAAAAGCTAGAGGCTTTCAACTAGAAGCAAGGGTCTAGGTGTGATAGTGGGGATACTATACCATCATTTACCGAAGTATCATAGTAGAACTCACACATACAATAAATAGAGGAAGAGAACTAAACCACATTCATTTGAATGTAAGGCAAGAGATGAATACATATCAATAACTAGAAGGGTCTCATATTAAAAAGGACGAATATGATACAATTATATAGAAAATATCCAGAACTGTACATGGGAATAAAATACAGTACAATTATTCCAAAACAAACAAGAGATGAAAAAATTCATGTAACATCGCAATCCTCAGCATGGTCCTATACTCCCCTACTCCAAATCTAGAGACCACAACATGTACCTGGGCACTTTTCCCAATCATCACTTGAAACCATATATTTTGTTTGGGTCCCCAAGGAGGCCCAAACAAGGTGTGAGATAAACATCCCAATAAAAAACCACCAAGGTCTATACATTTCTAACAACAATATACAATGTTCTATAAAGTTTAAACATAGTTGGAATGTAATGTGAATGCCCATGACATTGGACAACTAAAAGTTAAAACTAAAAAACCCCTGTAGGTGACCTGCATGAAGGTCAGCTCATAAGAACAATTCTATAGAAAAGATAAAGAGTCACATGACAACACCATACATCTAACTGTTTTAAAGAATCCAAATATACATAGTATAATGAAGTGAAGTGTCCAATGGCTACATTGTATAGTGAAGTGTAGAATCCCACGTCCATGCTGTATTGTAGAAAGTAGACCCCATGGGCCATAGCAATGGTTTCACATACCAGGGCATCCATAAAATAATTCTATACGTCAATGGGCTGGATCCAAGAAACTTATCCAAGGCATCCACTTCATGTCCAGTGGTTTTCCTAGTGGAAAATTTTTTATGCACTGGTTGGGGTCATGGGAGCAAGGAAATGGAATGTTCTACATGAGCCCAAGAAAGCTGGTTCCATGTAGTAGTAAGGCCAGAGGAATCCCATAGAATCAATTTCCAAGTAGTAGAGTCAACCGATGGCATACCCTACCAAAATTTAGATCCATGGAGAGCATTCTATGGAATCTATCAAACCATTAATTGAATTTATAAAAATAATAATTTTTAATCAATTCAAAACCATGTGAGTATAACCTCTCACATAAACAAGAACAAGACATGAGTATACCCACTCATGCATCTCACATACCCTTCACCATTTATTTGGGCCCACCATCAAATATTTTATATTTAACAATCCATTAACCATTTAATATACATTTACCCACCCACACAAACACATTTAATTTAAGACAAGATATCAAAATAGGTATTTCATCACAATATATCAATATAAATGTATAAAATACACTTCCAATGAAATATATTCAATAATCAATGCATTTATGGGATTTCTTTAATAAGTAAAGCATAGACACACACCTCTTGGGTGGTTTAAACTTGCATAAAAAGGTTACATCCAAAAGGAACACCCCATCGGTGACCCTGAAACAAGTAATAGGTGCCAACACCCCTAAACGGAACCTAAGTTCATCCTTACTTGGTCCTAAAAAGCCTATGACAAGAAGCTTTCTCAAACAATATGGCCACATAGGAATGCCCAATAGATAACAATATGGTTGAATGCCCGAAAAGCACCCAAAAAGCCGAAAGAATGTATAGACCAACTACATCTCCTCATAAGTAGAGATATCATCATGTATCATGTCCTGATTCATCCTAGAATGGAATAAATATGAATAAGGGATATGGAACATAATATTAGGGAATATGAGCCTCAGTCCAAATAACACAGCAGATGTTCAAAAGAACCAAGAACAACTAAATATTGATCGAGTACTTACTGATAAAGTTCTTGTGAGACAAACCACACATGAATTAGAGTCTGGATAGCATCAAGAACTAAAAACTATTTTAGATGGGTTTTGGATTCCAAAATTAGAGAAAAAATACTATATGTGTATGAAAATGAGCATACTGCCTATTTGTTTTAAAGAAAACCCAGCGGGATAATATACGATGTGAAGGCCAAGTACATCATGGGCAATGCACTGTTTTGGTTTTTAAACCCCAAATGATACATTATATGATGGGCCAGTAAAAAATGTGTTATGGGAGTAAAAATTCTATACTTGGACTATATCCATCCTTCTGCCAATTTCCCATTTTTTCCCAAAAGCAACTCAACCAACCCTTGGCCTGGATTCAGGTCTAAGCCAGATGAACAAGTTAACAAATTTTACCTGAAAAGAAACGATTTGTAAATCATGCAAACTTTAGATCTTACACATATATTAACTTACCAGGGGTATTTATTTCCAAGAAGTAAGTTGAATAAATTTATCTATAATAATTCACCCCTCTCTACCTTTAGTATCAATTTGGTCTACTAGGATTTCAAGTGGTATGAATGTGGAACATTCCATATGACAGACTCAATCTTTATGTGGAATAAAAATCATCAAATACACAAATTTAATAGGTATTCATAATTTTTTTGAGATAATTTATATGGTGGGAAAATTTTAATACTTTAAAATTTTTAACTTTAGCACTTGATGTATTATATGTAGATGTAGTGGAATTTTGAACAATTAAAAGGGGATAAGAAAGAATATTTTGTGATTAAATGAACCATAATGTTGATTGAAAAGTAAAAAATCCCATTTTTATTTCTCTGTAAATGAACGTGTTAACTAAATTGAAGAGATTACAAATAGATAAATAGTTATAGAATATACCTGAGAGAAGTTATAAAAAAATCCTAATGTTAAAGGGGAATAACTACATATTTTTTAATTTTTTTTTGAAAGTACAATGTGATATGAGGATGATGTTATTGAAATTTACTTCACTAGAGTGAATGATATGATGAGTAAGATTAGTGGTTTTGGTGAAAAATATGATGAAAATATTATTTTGAAGAATATCATGAGGGCTTTCCTAAGGGATTTTACCTAATATTATTCATTTTGTAGATAGATAATATCTCTATTTGGAATAGTAAAGCAATAACATTATAGCCTATAAAATGATAATTCTATCCATATTTGAGAAGAATGTGATAGATGATATGGATCTTGATGGCTGGTTAAATATAATATTATAGGAAAATAAACTTGAACTATCATGAGAGTGTAATGATGATGATTATGATATGAGTAATGATAAAAATAGAAGAATGTGTACTATCTCTATAATGTTAAAAAAGGAAAGAGGAAAATTAATGGGAAAATTTTCCATAAAATGTTTCAAATATGATGGAATTGTAATCATTGTAATCAACTATCCTAAGAAATAAAACATGTGTTTTATGATAATTAAAATATAGAAAACATCTAAATAAGAATTGGAGAAAAGGGACTAAATCAATGAAAAAATAGATTAGACTAAGCAATGATTATTTAGAAGATGAAAGGGATGTTATTACGAATAGATAAAGACAAATACACTTCAGTTATCTTCTAATATTAAGATGAATCACCTAAAAAGGTTAGAAACTTCATGGATCACATGGAATGCCAATTAAACTCTTAAATATGTAATAAAATATGTAGAAAAGATAATAATATGGAGTATATGATCAGATCTATATTAGAGGCCTGTCATGAAAAGAATAAAACATCATAGGAAGGGACTTATAAACATGATGAAAAAAGGTTCAAAATGATGAATTAGATGACGAATCTATAATAAGAGTGGATAAAATTATCGAAGTGATCAAGAACTCCTAGTTGATGACTATATATAAAGAAAAAATATAGAATTATATATAATTGAAACACAAGGTAAATGAAGAAAAAATGGGAAATATGGAATATAATTATTTTTATGATAAATAATATTTGAAATGTATGAATAAGAAATAAAAAATAAATTAAATCCATGGATCAGTGGTATAAATAAACTTATATTTCTTCTATATCAAATCAAGTTAAATATATACCAAAATATACTGAAAATCATAAATATGATTTTTTTTCTAATAGTGTAGGTAAAATTTAATAATAAGTAAAATAATGGGGTTAAAAATTTTATACAAAAAATATTATATTTTTTAAGTGAAGAACGAATAATGTAATAAACATTAACCTCTAATGTAACAACCAAATCTTGGTATGAAATAATTTTCATTTAAAAATTTTAATTTTTCTTTAGCTTTCATTGCATGCACTCATGAGTTTAAAAGAATGATGAGATTTCATTAGTATAAAATAATAATTACAACCTATCTTTTAGGGTATCAAGATTAAATATATCTAACATATAAAAATTTATTGTGGATTCATTGGATACCAATTATTTATGTAAAATATAAACCAACTAAATGTATAAGAAATTGTTTTATTATTGTATTTGGAAATTATGTGAATTATAATTAGTAAAATGAATTAATGAAATATATATGTTATATATTTTATAAAATAATATATATTCATCCAATATACTTGTTATTTATAAGATATGGATAAAACATATTTTATTTATAGAAACATATATTTTTCAAAAGGGTAATTTTACAGCCTTTTAATAGAGAACCAATTTAAAATATAAATATTGACACATTAAATAAATTTAAAATAAAAAATAGACTTTTTATTTGGATGTGGGATATAATAATTTAATTTGGATGAAATTTTGAAATATTCATGATGACTTTTAGGTTTTGATGAATAGTAAAAATATACAAAATTCTAATTAAAAATAACTTTTTTGATCAAAAAAATTTGTGTGGTTAATATAAATTATTGATTTTTTTAAATGATTTTATAGATGATATTATGATATGTTAATATAATTTAGGGAAATGACATTAATTTTACATTGAATTTATTGTACACATATTTCAATCTTTTCTAATGTTTTATTTTTTAAAACCCATTTTCTCATTCTAACAAAGATATATAATTTCAATTCTTTACTAAAAATTTTGTGACCTTATTTTTTAAAAATGGAATAAATATTTTGAATCAGTAGGTCTAAATTATTAAAATAACAATCTTTTCTTTTTAGGCATTATGAATATCTTAGAAATATTATATTAATACGAGAAAAGGGAATATCATGTAATAAAGGGAAAAAATTATATAATTACCCTAACACTTGTACTAATATCATTGGATGAGTTATGTCTATCATAAATAATACATTGGTCAAAATGGTATCATTTGGAATCCATATGGATGAGATTAAGACATTTAATTTATTTTTCAAAAATAAAATTTAAATAATTCTTAATCATATTTTAATAACAATATCATTTTTAATATAAAGTCATACAGAAGAAAAATTCTACTAAAAATACTTATTTGAAATAAATTTTTTTCTATTTATATTGGTAATTTATTTTTAATTTTTACTGAATAAATAAATAACATAATGTCTTAAAAATTGATGATGCAAGAATTTAATTTATTAATGAAAAATAAATAAAATAATTATTAATAAAATGATGATAACCATTAAAAGACAAAAAACAAGAAATAATAATAATGGAAGCTAATATCTAGTCCATAATCATCCAAGGGTCACGTTATTGACCATTTGGGCAATATAAAAACGATTAGAACACATATAATATTTTATTTAAAGTGTTGCTAAAGTTGTCACATTCTTGTTTTAATAAATTTAACATTTTTAATATAGGATTTTATAAAAGATATATTTGAATATAAGTATTCCTATAAAAATATATATTTTTAATATTTATCATAGTAATCTATTTTTAATTTTAATTTCCCAAAAACATATTTAAAATAATTACACAAAACTGATGTAGTAATTAAAATATTCAAGGAGATAACAAATAAATGTTGTTAAAATTAATAAAATAAAAATAATTTTGGATAATTAATATATCCAAAAATATTTAAAGATGACCATACCCTCTTATAAATAAAATAAAATAATTTTTTGGATGTGACCTTGTAATATTTATATTTTTTACAATAATGAATTGAGTAGTTTGAAATTCGTCACTATTGATTATTTAAGAAAATAATGAATTATTAGATTTTTTAAAAATAAATTTTTTAAAACAGAAAATATTTATGGTATCATCTAAAATATTCTAACTTATTATTTTATGGAATTATTTCTGTCAATTAAGTAAATAATCTTCCCTTTTAAAATTAAATTATTTCCTACCAGAGTTACAAACTAAATAAAATAACTAAGTTTTAATGAAAAGGATAAATTTTAAATTGACAAAAAATGTCTAAAATTTATAGTTTGATGATAATAAAACATTATCTCGTTTCATTTTTTAAACTATGACATTTTTGGATGGTATTTTATGGGTTTTAATTTTATTATAACTTATCATATTTGGAGATTCTAGAAGTGCCCCTCACGTCAATTTTAATAGGGGACCCTCTCCCTCATATATTAACATCACATTGAGAATTTAAACTCATCCATTCCCTAAGCATTTACACTCTCAACTAACATAGTCATGTTCTAGGGGTTTTGGTGTTCTCCAACGACCAATTCTAGTGCTTTAAGAGTATATCTAGAGTGAGCACATCGAAGAAGTGGTAATATCATCTACTGATTAATTCAAAATTATTTCATCTTCCACATCCACTTAATGAGTTGTTTCCATTATTAATTAATAAATCTATTATCACATATAATATTAGATATCATTACAATAATGGAACAACCATATTCCACCTTCTATCCATATTATGATAAATGATATCACCATGCGTGATTATGTACGACCTACCATATCCATGCCATGGCGTAATATTTTTTTCACTACAACCTTACCTAGATGGGTATATGAGGGAAATAATAATAATATAATATTATTATTTGAAGATAATGTCTTCTTAAAAAAATATCATCCACTCCCATACCATTTCACAATTATGGGAATGATATCGTCGCTCATGTGTACGTACGGCCAACTGTCTCCATGATGTGATGCAATTCATTATACATGATATCCATTAAATAATTACAATATAAATGTATATAATGAATAAATATGATATATATTATATTAATATCATTTTTGAATTATATAAATATAATTTGATTATGATAACAATAACTTATTCGACATATCATGCATAAACAATGAAGTAGCTAATAGCTGAAAAATGAGTAATAATGAAAAGTTATAAAAAAATGGATGATAATATAATCAAATATGATATCATAAAAAAATTATGATTCTCTAATATTAAAATTATATTGTTCTTAATGATGTATTTATAGGGGTATATTTTTCAACCATGTCCATGTTTTCAAAATATGTATTAAAAAATTTTCATTCTATTCTCCTATAATCGATTAATGTAAATATCATTCATTGGGAATTTTATTAAATGATAAGAAAGGAATTTTTTTCATCTTCTATATGAGATAATATTGAACTTATCCAAAAAATGTATGAGGAGAATATTTTCTTTTAACTGATATGGAATGAATAGATTTTTAGGTTTTTATAATTCCTTATTTACATGAACATTACCTTACAACATTTTAGGGGTATTTTTAATAATTTATTTTGTTTCTAAATTGTGTGTAATTTTGACAAAAAAATTTATAAATAAAAAAGGATATTTTTTTCTATAATTAAATTAATGTGTTTTATAAAAATTATTTTCCATCTAAGATGGAATTTCATAATAGGGTTATTATTCATGTATATATATCTACTCTTCCTATGGTATTATACTTTTTATTCTATAATTCTATTTAGGAAATCCATTTGTTTGAAATTTATTATGTTATGATAAAATGATGTTTATGAAATTAATTTTATTCCATGGGTTATTCTATGTTTAATAGTTTATTTTTTTTTGAAATACATAAGAATGTTGTCACAATGAGATGCGTGGGACCTATATCTCCCTCTAATTAATTGTGTAAAGATTTATATATCATGAAGTAGAAATGGATGGAGTGGGAAATTATATCAGTTTTTTAATATATTTATGGAATGATATGTAAACCCTGTTCAGTAATATATGGCTAAATAAGGAGTAAAATCTTCTTAGTAATAGACTTTCTCAGCAATGATGGTCTTAAAAATGAGCCTTGACTAATATAAAATGATTTTCTATGCATATGTGTATGCCAAAAAGTTCATCTCCTATGTTATGACTTTTAAGAATATGTTCATCGATTCTTTATGATTTTTTTGGATTTAACCCATCACATGATATCATGATCTTTCATATGCAGGACAAGGTTTTCAAATGTTATGTTCTTATATGTTATCATTATTATATGATTGATATCTCCATTACATATCTATACCAACCATTTGATATACCCCTTTCTAATGTTCCTTTTATTTTGTTTCGAATATGTTTATTTGTAAGACATGTTTAAAAAGTGGTCTAGTAATGAAGGAAGAAAAGGGTGGCAATGTAGATGTCTTATGAACCCGTTTTTTATGTTTCCCAATTTCTAAATACACTAACACTATAAAATAATGATCTAGGATTATCATTTTTTAATTAATATTATTCAATTTTTAATCAACATCTATGTAATGTAAATTATTGGCCTTTATATCTAATAAGATAAATGGAAGCATAATTGGCATTGAAAACAAAGGCATGAATCTGGAATGAAATTTTTTTGACATGACTGTGGATTTTATAGATGATTTAGATTCCATGGATACTATTGGTTCATTGAAATTTTGGGCTACAAGGATGAAAAATTCTAGTAATGAATTAAATGGGAGAAGGTATGATGTAAAAAATAATGAGTCCCTAAATAATATTTTTGTGAACAGAATATGTTCATGTATTCATACTTATAATATTTTTGAAAATAAAAAGGATGTCCTGTTAGTTGTTAGAAAATATGGTATTGTAATGAAAATTTAATGAAAAATATTCATTTTAAAATATACTATAATGAAAAGGGTTTATGTTTTTTGTATAAATTTCAAGATTATATATCATTTATAGTAGAAGTGGAGTCAAATGTCTGTAATAGCAGAACACTATTGATCCTTGATAGTGTGTGTCCTTCAAACATGAATTGAGACACAAATATTATTAAGAATATCTTTTATCATGATGGATGAGTAGTTAAATTTGGTAATTATAGATCCTTGAGAATAAATTTTGTTGGATGTAGTGATATTGAGTCTAAAGGACTCAAATAAAAAAATGTTTAATTTTTTGATATAATTCAACATTTTTTTTCTATTTTTGGGAAATTTATTGATTAATGAAGTGATATACTCTCTCATAAGAACAAAGGAAATATCAATTGTTTTAAATATATAATGTTCATTCAATGTTGAGAATGAACAAGTGGGAACTTGTTTAAAACTGGGGACTCATAAAATATATTCCATTTCAGTTTTAAGAACGAGAACAATTTTTGGAATAGAATACTTAAACTTCTTGTCTATAAAATGATGTGTATGTTATAAAAACATGAGTTGGTAAGAGACATTCTTAAAATAAATGGGGATGGATAATCTGTTTTTGATGAATTCCTAAAATGAAATATGATACCAATGACACACAAAAAAGGAGTATATTTAGACTACTAGACCATATAACTAATATATTAATATTTTTATGGTCTAATCAAAGGATCTGGATATGTTTTCAATTTTTAGAAAATAAGCCGATAAATAACTTATTATCTATGATAAGAAGGTAATATTTAATAATGGAAATGAGTGTACATATAATTCTTTTGAAAGATATCTTAGAAATCATAGATTAACTATTAATATAATAAAAAATTCATTCCATAAAATTAGTGTAGTTGAGGGGAGACAAAGGGGAATTGTATACATGGTGGGATTATGTTAGCTAAAATAATCATTTATATTTATTTTAGAGAGAGGATTTATATATTCCTATTCACATTAAAAATATGTGTTTCATCAGAATTGTGAAATATAAAACTATATATGATATGTGGTACCATAAAAAGGATACCTTGATATAATTACAACTATTTGGAAGCCTCTAAAATATATTGATTAAGAAAATGTTTCAGAAATATTGATACAATATCAAAATAAGAACCATATTAAAGTTATCTTACTACTGGGTGTGGGTAAATATGCTAGTGTATAAATGAAAAAAATGCTTTAGTATCTAGATTTTATAAATATTGAAAATAATAAAATTAAAATTGAATTTCTTGATGCTGATGTTGAATCTATTAGAGTTGAAAACATTCAGATTCTAGAAAAATATGTTATATAACTGGATAGAAAAGGACAATTTGTTGTTAAAAATGAATATTTTGTAACATGTAATGAATATATAACTTGGGATAAAGTTTTTAGGTGTTAATGGATAAATATAGATTTTATTTATAATAATATTAGTGGATAACAAGCTTCACCTATGAAAATAAGAACGCGTTTAGGTCTGGGAACAAAACTGCTTTTATTTTAGAAGAAGAACTAAAATTTATTTATAAGTAAATTTAGAATTAAAAATGGATTTCACAATGATAGAGTAACTTTATAATATAGTAAATTCATCGAAAATTTATATATTATGATGTTATTTGTATAAAAACATCATTGGAACTAAGTGGATCTTCTGAAAATGGATGAATGTGAAAGGTGAATCCATGGTGAATAAAGGAAGGATGAGGTGGAACGTGTATCCTATGTTTGATGCAGTTGAATTTGAAGTTATCAATTCACAAGAATCAAGAATTTAAACAATTAATATTTTCATGGTATATAAATATCACATACATTATATGATTTATCAAATTGATGTGATATATTCCTTCGTAAATATTGATCTGAAAGAAGAGGGTTTCATTAAACGACGTAATGATTCTCTTCTTGATAAATATGTAAGCACGATAAATGAGATTAATAATTAAATATAAAGATTCAAATAGTTTTGAAGAGACTCATCCTCCATGATAGAAGAATGTTTTAGAAGAAACAAATTATAAATGGAAATGTTTATAGAAATATATATGTAAAGGTGATGTACACCAGTACTAACATTTTCATAGTATATGTGGATGCTATATGTATATATTAGTTATAAATGGAATATTTGGGAGTATTTTTATATGGGAATTATTTGGAATTTTAAGATTTCTCTTTTTGTTGAGTTGTCCAATTTTATTGGATATAAAATCATTCCAGGGGCCGATCATAATTTTCAATACCAAGGAAAACATCTATAGAAAATTATTGAATATATTTTTAATGGAATAATTAAAGGATATTTATACTATTAAATAAATTTAAAGAAAATTGTTAAATGATAATTATGGATGGTTCCTGAATCTAATAGATCATAGAAATATCATTAGTAGATTTATATATCTAATAGTTACTAGTCCTTGATTTTTTTGATATCATGATATTGATTTATAAATTTTCTCTTGTAATATCACTTGTTATAATACCGGTGGATTAAATTATATATCAAAAGAATAGTATAGATTATCATGGTATTCCAAATAAGTTTTGATTTTTTGTTGATGGGTTATACAGATACTGAATTTGCTGGGAATTTGGTTGACAAGAAGTTGAATTTTGTTAGAACATTAATTCATGGTGATGATTGTGTGAAAGGGAATATTAAGAGTAATTTTTTAGTTTCATTAATCTTTTACTAAGATGTGTACATAGTAGTAACAAATGATTCTAATAAAAATATATTCATACTAGTTCAAAACCCTAATTTGAGAGTTAAGGTTGACAATAAACTATTTATTTCCTATAACAATAAAAGAGTTAAAAATATTTCAGGGAATATTTTTCAATAGTATAGATCAAATCATATCAATTGTAGATATCAAATCATCAAATAGAATGTCATGTATATGGTTTTAAAACATGAGTTTTTGGAACTAAGGAACAAGTGTTCGGTATTTTCGGAAAGTAATTATAATGGATAGGTTCTTAGAATTATTATCGAAACATTATGTTTACAATTATTCTCTCACGTAAAAATGTATGGAAGCATATACCCCACAAGACATTGTATTGTGCTCTTAATGGAGGTGATAAAAGTTACATAATTGTTTAGTAGACTTTTTTAAAGGGGTGAATATTGTCAATGGAGAATGTGCACATATTTGTTATCAATTTTTTTTGTTATTAATGTTTGGGGGTATCATTGATATGGGTTTATGGTGGAAGTCATTTGAATCAACTGGACAAAAATCTATTGGCAATGATGAATGGAATTTACTTAAATACACCAAATCATATTCTACTTTTTAGTCAATATGAATATATATCGAGATAGGCTATGATTTAATAAATTTTTAGTAACTATTAAAATCAATGTTATTTTTAAGAATCTTGATTTTTTTTGAAAAAGGGGTTGAAACAATTCCAATGGGGGATATTAATGAACACATCATATTAGAGGAATATTTAAAGACTTTTAGATTGGTGTATTTTCAAAAAACCATGTTATTAATGTTTTTTAAAGTGATTTTAATTTTTTTAATATTACAGATTTGTTTTGAAATTTTTCAAATATTATATGAAAAATTACTGAATTGATGAGTTTAAAAATAATTTAACATTTGGAAATTTATATAATTATCATTTGAGTTACTCTATAAGGGCCATTCACATAAGCATGCAGTACTGTATGGATCATACCAATCCATAATCATCATCAAAAAAGGATGATCAATATATAAGCACAAAGTTTCTATTCATAATCATCTACATAGATTTATAATATATATTCTTGGACTTTGAAGATAAGTTTCATATAAGGATGATTCCTATAAGGGGAATCAAAGTTTCACCATTCAGGTCCGTCCATATGGGTCTGTAAGATTGAACATTACATAACCATTAATGTTTAGGCATGAATCCGATAACTTATTTTTTTTGTATTTTATTTGCTGAAATATGAGTTTTGTGGAATTTAATTTTTGGATTCATGAATACATGATTATGAAAATGTTGTTACTTAGTGTTTAAAACAACACAGATGATATCTGATACAAAATAAATGATGTTACTATGACCCTAAAATCACAAGGAATACAATTTGTTTTTGAAAAAATAATTTGAAATGGATGTAAAATTATTTTATTATTTTAAAAGGATAATTTATATTCAATTGTGATGTTAATTTGATATTCTGAAAGTTATTTAATTACTAAAAAATAATGAAGTGATTAAGAATTAGTTTATTATAAAGTAAGAGTTATTTTTATGATTAATTTACAAAATAATTTGAGACCTGAGATATTTTTCATACCATGAATTTGGTTTGTTGTGTAAATGATCATGATATATTTTAAATAATTTATATTGTGTGTTTTTTTATGATTTAATTAGTTGTATTATTGATATAGTATATTATAAAACTCAATGAAGTTACTTTTTTGATAAATAATATCAATAGATTTTGTGGGAAATCATTTAGACAAGTGTAATTTTTATCTTTTCCACATGTTGGTTTTTTTGAGAAGATTAAAAGAGGGAATTTATGAATAAAAATGGTTAATTCATCATTTTAATTTATTTTTATTGGCCTAATGGTACATGGGGTATTCTAATTTAGGTATTATAAAAAGGATGCGTAGTTTTCATGATTCATCCTATATGAAAAAAATAATATCAAATAAAAATAATATTATATATATATATAAACTAATAAACACTTCTATATGAAATATAGAGAGATAAGGTAAAACCTAAGTGTATATGTGTGACACTTCAATAATGAAAGAATAAGATATAGGAGTTGCTGGAGATGAGGTGAGAGAGATGAGTGAAATAAGAGAATAATAGATTTATGAGTAAATGAATAAAAATAATAAGCACCTAAATATATAGTCATTTTCATCAAAAAACAATTATGAGATTATGGTGTTGGGAATCAGGGAAAAAGAGAATAATATATTCAAATGGGTTCTCATGTTGTGATTTGAGGACATTGAGATCTTAAAGGTCTGTTCACTAGTATGATTTTGAAGTGGTTTTTCTAGATGATGGTGAGCTACATATTAATGATATTAACATACTGGAAAAAACTATAGGGTATCTAAATATTTTCTAATGAGATATGAATCCATAAGAGGGGTTTTCTAATTTGGTGATATTTCGGTTTCATTGTAAATTTCAGGATACAAAGAAACCCATGAGAGAAACTGTAAATACTAGTACAAATGGGATTATGATAATAACTAACCCAAATACATTCATTAAAAATAAGATATTGGGTGAAATTTATAATACATGAGATTTACTAGATGCAATAAAGAGTAATCTGACACAATATGGTAAAATGATAAAAAGAATTTATTTTCCCTATAACTCTTTTCAATAATATAATTTGTGTGATAATATGTTTAATATAATAGATAGGTTCTTGTATTAAATAATCACATAGTATTCATTCATAGAAATAGTTATATAAAGAGGGCTACATAGATTTTCCCACCCCTCTTAGTCTGTAAATTTAGTCCACTAGGACTTCCCTACAATTCTTATTTTAGATATAATGTATATTGGATAATATTTACAAGGATACATATATATTATAATTTATTTTTTTATATTTTATTTTATTTCTTATAGTGGTCTTAAAAACTCATTATAATTTATTTTTAGTACATTATTTGTAAAAAAATATGCTAATTTATGAACAGAATTCATCACGTAATATATTCATTCACATAGAAATGAAAATATGAGTTTGTGATAAAAACATAGATCCTTTATTAAAAATACTAGAATATAATATGATTATAATTTTAGGTAAAATTACCAAAAATTATTCTCTAATACCTAAATCTGTCACCGCAGAACTCTTTCATTGACACAAATATAAATGAGGGGAAAATTATTCAATCATAATAAATGACTAAAAAAATTTCATGATCTATATATCTCTATATCTAAAACCAACATAACTATTATTAAATTTTATATTAATAACATTGATTACTAAAAATAATATACCTATAAATTAAAACCAATAACCAGTTGTTTAATCGATCAAAAAGAAGAATGATCAATAGCGACCACAATGAGAGGATTTCATTCCTCTCTAAATAATCGAAAAAATTCAGATAATATTTAGTGATAATTTGGGTTATTAACAAACGGTTAACACTTTATTTCTATTCAACACATAGATATTGAATACACATTCAAGACTATTTAAACATGTATTCCTTAGTGTTTAAAATTAAAGAGATTTCATGGTTATCCGCAACATTTATTTAATTTTACATCTCTAATTTCATGAAATTTTATAAAATTCATAGTTATTACGTGTTTTTTTACCATTAATGCTAATCCTAAATCCAATGAAATCCTTTCCCAAAATCTTTTTGTGGCCCGTATTTTTTTAAAAATCACACCCCATTTTAAACAAAATACAATTTACTTGAATAGTATACATGATATATTCTTCTTTAATGTACCTTTTTTAATATTTTTGTATTATTAATAGTATATAACACATGAACCATAAAAAATAATGAATTATAATTTATTATACCATTATGAATATTTATATATATAAGGTGAATATACTATATAATATTAAAAGTAGAATAATTGGAAAATAAAAAAGGAAACAACAAAAGTAGAATTTTTTATTCTATTTTGTTGATCTATAATGGACCAATCAATTTTTTGAATAACATTGTAAAAAAACTAATTATAAAACAAATAGAATATCCTAAAGACAAAATAACCACGAGATGTAATTTAATTAATAATGAATGCTTGGAATACTATTTATTTATAAGATGTTAAAAATTATAAAACTATTAAAAATAAAATTGTTGGATTAGTGACATCACTATTGGAATCATATTCTGTCTATTGGAATAGTAAAAATTTGCATTTAGATAAATGATGAATTCATATAACAAATAATGTTTAATATTAATTAAATAAGTTATCATAATTTTTGAAATACCATTAACTTATCAGTAAATTAATGTAATAAAATGTAATGAAATGTATACAGTTTCAATACATCACAATTTTATATTATTTAAGAAGGAAGTTTTTTTTGATATGAGAATTAACAATGTAAATTACCTAACTTAAAAAAATTAATTTGGAAAATTTTAATTTATTTTTACAATTGGCACATATAAAGATTATAAGGATGATGTTTTTCTATTTTTAATAAATCGTAAAATACATAGGTGAATGGTTAATACCGTATCTATTCAAAATTTTCTAATAGTGATGCATAGATGAATTTTGGATTTTATAGAAGTTATAAGAATTCCATAACATCCCATTTACTATAAATATTTAATAAATTTACTATTCCACCATAAGTTTGATAATTATTTGAAAAAATAATATTTAATTATAATGTTTTATCCTAAAAGGTTTCACTTATCCCCTCAAAAATACCACCCCTATACCCCACTTCTCTATACACCATAAAATTATTATATTTCCAATGATAAACAAAATTATCTCACTTATCCCTTTTATCAATGTTGGAGTGCTTGTTTTATCTTCGAATGACCTTCCCTTGGTGGTCATAGTTAACTGACGAAGGATTTGTCTCAAAGAGTTTGACACAGATTACTTGCCATTATATTTCCATTACATTACTTTATTAATTCTACTTGACCTTTAAAAATATTCCTAAGTAGTTCTATATCAAAAAATAAATTATATAAGGATATATAAATATGGACAATTAAGTCCCAAAATAAATATAATTTTTAGTTTTTAATTAAAATCCATTCAGGATTGGTATATCCACCAAGAAGGATTTGTAAAAAATCATATTATATTTGGATTTAGATGATTTAATTTTAAATAATAATTAATGAAAATAAAAAAATTCAGTTCATCTTGGTTACTATAAATGACTTAATGAACAAACCATAATATATTATAATTTACACATAACAAAATATAAAAAATTTGGAAATATTTTAGTTATTGAGAACTATTTTAAATACTATAAATACCTTAACTCAATATCATTACACATAATGAGTCATGAAATCTTAGGACAAGTGCTTCGAATATTAGAAATATATCCCCATGACTAGGTAACCATGGAATAACCATCCTTTGGATGATGGAAATGAACAACAGATATAAATAAAATGACAATAAATTATAATAATACAATAATAATAAATGAATGAGAAATGAATAATGATATAAATTGAATATATTATAACATATATTTTGTTATTCAAGAGTTTAATTTTTTTACTACGATGAGTGAGGATCTGAAGTACGGGAACTCCAAAACCACCATTCATCTTATAAGACACGATCTCTCTCTCGCTTTCTCTTTCAATACCTAAATTTTTTCATCAAATGTTGTTCTTAACTATTTTGTATATATTTTTTCTCTATATATCATAATTTTATTTTCCATTTCTTTTCATATGACATATAAGCTTCCCAAGTACCCATCTAATTGCCTTATTTATAGAAAACATGATAAAAGTGACCTTCTCAATTTAATATTCCCTTTGATGTGACACAAATTTTACGAATTTCAAAATCTTTTATTTTTATAAATAATCATTACTTATATAAAAATTATGTTTTCACATTTCTTATTTTTGATAAAACCTCATACTATCTTCTATTTTAATGGTTCTAAGCAATATTATAAAACATTGTTTAAAGAGATCCATTATATTTCTATTTTTTCAACAATTATTATTATTCTTCATTAAAATGAGATATTTACTCATAATATTTTTTTATTTATTCAATATTGATTGTATAAATTCATTAATCTATTCTTTTGTTAGGATAATTTATTATAAGTAAATTTATTATGATTTCTTACATGGTTATGAAACCCAATTCCTTATCCTAGTTTTTGTCAATATTTTGATTTATGTTTGATTCATTTATAGAACTCATATACATGAAATTATATTATTTCATTTATTGGAATGATATTATATAGTCCCATAATATTTAGGGTTATTATTTATATCTTAATAGATCCTTATGTGTGTGCTTGATATTTTTTGATTATTCCACAATGTTATAAAAGTGTATGGTTCTTTTAGACATTTCTACAGTCTTATAAATAAGCAATATGTGGTTAGCTTGTTCCATAAGGTTATAATTTCTTGAAATTGATCATTTACATATTTTAATGATGAAATTCATTTTTATTTTTCCAAATTTTATTATTCGCATTATTACACTTTTATATACTACCATCTCACTTATGCCACATTTCCAAGATATGATGTTTGTTATTCCCCATTTATGATCTATGATATTATTCTAGACTCTTGCCTTATCTCATCCTCATTATTGTTTTTATTATTCAATTAGTGAGATTTATTTCAAACCCTTTTCGTTTTGGTATATCCAAATGATATATCATGATCTAATAAAATAATTATTACATCTAGGAGCCTAAGAGGATCACATAAATGAAAGAAGGTATATTTTATTTTAAAATTCATATATCCTAATGTTAATCTCTCAAATACACTATTCCTTTAGATTTATAAAAGTAACACATATATATATATATATTATATAAATTTATGTAATGGTTTTTTATGATTTCAAGGTTTGATGTACCTTAGTGCTCCACTGTACAACTTATGCGTGGTGTGGGTGATTTTTGGTGAATCAAATTTTATTTTAATTCCAATTTAAAAGATCATGTATTCATGTTAACAAATGAACATTGATTATATTTTTTATACATAACCGAATGAGAAAATTTAAAAACAATTTATGAATTATTTAACATTGTTAACCTTAAATGGGTACATCTAAAGAGAATATATTAATGTTGAATTGATATTATAATAAATAATTAATGCAAATGTTTTTGATAACAACATCAGGAAGTGTTCGAAAATCATCCAAGGTATAAATAATATTCATTTATCAAATTAACTACATTCAAGAGATATAAAAATATAAAGTCACCACAAATGTCTATTTTATTGAATTTAAAACTAACAAGTCAAAAATACAAAATGTGATCTATGTGATGCCTTGCCCTTCAAATTTTAGATCTTCCATTATATAAATAGTTGGAGATACTAACAAGAATAATCATTAAGGAAATTCAATTTGACGACACATTACATTAAAAGTAATGATATTTAATGGTATATCACCATGGTTACAGATAATTTGGATGTTCAACATTCTTCTTCATCTATTTATTCATGATAATGTTCTTCAATATAATAGAATCTGGTAAATCTAGAGTATATTCAAATAAAAAATTTGAAATCAAATCATAGAAACATAAATATTGTACAGAGTGGAAAACTAGCCATTAGATTAACTTTTATTTTATCAGCACCATTTAAATCCATTTGAGCCATTGAGATTAGAGTTATAACCATTAATATAGTAAATGGGTCGTCAAAAGAGTCAAAATAATAATAACCTTCATTTATTAAAATTTCATAGAGTGGTTTCATAAAAACTTAAATCATATAAGAATGATATATACATAACAAATTTTTCCAGCACAATTACATTTCCATATCACAAGAACATTAGAAATCCCGACTCTTGAATCATGAACCTAATCAAATTAAAAAAAACTTATAATGTGGTATACCATTCTATATTTCCATTCTATAAATTCAACATGGCTTCCACTATAATGTTTTATATTTTAGTAGACCATTTTAATAACCATTATAAGTGATTAGGTACATCGAAATTAGGATTACAATAACATAAAAAACTCTTATAGTGATCCTCCTTGGGTTATACAAGGATTTTTATAATCCCAATGATCCAAGTACCACAATGTACAATTTAAAGTATATATGTTTTTAGAATCTACAGGAAAATATATCATCAACCACAACCACCATGAAATTTAGTTTGTCCCCAAGACATAAATACATTTCCCACTAGAAAAATTCTCTATTATAATGACACATAATGTATCGACTACATTGACAATCCACACCCCAATGAATTCGTGGTAAATAATGTGTTATATAATTTTCTCAAATTCATATTGTATTAAAACAAATTCCCATGATAAAGAATAATATTCCAATTGATAAAAATACATATTGCAACTTATGGTTCCAAAAATTTCCCCATTTGTAATTTTTTGACACTTTTTCAAAATAGAAATATTTAAACATGATTTCAAACAAGAAAATTTAAATTGATTAAACTGTCACCAATTTTTTAATCAATATTTATTCTAGAAAAAATACCACAAAATATTATACTCATATTTTTAGACCATTGGAAAATTTATCTCTCTTGGACTTCTCTCTCCCCTTGTATAATAGAATATTAATGGGAAATTTTTCATGTTTTAATTTTGGATTTTAAGCATATATCATCAATTTATCAAATCGTTGAATATATAAATCAGTTAGATCTCCAATATGATGCGAATCAATGATTATTTAGTAAATAATTGAATTAATTAAGTGAATTAACATTATCCATATTTTTTTTAAATCTATTATAATGTTATATTTATTCATTCAATAAATAAGTGTTAGGTATCTCTTTAGTTTAAGAGAATTTTTTAAACTCTATGGTTTAAATGGAGGTTGTAAAATACTAATTCATTCATTGGATTGGTAAAGATATTATCTACCCAAATTTGTGTCTCTAAATTTTTTAGTATTGAATTTTTTTTTCAACATTATTTTTAGTCATTGGCTTGCTCCATATAAATTATTTTCGAAACCATGAAACACTTCAATAGAAATTTTATTTATATTATATTATGTATTTATCTTTGATGGTTTCAATATAAAAATGAATTTCTTAAAAAGAACAATAACTTGTTGATTAAGGAAATACTGATAGAAAATATTTATGAAAATTAGATAATCTTATGTAATTTTATATTATTGAATATTTATGGATTTAAATAGAATCAGAATAATTATGAAAACCCTATTCCTGGGTTTATATAGAGAGAATCTGAGTCCATTATAAGTGGAATACTAGGATTCTAATGAATCCATTATTACCAACCTCAAGATTTGACGAATCTAACCACTGAAAGATTTCATCTATTTATAGAATCATCTCATAGATCAAAATATTGTGATACATTGATAATAAAAAAGATTTTCATCATTTTAAAGCTTTGTAATATCTTATTTCTTATAAAAATGCATTCAGTTAATATTTATTTCTGAGTGTTTTAGAAAATATATACAATTGTGTATTGTTGTAATTGTGAGGAGATTATTATTTAAGTTTGACTTGTAAAAATAAAAATCCAGTTATATTTTACGCTAACCAATCAACTGGTTATGAAAGAGGGGAAAATTTCACTATTAGTTTAGTAGAAGAAGTACAAAGTAACATTTTAATTTAGTGGGTGAACCAAGCTACCATTTTTTATAATGGGGGAAAAATTTTGATCAGGATGTTTGAGGTATTTCATAGTAAGGAAGATGAAGTTTATGTTTATACTATATGAATAAAAAAATTTATAGTTTTATAGTTGAGGATACATTATATCCGGTCTATTGATCTACATATCACATTCCACTTAAAGTGACATTTTGAATATATCCTTTAATAGTGTATTTTGATTTCTAACCAATTCTCCATGTTTATTTTTTTCCAATTTTATTGTATTGTTAATTGGTTGTTTGAAATAATAATTATTTTCTATACCTAATCTGATGTTATTTTATATTGTGGGTATATCAAAAAATTGTAATATTAATAAATATACCCCTTGAGGATGATGAAAATAAGTAGATAATGTTAAACTAAAATTCAACCCATTATATTATATAATTCCCATACTAATTAAATCCATTATTTGGTTTAAGAATAAGTCTCTAAATTTTTTGACTAAAAATAGTATTTTTATTCCTTTATATTCATATTTCTCTTTATATTTTAGTTAAATTATAGAAAAAATTTGTAAAGATACTTTTTTACATTTTGTAGGTTTACATCTATGATAAATTGACAATATTAATCCAAATATTCCTCTTTTATTTAGTGGGAATAAATATGAATACTATATAGTTAGAGTAGGAAAATATTTTATAAAAACTAGATTATACAATTATATCAATCATACTAATGAGTAAAACATTCCTGATAAATTTTAATTCATTTTCAGATTGGAAAATGAAATTTTTTGTTTTACTCAATGAATTATATATTGTTATATTTCTTCATATCAAACTGCTTGTGGCATATGGAAGAAACATTCTGATAAAAATGTTATAACATAAAAAGTTCTATAAGCTATGATAGAAATTATAAGAGAAGTTTTTCCTAACTTTTATTTTCTTTTAAATGAATAATTTTAACAAATGAATCAATTTTCCATGAAAATTTTAAGCATATTACAATTTATTAGAGTGTGAGAATTGTAAAATGATACTCCTGAGGAGAATGTTATGAATATCCAATGAAAATAATTTTAATCTCAAAAAACTAATATAGATGATACATTTCATATAACTAAGTTATGTCTAGATGAATTAATTGGTACACTTATGATATATGAAATAAAATTGAATATAGATGAAGAAGATGATAAAAATGGTGTTCATTTTCAACAACCAAAACATTAAATATAAGAAGTTGTAAAATAATACCGTTAAAGAAAGATTCATGTAGAATTTTTTATGAGAGTGAGAATGAAACAATTGATACTAAATATTCCAGCCTAGAGAAAAGAGTATCCAACATAAGAAGTTTCAGAACAAATTATTATAAGGAAATAAAATAGTAATGTGATAGTTTTGAACCAATTTCTTAGAAGCGTAGAAATAAAATTTATATTTGACTTGATTTTACTGATATTTAAAATAAAAAAGAGAGTATTGTATAATGTATTATACTGAGAAAATAAATAAAATTATGAAAGTAATGGATTGGGGTGTAATTTAATGTTATTATACATTAGATATATAATTGAAATAATTTGACGAAATTAAAAAACTAACTATATTTTATGAAAATTTTTCAATTAAAGAAAACGTTATATAGGAAAATTTACTACATAATCACTATATAATATAACTCTTGATTCATTTTTTTAATGATTTAGGTTTTTAAAATGATTTAAACAATGGGAATTATTATTTTTGAGTTGAAGAGACGAGTAATAAAATTAGTGATAAAATGAAAGAATATATTTTAGAATATGAATATATATAATGGAAGTTATAAAAAAAATAGTAATATTAAAGGATAATCTATTGAAATGAAATCCAACATTATAATAGACGTGGATAATTTAACCATATAAATAAATGTGGGATGATAAACTTATTTCCAATCATGAAAAGTCAAAAGTAAAGTTTTAAAATCTCAATACTGATTTGAAATGGAATGCCATTGTTTTTAAAGCTCTTAAGATAGATTATTTAAAGAAGAAGAGAGAAAAGAAAAGAACTATAAAATTTTCTCGAGGTAAAAATGATATTGTAAAACATATGAATTGATTAAAAGAAAAAAAGAAATTCTCTATTTTTACAAATGTGTGAGACGATTTTGGAAAGACATATCCTCAAATAATACATATAAAAATATCATTTGTATGCATGTCAAAAAATTAATTTCAATCTGCACAAAAATCTATTATTTTCCAACAAAAGGACCATTCAAAACTCAATTACAACAAAGAATACATTTGTGGATAAAATATTCTTTTAACAGAATTCAACATGTTGGATAACATGGGGATTTTATTGCATCAAAATATGATTCCAATGAGCATAATAAATGCACTGAAATATGGATTATGAAGACTCTATTAATATATATACTGCAAGAACATAAGTAGAAAAATTTCTTAAGAAATAATTCTGAATAGATATATCAATGTTTATTAGTATCAATATACTAACCATTAGTACCTTCGATATTAATTATTTATATTTTAAGAACTATTTAAAAGTATTATTTAAAAAAAATATATATTAATTTCTGATTAATTATAACTTTTTAGTTATTAATTTTATTTTTGTGGAGTATTCTATAATAAGGATTTTCTATATTTAATATGCTAAATTATCCTTTAAACATAAATATAATGACAAAATATTTATGGAACCATTTTCAAAATAATATGACCAACAATTTCTTAATTTTAAGTAAAATTCCCAATTTTTGGAGAGTATATTTTCAGATTATCTATTTTTCAGTGACTTTCCTTTATTTTCAATGTATTTTAATTTAAATATATTTTATTTAATAAAATATTAGTTTTATATATATTTCATAATAAATATTATTGAAATATTTTTTTGTTCAAAAATACAATTTAAATTATTAAAATTATAATAACTTTAAAAATGAAAAATCTAAATATATATGGAATCATGGGTTTTTAAAGGATTCGATCAGATCTATTGGATAAGGAAATCATTAGTGATCATTGGAATTCTTATAATTACTATACATCGCGGCGAAACCTGAGATTATTGGTCATATTAATTACGATTAGAGGTTGTGATCTCAGTGTTTTTATGTTTGTGTTGTTCATCTCCAAATTCAAAAATTGGGTCTTCCGAATAACTAATTACTAGAGAGAATAATGAAGAAAGATTAATTCATTCTGATATATGAAAAAATTATGAGTTTTTGTTGAATGATATTACTACCAGTTAAGGATGGACTAAATTGGATTCAATGAAATAATATAATGAGTTGCGCTGTATCATTGTAATCATTGTTTTTTATTTTTCACCCATGTTTTATGAAGAAGGAATGAAAAGGTATATTTTATAAATTTTTTAATAATGTTAACAGTGATTTTAGAAAAATTATTTTGTTTTTAGTAGTTTCTTTTGAAAGTGATTATATATTTCCTTCCATCAACATTCCTAATGAATAGAGTGATTTTTTAATCATGAATCGCAATAAATTTTTTCTTAATCTATCAGAATGTTCATAAGATTGAACATATCATTACAATTTTAATGGTTATAATCCAATGGATATTGTTATTTTTCATACAATGAAATGAAAAAAATATTTGCTCTTAATTTTTTGGATGTTTATTTGTTGGATTGTCTTGTCAGGTTTAAGAGGATAAATATAGAAAATTATATCTAGTTATATATATAGGAAATTAGTAATGGATTATTTAAGATTAAACGATTTTTTGTGGATCGTTTTTTTAAATAGGTCGTTATGAAGTTGCTGAAGGAAGAAAACGTTGAAAATGAAGCATATCTAAAAATATAAATGTAAGTCCCAATCAGAGAGGAGAAAATCAATATAACAAGATTAATGTATGATGATAAAGATAAGATAAATATGGAGAAATAATAATTATTTTCAAAAATAGAAGTAAAAAAATTATATTGATGAAAATTTGTGATTCTAGAAAATAGGAAAACATAAGATGTTTCTATTTTATACAATACTCTGTTTACAACGTCAAAGAATATTGATACAATTGAAACTGGAACATGTATAGTGACATTAAAAAATAATAATGAAATAAAAAAGAAATAAGATATTTATGATGATTCATTAAAGAATAAAATTTCTTCCCTATAAAACCATATGAAGATGTTAATCGATACAAATTGTTGGTTTCTTAATAAGAAATTTGAAAATTTGAAGAAACAATATGATGTTTGAGCATCAGGAAAACCATTTATTAGTTTGGAAAAAGATGATTCCGAGGCTTTGAAAAAAAATCAGAAATGATTTTATGTGTTTATTAGAAGAATAAAAAGTACTCTATGATATTTAGTAAATAATTATTTATTGGAAATTCTTCTCGGAGTTTCTATTAACAAACATTTTTTTCTAAAAATAAAATGAAGAGGAAATTATGATTTAAACAAAAAAGAGAAGAGGCTATATAACACCCTAAGATTTGAATAGAAGAATGTTGTTTTTGATAGAATTTATGACATGAAACAACAAAATTTGATGAAGTGATAACACCCAATACATAATGATAAATTTTTATTCAATCACATCAACTGCATGCATTACATGAAAAAAAGAGTTTCTTCGATATTATGTGTCTAACTGAAGACATTATTTTATCAAAAAACAACATATTATTATAATATTTTTATATATATATAAAGTTTTAACCTAGTGATAAAATTAGTTGCTACGAATATGAATAAATAAACAAATTAAATTTATAGTTTATAAATGTTTATTATTTATACGTTAGTTATAAATAAATTAAGAACCATTTAAAGGAAAGGTAAATATTTTTGGTAAAATAATGTCTTTTTGAAAGAAAGGTTAGTCGTACTTTTTATGGATAGATTAAAATTAAATTTTATGAATTTAAAAAATATTATTTGATAAAAATATATTCAGTTTTAAAATCTACACACTTCAATATGTTGAGGATCATTTTTTTCAGTTTTTTGGAAAATTTTAGTTTCCTGGAGAGTAGAGAAAAATATTAATTTTTAATTGAATACATACATTTCATCTAAACAATTAAAAAATTAAAATTAAATTTTTTTTATGTAATATTTGATCAATCTTATATCATTTATTTTAATTTATGAATTTGAAATCATTTTCATATTGAACATTAAAAAATGTAGTAATCTTTTGAGCATTTTATCTATAAAACTATCCTTTTCGACCCATCTACATGATTATGTTTAAAATAAAAAATTTCATTTAATTGAATTGTACTAGAAAAAATCGATCCCATAATTTAAATCCTCATAAATTATAATTTATAATAAGTCCAACTTAAATTTTTGTGAAAATGAATTGTGAATATTGATTAAATTAAATACTATAGGTAAGATAAAAATTATTTTTTTTGGCGGTTAATCTAAAAATATAAAGGTATTATCAACCTATAAACTTGTATAAAAAATATTTTATATAAATTTTTAGACTATTACACGTCTACAGTTCAATAATGGACCATTTTGGAGCATTTTTACCAATAGAAATCATGGGACCACTAATTTTGTTTCCAAAATACCAAGCCTGACTACTTCCCCCACTTATAAAAGTACACCCTCTCTCCTCTCTTCATTAGTCCTTCAAGGGAATTTTTTTATTCAAGTCCCTATACATATAACTTCCCAAATTCCCCATAATCCTTGAATCTTTAATTGTTTCATAAATCCAACATAAATAGGCTTTAATAAAAATTTAAGAAGGATAAATGAAGAAGAGGTAATGTTCTTCAATGAGCGTCTTTATATTATTTCATTCTCCACAACCTTAAATTCTTATCAAAACACGATGACATAATAACTTAAATTACTTACTATGTTAGAATTTGTTTTATAAAAATGTAATTTCTTCCAAAAATCTCCCCTTCTTTTAAATGTGTTATGAAATCATCATTTATGTGTATACCAGACTACCACTTCACGAACCAATATCATTTAGTTTTCCATTTACACATATAAAAGTAGCGAATAATGATAAATATAATGTATATATATATATATATGATATTAATAAAATATTTATTCCTCTTGAGTCACTATATTAAATATATATTTTTAACTTCCATTTTGTAGGAGAGACAACAACATCGATCATGTGTATGACATACTACTAGCTCATGAAGAGATGTGATTCTCCTTTCACTAAAACATCACATGGAAGGTGATATATATAAATTAAATAAATATATATGATATGTATGAAATAATCATGATATTTGTGAAATATTTAACACTTATGAAATATGATATATATCATTGTATTCCTTTCCTTCTCACTCACTCAAAGATGATAACATTTTTTATGTAGGTGCGGGCTACTACATTCACAAAGAGATGTGACTCAATTATTATCACCAAAACACATGACTGATATATATAAGTTTATAATATGGTATATATTTTATTAATATCATTTTATAATGATAATTTCGTAATTACCATCAACTTATAATGATTAATTAAAAATAAAAAAATTACACATGTGTACGTATAACTTACCGTCTCCATAAGAAGAATGTACTTCATTTTTCCTAAACACATTCCAGGATTGGATTTAAAAATAAAATTGATGTAAAAATATGACAATTATTTTATGATTATTATTCTGGATATGATGAAACTATGTTATAAGTGAAATAACTAGATCTTTAAAGACCAAACACAAATGATAAAATAAATAAATAACAAGAAAAACAAAAGAAAATTTATTAGAGAAATAATGATAAGAAGTTATAAAATGAAAATATATGATATTATCAACATTAAAATTTCCTTTTTTGTTAATAACATGTTTAAAAGGACTATACAAGAGAATACTGAACATTTAATAAAAGGGAAGGGTGAGGTATGTGATTTTGTCTGAATTTTATTCAATTGAGGAATATTATAATGTTATACACCCTATTTCAATTTTAATTATTTCATATAAGTGGATTAGAATTAAATGATACAAAGTGGAAAATTATATATTAAATCAATTGACCTTCATTGGGTTAAACTTCTACATCATTTATGATATCACTATATGATTATATATATACTATCATTTGAGTATGTAATATTTTATTAACCCTTTTTATATGGATTTATATTTTATACAAATAATAGATTAATTCTCTAATTCTTCATTATATGTTATAATCTTTTTAAGTATTTATATCAACATCTAATTTAAAATAGACTTTTTATTATTGAATTTAAATTAATGTAATTTATTTGATCATTTTTTTAATAAAAAATTTCATGTTATTCTCCACAGGTTATTCATTATATTATCAATTAATAGTACGATTTTCTAACTCTTTGGTAAATAAATTAATTGATAACTATTTTTAAAAAAATTTGGGTTTCATTTTTCTCTTCGATCGATTTTTTTCCTCCCAAAAATATATTTTTTAAAATATTTCCAAAAATGATTTATTGATGTAATTGTCACCCATTTTTACTCTTTAAAAAAATTTCCATAGGAACCTTATTCCATTTTTAAAAAAATCATGTTTGTATTTTAAAAAAAATGTTAAAGGTGTATTAATCTCATTTTATATAAATGCAATTTCCTATCATTTTTATAATATAAAAGAAATATTATTTTTTTTTTCTTTTTTGAAATGTTTAAAATTACATACCATCATGGAAATAATTTCACTAAAGCTTTATTTCCATGTTTCTGAGGATATTTTTAATGAAAATGTTTTAAAAGTTTGTTTTATGTAAAATAAATTCATTTTTTTCAATATATTATGTATATTTTATCAAGAAAGTTTGTAAATGTATTTTTATGGTATTTCAATTAATAAATTATAACAACAATTTATTCTTACTTCAATTTCTATATATTGATACCATCAATATTTTTCCCCTGGATGATTTTGGATTATTTTAACCGTGGATATTATTGATATTCACTTCCTTTTCTTATTTGTGGTTATTAACTTCCCCTCCAAATATTCACAATACTTTGATAAATGGACTATAAATCTCTCATAAATATCGATATTATTTATCATAGATATGTTAATTATTTAATTATTATATCATTTTTAATAATGTTTTCTACATTTAATGTTTTTTATGAGGGGAAATATTGACACTTTTTTACTATTTACACATTATAGATTTTTTATGATAGGGGAAATTGTTTATAAATTAAATAGATTATTCAGTAGAGGGGGAATGATTTAGAATATTAGAGATGGGTGGGGACAAATATAATAAACAACACTTTGTGAATCAATAGATGTGATGAGACCAAAAATTTAAGCTATCATTAAATGGGTTTCTAACTATATTTTTATACCATATTGTGAATGGCCAGGTAGTAGAGGTACCACGGTGGTTTATATTATAGTGTCCAATAATTAATAATTTCATAAATAATGTTTTTAGTTATTATTTTCCATTATATTTTCTCAATGAAATTTTTTCTTAATGTATTTCATTCTCAATTTATTTGTTTAATATTATGTGTTTTCAGTAATTTATGATTACATATTTATTTTTCCTTATTTAGATATTTTAATATAATTTGTGATAAGTTATTCACCTTTCCATATTGATTATACCTTATCTAGTTATTTAAATGAATGGGTGCTCAACTATTTACCTTTAAATATTTATTATTATTATTTATTCATGATAAACTAATTTTTACTTTAACCTTACTTATCATTTGATCTCAACCTTATTTATTTTCCGTTCCACAGGAATCCATGATGTTTACTATGATTGATATGTTTGAAAATGAATGGTGTAATATGATATATATTGAAAGAAAAACAAAATTATGTTGTAATTGGTGTCTTGAATGTAATATAATACTTAAGTCTGTATCTAGTTTTCCAATACTACTATTCCATTTGGTCATTCGGTATGCGACTCCTTGTATCTTTTGAGAATGTGTAAAAGTAAAAAACCACCTCTTAGATACATGGGTTGGGGTTTCTATAGTTGGTATTAGATTAATTTTACTAGAAACCATGGGAATTAGATTTAGTGAAACATTGAATATGAAACATAACCCTTTGATATACTCTAAGGATATGTTTATAAGAACATCCTAAAGTTCATGTAATGTTTGACTATGTTCCTTATCCTAGAAATTAATATCTATATGGACACTATAAGTGGATGTGGTTCTAGAATATATGTAACTTGGGGTAAAAAAATCAGAAAAGGGAACCTTGGGATGGACTAGATTATCAATTGATGCATGATATGGATCCTTACTACAAACCAAGGATGACACTCCCGTGGTATAATCTTAAGAAAAACCTAGTTTATTTACAAACTATTTAATATATTTGAATAAAAGATCATAATGAATAAACTATTTGAATATAAGGTGACCTATATTGAAATGATAGTGTACCAATGGAATGGAAAATAATTTCTCAGAAAAATGAAGAGTATGATAGAAGGAAACAAGTTTCATCCTAGAGATCCATTTATAGATTATTATCTTAAATGTTGATAACCTATTGAATATCCAAGTCAATTACCTATTATAAATGATAAATCATATACCATGGAATGATATATGTTGAAAATAATGAAGGAAGTATTTTTTGATATTCATGGAGAATAATATAGAGTTATTTTTAACCACGGTATTTTTGGGTATGAATCGTGAAAAAAGATTAGGATTTTTTGAAATTTCCCATGTATATATGTCTTCATTAACTTATTAGATATGGATAACATCATGTGTCAATGAATATATGGTTTAGAAGGAGTTAATATCCTTAAAAATTCATTTTTTAAAATTGGTTGGTGGGAATATATAAGGAATATGTGTATTTTGAGAGAAATTAATGGAAATTTTAATAATTGATTATCTATCTGTCTTAGTGAAACCTTTATTTGAGGAATAAACCCTTTAAATTTTATAAGCACAAGATAAAAGGTACTAATATCCTTTAGGATTAATATTATCATTAATGAAATTGAAATAATTATGAAATAATATTATTATACACTATGAGAAAAATAATTTTTATTATGATCCACAGTAAAAAAGATTATTTAATGATAAATTTCATTTTAGAAAGGTCCTTGAAATTGTTTTGAGAACATTATCGGAATTATATTAATATAATTTATAAAAAGGAAAACTCAGATAAAAGGTGACAAACCATTGCATTTGGAATGGATGTGAGACATTTACCTATGACTGAAAGATGATAATTGTTTAACACCTTCCACTACACTACACAATATCTATGTTAATATTTCATTAGTTAAACTACATGAAAATGAAATATTTTTGATGAACCAATGGTGTTAGAATTTCAGTTCAGATAATATTTATTATATTGGATAACATGTGATACCTATATTGGTTTTAAAAAATATTTAGGGATAGACATAAATACAATTCACTCTTTTATGGATGTTACAATCTGTAAAAATTTAATTTTAGTGCATCAGGAAAAATATTCATTTATGGATATTAATTTTAAGGAGTAAGGTATCAAATGGATATTAATAGAATCACAACCATATGATGAAATTTTTCTTCAAATGAGAAAAATATCAATTATGTATATTTTATAGTCTTATATAGTAAAAAACTCATGATATTTATGAATATGATCTTTAAACAAAAATATTACCCCATTGCATCATATCTAATCAATCATTTTTTTAAATCATCAAAAAATTCTGATTTTTAGTCTCTTAACATTTCATTGATCTCTAAATTTATTCTGATTAATGATCTCAATCAGTCTTTATAATTATTCACACCATTTATCCTTGTTTATATAATCACATTCCACTAATGTTCTCCAACATGGAATCCTAGATATGTGGTATTCTAGTTGACCTTCACAATTTCTTTTCTCACATATTAAGATGCCATTTGATAAAAAAATTATGATGTATGGTTTCAAAAAAAATTATTTCCAAATTTCATATCCTTAGTTAACATGATCAATTTTAAATCGTGATGACACTATTTATTTATGGTGGGGAGAATGTAACACCCGGATATATTAAAAGAATAATATTATTTTTAATAGTGTGTATGAAATGTAAAATCATGTTTAGAATAAAATACAATAGATGATACATAATGATATATATTTACCCAATCTATTAAATAACTTTCATTATATTCCACTATGATTTTCATCAATAAAAATCATCATACAGAAGACCGAGTTTTGCCAAAAAAATTAAATATAGTAATATTATTATTTAATATAATAGTTATAACGTAACCATAAAATTAATTTTTATGAATTGTATTGAATATAATATTAAAATTTATTGTCTAAACCTTTTTATTATTTATCTATTGGTCATAAATAAATTCAATATTATTTAAAAGAGTAAGAAATATTTTCTAAAAACAAATATTTTTCTTAATGATTGTTTAATCAGGCACTGCAGACATATTTTAGATATACAATTTAACTATATTAGAAAATTAATTTTAAATAATAATATTAATTTTTTAAATCATCATACCAAAAATTATCATTTGATGATTTTTTTGATATTTTGCTGAAAAGATTCATTTTTTATGAATAGTGAAAATACAGAATTTTAAATGAAGAATGGATTTTTTATTTAAAGTAATTTTAATTTGAAATTATATTTTTAATTAGTTTTAAAGTAACATTATCAAATGTTTATATTAGTTAATGGAACTAAAATAATTCAAATAATTTTGATTTGAAATTTTTATATAAAATATTTATAAACTTTTGAGCATTTTCTTTTAAAATATCATCTTTATTGACTTGTTAGTGGGATTAATTTTATATTAAAAATTTCTAATAATTTGTTTAGAATTTGGAAAATGAAATAAATATTTTAAATAATCACAATTATTAATTTTAAATAATTACTACTTATTTTGTGACCAAAATTAAGAGTGATTTTAGTAATGTTCAATTACAATAGATGAGGTAAAAATAAATTTACCAAGTATTAAACCAAAATTATAAAGGTATAAATGTCCTAGTATAAAAATAATTTTTTTGAAATATTTGTACCATTAACCCTATATGGTTCACTAATGGTCAATTTTTACCCATGTGACATATCAGAAACATGGAAGGACTCAATTCTTATAAAAAAAATTCCCTGTGTGTCCTCTCCCTAACTAATAAAGGACCACCCACTACTTTATCCTCTTCATACCATAATACCTCATTTTATGGAAATTACCTTCCCAAATCACTTCAAAAATTACCTTCATTCATCAAAAAATCCTTATTCTAGAAAAAAACATTATATCAACGATTTAGTGATAATCTAAGGAGGGTACCTAAATAATATGTAATAATGTTCAATGAGAATATTTATTCTATATCATTCCACACATACAATAATTATTATAAAAAATAATTATATAAATAATTTTTTATATTCCATTATTTTTTATTTTATTATAATAAGTGAATGAACTACATCCATTTCTATATTCATGAAATGGGTTAGAAAATAATCATATGTGTGAACAGAGGACTACTACCTCACAAACCCATGTTTTTAGTTTTTCCATTTACACCTCCCAAGGTTCGGTATGATGATGGATATATATTTTATGTATGATATTTTTAAAATATTAATACATTAGGAGTCAATATAAAATTTATATCCTTTTAACCTTCCAATCATTAGGAGATACAATAATGTCGCTCTTGGAGAAGTGATGTGATTCACCATTGAATAATGTTTCACATAGAAGATAATAAAGATAATTTTAACTGTTATATGTGACTTAAATTACATAAATATGATATTCATGGAATATTTATAATTATTTAAGGATAATATATTTCAATTTTATTCCTTTTCTTTTTAGTTACATAAATATGTTGACATCATTTGTGTGCAAGTGGAATACCCCCTTCACGACGTGATGTGACTCACTTTTCATCCAAACAAGAAATCGATAATGTATTAAAGTATATAATATGATATATAAGATATTATTATCATTATGTATACATTATATAATACTTACCTTCATTCCATATTGATAATTGGAAATTGGAAACGTTACTCATGTATATGTATGACCTATCATCTCCATAATAATAACATACTTCATTTTTCATAACCATATTTCATTATTTGTTTGAAAAGTAGAATTGATGTAAAAAATTATAATTACTTCATGATTATGATTGTCAAGATTATGGAATTATGTAATACTCCCAACTACCATATATCTAATGATAAAACCTACATGATAAAAAATGCAGTTAACACCAAAAACATTATTAGTATAGAAATAATATTAATAAACCGGTTATAAGATGATATAAAAGGATAAAATATGATATTATAAATTTTAATATGGATATTTAGAAAGTTAATAACTTATTTAAAATCACTATATATATATATGTATAAATAATTTTCAATCAAAACAATATTTGATGTAAGATATTTCGTCTAAATTTCATTGCATTATATAATATTGTAGTCTTGTGCACCTAATTTAATTTATATGGTATATATAATACCAATTTAAAATATAATATCATGAATAAATAATTTATTATGTTATTTTATGTTTCAATGTGATTTATTTTATCTATGTGGATTCAAATTAAAAGGTACTGAGTAATAAATATCCACCAAAAACAATTTTTTATCATTTTGTAAACCTTATACATTATAGATTATATCACTATAAGACTATGTTTTTATTTATATTTTATTATATTATTTAGTATTTAAATATTTTTAAATGAATTTATATTTGATAAACATAATCTATTTATTAGTTTATTCTCATATTATTGTTATGATATTTGTAAGGGTTTACTCCACAATCACATTTTAATCATGATTTTATACTATTGAATTTAAATTTAATGAAATTATTTTATAATTGATTTAATAAACCTTTAAATTTAATTATAAGCTAGTCATTCATGATATATTTAAGTAATATTTCATTTTTCCTGTCTTTTGTACTTAAAAAATGGATAAAATTATTAAATAAAATTTAGCTTTATTTCTCTCTTCATTCAGAAATGTATTTTCATCCAAAATAAAGTTTATTATTTTTTTAAATAATATTTTTAGAAAATTCAAAATTATTTTCAATGATTTTTTTTTTCAAATTTTACATTTTAATTTTTTTTAAAAATATTGTGTTTTGTTTCAATAAAATTCCCATTTGGCTTTAACAGAAAGTGTGGCAGGAAACCTCTTATCATTTTCCGAACGAGGAACTTTCCAAACCTTTTTATAATACTAAATTAAGGTTCATATTTTAATTTTATAAAATGTATGGAATTAAACATCTTTATTAAAATAATTTATTTGAAGCATCTTTTTCAAGTTTATGATGATAATTTTTCAAAAAAAATGTATTTTAAAAGTGATTTTCCAAGAAAAGTATTTTCAAATTGTATTTAAAAATTAGAATCATATTTTTCTAAAGAATGAATTTAATGATAATTTTTTTGTTATTTCTAATCATAAATAATCAAAAATAGTTATTTTTTACTTTAAAGGTTTTAAATTGATGCCATATTTATTCAACAACTATATGGTTTAAGATTATTTTGACCATGGATTATATTCACATTCATTTCCATGTTTCATTTTGTATTAATTAACATCCCATTGAAATATTCTTTTTCCGATTATCATATGAAATTAAATTTACCATAAATATCTGTATTATTTATCATAGTTATGTTAACTACATATATACTATATGATTATTATATATGGTTTTATATATGAAAATTTAGGTATTTATAATAGGAAATAATGATAATTCCAAAATATTTATTCAATATTGATATTTGTTGATATGGAATATACACCATTAATTAAATATTATTTGATATATGATGACTTATTTGAATATTCAGTGATGGGTGGGGCCCAGTATAATATAGTAATTTCATGCATCGATAGGCCTCATGAGACCAATAAATTGATATTATATTAAATGAGTTTCTACCAATAGTTTTATTTTTTCCCTTGAATGGTATAATTATTATAAGTATTAGGATTCCTGAGATCATGTCATCCAATAATTAATAATTTCAGGATTTATGTTTTTAGTTATTATTATACAAGATATTTTCACTATGATATTATATCTGGATGCATTTCGTTATCATTCTAAAGATTAAAATTTATGTGTTTTCATTAATCTAAATATATATACTGACTATTCCTTGTCCATTTTTTAAAAGGACTACATGATCAATTATTTATCTTTTCGTATTGACTGTACGTTATGATGTTTTTTGAAAGGCTTGTATGCTCAGTCTATTACCATTCCATATTGATTTTTCTTCTTCTTTCATGATAAATTCGGTTGTACTTAACCCTTGTTGATTAAATTGTCTGTGATAGCTTTGTATCATCATCATGGTGTTCTCTATCTGGTTGGGCCATGGAAGGTCATTGTTGGGTGATGCTAAAACTATGTTTCCTGGACTCATGGTTTGTTTATATAAAAGTTTGGATATAGCAGAAGGTGAAACTAAATCATTTCTAGTTAAAAATACGCTTTATAGTCTCAGAGAGACCCCTTGGTATATTGTTTATATTAGTTTTAAGTGTCTCTATATCCTTAAAACCAATAATAAAGTGTCTCACACTTGGTTAGAGGAGAATAAGGCATCAGATTATCTGGTATCGTTGGACACTCCCTGTGTGTAGAGCGTATTTTTTCCAAACCATCAAATCCTAAAGAAAACTGTGGTTAATATCATTGTAAGGGATTCCCTCGGTCATCACCACTTTATATCCCCATAGTTCGGTTTTCCTGGCTGGGCCTGACATGACTGTATTTGTATTTTTTCTTTTTTGAAAAAAAATTACATGATGATGATAACCATTATGAATCATTTGAGCTCATGCTAAATTTTTTTCATTACCCATAGAATCCATGAAGTTTATAATGATTTATATTATGAGATATGATAGATGAAATAATGTTAATCATGAATGAAAAAAAAACTTATTTTGTAATTCTTGTATTCATATTTAATGTGAGACTCCAGTACGTATCATGTTTACCAAGACTACTAAAATATTTGGTTTTTCTAGATGTGATTCCATAAATATTATGAAAATATATGAATGTAAAAAAATAGCTTTGTTCTACTGGGGTTGGGGTTAGTCAACTATACTAGATGTTTAGAATATTGACCCGGTCTATATTCATGATAGAGAAAAATTGGAAGTCTAGTTGAGAAAAAATATAATTCTCAAGAATTTGTTGTTTAGAATTTTAATTTTTATCAAATTATAGAAAAAATATCATATATAGAACAATATTAAATTTTATACATTATCCTCCATATACTCAAAAAAATGTATATTCAATAGAAGATTTTAATAAATTAAATAATCATGAAAAAACAATTGCGAAGAAGTGTAATGCTCCTCTATAGAAGATTGAAAAATAATATTTATCCCATCCCAAATCTTATGTTCCTATGTGTACTATACTTATACCTTACACATGTAATAAAAAAATTAAATATACTATTATTCGATGTAATTTCATTCTCCTACTCTTCCTTATCATGGTCTTCTAAGAGAATTTTATTTTGACCAAAATGTTGTGAAGGATGATATGATCATTATTTAGGATTCATAATCTAAAAATATAACATCACAAAAATATCTTCCTATGGTTTATAATTAATAGAATATGTCTAAATAAAATCCATCATAATTGAGAAATTCAGAAATATCTAGATCATATTATTAGAATCCATATTTTAATATAATGAAAAAAAATTTAATTATTCATAACCTCAAAATATTTTCTGACGAAGTAAAATAAATGAAAATTCGTTAATGGAACATACAACATGTCCAGAATCCCAAATATCCAATTTTATTTGTAAATTACATATATAAAATGAAAATAATATTCAAGGGATGAAAGATAACAAATATATGTTTTAGAATTAAAATTGAACAATTTCAGAAAATCTTTTATTAGATATGTCAAGGGTAAAAATTCCCAGAGGTGAGCATATAATTTCACTCTATAAAAATTAATAAATTCATTGCGAAAAGATAATAGTTCTTCAAAATCTTTTAAATAACTAGAAATAAATATTAAATAAATATCCTATTTGTTGTATCAATAGATGAATATTACTATAATAGACAACCAAGAGATTAAGAATTTGAATATAGTTTTGGTTAAACTGAATAAAAAATCCGAAGAGTAGGACTAAAAAATAATTTTTTAGAAAAAAATAGTTTTATAGCATGATCACAATTTTAAATTCAAAGAAATTAAAATTACATAGAATGTAGACACATTCGATCAAAAGATAAAGACACTAGATGAGATATTATCCCAACAAATAATATATATCACAAAAATTTATAACATGACCGAAAAATCAATACAGAAACATTTATGTCGTATATTTATGATTTTAAATATCTATAAATATGGTCTTCAAAAAATTCCATTATATGATTTTTATGATGATGATTTTTTTTATTTCAATTGTTTAAATTAATGTTAATTATATTAATATTATCTAAAAATTTCACGAATGTTTATTGACCATTGTTGTAATATAATCTCATGAAAATAAAATCGTTTATATATTCTTTCTAATTTCTTTTATATCATATGTATATAAGGAAAAATATTTTTAATTATATTTTAGGATTTCTTTAAAACCATCATTTTAAAATCATAAAATGAAGAGAATTTTATTACAGATCTATATTATTTCGAATGGGATATTTTAAAAAATGGATGTTAAATTCTTAAAGGGTGAATTTTTTTCTCTAAAAGATGGGATATATTTTAAAAAATCATTCAAAAAGGGGGATAAATTTTATAGAAGAGTAAAACCATAATTTTCTTTAAAAAGGGAAAGAATAATTTAAAAATATTTATATTTTTTTCTTTAAAATGAGGAGATTTTTTCATTGAAATAATGTAAATAGATATATCTTTATATGATGATATATAAGTTGTAATTCCAAAACTATATTAAATTAATTTTAATATTCTATTGGTGTTTTTAAAAAATTTTAATAAGGGGGGAGATTATTGGGTCTTTGACCCAATAAAAATCAATTTCTTTGAAAACCATGATAAGTATCAATAATCCTTGGATATAACATATTGTTTTACATATCATTTATTTTTTTAATATATGATATTGTTTTTAATTAATAATCACCTGAGGTCTCAATAAATAATATTGTAATTGATTTATAAAAATTAGATAAACCAAATGTATTTTGTTATAAAAATTTTTTACATTTATAAACTAATGAGCATTAATTGTACTAAAAAAACACTTTAATAGATATTTAATGAATCCAAGTCAATTAGATGATAAATATTATGTTGGTGCTGTTATTATTAGAACTGTCTATGAGATTTGAGGAATTTGAATATATAATGATATCCAATAAATAAGTCTGAATTTGGTGGATCCGAAAAGTTTAATACATTGTGAATTATGAATGTTTCTTATCATTATTAGTGTTTTTAATGAATTGTTTCTTGAGGTACTTCTGTTGGTTTAATATTTTTTATTTTGTGTGCTCAATCTAAGAGATACCATTATGAATGTGTTTTGATATAATGATATTATTATTTTATTTAAATTTTTGGAACCAAGATAGTAGTGAAGTTGTAGAATAACTGAGCTATTGGTAATATAGTTGAAAAAATAGCTCTACCGGTAATTTTGTAGAAGTATAAAAATATTATTCTATATAGTATGTGAACCAAGTTAGTGGTTGTTTCTGTGGGGGAAATTATGATCAGGCTAATAGAGGGCATTTGGGTAATGAATAAATAATCTATCATTATAATTTTGGAACCAAAATCATTTTAAAGACATCATAGTTAATGATACCTCAGATTAGGTTTATAGATTTACTTTTGACATTGGTATAAAAGTGTGGTTTTAAATATATCCATAAGGACTATTTAAAAAAAAACTAGGTGTCAATTTTTACATCTAATGTGTATGTTATGTTTATCAATAATTCAAAATACCACTTTTTAAATATATATTCAATAAATTTAGATTTATATTGTCGGAAGACGTGATCATTGTAATATGAATAAGTATTACTTTTGGGGACGTTGAAAATCAGAAGATGATCTTAAACTATAATTCACATCCTTTTTATAGTATAATTTTCATAAAATTTTTATTATTCACATTTTCCTTTTTATGGTTTTACTAGATTTAGAAAATTTTTATAAGATAATTTTGTACTAGATTATTTATTAATTCAATAGAACCAATATTGTCTCATAAAATATCTATTTATTTTACTACCACGTCAAATGTATCTTCTAAATTGTGTATCATTATATATGTTTCATATAATGTTTGGTCTTGAAAAAATATTATGCATCCAATATACAAAAGAAAACACTATCCCGATTCATAATTTGATTTCCAAAAAAATTATTCCCCTGAAAAATTCTCTTCCACTCATGGATTTTTTATCCACAATGTTACCAACCAAGTGAGTTTCAAATCATGCCAATGATATAATATATTTACAAGCATTGAATATATATTAATAATTTATATTCCTTAAACATAACTTATTTTTCTTCTCAATAACATTAGAGGGTATTTATTAGGACTACACTAACTTCATTGTTCTAAAAATGTGGAATAAATTTTTTAACAAGGTTATATTAATATTTAAAAAACTTAAAATGACTTTTCTATATAATTTTGAATGTACAATCTCACTATCCTTAGGAGTTATATTTTTTGTTTCAGTTTCTATCAGTATTGAAACAATCTATTTTATTTTATTATAATTTTAGTTAATAATTATTTATCATATTTTATAAATGAAATATTTATAAATAGTTATTTTTGTTTTATTTGATTCCATAGAGAGTAATAAAACTCTGTAATCAATAAAATATCAAAATTTAAACCCATGAACAAATAAAATATTTTCATTGATTTATGCATATTTCCACCAAAAATAATTTCATTCACTTAGACCATATCTATAATTTGTTCTTCATTTGAATTCAACACCTAGTTATTATTGTGAAATCCACCTCATTTGAACTATAACTTTTAATGAATGAATATAGTCATGGAAACCATGCATTTAGTTCAAAATTAAGATATATAATTCTATATTTAAAATGAATTATTTAGATTCATCATATCCAAAATAATTTCAATCGATTATTAAAAATAAACTTTCTCATTAAAGGCTCCAATTATACAATTTTTTTAAATCCCACTTGATATATTTTTCATTATTGGGGAATAGATACAACTATGAAATGTATGATATACACTGATATTAAAATCGGTGAAAATGCCTCTTTAATATAAATTACTTCTACCAGATAATATACTTTATATACTATCATATATTTTATTCATAAAACTCTTCCATTTTCAATTACTTTTACTTGAATACCTACTTTTACACAACTACATTTTGATATTTTTTTATTCCAAAACGTCCCAATTTTTTTTATGAATATGATTAATATATAATTTAATGGATTTCACCCATGATTTATCTTTTTTTACCAATTTAAAATAATTTAGTTCAATTTCATAAAATATAAAAAGTGAATTATTGTTATCATACATCATGTCTATATTTTATTAGTGTTTTCTCCAGTAATACTTCTGGAATAAAAATAACCCCTTTACCCTAATATTGAATCATAATTTTACTATATTTTATACATTATTATTCAATCTATTAACCTTAAAATCATCAATAATTTGGAAATTATTATATTTTTACAATATATCACTTACCTATCCACTTTCATCAAACACTTTTACACGAATTGATTTTCCATAATTTTTGTTTTCCTCATTTTCAACCAAATTTACATCACTGATACTAATAGTATTTATTTGTTTATTAAAGCACATGAAGCCATTAAATATTGTAGATTATCCTAGAAATATACCTTCATTGGTTATATCTCTGCACTTATCTTTATTACCCTATTTGTTTCAAATAATTAATTTTATTTCAAACACCCTAATATTTCATAACGACTGTTTCCTTCCATTCCACATTTCATATGTCAGCTTCCCTAAACTCGGATTAAGAAAATAAATATTTTTTTATTACAAGTAGAAACTTGTAAAACCTATTTTTATTAGGATTCTATGATCCCATTTTTAATTAGGTTATTTTATCTATATAATTTATCATTTCAGAAATCCCATTCTATTTGGAGGTTCACACTGAAGAACCATTTTGTTTAATGCCATGTTTTTCAATGTAATTTTAAATCTCATAAGATGTGAATGTAATTACACTTCCTAATCACATTACCTTCACAGTTGTTTTTTTAATTTACATCTATTCTATATAATATTATTATTTAATCTAGTATAAAGTTTTTTTTATCACATTTAAAAATAACTTCTAATCAGATTATAATCATCTAAAAATAAGATAATGTAGTTTTCATTACATCTTCCAGAATAATTGATTAGACCTCACACCTATGTGTGATCAATATTTATGAAACATGATGAATATGTTTTATAGGATATCATGTTAAAACCATACTATTTAAAGACTATAATAATATTCCTTTTATATATTTATCTTCAATAATATAATAATTGTTGATGCATTGAACATGAAGAAGTTGTCATTGCGTTTTTGATTAATGCATACCAGCATATAATTCCATTTTCATATTTATTTCATAATTAAGAAGACATATATAATATATATAGTAAACCAAATTTAAATTTCTGTTTTTCCTATATCATTTTTGTTATAGGATTTCCATCCTTACATTCAATGCTATAACATTTCTCATTAATACACAATTCCAAATCTTTTTCTCAATGCTTTCAAGAACTCAATAAATTTTAATGATTTCCATCAACATAAAAAACATATATGTTTCTTAATTCTTCTCTATAAAACTTTTTCTTTATTCCTCTAATTTTTTTATGAACCATAATTTCCAAATTACACAATTTTATCAAATATTCCCTTCAAAATTTTCAATTAGTTAACATTACCTAACATACAAGGTAAACATCCATTTTCCAAAGTCTATTTGATCCAAATATTTTTTTTATCTTAATGAAATTTCATCCAATTCATTCTTAACATTATTCTATTACACATGTAAATCTCAAAATGAGTCAAATAGGTTATGATCTATTCTAATTTCCATTAGTATAAGAAATTAAATCAAAATAATCATATTCAATAAGAAAAACATATTATTTAAAATAACATAATTATATTTCATTATGTACACTATCCTTTTACTCCCATAAAGAAGTCCAAATATCCTTATTTTTATAATAATCTCAATTATGTGTAATGTGTATGAAATTAAAAAACTAATAATTGAATGAATTTTGGATTTCTGATGAATAATATGTTCCAACTAACAAATTTTGACTTCAAAGGGATTTTACAATTGATTCTCATTCATATATAACTTAGAAATACATAGTGTGTCCTTTTAAAGAATAAAATTGACAGTTAATGTTTGGAATGATATGTTTAAACTATCTCACCACATATTTCCTCCCCTTTATTACATATATGTTCATTCATAAGTTCTCAATTATTTAGAACATTCTACATTAATCCATAAAACTATGGTCTTAAAATGTTTAGAATTTGATTATGATATTTCACTATAATAATAAATACTAGTGATACCCAAAAAATTTATCTTTTGATAACATATAATATCCTCAATATAGCTCATGTAACAATACTACATATATTTCAAAACAACATTAATTAGTTTCCGAAACTAAAGCTTATTCATCACACCATCAATTTTAGTTTTCGAATCAAACATCTATATCCAGGTTACAACATCCTCCATAATAATTTCTATGTTGTTTATTTTTTCATTGATAGATATACAAGGATGATTAATAATCCCTGTATGCACTACAATATTTAATCTATAATTCACAACATAGTCCAATATAATGTGATTCCTATCATAATAATCAATTATATTATCATGATTATCAACATCAGATTCAATATCATAAATATAACATAAATGATCCTTCAACAAGCCTATTATTTTCTAGTTCTTATTTACCAATATAAATTTATCCAAAAAATACCATTTTCTTTATTTTTCTAGAACAAGAAATCATTTAGTTTGGAATCTATTATTCCACTACAAATATTTTACATTTTTATATATTCCATCATATTAGAATTAACATTATATATAAATTTGGTCCATATACATTCCAATGGATCGCACTCTACATTTCATTCCTTTTTACAAACCCTCACCCGAGTCTGAAATTTCATTACAGTTTTTCTTCCTGAATTAAAATTCATTCTAAGGGGAAACCACATATGCTATTTTTAAGGGAATTATAACTCACCATCTTATTCATCAAAACAATATGGTTTTCTAATAATGATATTCCTAGTATTTCCACAACCAAATAAAGCTAGAGTAATATTTACATATAACATCCCATTACATATTTCAATTTTCTTTGACACAAGTGATATTAATTAATTATTTACAACATGGATTTAACAAACTCATTAAAATATTTATTCTCAATATATTTTAAATATATATTTTTAGATGAATATTCTAAATAACACTTTGGCCCTAACTCAATCATGTATGAAACTATATTTCAATGTAAACCATCAAGATAAAATTCAAAAGGATTTATCTCCTCATGGGATTGCCAATTTGAATTGTACATTAGAGGTAATATTATGATAATTTTCATTAGAATATGAAAATACTTAATATCATAACCAAAACCAGGACAATAACTGGCCACTTCCATTATATGTTTAAAGAATACATCCATATTTTAATAAGAACATTGAATAAATTGTAAGAAACATCTTCATCCTATTATGAGAAGTTCTATTTATTCTTAGTTTAAATGCATGATTATTTACTACTATGAATACCCTTTGTGTTCTAGGGGGTATTGGGGGTGTTTGTGGATTATTTAGATCTTGTTACCACACTCTTGGAAAAAAATAGATGAATTTAACAATTAGGAGTAACCATGTGGCCCAAGAATATTGGTTTGATAAAACCTTATGGGGTCATATAGTAGGATTCATGATCCAAATCTATTTGAGGAAACCATGCTGATGGATGTGAATGATCATGAAAGGGGTTTTTAAAATTTATATAGTGGGATGAGACATGATTTTCACAGGCTTAGTTAAATTATGTTCTATAACCATGAGAGGTGCCCCTTACTATAGAAAATGACATAGGATTGGCACTTGGTTTTGATAATCATGAGACTGAACCATTAGGATTTATGTTGTGAGGAAAAATAAACATTTTAACTAATATTATATTTTATCCTTACTCTATTTTTATTTCACCTTCCATTGGAAATCTTTAAGGTTTGAGAGATCTCCTTAAATCCAAATCCAAGGCTTCACCGTGATTCTCCATCCAAACTCAGATTCAAGTACCAATCCTATCATTGAATTCCTGTAAGTATTATATAGATACATTTTTGGTAATTGTTCATTATAATAGGTGTTGGATGTGCTATTTTGGTGAAACCTAATATTCCATATTTTAGGATTTTTATTCATTCTTCATTTTTATGTATATATATCTCGAATCTAACATGATACTGGATAAGTACTAAACTAAAAGAATACATTAGGTGGTCTCTTTATTTACTATTAATATTGAGGAATTTATATATATTCCAGTTTTCCACACATTTTATTTTCCAATAGACACCCTTGAAATAAAATTTATTCCTTGATTAAAATGTATAGGAATGACCTTTGAAATTAAGAAGTCCCATTGATAAATAACTAAAAGTTAAGGACCATGAATATTAACCATGCTTTGGGTGAGATTTGTAAATATTTAGACCACATGGGTGAAATAATAGTTGATTACCTTTATGTTGTTCCGTTTACCCCATTCCATGGGGTGTTGAATGATGAATTGTAATTGTAATTTTAATTGATTAAAGAAAAGAAATGGAAGACAATAACTCTCTCCTCCATATATTTTGATGTTTTCATAAGAAATATATGCTTGTTATATTGTTATGCCATGTGATATAATGAGGATAAAAATTCATATATCTACAACCCCTTCCGTGAACTACCATTTGAGGTGAGGTTTAATTGAAATGATCATAGTGATGACCCTTGAGTTAATTAAATATTATAATTTTAATGTTTATTATGTTTCATGGGTGAAAAATGGGTTATCATATGAGCACAATGGATTGCATCATTTGGTTACTACATTACATATGCCCAAGTGAAACATGGACATCCTAATGGGAAACCGGGAACTGACTCAAGGTGATATTTATCATACAACCAAGTGATACTTGGAATCCTTATGGATTTAAAAGGAAAGTGGAATAGGGATAATTCTATATATGCTAGGAGTGAGGCTAGGGGAACCCTTAGTGGTCCACCTATGAAGGAAATAAATAACAGTCTTTTTCATCAATATTGAGACTGATACCTAGGTTCTGATGGGGACCACTGTGGATTGGCTTGTCGGGGTTGGTTTAATGATATTACTTGAGTGATCATTGGATTCCAAATAATGAATTCTAAAGACAATATCAGTTTCATAATTAAATGGAAAATGAAATGATTTAAATGATTTATCTTACTATACAAAGAACAATCCTGGGTTTATTTACTATCTTATACCATATTGAGGACCTAGTTGTGCATCTCTTTATCAGATACAATTACATGTGATGTTGGGTTATGCGCCAGGTCCAAAGACATAATTTAAAATTGATACATGAATGACTGTTTATTTAGATATTTTCTGGCTAAGGCCAAAGAATGTAGTATTGGATGGCCATCCAGAAAATCACATCAAATTATGGGATTTTTATAGAAAAAACGTCCTTTATATATTCAATTACTAACCAAATAGTGTAATGTTTATATATTCACTGATTTTATGACATAACACACCTTTGGTGGTGGCCTACACAGAGTTTCCCTCACACCCTAGTCAGCCCACCATTGGAATTGAAGAGATTATATGTTTTTAGGATTGAATAATTGAAGGGACACAACAATAAATTTTTTATTTTTTCTTATGAGAAGGGGAGAACATAACTTATCTAGGATCACAACTCTAACATAGATAGTTATTTTTATGAATTTTTGTTATTTTGATAAAAATATTGTACTACTTCCTATATACCAGTTTTGGATACCTTGTAGAGACATGACATGATCATTATTCTATATGAGAAAAATTCTATCATTGTTATATATGAATTTCATTCAATTTTAATTACATGTTTAGTTACTTCGTTTCTTACACTATTGTGGATTACCAGTCCATTGGTCATATTTTCTATTCTGACATTTTATCCATTGTTTCATTGCTTACTCAAATGAAGATTATATTTACTACCATTGTGATACACTATGATTTGATGGAATATTCTACACCTCGATACACCTAATTCCCTCAAAACTAGTGAAAATATTCTGGCATTTGGAGGGATGTGCCTGAGGCTATGTGACCCATCTGTTCGGGGAATAATATAGTGATATCAGGGTTGGGATGTTACAATGTTGTTTCATTGGGGCTCTTTTATGTATAATATTTTTGGAAAATATACAAGGGATTAAGAAGGAAATGAAATTTGGCATTGATCTGTTCATGTGATTATCTAACCCACATATGGGAAAATCAAAATTCCCTTGAATAATTTTTTTTATGGATTTTGACTATTTTAAAGATTTGATTCTACCATTGGTTGATTCAATTAAATTTTGATGTGTCAATTGAAATTATTTTATGTTATATTTGGATATGATATGATGATATGAGGTTGTTCCATTTCATGTATCATTTTGAGTTCCTGGTGAAGTTCACATGAGATGAATTATATCAGTCCATATATGATGAATTTCATTACTGATTAATGTTATGATAACTTCCATGATTGATGTAGCTTCTATTGATTAATTATTTTGAATGGATTTGGGCAACATGGGCTGTAATTAGATTTCCTTCTATTTCATATTTTGTGTTTTCCAATTTAGGCTACAACCAAACCCTAAGAAGCCATATGTGGCACGTTGTGTAATAGACCATGAGTTTTATTGATAGAATATGTCATGGAATGAATTATGTAGATTCCATATTTGGTTTGGGAGGTGTTTGGACCCCTCTGGATTAGTAGTGGTGAACTATTTTGTTCAACTATTTCATATTAATTTTTAATTAAATTTGAATTAAAAGGAAATTGAATTTCATGAAGCAGATAACTTGACCCAGACCCGACTGTAGTAGTGGGGAATTGGCAGTGTCACTTTTTTTATTATCATATTTACATCATGCATACTTTATTCAAGGATTATTCATAATGTTGTGATTATTTGGTAGGAAGTCTTATAAAAATCCGGTTTTTAGTGTTTTCACTTTTAACGGTTGTTGAATCTTATTCAGAAGAGTTCACTTGGAATTTTTAGTTATTTGTCAACATGAAATCCTCCAGTCTCACTCTAGGAGGGTTGTGAAAGTTGTTCTATAGAGGCGTCGAGACATGTGATACTAGTAGATATTAAGCTGGTCAATGCTGAGGCACCTGTTATAATACCAAAATTTTGTTCTGAGGTACAATTCCATGAAGGCTTTATTCATTTCATGCAGATTGATTAGGTAGCATCATGGCTAGCCCTGACTATGGAAGATTTGATTCTAGAGCTACATCAATAGAATACGCCTATGTTTTTGCGGGTTTATAGGGACACATGTTATAGAGTCATTGCTATAGGCCATGATATCTATCTTTGATAATCATGAGACAACTACTTAGAGGAGTGTAAACCTTAAAACTTATATGTTGCCAGATTCAACCAAGAGAATGTGGGATGTTATCATTTAAATGGATCATCCTAGGGAGATGTCTCATAATAATTTTCATACAACCTTATTTGATGAATTATATCCCAACATGTTTAGGTTTACCAGAAATACAGAGTTCATATACATGGAATAGGTAATTTTATTTGTCTTGAATTATTCAATATGTCATACAGATCTCTATTTCTTCGCACTACTTCAGATGGGTGATGAGTTATCTAATTTTTGGGAATTCGAGGATGTTATTAAGTTTGAAATATGATCCTAGCTAAATTATTTTGGATTAAAATTGTTTCTAAATGTTTGAATCATGATCTTATTTGATATTATAACATCAGAGAATCTCTGGGTAAGATATTGGGTAGTTCAACACCTAGACATAGTGATACATCAACAAGAAGAAAAAAATATCATCTAATGCTTCCAAATAGTTATATTAGTAGCCATAGAACATACCCAGGATTCTAGATAAGTTTCCACTAGTGTGGTAGACTAGGGAAAATGAGATCATAGTGTAATAGAGGCCATGTAGAGTGCCAATCCTAAGGAATGATGGGCCATATACATCAATTTTTTATAAAAATTACTCAGGTAGCCAATGAGAGTGGGTGTATACTAACTCGTCATGAAGAAGTGCGGTTAGAAATATCTCAAATTACAGTGACCTATAGTACAACTAGGTGACCAATAGATGGTGGTGGTCAAGGATATTTAAGCCAGACCATATATTTTTAGAATTAATAAAGTTGATCTACAAAAGGTAGTTGGGATACATCACAAGGTCATAGATTTAGACACAGATACACATTGAAACAAAAACTCAAGTATCATATTCATGAAAAATCAACTATTATAGGTACAATTTAGCAGCCTCGAATTTAATATCAATTTTTTTTCAAAAACACCGCTCCTAATAACTATATATCTGGTCCAATTTTAGAGATCCTTGGGCTTAATATTTAGTGTTTTTATGGATTTATGATGCTTTATAATCCCATGGAAATTTTAAAGGTGGATATACAATAGTTAAATGAGTTTTCCTTGAGACTAGTTGGTGTCACTTTGTATGGCCCTATTTTTTCTTCGAGATGATCTGTTTTGAAATCAATCACAAGATGGACGATTTGTTTCATTTCATGCTTTTGTTGATTGATACTCCCGAATGGTGATTAATTGGAGGTTTTTTTTCATTTGAAACACAATAAAGAAACGTATTCCCTAGATAATGTTAATATAGAAGTCGCTGTATTGTCTCCCAAGGAGGTTCCAATTTGAGTTGTAGTCCTGTCACATTGTTTTGTTTTTTTTGCTAGAGGATAAATATGTGGATTTTATTAAATGTTCAAAAATACAATATAGATATAATCTAATGCGAAATAAAATTTAATATACATATAAAAAATGATGGGAAATAAAAGTGTTGTTAAATTAGAATTTAAACAGTAGTCGTGGAAAATATTCAACCTCTCAGAAACTTCACTCTTCCTTGTTTAACAATATTTCTCAATTTAATTTCAAAATTCCCTACAAAAGACAACTATGTTAACCCCTAAATTCATTTACATATACTATCAATACCTCACTATGATTTTCATCCACCCTATAGAAGTTATTTAACTATATTAAGAACTCTATGTAATCAAACCCAATTGAAATCACTATACTCAAAAGCAGGAATTCTCCGAAGAAATTAAAATAGTGAAGTAAATTAATTTACATCATTGATTTAATAAATATACAACAAAATTTGATGAAAATATATTAAATAAATATTAAAACATATTAATTCATAAATATATGTCAAAAATAAATTCCAAAATAGAATACACAATAATAATGAAATTCAGAAGAGAGTTTTTGTCAGGTGTCATTTTCCACTACCACATGGTGCTTATCCTAGCATCACTTGAGACACCTCCATAATCTCTTTTCTAGCATAAGTGCACATAATATTTATTAGGATCTCATTCTTAAACATTCCCTTACTCTCTCAATACATCTCCCTTGAAAATGGATTTCCTAAAATGGGTGAAGTGGTACATATTTATAGGTGAATGGGTGAAAATTTTTCATTCAAAATATTAACTCAGAAATTCTATGGGTTTATGACCCATTAGATGACATAATATATAATATTTTCCTTGAAAAAAGATTCTCAAAAATATGTTATTAATCCTTCCTCAAAATTTATCATTCATTGGGAACATTATAAGAATTTATTGATTAAATACTTAGCATGTATTTTTCTGGATGAGAATTCTAGAAGTATGCCTCAAATTAATAACATCAAATTACACCCATAGTTAGTGAAAAACACTACCAACTTTTTTAATAAGAATTTCTATGTGTATTATTTTAAATAAATTTGAAATCATATCAGTTGGAGGTGTGTACGTCTAATTATGCTTCAGTTGTGGGGGTGGGGTCCATTCTATTTTCCCTATCAATTTTTAACATGATTTATTTTTCAAGGCCTCATGTGGTTCGAATTAGTTCCTGTAACATAATAAAACATGGAATAAAATAAATTTATAATTTTTTAAATGAATCAATCAATTTGGAATTATATTTTAAATAATATGAAAAAATACCATTGTGATAAAAATCTATTACAATTCAAAAATTATGAAATTTTCACTTTTTATCCCAAAGCACACTCTAAATGCATAATTGATACAAATAATAAAAAATTTTAAATTAGTCGGTTTTAAATAATTTAAACAGACATAAAAAATAGTGTAAATATTAGCTTTATCAATTCCTCAACACATGGCACTTGGACTCTTGAATATGTGAAAATTAAAGTCAAATCAGCATAAATTCAAAATATTTTCCTAAAAAGTACCCCAATTAATCACCAAGTCTGAAATTATATCATGAATCATAAGAAATAATATTTCAAGTTCTCAATCAAGCTCATTCAAACTATTTCAACTTCTTTTCTACTCCTATGAACACAACACACATACCTCCCATTAAATCTCCCTCCACATAAAAATATTGATGTTTAATAAGGGTTTTCTCATCCAAATACATGAATGAATCACCATAGATGTGATAAATTTATACATATCTATCTGATATGAGAAAAGAAAATGTTGTTATCATTAGTAATTTTGAATGTTCTTTGAGGCATAAGGTTTGTATGATTCGAATATCTAAAAATTATGAGGCTGAATAAAGTGGTTTTGACTTTTTCTAAAGAAAAAATGAATGATTCTAATATGAAATCATGTATGGTATTTTCATTAAAATCATAATATTTATATTATCTATGAGGATATCTTCTCCATACCTTTTTATCCAAATTCCAATAGAGAATGTGAATTTTTTTCTTTTTTTTCAAAATCATCAGAGAGGGCAGAAATTTCATCAATTGAGAGCTCTAGAAAGGCACAACTCCATTACATTTGAGTCCTCCACGTAAGGATAAATCATAGAACTATATTGTTTGGAATAAAAACTATATATTTAATGTTTCAATTTCCCCCCAATGAATCCCCAAATAATTCAACATTACAATAGTCCTCCCCAATATAATTATGTTCAACTATATCATGCATTTATGCCTCCAGAGTAGGTTGGAAAAAGAAAATTGTCTTGTAATGTGGATAATATTATAGGATTTTCATGGATACTAAGTGATTACAATGGAGAAATATATATGTAATGTAAAAAATATTATCTTGAAAAGGTAGCTTCAAAATCCAAACAAATGCCTCAATCATTTTAATCACAAGTATTCAAGCCCTCAAGTTATGATAGAAATAAATAAATTTCTAGTTCAAACATGAATTTATTTTTCATATCTATAGAGTTGGTGAATGTGAAGAATATGCCAAAATGATTTCAAAATCCTCAAAAAAAATGGTAATTTTAATGATAAATATAGTGATATCAGGTATGATATTAAAATATCAGAGGACTTTTATAGAAATTTACAAAAATTTTAACATGAAACAATTTAATTTTGAGCATTCATTTATTTTCAATTTCCAAAGATAAATTCGTTTAATACATGGAATGGTTTTAAAAATTTAAAATGATAATACTCAAAAATCACAAGTGTTTTTTAACAAAATCTGAAAAATATAGAATTTTAAAGTAAAATGAACATCATTTTGAAAAAAATTGAAATAAAACACAGAAAAATGGGATAAGAAATATTACAACTAAACATTTCAAAGGAAATCAACTAAAATACTAATATTATTAGCATTTCACTCCCCCACACATATTTTTGGTGATGTACACATTGTATACAAATTTTATATGGGAATGATATTCATTAAACTATAGATAAAAAAAATAAGTGAGAAGAAAATACACAACATGGCATCAATTGTATTCAGCGTCATGAAGATAGATCTCATCATTGGGAAAATGTTTACCATTAAATATAAAAAACATAAACCTATAACCATTGAATACGAATGATTTCCCTTTTCTTGGATCATTTTTATGTATTTCAAAAAAAGAAAAAACATGAGTAACAATGAAAGGTCTAGACCATTTGGAATGAAATTTATATGGGAACAACTTCATTCATGAATCATATAGAAACACTTTAACTACTTCATTGATGTTTTTTTGAGAATAATCCCATCATGAAGTAATTTTTCTATTTCATTGTTAAAAATGGAGATTTAATATGCATTATTTCTGATATCCTCTCTCTCATGTAAAATTTTTTATTTCTTTTCCAGTAGAAAATAGATTTATGTTACATGCTTGAATTCCCAAAAAGATTTGTTTTTTTACTCACCCAGTGGTTGGAAATCCTCTCTATAGACTAATATAAATGATGACATGCCAATTGGGGTTTTGAATGAAGTCTTACGGGCCTAAAGAGCATCATTAAGTCTAAAACTATAATCATTTCTATTTGGGTTCACAGTTTTTTATAGATCTTTTTTTATTTCCATATTAGAAAATGAATCCATTCCCTTTTTTTGATAATGATATGTTGGAGAGACCCCATTATGAAATAAATATTTCTTCAAAATAGATTCTTATATCCTATTACAAAAATGGGTGCCTTGATCCATAATCACAATATTAGAAAATCAAATACCTTGAAGAAAATTCATTTAAAAATATTTGGACACAATTATGGCATCATCTGTTCTTGTGGGAACAAACTATACCCATTTAGATACATAGTCATCAACAGAATCTATAAAGATATCTGAATGATTTTGGAAAAGGAACCATAAAATCCATTCCCCAAACATCAAAAACATCTAAAAACAATATTTGATTTTGGGCATCTCATTCCATTTGGTAATGTTTCTATGGAATTTAAATTTTTAATAGGTACTAAAAAATTCAAAAGAATCTCTAAAAATGGTGGTCTAATACATACCAGAATCAAGAAAATTTCTTGTAGTTATCTATAGAACAATTTCTCATCCATATTTTATGGAGTGGAAAAAATTTAGAGTGGATTAGAAATTAGAATTCAGAGTGTATCTCTTAATCATTTGATCACTACCAACATTCCACAAGTAAAGATCATCCAAAATTTATTTATTTGAATTAATCTCATTTATTGAATTTTTTTACATAGAAAACCAGTGGGGATCTTCATAATTATTCAAGTAATTCACAATATTAGAAAACCATGGTATTTAAATTTTATAAGAAAAAAACCATCATCTAGAATGTTTTATTTATTTTGTGGTTAGATGTAATGTTTTCCCAACAACTCAGATGGAATCCTACTCATATGATCAGAAAGATGGTTATCACCTCTTTTTTTATCATTTATTTCAAAATTAAACTCATGTAATGAAAAGATATACGTCAAAAGTCTTAGTATGGGATCATTTTTATTCAAGGAAAAAATTTTATATCCAAATGACATGTAAAAACAATCACCTTCGAGCTTACCAGATAACATCTAAATTTGTCCAAAGCAAAGAAAACTGCTACTAGTTATTTCTCAATTTTTTGTGTTGTTCGATTGGTCTGGATCAAAATTTCTATATTATTAGGGAATCACACTATATTTAATTCCCAGACATTAAATAAACACTTCCCCAATATAAATTTCAGATGCATCAGTCAGGATATTGAAGGTAATGTCCCACTTGGGTGGTTAAACAATTTGAGGGGTTATCTATTTTTATTTCCACTCATGAAAGTCCCGTTTTCTATTCTCATCAAAGACAAATGGGGAACCGTTTTGAAGAAATCTTGACATGGATGTGAATACTTAATAAAATTCAATTTGAATCTCTTATAAAATGCAGCATAGCCAAGGAAGGATCTCACATCTCGTATAGTTTTTTTTAATTGAAATGAATAAATGACATAAAATTTTGTTTGATCAACATGATTTCCACATATAGACACAACATTGACAAGTAAAATCAGTTTAACAAAAATAGAATATTATTTTTCATAATTTATAATAATATTATTATCAATATAGTTTCCAAGAATTTTCGAAAAAAATTTGAATCAATTTTCTAATGATGATCCATAAATAATTAATTCGTCCTTAAAAACATCCATTAATGTATTGAGATTTTAAAAAATTGATCATCAAACACTTTTTAGATATTCCAAGATCATTATACAATCTATATGGAATCATATGATATGAAAATGTTACAGAGGGTCACGTGAAAGGGTTTTTCTCTTGATCCTCTAGTGATATGTGTATTGTGAAATATCTAGAAAATTAATAAAGAATATAATGGTGGGTTTTCAAGCTTGTATTTCATGTACATGATCAAAGAATTGAAATTGTAATTGGTATTTCCTTGTAAAAAAATTGAGCTTTTGGTTAAAAATTCACATTCTTCATTTATTCCGAATCCTAATACTGACAATATAACCAAATTATTTCTTCAATATTGTGAATCACCCTTTTTTAGAACAAGATTTTTTGGACTTACCCCTGAAATATCAGAGTTGGGAACAATAATTCCTATAGCCAGGTGGGTGGTGAATTATTTATTAACAACCTCCATAATTGTGTGGTTCAATCACCTATGAAATTGAATCATAGTTTTTTCATTATCCAGTAGAAAAACTATATATGTACACACCAAGGTAATGATTCTTGTTATATAAAAAAGATTATATATTTAGAATTACTATGGGACCATAGGACTTCTAAAAAAAATTTATACTAGTCCATTGATAAATAATTTCATATTATGATATGGCATTGTTCATCCTAACCTACAAAAAAAAAATTGGTTCTCTTCAAGTGGTTTTAGAACTATATCAGGAGTTGTTTTTTCATTTATTATTGAACCCTACTCATTATAACAATCAATTTCAATGTTTATAAAACATTTTTCTTGAGAAAAAAATTGAATCTTCCCAAGGGAAACCATTATAATTTTCAACAGTTACATGAAATTAAAAATCATTAATGATGAGATCAGTATTATCAACATCCCTTGTTTCATCACAATCTTCATTTAAAATCTTTGTTTTATCAAATTCTATAAAAAAAATTACCATCATTAAAATCAATATTTGGTATTTAATCAAAGGTAAAATTGGGCAATATATATATGGAAAACAAATTACTAATGTTTACTTGTGGGGATGAATGATCCTAAACATAGTGTTTCATAGAATAAAAAAAAATTTGAAATGAAAATCAACCCCTCTAAATTAATTTAAATGTGTTCTTTTGTGGTTATTGATGATTTCTTTAACAGTTTCCAAAAATGGCATTCCCAGAATTAGACATGTATTTGTACAAAACCGATCGTCTACCATATCCAAGATATATAAATCCTTAAGAAATATCATATCTCTCACATAAATTATAATGTCCGCTATAACTCTAGATCACTTAGTATTACTTTAGTTTGAATGTTGAATGATAATTATATAGTGTTTAAATTATTCAACATAAATAGATGAGAAAATATAATGTGTCATAACAATAATTGAGGCCCCTAAATCAGGAATGGAATACTTCAATTCACATTTACCTAATGGTTCAAGGATGTTAATGGTTTCATGGTTTTTACATGGGATATGAAATGCATGATGAATAATTGATGAAAAATTCCCCCTTCTATTGACTTTTTTAACCTCTTGAATTTCTTCATTTGGGTGTACATGTCTTTAAAAAATATAGCATACCTTGGATTTTGTTTCATTGAATCAAGAAAAGGTATGTTTACTTTAACATTCTTAAATGTTTCTATAACCTTTTTATACATCTCTTTTTCCACCCTTAACATTACTAGTGGATCACTCCTTAGATGTAGCCATGATTGTTTGAATGTTTCTAGGTAATTTTGAGCATTTCTTTGAGAAACAAATGGGCAATTAATCCCCTTCAAATCATTTGTTTTTTCTTTCATAAAAAATAATTCTCTTTACATTGTGTTTCTATGAAAACAATTTTCCATCTTTTTCATTTTTTCATCAGTGGTGTGATTATTATCCAATAGTTTCATCAACAATTTAATGTTTCTCAGTATGCAGGTTATTTAGTTATGTGACACATCTAAATTCAATTGTACTCACGTTTTCTTTCCAATTATCTCATAGATTAACTTGGGACTATGTGGTTAAACCTCAAATCCATAAAATTTTAATGAAAAAACATGAGAATAACATTGATCCATTTGAGTCAACAAGGTATTCATCATGTTATACTATTTTATTGAGAATTATTTTTATTACCTCATATATTTTTTGTTTCCCCATTGCTTCTTAAATGGTTCTCTCTTTGTTTTGGGTGAGATGGGTAGGCTGAAAGTTTCTTTTAAAATGACAATTGTCTTTATCGTTGAAATATCATAATTGATAATTACTTGATTGCCCTTAGAAGAATCCTATAGTTTGTTTGGGATGCTGAAATATATAATTAGAGTTATTGTTTTATCCAGGATTGAATATTTCGTGGTTTGGGAATAGCCATTTTTGGTTTTATTAAAAGGATTTTCAAGGAAAAACAATACTGCTATTCATATAAGTCTCCTTCATTTATTGTCATTGATCACTAAAATGTTCATTGTAAGAAACAATTCTATAGTTAACTTTCACTTGAAATGTTTCTCTAGGTTTGGGTTGAGTGGGTGGGTTATTGGAAACCATCATTGACCTCACCATGGAGGTAATATAAGATAATTGTCTTGCAATCATTTAGTTTTTATGACCAATTGTGGGGAATTCTTGTGCCAATTTGACATGGATAAGGCCACTTGTTCTAAATTTTTGAGTATTTTATGCTATGTTTTCAATTAATTTCCTAAAATTAGTTGGTGTTTAGACAACTATATCACCTCCAATGGAATCATGATTTATACATCCATCTGTAAGGTACAATCCATCATAAAAATATTGAATCCATTTTTGGTCATTACAATTATGGTAGGGGACTCTAAAACAATGTATTTCGAATCACTCATAGTATTCATGAAATGATTTTCATTGTGTTTTCCTAATTCCAGTAATCTTCATTCGAAAAAGAATATGTTCTTGAGGTGGGGAAGATATTTTCAATAATAAATTAATTCAATTCATTTTAATCTATATTCAATGTTGAATGTGAATATAAGGACCATTCCTTGTAAACCCTTTCTAATGAAAAAGGAAAGACATAAATTTTATTTTATTTTAAATAAATCTTTGAGGATTCATGTTTAACAATAAAACTAAATTATTTTTAGTGTTTATATGGGTCTTCTCTTAGAAAACCATTAAACAGTGTAAGATGGTGGATGAAACTACATTTTATTTCAAACCTCATAGGTTCATTTGAATATTTCACAGGATTTTCATAATTTTCATTATGGGGTGAAGCTAATCAATTCAATGTTCTATTTTCATCCATTGGAATTTCATTTTAAAAAAATTTACTTCTTATTGTGTCATAATATGATTCACAACATTGGATAGGGGTATCTATAGTAGCTCTATCCCTATTGTGAAATAATCTCTCAAATTCAGAATCCAAAGGAAAAATGTTTGGGTCATAACTTTGGGTCTAGAAAAAATAATTTCTCTAGAATTAACAAAATAAAACTCCCAAAAAATGGATCCATTTTATGTGAGGGTTTCTGTCATTAACACCACAATAATTAAATTTATCCCATATATAAATTCAATATATAAGTCTTAAGATTGTGTCTTGAGGAGGATACAATTTGGGTTGCAGAACATTCACTATGTTTTGTTTATGTTTTCAAGAAGATAAATTTCGGGATTTGATTAAATATTTGAAAATAGAATAAGGATATAAAATAAAGTGAAATATAATTGATGATAAATATTGAAAAAGTTTATTTTAAGTAAAAGGGGGTTGAAATGATAATGAAAAAAATAGTCATGGACATGCTTCGACCTCCTACACACTCTCCACTTTCTTGTTTAAAAATATTTTTAAATTGAATTTCACCCCCCAGAGGACCCCCAGGTGAACACTAAAATTTAGATATAGTTAATATAAATACATAAAAATAATTTTAATCCCTCATATAGATTTGATTCAGTTAATTGAATACATACAAGAACTCAAATCTAATGGAAATCACTATACTCAACGACATGACCTGACTGAAAAATTTAAATAGTGAAATCAATTAATTTACTTTATAGATTGAAAAAATATCAAAATAAATTTATAAGGCCCCAGACATAAACCTTACTTAATCTTGAGTTATTACAAGATTACACAATGAGGATCTTTTCAGGTTTAGAGTTTTAGAGAATTAGATCATGAAACTTGCATTACATTCCACATTTAAACAAAGTGGTTACATAAAAGACAGTATTAATTCTTCCCATCAACAGAAACATATTTAAAATAAAACACAGATTCTGTCTTGACACATCCTTGACACTATCATCACGTCATGTACCTTTCCCTTGACCTATGAAAAACATTTCAAAAAATTTGGATGTGCATAAAAAGCTCAGTAAGGGTTATAAAAATATGGAATGGAAACATGAGTTCAGATATACATAAGAATGAAATCATCCTTTACCCATAAAACATAGACACGTTAACATACATCATCAAATCATGAATAAATCATAGAAATCATACGACATAAAAGTTTACATGAGGCATTCATAACATTCTTACGTAGGGAGTAACCCTCTTGGTTACGTTTGGAATACCCATCACAGTATATTCCCCAAATCTCTTAGGAGAAACCTTAACGTTTCACTCCTTCGCGTTACCAAATGCATTGGAGAGCTATATCGGGCTCACCCGCCCTTAGTTTATCACAGAACCAACCGTTTACATAACAATTCCCAAGAACCTCAACATAATCGTATCACATAAAACATGCATAAAGGAAACATAAAATTTCCACCTTTCAACCACAAGATATCAATACAACACATTGATATAAAAACATTATGAAAACCATTTTCAATACCAAAATAAAAGAAAAGTAAAACATGGTATTTATTTTTCTTTTAAAAAAAAGGTATGGCATGTAGAGGAAGCCGAAACTCAAATAATGGTCACGGCGGTGGAGAAGTTATTGTCGCCGCATACGTACGACAAAAATTTACCTTTTGTCGTTTAGTAAAACGCTTTGTATAAAAAAAGATTCCTTTCAGATAAATGTAAAAGTCAAAGGGGTTTATACACCGTATAAAAGAATGTTGTGTATAAAACAAAATATGCCTCAATGAAAAGAGATTGAGACGAAGTCCCATACAAAGATAGTATCCTTGGATTAAGGATAAATCAATTATATAATTATGTGTGACAAACTAATACACAAAATATAAGTGGATATTAAGTGTAAAACAATCATAGGTTATTCACACATATTCATAGAACGACATATTCAAGGAGTACAAGCTTATCCCAAAAAATTGAAATTGGGTTAAGAAGTTCCCTTGCAATAATTAGACAGCCTAACGGCGTCACTTCAAAATTCAGAAAAATAGTTGATGAGAGATAAAAATGGCATCTCATCACTTGGAAATAAAATTTACATCAATAAGGATATAGAGGAACATATCCCAAAATAATATTATGTGAATTAAAAGACATAACAAAATAAGTCTTTTAAAAAGAGGAGGGTGAAAGGTTCCCTTACTGACATGGGTATCTTTCGAAACATACGCCCCGTGAAAGAAAGACAATACATCATTGATCTAAATACTCATAAATGAAAGAATATTACACAATGAGTAAAATAATGGTCAGTACATACACCACTCAATGGAAATTGTGGCAAATGTAGCATAAATCTCACAGGAATAAAAGTGAGATGAAAAATCACTTACGAAAACTCGGCAGCCTAAAGACGCCACTTAAAACTTCCAAAAATGGATTGATGAGATCAAATAGGGTATCTAATCACATTACAACAAAATTTACAGCAAGAGGAATATGAAATAACATCCCCCATCATAACAAATAGGAGCTTAAAAGAAGTGACATAAAGGGGAGTACTTAAAGAGAAAGAGAGAGGTAAGATCTCTTACGAAAATTCGGTAGCCTAACAGCGCCACTCGAAACTTCCAAAATTGATTGATGAGAGAGAATAGGGTCTCTCATCATATGAAAATAAAAATTACAGTAAGATTAATATAAAATAACATCCCAATAACAAGAAAGATGAGCTTAGAAGGAATGACATAAAAGAGTGTACTTAAAAAGAAAGAGAGGAGTAAGATCCCTTACCTCAAGTCCAACTTGTCTTGTTCGTTTCTTTATATTCCGGAATAATAAACTTTGGTCAATTAATAATTTCCTAACTAACTCCTTTAGAGATTATTATTCAGTTCATATCGATTATTATAATGTTATAATAATTGTTTAATAATGTTAGTTCATATGAGAAGTTTTTGCCGATGTTTGGTACATGAGTCAAAAATGAACTTGTTTGAAAATATATTGCTCATGTAGTTATAAGTAAATAATTTACAGAATAGTATTAATGATTAAAATATCATTTATATCCAGTAAATATTCATTTCATACTATTCCATATCATTTGGAGATAAAAAACAAAAAGCACTGTTCATGGAGACGGTAGGTCGTACGTACGCATGAACGCTACTTTCATTTTTTGTCATATTAATGGAGTGAAAACAAAATGAGATATATATATATATATATTATAATTCCAGAATGATATCCATAATTTTTACGTAATATATTACATATATATCCATTATATATATGTATTTATAGTATTACATAAAATTTTGAGATAAGAAATGAAATGTACCGTTCATGGAGACGGTAAGCCGTACGTACGCATGAACGCTACTTCCATTTCTATTTCATATTTAATGGAATTAAAACATAATGATACATAATAGAATTTTAATTCCAGTATGGTATCATATATAATATCATTAAATATATCCTTTATACGTACCACATATGGTATTAACGAATCAATTCACTTTGAGGGGGTGGTAGTCTACACTTCCTTAAATGAAGATATCGCGTTTACCCATAATGGAAACCATAAAGTTATGCCCAAAATGAAAAATACACAAGATTATGTAAAACATAATCATATTAGATATCATATATAAATATATTTTCATCTTAATGGCCACCTTTGAAGGTGTTAGAAGAATGTTGAACAATCATCGTTTTGGGAGGCAGAAATTCGCCATCCACGGAAACAGTATGTTCTTTAACCATTAGATGTTGGTGTGTGTAAGTGTAGCTCGAATCCATATTATAACAACATCCTAGTATATGGAAGATACTGTATATGTTACAAAATAAATGAATTAAAAGAGTTTAGGGGGTTGGAGAAGCAAAATAAAACAAAAGGACACAAGTGAAGACATTACCTTAAAATAGGGTAACTCCCTTTGGTTTGAGCTCAAAGTCTTCCTTGGGAAGACTTCTGCCAAATGTGAGGGTTCAAGGAGTAATAGAGTGAAGTGGAGAGACAAAATGGGCAGGGGTTGGCCGATCCAAAGGCTTTGGGAGTGTGGGTACGGAGGTAGAGGTGGGGGCCTTTTATAAGAGGAGAGGAGGGGCACTCTTGTAAAGTTACAAAATGTTACTTTATTTTCAAAAGAGATTCGGATTTTAAAGGTTCCAAATTGATGTATATAAAGGATAAGGTGATAAGGGTTTTAAATCCACTCATCCAATAGGTTTTGGACATGTTTATGTCTTAGATATTACATTATCTTTCCATTTTATTTAAATCGTTAAATAATGAGGTCATCGCTGCATCATCATGATGTCATAAATAATTTAATTTATTTAATGTCTAAAAATTATAAAAAAAATACCATGATGTAGTAAATCCTTGTATCTTTCCAATGAATATTTATTGTAAAAATTATGACTTGTATAACACCATGTAAAAATTGTTTTTGTAAAAAATATCATGTTTGTGTCATTTTTACTTTAACATTAAATAAAAAGATATTTATGTCATTTTCCAACCAAAGTGGCTCCATGGGGTCCCCAAGATAACCCATGGATTTTCTTGGTCGTCCATGACACATCCAAAGAGGGTAGGACATGTGTCTAGGTCATTTAATTTTATTAAAACATTATTCTTACCATAAACTACACTAATTACCTCTAATCACGATTAAAAACTTAATAAGTTACTATTCACCAAAAAAATTAATTTTTTCCCATTGAACCACATTTTAATTCTTAATGACAACCATGTATGTCGGATTTTTGAAATTCAAAACACAATGATGGCAAAATTTTATTTAAATGGAAAATCAGTTTTTATAAGTACCACTTAGTGGTTTCACTATTCATAAAAATTTGATGTTTTTCAGAAAAATACCAAAAATTCACCCTAAGCTATATTTGATATTCCGAATAAAAAAATGAAGTCCATTTTACCAAATTCAATACATATAAGTGACATTAATTAATTTAATAATTAATTCCTGCTGTCAGAGAAAAATGCGTGTTTTTATAAAACAATAAGTATCAAAAGATTGACACTAGTTTAAGTCTGATTTCAATGTGAAATTAATTCCAACGACCACTATTGGATTTAATGGTAAAAATATAATCTAATTTAACTTTAAAACCAATTCAAAAGATAATCTAATAATTTAAATAAATTAGATTAAAAAGAGGTTTTGAATTAAAATACAACATTTTACACTATTCATTAAAAAATGAACTTTATCGGAAAGATACCAAAAATTTACACAAAGTAAATTTTGATGTCCCTATTCTTAAGAAGAGTTTTATTTGATCCAATAGAATGTATAAGAGTTAACAAAACAATATTTAATGATAGTTCTCCATCAAAAGACGATAAGTGACCCTTTAGTGAAAACTAGGGCATATACGCCTAAAATTGAATTCTTTTTGTATTTTAAGCCTTTATCTTTTATTAGTTAAATTTAAAAACATTTAAAAACATTTAAAAACATGTATAATCATATTTTAGTTATTTTCATCCATTCCCGCCAATACAATGGCTACATGTTAACTACCATTTAAAATAATATTATTTTAATATTAGGGTGCAACGTATGATTCCCAAGAAACTCGTTGTTGCGTGTTGGGTACGCCATCAAGCATAGCATCCCCTTTAAAGTCATATTAATACTTTATTCAAAAATATGGATAAATATGAAAATGTCACATTCTTTATTTACCTGGGGTGTTACATCCTTCCCCCCTTTTGGGAATTGCGTCCTCGCAATATTTAAAATTGAGCTTGGAAACATCCTTGAAAGCCCCACATCGGAACAAGAGTCGGTAAAAAAATCACTTTAAAATAAAGGAAGATAAGTATAGAGGTCACCCGAGTTAACCCATACAAGGATTCAATGTAGAAAAACATGGACATGGAAGAAAAAGAAAAGGGTCATGTTCTTGAGGGAGAGTGATAGTAAACATGACTTGGAGAAAGATAACCATAAGAAAATCACAAACTTGTGATGGGTTAAACGGTGTTGGTTTCCCCAGTAGGAAATGTTAATAGACAACATTTTTGCTTTAAGATAGTTTTTATTGATGAATTTATTTTTGATCTTAAATAAAACATAAGGAAACATACTTACTTGTCATGTTGACTTCCAACTTTTACTAGATTCCTTAATCAAACTAATATTTTTTTCCAAATGACGAGTATTTAGGGAGACTTGTTCGCCTTAAGAGTACTATAATCAATTTCTAGAGAATCACCTAATCCATAAAAGAGAACTATATACATCCCATGTCTTTAATCTTTAACCAAAACCAAAACCAGAAAGGTTAGTACAAGGTCAGATAATCCAAAAAAGATAACCCTTTATAAAAAGAAAATCTATTCTTAATCTCAAAATTTGTCCAAAAAAACCCAATGTTCAATGAGGACCATTCGATAACCAATTTGTCCATAAAATTGTTCAAAGTAAACCAATATAAGATTGAAACCCAAATATTTGAAGGATTTAGTCACATAGTCTTCCAAGTTAAATCTTAACATTTATCTCCAAACAACTTCAGTTGCTCTTAATGTCTCGTATTGAAAAGAAATTAACCTAATCACATATCCTCCATGATTGGTTAATCATTTTCATAAATAACACAAAATCAACTTACTCTTAATTCATAAAATCATATAACTAAAAAGAATCAGTCAAACTAACCAGGGACATCACGTAGTCCAGTGGTAGGCGATAAATACCAGTCGCACTTTGGTTGTGGGTTTGATTCCTGCAGCTTTGTCCGACGGGACGGGTTGTCACACGGTCTGCGTGTTGTCTTTTTCCAAAACTATATAATTAGTAAATAATTCTCCAAAAAGAGATAAAATCATCAAAAATTATCATAACATATTTTAACCTCAAGTTTATCCCATGCCTTTCATTTTCTAGCATATCATATAATAACCCATAATTACCTCAAAAGTATGGATCATATAAACTCTAATTGTTACCTTTATAATTATTACCTGAACTTCCACAACGATTGGTCATCTCATACATGATGCATTACAGAACATACCAAGTTTCAAGTGGTTGATCATGACTCCTTGATAGTTGTTTTAGAACAACCACGAGTTTCCTCATTGAATACCCCATTTCATCCAGTCTCTTAATCAAAGAACCACCACAGTTTCCTTCAAACCAATTGTCACTTTGGTTCCTGCTAGATCCATCCATTTACTAAAACCAAAAAGGTCAGTGTGATTATATCAACAAAACCATCATGTACTAATGAGTAAGACAAACACTAAGATATACTTACTCATTCACTTTATCTAAAACTAAGACTCTTTCTGAAATCCTAACCATTATGGTAATGTCACTTATGCATAAAGAATACCCTAACCTCTAAAGTTATCTAATCCGACCTTTGATACCAACTATAAGGCCCCAGCCTTAAACCTTACTTAATCTTGAGTTAATACAAGATTACACATTGAGAATCTTTTCAGGTTTAGAGTTTTAGAGAATTAGATCATGAAACTTTCATTACATTCCACATTTAAACAAAGTGGTTACATAAAAGACAGTATTCATTATTCCCATCAATAGAAACAAATTTAAAATAAAACACAGATTCTTTCTTGATACATCCTTGACACTATCATCACGTCATGTACCTTTCCCTTGACCTGTGAAAAACATTTCAAAAACTTGGGAAGAGTATAAAAAGCTCAGTAAAGGTTATAAAAATATGGAAAGGAAACATGAGTTCATATATACATAAGAATGAAATCATACTTTACCCATAAAACATATCCACTTTAATATACCTCATCAAATCATGAATAAACTGTAGAAATCATAAGACATAAAAGGTTACATGAGGCATTCATAACTTTCTTACCTAGGGAGTAATTTTCTTGGTTATGTTCGGAATACCCATCACAGTATATTCCCTAAATCTATTTGGAGAAACCTTAAAGTTTCACTCCTTTGCATTACCCAATGCATTGGAGAGCTATATCGGGCTCACCCGCCCTTAGTTTATCACGGAACCACCCGTTTACATAACAATGCCAAAGAACCTCAACATAATCGTATCACATAAAACATGAATAATGGAAATATAACATTTCCACCTTTCAATCACAAGATATCCATAAAACACATTGATATAAAAACATTATGAAAACCATTTTCAATACCAAAATAAAATAAAAGTAAAACATGGTATTTATTTTTCTTTTAAAAAGAAGGTATGGCTTGTAGAGTAAGCCGAAACTGAAATAATGGTCACGGCGGTGGAGAAGTCATTGTCGCCGCATACGTACGACAAAACCTTCCATTTTGTCGTTTAGTAAAACAATTTGTATAAAAAAATATTCCTTTCAGATAAATGTAAAAGTAAAAGGGGTTTATACACCGTATAAAAGAAGGTTGTGTATGAAACAAAATATGCCTCAATGAAAGGAGATTGAGACGAAGTCCCATACAAAGACGGTATCATTGGATTAAGGATAAATCAATTACATAATTATGTGTGACAAACTAATACACCAAATATAAGTGTATATTAAGTGTAAAACAATCAGAGGTTATTCACACATATTTATAGAACGACATATTGATGGAGTACAAGCTTATCCCAAAGAATCGAAATTGGGTTAAGAAGTTCCCTTGCAATAATTAGACAGCCTAACGGCGTCACTTCAATATTCAGAAAAAGAGTTGCTGAGAGATAAAAAGGGTATCTCATCACTTGGACATAAAATTTACATCAATAAGGATATATAGGAACATATCCCTAAATAATGTTATGTGAATTAATAGACATAACAAAATAAGTCTTTTAAAAAGAGGAGGGTGAAAGGTTCCCTTACTGACATGGGTATCTTTCGAAACATACGCCCCGTGAATGAAGGACAATACATCATTGATGTAAATACTCATAAATGAAAGAATATTACACAATGAGTAAAATAATGGTTAGTACATACTCCACTCAAAGGAAATTGTGGAAAATGTAGCATAAATCTCACGGGAATAAAAGTGAGATGAAAAATCACTTACGAAAACTCGGCAGCCTAACCGCGCCACTTAAAACTTCCAAAAATGGATTGATGAGATGAAATAGGGTATCTCATCACATTAAAACAAAATGTACAGAAAGAGGAATATGAAATAAAATCCCCCATCATAACAAATAGGAGCTTAATATAAGTGACATAAAGGGGAGTACTTAAAGAGAAAGAGCGAGGTTAGATCTCTTACGAAAATTCGGCAGCCTAACGGCGCCACTCGAAACTTCCAAAATGTTTTGATGAGAGAGAATAGGGTCTCTCATAATATGAACATAAAAATTACAGTAAGAGTAATATAAAATAACATCCCAATAACAAGAAAGATGAGCTTAGAAGGAATGACATAAAAGAGTGTACTTAAAAAGAAAGAGAGCAGTAGGATCCCTTACCTCAAGTCCAACTTGTCTTGTTCGTTTCTTTATATTCCTGAATAATAAACTTTGGTCAATTAATAATTTCCTAAGTACCTCCTTTATAGATTATTATTCAGTTCATATCACATATTATAATGTTATAATAATTGTTTAATAATGTTAGTTCCTATCAGGCGTTTTTGCTGATGTTTGGCACATGAGTCAAAAATGAACTTGTTTGAAAAAATATTGCTCATGTAGTTATAAGTAAATAAATTCCAGAATAGTATTAATGATTAAAATATAATATATATAGAGTAAATATTCATTTCATACTATTCCATATCTTTTGGAGACAAAAAAAAGCACCGTTAATGGATACGGTAGGCCGTACGTACGCATGAACGCTACATTCATTTTTTGTCATATTAATGGAATTAAAATAAAATGAGATATATATATATATATTAATTCCAGAATGATATCCATAATTTTGATGTAATATATTACATATATATCCATTATATATATGTACTTATAGTATTACATAACATTTTGAGATAAGAAAGGAAATGTACCGTTCATGGAGACAGTAAGCCATACGTACGTATGAATGCTACTTCCATTTATATTTCATATGTAATATCATTAAATATATCCTTTATATGTACCACATATGGTATTAACGAATCAAATCACTTTGAGGGGGCGGTAGTCCGCATTTCATTAAATGAAGATATCGCATTTACCCATAATGGAAACCATAAAGGTATGCCCAAAATGAAAAATACAGAAGCTTAAGTAAAACATAAACATATTAGATATCATATATAAATATAGTGTCATCTTAATGGCCACCTTTGAAGGTGTTAGAAGAATGTTGAACAATCATCGTTTCGGGAGGTAGAAATTCACCATCCATGGAAACAGTATGTTCTTTAACCGTTAGATGAAGGTGTGTGTATGTGTAGCTCGAATAATTATTATAACAACATCCAAGTATATTTAAGATACTGGATTTTTTACAAAATAAATGAATAAAAAGAGTTTAGGGGGTTGGAGAAGCAAAATAAAACAAAAGGACACAAGTGAAGGCATTACCTTAAAATCGTGTAACTCCCTTTGGTTTGAGCTCAAAGGCTTACTTGGGAAGACTTCTGCCCAACGAGAGGTTTCAAGGAGTAAGAGAGTGAAGTGGAGAGACAAAATGGGCAGGGGTTGGCCGAGCCAAAAGCTTGGGGAGTGTGGGTAAGGAGGTAGAGGTGGGGGCCTTTTATAAGAGGAGAGGAGGGGCACTCTTGTAAAGTTACAAAATGTTACTTTATTTTCAAAAGAGTTTCGGATTTTAAAGGTCCCACATTGAATTATTTCGAAGATAAAGTGATAAGGGTTAGAAATACACTCATCCAATAGGTTTTTGACATGTGTAGGTCTTAGATATTACATTATATTTATATTTTATTTAAATCGTTAAATAATGAGGTCATCGCTGCATCATCATGATGTCATAACTAATTTAATGTATTTAATGTCTAAAAATTATAAAAAAAATACTATGATGTAGTAAATATTTTTATATTTCCAATTACTATTTATATTCAAAAATATGACTTGTATAACACCATGTAAAAATTGTTTTTGTAAAACATCTCATGTTTGTGTCATTTTTACTTTACCATTAAATAAAAAGATATTTATGTCATTTTCCAACCAAAGTGGCTCCATGGGGTCCCCAAGTTGTCCCATGGATTGTCTTTGTCGGAAATGGCACATCCAATGAGGGTAGTACATGTTTCTAGGTCATTTCATTTTATTAAAACACTATTCTTACCATAAACTACACTAATTACCTCTAATCGCGATTAAAAACTTAATAAGTTAATATTCACCAAAAAAAATTATTTTTATCCCATTGAACCACATTTTACTTATTAATAACAACCATTTATGTCGGAGTTTTTAAATTCAAAACACAAATATGGAAATATTTCATTTAAACGGAAAATCAGTTTTTATAAGTACCACTTAGTGGTTTCACTATTCATCAAAAATTGATGTTTTTCAGAAAAATACTAAAAATTCACCCTAAGCTATATTTGATATTCCGAATTCAAAAATGAATTCCATTTTTAAAAATTCAAAACATATAAGTCACATTAATTAATTTAATAATTAATTCCCGCTGTCAGAGCAAATAGCGTGTTTTTATAAAACAATAAGTATCAAAAGATTGACAGTAGTTTAAGTCTGATTTCAAAGTGGAATTAATTCCAACGACCACTATTGGATTTAATGGTAAAAATATATTCTAATTCCAATTTAAATGCCAATTCCAAAGTTAATATAATCATATAAATAAATTATATTAAAAACAGGTTTTGAATTAAAATACGACATTTTACACTATTCATTAAAAAATGAACTTTATCGGAAAGATACCAAAAATTTACACAAAGTAAATTTTGATGTCCCGATTCATAAGAAGAGTTTTATTTGATCTAATAAAATGTATAAGAGTGAAAAAAACTACATTTAATAATGGTTCTCCATCAAAAGGCGATAAGTGAACCTTTAGTGAAAACTAGGGCATATACGCCTAAAATTGAATTCTTTCCGTATTTTAAACCTTTATCTTTTATTGGATAAATGTAAAAACATTTAAAAACATGTATAATCATATTTTAGTTATTTATATCCATTCCCGCCATTACAACGGCTACATGTTAACTACCATTTAAAATAATATTATTTTATTATTAGAGTGCAACGTAAGACTCCCAAGAAACTCGTTGTTGTGTGTTGGGTATGCCATCGAGCATAGCATCCTCTATAAAGTAAGATTAATACTTTATTCACAAATATGGATAAATATGAAAATTTCACATTCTTTATTTACCTGGGGTGTTACAAAATTAATGAAAATATATTAATGAAATAAAACAACCACATTCATTCAAAAATATATGTTCAAAATAAAATCCAAAATAGATAACACAATTATAATGAAAGATCGAAGTGATATTTTATCGAGTATCGTCATCCACAAACTCACAGATCTTAGCCTAAAATCCCTTAAAAAGCCTCAATATTCTCTATTATAGCATCACTGAATGAAATATTACTTAGTATCTCAATATATACCTATCCCTCTCTCTCTCGTTGCAACTCACATGAAATTGGACATCTTGAAATGGGATAGAAGGCACATATTTATATGTGAATGGGTGAATAATTTTCAATAAAAATATTAAACCTTGATGAATATACATTTAGGACCAATTAAATGTATTAATATGCAATATGATAATAAAAAATTGAAATTTTTGTGTATTCCTTCCACAAAATTTAACATTTATTGGACACATTTATAGATTGTTATTGACTATATTCTGGGCATGCAATTTTTTTTCAAGAATTCTAGTCTTCTTCTTCAACTGTATAATGTACAATTAAATCATTAATTATTGAAAAAATCAACCGAATTCTCTTCATAAGAATGTATATATTCCCTATTTCTAGTACATTGGTAATAACCTCAATTGGAGGCATGTAACCTGAATTATACTTTAGTTGTAGAGGTGGGTCCACTCTATCTGACCAAAAAATTATTCAACATGAGTGAATTTTTGGCCTATTGTGGTTCAAATAAGTTCCTTCCTAGAAGATAATGTTGAACGAAATAAAAAATGTATTTAAAAAAATTAATTACTCAATTTTGAGTTTTTTTAAAATAAATGACCAATATACCATTTTGATAAAAATATGCTAAAATTACAGAATTATTAAATTATAAATTTTTATCTCAAAACACACTCTATATTGAAAATTGAATACGATATGAACAAATTTTTAAATTAGAGTTGTTTAAAATAATTAAATAGATATTAATAATAGTTGAAATATTAGCTTTATCATTGACCTTCAGATCATTAGAGATAGGATATTTTACTCACAAGGGTTAATATAATATCAAAGCTGGGCAAGCTTTACATGATCATATTGGGATGGGTGGGATGACAACATATATTGCGAGTACATATCTGGATGACCAGGGAATAAATCAATAAGATCTCACTAAATCAGTTTAGTGTTTTAGGGTTGTTTTTTGGGAGGATGTTTTAGGACTATCTCTAGTGAGAGAGCTTGTGTTCTCAGTCATGTTATCACCAAGAGATATACTAGTATCCATTCCTCCTTATATGATGGAAAATAATAAAATTTTAGTGCTCGCGATTCAGCTATATGATTTGAAGGAAATGTTTTTTATCTGACCTAGAACTTTTCCATAGGGTTCTCAAATACATTTTCAAAAATGGTGGGCGAAACTCTAAGGTTATGTGTTGATTTCCAAAAAGTGATCCAACTGATGATTATCAATTTATATAATTTACCAAAGATAGATGACATATTAGGCCAGATCTGAGTAGATCTAGTGTTCTCGTAGATTGATTTGAGATTTGGTTATCATGAGGTTCATGTTAGACTATCAGACAAGCCTCATATAGCTTTTTTAGTAGGTATGGTCTATATGTGAAGTTGGTTTGGTTTGTTTAGTCTCAAAAATATCCTATAAGTTTTCATGGCACCGATGAACAAGTCTTTTCATCCTTATATGCATTATTTTTTTAGGTATTCTAGGATGATATTTTTGTGTATTCTCACAATTGACATGACTATTATAAATATCATTATACTTTATTGGGAACACTATGAGAGAAACAGTTATATGCTAATATCACAAAGGGCCTCTATTAGATATATCAAATCCACATAACAGATCAAATTATCTCATATATAGAAGTATTAGTTGACACAAATAATGTGATTAAGATAATTTCTTGGGAGCAGTCCAGTAATATATTTGAGATGTGAAATTTCTTGTGGTTAGCTGGTTATTACTGGTCCATTATACAGGACTTGTCACCCTTAGAATAACCACTTCAGATTTTCATTAAGAAGGGTGGGATGTTGATTTGTTCTAATTATTATGAGACAACAATTCATGACTATAAGGGGGTGGATTTCTATGGTGATACTTTTCTTCCAAGTATAGGAAGGAGTTACCATGATTACTATGATGAATTAGTTGTCATTCATGGAACTGTTTTGATGATTAGGGAGATAGTCATGATTTACTGTTCATATTAGTTTAGGACACATGAGGGGAAATTCCCAAAACACAATATAAAATTATCTATGGTTTTACATGAATTGAATTATGGAAGACACTCCTTACTGTGAGAGATTTTTTTTGGTGTTTACAAACCACAAAATCCGCAAGTTTATTTTTACACAACCTGGTTTGAATATGAGACAATGAAATTTAGTTGAGTAAAAATTGTATTTTTACATTGAGAATTCTTCTACACAAATTAAAGGAAATGTAGTGGATGATTCTCTGAGTATGAGGACTCAGATATAGGTAGTTCAGAATCCATTTGTGAGTGGTAGATTATGGCTTTGTTCAATTAGGTGTAATTATAGGTAGATGAAATTCAAGGGAACAATATTAATTCAACCTTAGCTATAACCTCTACCCTAATGGATGAAGTGAATATGAGGAAACTATTAGGTTATGAGTGTCTATTTATAAGGCAGATTGTGCTATTTGAGGACTCCTCTACTAGCTGGACTATAGGAAATGATGATTTTTCTTCGTATAAATGATAGTGTATGGGTTTTATTTGACATTTAGGAGGATATACTAAGAGGATTTCATTATCTATCAAGGGTATTGAATCCTGAATTTAGAAAGATGTATCTAGATTTATGTCACTAGTATTGGTGGATGAGTATGAAAAGAAAATTATATGGGTTTTTTCGGAGGTGTTATACCACTTATTAGGTGACGTAGGGACACCAACGACCAAACAAAATTTTAGAGAAAATTCTCATTATTGAGTGGGAATGGGAAGATGATATAATGTATTTATTATAGGTTCCTGAGGTCACTATAGAGATCTGATTCCGTCTAGTTTTTTCATGACATTCTCACAATGAATTCTTATTTATTACCATTTAATAATACCTTTTTAGTTGATTAATTTGAGAGGTTGTATATCAGTGAGATAGTATTACCGCACAGGGTCCCTCATAATATCATTTAAAAGAGGGTTTCATGGTTCAAATAATTTTTATAAAAAGTGTTGTTGTGGTCTTAGGGAATATAGGTACATATGAGAAAATCATACCATCCTCAGACCAATAGCTAGTCAGAATGCAAAATTCAGGTGCTTGAGAACACGCTGCTAGAATGTATCATAGATTTTTGGGGATCTTAGGAGTCACATATACCTCTAGTTGAGATTTCCTAGAACAATATATTTCATGATACTATTAAGATAATTCCATGTGATTGTTTTTATGATAGGTTATACTGATCACCCAGGTATTAGTTAGATGTAAGAGAGGCATCAATTCACGGACCAATACATAGTAAAGAGACAACTCTGTAGGTTAAATTAATCATGAAATAGGTGGATACTACATCATTTGAATACAAATATTACACTAATCACTGATGATGTCCTCTAGGTTTTGAGTTCTGGGATCAGGTTTTGTTATATTTCTCATGAAGGATGGAATACAAGAAGATCCAGAGACAGTGCAAGCTTTCCCCATGATATGCCGGGCCGTTCGGGTTTTTGGGGTGTGTTGGGCTGGTTTTCAATTACTCACATTGAAATTAAAGTTATAGAGAAGTTCATTATCTCTTTCACATATCCCATACAATCAATTTTCATTCAAAACCATCTAATGTTTTACTACCATTAGAGGTTGAGTTACAAGTAGTTGTGTCCTTTGAGGGGAATCATATTCATATCCTGGATCATAGCACAAATGTTCACTAAGGAAGATTATTTCTCATATTATGGGTGTTATGGAACCAATGCCATGTAGTGGATGATAAATAAGCATAATAGGTCAATATATGATCATAGGGGTTGAAATTATTCACAGATAGGATTTACTACTATAGGAAAGTGAATTCAGGTAAAAATTGCTTTTGGGGTGGGAAGAGAGAGTTTTTATGAACATGGTTCATCATTAAGGTATGAATCACATTAATTTCAGTTTAAATTATTTATTTCAGTCTAATATGAATTTCAATTGTGGTCATGTAAATATCAGGGGTGTCTGAGGCTTGTTAGTAGACTGAAACAGAAATTTTGGACAAAACATTTCAGGCCACATGGTTAAGAGTAATTGTGTTCTCCAAGACACATGGTTTAACGAAACCATGGGGGTAAGAATAGTTTAATTCAAGTTCTTAAAAGGATTGATAATATCATGTTTATAGAAGTTTTTTCCAATGAAAGGGACTATGCAATTTTTAACAATGGGTTCAGGAATATTTTTTCCACTTGTTGGGAAACTTTGAAGACTAACTAAAAGTTAATATTATTTTTAGATGTTTTGTGAGATCACATACATGAAAACCTTTTCAATTTTTATTATATCTTTTTTTTGTTTATCCTTGGGACGATTTTGGGTGAAATTGGAGAATTTAGGAAATTAATGTAGAAGTTCATGGTTGGTGCACGATTTTATCCAGAACATGCCCCCAAAAATTAAAAGAATACGATAATGAAAAATGTGAACACATATTTTTAATCCCTCAAAAATTATTTTGAAAATTTAAGAACCCACTTATTATTTCCCTAATCAATATATCTTGAAACTAAAATTATTTAATTCGTTTTGGAGGTTCTTGGATGGATTAAAAGGCCATAAAACGTATATTCAAGATGATTCAAAAACCATAATGATGATATGATACTCTCCCTGTAAGATAGTTTAATAAGGTAAGGTTTCCTCCCAATATCCCATATTTTCCTCATCCTTTTAAAGAATTATTTCCACTCTTTTTGATGGATCTAGATATAGGTATTTTTGGATCATGACTCCTTTGATCTTTGATAGAGTTGTGTGTTTTGGAATGATGTGTCAAATGACCATTGGGGTTCTATATATATAATTTTGTGCCCTAAATGTTGGAATTGGACTACACATTCAATTTTAAATGATATTTTTTAAATTAAAATGATAAATGATAAACATGTAATTTGGATATGGTTCACACACCGACATGGTCAGAAGTAGGTATTGAGGATTCATGTGTCATTAAGAACCCGAGATTTTATGTGGCTAATTTAAAGGATAATAAATTTGATAACAATTTAATTATTAATTATAATTTCTTCTATATAAAATTCATACACTATTATTGAGCAAATATTTCTTTAAATTTCATTGGTGGTGTGCTACAGATTTATACTCGCACCGTACACATGATGCCAAATTTTTACCCAAATAGGCTTTATGATTGCATGATAGGATAAGGGAAAAAGCCCTTTTTCAGATTTATGATTTGGGATGGATCATGGATGAGGGAACTGAACATGATTTTGGACCTTCATGGGAGTTGTTAGTGTATTTATTAATTTTCAGTCTTCATATTTATACTTGATACATACTAAGTATGAGATATATATTGTTTAGTTTAGTATATATTATTTCCTATTTTGGTAATCACGTGATAATAGTTTGGTTGGGTTTTTGTTATTTTTTATATCACAAGGAAATTATTATTTATTCCACTATTTTTCTATATTGAAAAATAGGTAATAATACCCACTATCAATATTAGACCCTTGATATATATCGATATACTCTTTCATATGTGGATGCATACTTGAGGCGACATTGAAAATTGGATTTTGGAACATGTGTGTGGCGCTCGGGTTGAGACATTATACTAATACTGTCAGGTTCCCATTCTTACATATAAGAGTTCATGATTGGAACACATTTTAGAAAACGGTGGGGCCATGTCATGCAACCATGTATTTTGAGAAAAAATTACCACTCGAGTTGTAACTTATGTTATATCCAAACTCTATTTTTATTTCTAAACTTGTTATATATCCATCAGGTTTGAGAGATCCCTTTAGAGCCAAATACTATGACATTACACCTATTCTTCTTCAGAACTCAGATTCAAGCACCGATCATCTCACTAGATTTTTTCTAATAGGTGATCCATTTCTTTTGTGATGTGCTTTGTTTGACTATTTATTAGATACCCTCATTGCGTGAAATATAATACACCCTGTTTTTTAAGATTTCCATCTGTTCATAATTTTTATTTTTATCTGATATAAACTAAATATTGATACTAGATAAGTACTCTAATATATAACTAATGTATGAATTGTCAATAATTTAACATAATGTTTCTGGGTTTATTTATATTTCCTTTTACAACATGCTGAATTTTATGAGTGACACCCATGAAATGCAACTTATTCCCTTATTAAAAGGTATTTGTATGATTAATGTATTTAACAAAACCAATTGAAAAATGAATAAAGGTTACATAATTCGAATAAAAACCACCAAGTGGGTGAGTTTTTAATTAATTGGACCACCGTGGGTGAAATATGAGATTATTACCTTTAATGTGTTCTATTTACCCCTTTCCATGGGATTTAGAATGTTGAATTGTAATTGTAATTTTAATTTATTACGGAATGGAAATTAAAGACCATACCCCAAGTATTTGGCCACATACACACATTCTAAATAATGAGTTTCTTGATATATTGATTTCCCATATGAGATAATTAAGGAAACAAGTCTTTTTAGATTATCCCTTCCATTGAGCCACAATTTGAGTTATGGTTTAATTGAAATGAGATTGTTGATGAACACTGAGTAAATTAAATGATATTGATTGAATGATTATTTTATTCCTTGGGTGAGAAATGGGTTCTCATATGGAAAATATGGACAAAATAATTTGGAAACTACCTTTCTTATGCTAAAGTGACCCATAGAATTCTTTCTTGGCTACCAAAAAAAGTCAGTGGGTTGTCTGTCATATTTTTGAGTGATAATTGGACTACATATACATTGAAAAGGACAGACTTATAGGGTTGATTGAATAAATTCCTAGAGTAAAAATTGGGATACCATATTTGATCACTAATGATGAACTCTAACAATGATGTTTGTGTACCACACTTAGAGAGGTAGACGGGTTCTGATGAGGATCACCATGGATGGGCTTGTAGTGTGTTGGGTTGATGATATTCCTATAGTGATTCTTGGATTCCAAATAAAGAATTCTAAGAATGGGATCATGTTAATAATGAAAAAAATAAAATGAAATGTTTAATATGATGTGTCTGTAAAGACAAAGAACAATATTAGATACTATCAGTATCATAAACCATATCGATTTTGTGGTATGGAAGCTATTGATCAACTAACATTATCGAAATGATGTCCTGTTCTCTAGGACCCATGACTTAATTGTATGTTGAAAAAGGAATGAATTTTTATTCAAATATTTTCTGTCGATTTTTAAAGAAGGTATCATTTGACATGTGTTAGTCATTTATGGGGTTTTTACATAAAACACTTCCTTTACACATTCTATTTACACATGCACATAGGTTTTTTATTTATTCACTAAATGGATAGTAGAAGACACTATTTTTCATGGCCTATCAGGACATTATTTCAAACCACACCTGGGCTAACTTTGGTATTAGTGAATATTATATATCTACATGTATAGATTATTGAATGCACTATGCTGTATGTTTTTTAATTTTTTTAGGAGTTGGGTAGCACAATACTGATATTGGATCATGATGATTGATGGGATAATTCTTATTGGTGTTTTTGATTTTTGGATACATGTACTATTCTGAGCCCTACATACATGTTTTGGATAATATTTTGAGACATGATTAAAAAATCTTTTTAAATGAGACTAATTTTCAATTATTATATATATTCGTCGTAGAATTTTTATCTCATGTTATATTAATTTTTTCTTCAAATATAGTGGGTTACTACTCCAATGGTCATAGTGTTTATTATTACTATTTATCAATTTTTTCAATACATCCGCAGTTGACTATTGTGTTTACTACCGCTATGATTCACAATGTTTTGAGGGCATAGTCTCCCCATATACACACATTAGTCCCCTATTTATAGTCATAATCCTTTCACGTTTCGGGAGATTATCTTTAGGCCATGTGACCCATAAGTCCAGAGAACCATACCATGGAATCTAGGTTGGGAAATTACATAAATAATTTAATTAATTTTGATAAAAATATTATTCTTTATAAAATCACTTTTGTACCTTTCATTGTGGTTACAAAGTATCTACATTACATATTTTCATTTTGTAAATTCCATCAAATTCATATAAATCTGATTAGATATATGTCATGATAATTTTTTTTATACATTGAATATTTTTTCAATATATTATTATCGACATCATTCATATAAAATCTACTATAATCACTAAATATAATTCAATTAAATTTAATATACTTATCTTATAAATACATCACGGTCAAGGGACTATATATGTGACCTAATCCTATTGTCCTGAATAAGGTAAATTCATCCATTGAATATGGGTAATCCATTTAAATATTATAGGTTCTCTATAATAAATGAATTCTTACAAAACATTCATGAAATAACTAGTGTATTTGATACAACTTATTGTAACTAGAGGATACATTTTACACCCTCATAGGGGGGATGAATTATCGTAAATAAAATTTAAATTTCATTCAAATTGAATAGATCATTCCTTAATGTTAACAAAGATACATTGAATCTGTTTCACATAACCAATAAAATGAAAAACTATTATATATCACAAAAAATGATTTTAATTGGTTCAACTATAAAAGGCTACCTCCAAAGAACACATATAAATATTGTATTGGTATTCTAATAAATCACTTATTCAGTTTTATGTGATTAAAATCATAGGAATATCTCATTTCTCAACTAAGTTATATATACTGTTTTTCTCTTCCACCCACTACAATCAAGAGGTATACAATGAAGAAGTTAGCACACACGTCAATATTACATGTTTTCAAACAAATAAATCAACACCAAATAGTTAAGGTGTCCTCCATGACTCTATGTTCTTAAAATTTATGAACATTAATAATTTGAAAATTAGAAAATAAATCAAATATTGATCCTCATTGAAACTGAATATGATTCAATTCTCATTAAAAACCCATATATTCAATAGAAATTTCTACTACTATATTATTTCTCGATCTTCAACAAACCTCTAATTCATCTATGTGTGTGTGAAAATTTCATTCTAAAAAACAATATCCTCTAAATCAATTTCATATTTAAATTTTATATTTAGAATTCCATAAAACAAACCTGTAACTTCTCTATTCTAAAATAATAATAAAAATATATTACATAATATATCTATAATTTAGTTCTAGTTTAGTTTTTGAAATCTAATTTAAAATTATAAAAATAGTCAATGAAAAACTATAGAAGTTAAAAAAATTATAATATATAGTTTTTTAAATATAATTGCCTAGGCTATGATTAAAATTCCCATGTAAAGAAAAAATTTCTTCCGTATGGCTAAAACCAATATCACATTCCGAGGTTGAACCAAATTCTAACATATAGAATCTTAATCAATCAACCAACATGGCCTCTAAAATAATTATAGTGTGAAAAATTATTTTACAGAGGTATTATCTCAATGAAACTCATTATCCTCTATGATGTGGTATTTTCTAGTTTCATGTCTTAACAATCATTATATGAATTCAGTTACATACACTTGATTTTTTCCACAACATGAATAACACCCATTTCAAGCCTCGCAATATTGAATAACTATATTGAATGGAATTAAAATTATCCTCACTTTTATAATTGATTTTCAAAAACATATTCAACCATGGTTACCACACTTTGGACCATGATATAAACCATACGTTCCATTTTCCATAATAAATATTCTCATTTGGAATGTCCAATAAATCACTAATATATCCATTTACATATTTTATTTAGTAAATTTAGAATATCCTATGTGACTCAACATGTCCTGATGAATAGAATAATAAATAATATGAACTACAATCTTATGAGCACAATAAAGTATTCAAACATATTCCCATGAAAGGAAACATACATCTAATTTAAAATAAAGTCAATATAGGGACACATATAGTTGAAATAAGGTCTTAATGTTGGTATAATTGAAAATAAAAGTTATTTTTTGGGGATTTTTATGATGTATTGTAGAAACAAGGTTATTTAATATAGGGTAATCGAAAGATATATATGTAAAATATAATTTTTCATTGTTTAATATAATGAATATATAATTTAACATATCATAAATATGAATTATCATATTCTTAAAATAAATTTACTTGATTTGAGGAATATTTTATTTTCTATTATTCAAAATAACCAATTTTTTTGTAAATAATTTGAAGATAAATGAAATAGATATTAATATGATTTTATATTGTCTAATGAGAATCAAATTAAATATATGATTGTATTTTACACATTCATTCATATCATGCATGTGTAGTAAAAATATTTAAACTCTTCCTTGCGAAACAAATGTTGAGTTATTTGTAAAAACATCATGTGGTGACATAATTGAATCTCATATATATATATATAATGTATAAAAATTTGATGGTATAATGTCCATTAAAATGATTTATACTCCATTTGGTAGAATTTGATGATATATTAAGCATGGATGTGTTGTCCTCATATAGAACCAATATCAACATACAAGTGTGTGAAATTAGTTATGACATACTAAACCATCCTTTTATTCTATATATGTTCAAGGAGTAGGATTAACATCCATTGAAAACTACTTCTTAAGAATATATATTATATCCTTTGGATAAGTAATATATATGTGGAATTTTTGAGGTAAATGACAAGATTAATCTTGAAGACATGTCCCATGTAAAGTAATACACAAATGAATTTTTAAAATAGTATTCCATTATCTCATATTATTGATAGGTTGTGTTACCAATAGAACAAATACATGGAGCACAATACGTATCTAATATTCCCTATATAAATTACTCCATTAAACTATAAGGTTCAAATATGAAACAAATTTGAGTATGGATAAGGGTTTAATACACTCTACTAATTCTCACGGGGGATCCCCAATCCTATATGTCAATAAGGATAAGAAAATGAATCCAAAAATCAATTCTAATTATCTTAACAAGATCATGATACAGAATAAGATTACCTTACATGAATTCATGACCTATTCAATACAATATTCATGGGCCAATAATTCTCAAAAAGTGGTTCTTTGATCAAGATATCACCAATTAATGTAAATAATGGTGATATTCAAAATGATAATTTTTATACAATATATAAACACTATGAATTAATAGTTATTCAGTTCATGGTAAAATTTTCTCAAAAAATATTTATACCGGTCTTGAATATATTCTTTGAAGATTAAATTGAAGAATGATTTGTGAAATATATATAAAAAGTTATCATATGTTCTAAAATCAAGGAAAAATGTAAGAATATTTAAATTATTATTCTATAAATGTTTCCAAAGTAAATGATTTATGAAAATTAATGTAAAATTTACCTTTTTATGGATCATGTCACATTATTAGAGATTTTTTCACTAGTAAGGGGATATATAGTGATCCTTAAAAAAATAAATGGAGACTAACCAAGGCCAACATTGATGAGGGAGATAAGTTATTTCCTTGAATTTTATAGGTATTACAGATAGCATGTGAGAAAAGTTTCATAAATATATAGCCATTAAAAATTTTAGCATTAATAGGAGTACATTTATTCTGTATATATGAATGTGAAGAATGATTTATATTATTAAAGAAGTATCTAATCATTTCTAATGTAATCACATCACAATATATTAAGAAAGTATTTATGATATATATTGATCATATAACTATGTGATATGGATGTGTAATTATGAAAAATGATAATGTGAAAACCTTTTATTAGATGAATTTGGATGTTTACGAGAAAAAATTACCAAACACATGATTTATAGTTGTCTATATCGATATTTTCCGTAATGATTTGGAGGCATTATCAATGTGGGGAAATGTGTGAAATATATAACAATCATAAATGTCTAAATAATATAATTATAAAAAATATTATCAACAAAAAAGTATAGGTGGATATAGATGGCCACAGACTATGAATGGTCAATCTATTATAATATTGTAATGGGAAGTGAAGTAGAAGAATATATAATTTAAAATTACCTTGAAACATTATCCATGATATGTATTAAAAGTGACCTAATGTTATAGTCATGTAGAGGTTGTACATGTGAATTATAATTTGAGAGAAAAAAATACATATATCATATTTTATGACCCATCCATCCATATTACAAAATATTAGGAATTCTCAAAGATACAGCAAAGAGACACAAAATAATGTAGATGTAATAAATTAGGTGAGAGGAAAATTTCTCAACATTGATAATGATGGGGTTTTAAGATAGGGATATGATTTCTTATAAGATTTTAACCTAATATAAAGAATAAAATATTAACTGATACCAATTGTTCACAATATCTATCCAATTAGGGATTATGTAGATGTGCATTAGTCTCCGAGATAACATTCGGTGATATAATGCGGAGAAGGTTATAACTGAATATACCCCAATGTGAATAGAATTCCAAAATATTAATAATGTAAAAAAATCCAATTTGACTATCTATCCATTTTCCATTACAATATTAAAATATGAGGACAGAACCATGGATTTGGTTCATGGATATTTCAAATTAAACCTAATGAAATAATTGTATATGGAATGATCTAGAATATATTAAAATGATTTAACACTGCATCACCAATCAAAATGACTTCACAATTAATTAATTCACAATTATATATCTCCAAGAATAAGAGAGGGTTTTTGTTACACCAATATTAATTTTGTTTGATTGAGATCCACGGATCACCACTATGTTTTAGAGGAGTCTATAATATTCAATGAAAAATGAGTTTGACTTAGTTTTATAATATCCCCCTAAAACATAATTTTAATCATAAAGGTCCATTCAAAATCGGAAAGACATTGTCTGTCCATGCTTTAAGGTATTAAAAGGAGGCCCAGATCAATATATTAATTTGGTTGAGTTCATATACAAAAATAGTTTCTACTTAATAAATTAAAGGAATAAATATGAATTCATCTATAAAAATATGTGTATAAGATGAACATACTGGGATAAGTTTAGATAATTGAATCCATTTTTACAATAACATATAGATGTGGTGATAGGGAAGGTCAAAGTAAAACTATAATAAATTTGAACAAAAAAAAGTCAACAAAATAAAAATTTTATTTTCATAAATGATACATGGATTTAATTCTGTGGAAAAATCATTCGGTAATATGTTAATGTGGAACAATGTAATATGGTTTAGGAGGATTTGAATGATATTTCCCCTTTTACATATGACCCTTTGATATTATTGATCATGTTTGGGATGGAGGATTTCAAATTTTACTCCCATGAAATATGTATCCAAAAATTATGTAGTACGTGTATCTCTGTGTAAGAAGTATATATCAATTTCATACAATATATTGAATAAATTTTATTTACTATTAGAGTATGATCTTTTTTATGAGGACATTTTAGTGATCATTTTGGATCATAGTGACAAAGTTATAGACGAAAAGATAACTCACCCTAATGAAGTGATACTATGAAACCATAAGTATTTCGAGGAAACATTGAATATTAAGGATAATATTATGTAAATGAACATTTATCTCTTTTAATCATTGTATTTGAATTTAAATTTGGAGGAATAAATTTATAATGGCTGTAAGAATGTAACAACTATTTATTATGCTTATTTTTTCCTATGGTTCAATTCTTATTGTTCATGGCATCACATGAATTTAACACTTTCTAATGGAAGGATAAATTTTAATCACATAGGGTTGTGATGGTGAAACCATTTGATTTATGAGTGGATGATATGTTGACTCTAACTGTAATATAAATTATTTCCTACTATGGGACTCTCTTATAGATTAAGTCATGCTAATGAAATAATTCTTGATAATAATATTAATAATCTGTTATTAAAATTTATTTACAAAAAATATACATTAAAAGGACACTATACATTGAGAGTATAATATCTTTATTTTTATCCATGTATTTTTAGTTTTTTAATGGAATTTATAGAGGAACTATATAAATATTTACCTTACAAGGAGGAATTACACTCTCATAGAAGAAATGAATGGGTTTTTTAATGATTCGAGAAGACCCATTAAAGTAGATTCAATTCATCACCATGAAGGGAATAAAATCAAATTCTATTTAATGAAATTTAATAAGGAATGTCATACATGATATGGCCATTTAAAAATCATTTTTGGAAACTTTTAAGGGAAATCATCCATGAACTCTTTGAAATAGTTTGACATATAATAGACTGGACTTCATAGTGAAAGGAACCATGTATTGATTTTGTATGGACTTTATTATGACTTAGACTATACTTGTTTATCCAAACATATTATTTTAATGATGTTTTTTTATATAAGGGGAATATGTTAAATCAAGGTAGTGCGTGAAACATATGGGATGAATTGACTAATTTTATTATTGAAAACTAAGAAATGTATAACGAATAAATGTATTTGAGGAAACCAAGAAGAGAAGAAAGAAACATTTATTTCTTAGGAACAATATGGGAGTGTTTTAGGAAAAATGAAGAAAATACATTATGTATTGATCAAAAATGTTTACTATGTGAAAATTTACTTATATTTAGTGTTAGTGATGGAATTAGGGGAATTTAGGTGAATTCTCCAGAGTAGTACACATCACAAATCCAAACATGGGAGTGATGGTGGAACTCCTACAGTACAAAACATTGAGAACAAAATTAGGAAGAATGGATTAAATGTTTCATAATTTATTATCCTGGAAAATTGAACCCTGATTGGAGGCCTAGGTGAATAGTCACCCAAATGAGAGACTGGGGAAAATTGAAGATTAGATGTTTCCATTAAGAAAATACACTTTTATAGGTTTCAGAGTTCAATGCATCCTTTAACATTATGATGTCCAATTTTTTTGTTACACTTTGGGAATACATATTCACATTTACACTTGGGAAAGACCTAGGAACGATGATATTTCTCCCCAGTGTGGGTCATAAATGGATGGGTACAACAATAATCAAAAGGATCCTGACTGATATAATATTTCACTATTTCCCTTGATCAATTTTTTTCTTATTTAATAATATTATGTTGGATTCCATGCAAGACAAGGGACCATGAAATATGGATTCTTGTGCAATAGTGTTATTACATATTTGAGGAACTAGAGACGGTGTTAGAAATGGTAGGCATATGATGTCCTTTTATGTGTAATGTGTTTTTTGTTTCCCTGTAAAATACACATAACATCATCTGGTTCAAAATTACGGGGAAGGGAATGTGTGGTAACACATGAGGCTATGAAGTCATGTGAAATAGTCTGAGGTAATGTGCACAAAATATATGGTGTGATGATGGCCATAAATGTTTAAGGGCACGAGAATTTGTGTGTATGTGGTAGGGTATGAGGATGGGTGCACACTTGGTAGATGGAAATGTTGGGTGCATGCATTGAAGCCCATGAGGCTGGGTACAAACAAAAAAGGGTGTGAGGATGGTCATACATTAGGAGTTCTATATGGGTTCATATAGATTTCATGATAACCACATCATTAACATCTAACTTCAAATGACCAGAACACTGATATGTAAATATATTTGGGCTTTATAATATATAAAATAAAATAATTTTATGTGATGTATGAGATTTCTTATTGGTTTTATAGGTAAAATGTGTTATTTTTTTATACAATCCATCTGAAAATAAGATAATAATATATTTCAATTTTGGTGAATTATTTTATACAAAAAATTGGTGAAATCAATAACCTACTCCTCCTGGGTGGTTCCCATCACAACATTAATAGACTAGGAATAATTTTCGGGGGATCTCAATCCATTAGTATGTGATCTATAATACAAAAAACATATATATATTTTTAACAATATTTAATTGGTGTGATACTCTTGAATATTCAATTAAACTCCCAACATTTATGTGAGGCCCACGTCTAGGTCCCTTTAACAAAGAGATCTCCACATTATTCAATAATAATGAAGAACCAAAAATATATTTATAAAATTTGACCCTTTAATATATATATGTCTAATAAATAAGTATAATATAAATTATAAGACAAATCAACCCAATAAAAAGAAAATTATTTTTTTATTTCATTAACATAAAACATTACATATGAAATTATAATATACTCTATAAGTATAAAAAAACATAGAGGGTAAAAATATATATAATTAAAAAAACAAAAAGTTTAAATTATGGTTCATTATATACTCTTTGAACTATGAAAAAACCAAAAAACACATTAAAAAAACAAAAAGAAAAGAGACAACAATGTTATAATTGAAATATAATATTAGGATGAAATTGAATGAATTAAGAATCGTTTAAATAATAAGAATATAATGGTTTCATAATATATATATATATATATATATTAATTAAATAAATTAATATAACTAGTAACCTAACCATTTGACTATTAATTTGATAGTCGTATTATTAAAAATGACCATTCTTATAAATGATGTATTAATATCATAAATAATGTTTCCTATGAAATAAATAACGGAATATGAGTACCAAAATAATGTTAAATAATTAAAAAAATGAGTATCATAATGTAGTGAGTGTATTTTTTAGAAATTATGATTTTATATTATTAAAAACAGTAATTTAATAATACAATAATTTTCTAAACATATATAATTTTTAAATTTTTTTTGAATTTTTTTTGTTTCTAAAATATTATGTTTAAATTTGATAATGGTTAAATTTTGTATTGTTTTATGAATACTATAATACAATAATTTATAGTAGTGATAAAGGGATGGATTTGGGATTTCAAGATGTCATAGGTGTCATATAATATACCATTTAATATTAATTTATCATCCCCTAAATTTTGAATCACATGCCGGATCACTATTAGTATGCACAATATTCTATTCAAATATTTTGTTCTATTACACTCCTCTACCTCATTTAAAATACCACCCCTCACTATTCAACATAAATTAACACAATAATATTCTTATTTTGAAAAATTAATGTAAATTTATCTCCCATATCACTATTATCCATATTGGGGATGTTTTGGATTCTTCTGAATACAACTCTTTGATGAAAAAAGGCGACCGAGAATGGATTTTTCATAAAGAGTAAGATAATGACTCATATCAAATCTATTTCTCATTAACTCCTTTATTTATTTTTATTCAATATTAAAAATTAAATAAAATTATCTCATATCCTAAAAAAGTATTTCATGAAACAATGTATTAGTAATAAATTAGTATAATTAATTTAATAGTTTTCATGTTAACAAATATACATTCATATTTTGTATGACCACTTTCAAGGTTGTTATTTTAAAAAAAATTATTATGGAATCCTTGAATGGTTATAATAAATCATTTTATTGTAAATATAATCATAATTATAATATGTTACTCGTTTTTTTATTCTTTCATGATTAATAATCCTATAATGAAATAAAAGGAATTAATTTCATCATTCCAGATATTTATAACCATTTTCATTCATTGAAATAACTGGAATCCATATTATCACACTTATACAGTTATGGAATCTTTGAACCCAAACATTGACCATTATTGATATATCTATGTGACAATGGGATTTTGAAATGAATATTCATAGGAAAATAATAATGAATTCCATGTTTAAATTAAATTTCCATGTATAAGGATTATATAATAATAATAAATGAATGAAAAATGCAGAAGGTTCAGAATAAGTATTTAATAAATTTATTTTTTTTATATTTAAATTATTTAAGGTATGGACTATGGAAAATTTGAGACTCAAGGTAATGGAATCCCCAAAGAACTTTTATTCATCTATTTTATATTCTCAATCTGTCATCATCCCTCACCCCTCTATCTCTCACTTATTTCTCATTATTATTCTCATAGGTTTTATATTTATGTTTCCTCTATATATTATTATTTTAGTATCTTTTATTTGGGATATATTTTTTTTTCAAGTAAAATTGTCAATTATTTATTTAATGAATTCCTAATAAAATGGAACTTCTATATTTTTTATACATTTTTATATATTAAAATTATAATGGATTCTAACTCCAAATTTTTACAAAAATTATCATTATTTTATGAAAACATACACTAGGTTTTTTATATTTTCAATGGAAACATTATAATAGTATGTCCATTGAATTTCTTAAAAATTATTTATAACTATATTTAATGAGCCCAAATTGTTTCCCTTTATATTATGATTTCTTCTACTTTGTTTACATCAATGGTGCTCTCTCATAAGGATTTAATGTTATTTTTTCAATTTTTTATATATAAAATTACATAATATATTCATCTCATATGATAATTTATAATAAATCAATTAGTTATTCGTTAAGACAAGATTTTGATACCCCATTCATTATCATGGTCATTTCTCATACTAGCGCATTATGTATGATATTTTTTTATGTGACTATCATATTCGTGACATTTTATGATGTGATGTGTATTCAGGGTATATATATATACTAAATATATTGTGACACGACTTATATCTCATGGGATACATACGTGCAGTAAAGTTGTAAACGTGTTTTTATATCATGTTATGATTGGGAATGACACAATTATGCTTTCTTAAAACCTTTTGTACGTGAATATCACAATTATATATTTCTATTATTTTAATAAGTATTTATTATCATTGACTTTTATTTCCGATATAATTTCCCTATGATATTATGATATCTTATTATTCCCATGATTAAAATGTTTTTTGATATACTATAATTACATAACAATATTTATGATATTCAAATTTTATTATAATATATATTATTTTGAAAACACCCAAAAATTATAATATATAATTATCTTTAAATAATCCAAAATGTTTGATAGATGTATCTACACACCACACTAATATGAAATAAAAGAAAATAAGATTAGATTGTTAATAACCCAACCATTGAATTGGTGGGAATGAAAAAGAGTTAATAAATAATGAATTAAATGTATAAAATAACCAAAGGATACACTTAATATTAATTAAATAGAATTATTTTAAACAAAATTTCAAATAAGAACAATTATTATTTAGATAATTATTTTTTAAAAAATTTCTTTTAAAGTGATAAAATTTTAATTTAATGAAAAAAATAATTATTGATAAATATGATTGATTATAATACTCTTTTTAAATGAATTTAATTGGTAAATTACATAAAATAATAGAAACATAATTTAATACGTGAAAATTTCATTTTCCAACTAAAATAGGTCTTCAATATATTTTATAATTTTATTTAATATCTGAATTTATAAATTTTTTTATTTGAAATTAATAGAAAAGAGATTCATTTCAGAATTCCTTATATGAAAATTGACATCATATGAATTTTTTACCATTGCTTACAGAAGTTAATTTTTATTAAAAAAATAATGTTTTTTTAAAAAATATATTTTTTTATGACATTATCATTATATAAGAATGACCAATAAGAATGAAAACCCAATAAGGTGATCCAATATGCCTCTATGAAATCAAATTATGCATTTTAAAATTAGCACCCAAGATAATAAAATTATGGAATTCCATGAAAGTTGCATATACATAATTTATTTATAATAAATTCATTTATTTCATTAAAATCAAAATTCAGGATAATTTTATATTATATGTTAACATAAAGCTTACAAATGTTATCTTTTTTTTTCTAATAGTGATTTTAAAATTAACTTTGCACAAATTTGGAAATTTTATTGATAAAATAATTTTAATAATTACATTAGTAGTACCGAATTAGGAAAAAGGGTCAATCAAAAAAATTCATTAAAATTAATTATTATGGTTAGAAATTAATTACGAAGGTAAAATTAAATGAGGTTAAAAGTTAAAATATAAATCAAAAACTCCCTAGAACACTGAATCTTTTAAAAATTAGATTAGATGAAGTGATTTTTGATAGGCACTCACTATCCACACACCATGTTTTATTTTGTGGTCATTTGACCTTGAATGGTATTATATTTTTTTTAAAATGTAAGGGTTACTCCCAAAAGTACACTTCACTTCATATATAAAATGTTAACAATACCACCATTTTATGGCCAACCCGTCATTATAGTTTCTCCAAGAAAATCATAAATATTTTCCTCTTATAAGTTCCTCCCTTTTTAAAATGATTTTAGTGACCCATAGAGAGAATATGGAATTCATTTACATGGAGACTTAAAAGTTAAATTCAAGACTACAATATGAGAATTATCAACTACTCTATATTTAATTTTAATTATATTCATTCAAATTTATTCTAGAAATACTGATATAAGGATATTGTTATCATCTGTATAGTTTAATTTTACTATATTAAGGTTACCGCCAGAGATTTCAAAATTGAAAAATCAATTTTGATAGTGATTATGAAACTAAAAACCATGATTTGAGTTGAATATAACACCCCTAGACATTATAATATATTTTAATTTAAATTAATTCATTTTTTTTGATAGTTTTGTTATGCACATAACACTGAGTATAAATAAAATGTGGTTCTTTATTAAACAATTATTTAAATATGACCATTATAACCTAGAAATTAAATTGGATGACCTGAATAGGATAAAATAAATGACTAAAAATATATGTTTTTCAAATTATAATTGGTTATTTATTTATTATAAATAAAAATAAGAATAATTTTAAGGGAAAATAAATGTTCTCATAAAAACATATTTTTCCAAATGGTGGGTTTATAGCACAATTTTCCCATATTTTAAATGTAATTTTATACCAAAATAAGAAAATATAATTTACTAAAATTAGTTTTTTTTCAAATAATCATATGAAAATATTCATTTGGTGATTTTTGTTGATTTTTTTTAAAATATTACATTCTCGATGAACTGAGAAGAAAAATGCGTTTTATTGAGAATTTTCATTTCAATTAAATCATTTAATGATTAAATATTGATTACAATTATTTTAATGAAAATTTAAGAAATTATATTATAATATATAAACATTATTTTTGGGTAGTCATTTTTCTAATGAATTTTAATATTAATGACTTCTATAATTAAGAATACTTTTAATTTAGAAAAAAGGCTTTTTTGTTGCGTCTTTATCTTTAATTTTTAATTATTTTTTTCCACTTCTTTGAGTAGATATTATTTATCATGATAAAATATATTAAATCATAATAATCAATATGATATATTTTGTAAAGTTTAATTTTTTCTCACAATTAATTATAAAAAAATTAAAATATAATTACCACGATTAATGTTAAAATTAGCTTACCATGGGGTTAGACTATAACGATAAGGGTTAAAATGACCTAAATACATTCCAAATTAAATTTTATGATCATAATTATACTCTAATACCCTTATTATCAATATTTACTATTTGTTTGGGACACTTATTTTTGAATGGATGATATATAATAGTTTAATTATAGAAATGAAAAATGTAACTCTCTTTCTTTTAAATCTCAATTATGTTATCGTATTTGGAAAAAAGAGTGATTTTTGTAAATATGGTTGGTAATATTGATTATAATGAATATTATTTACTAAGGGTAATTTTTTTTAATCATAAAATTATGTGAAATAATTACGAAAGGCAATCACATAAATTTTTTAATTAATTGGAAAACAAAATAAATGATACTAAAAATAATTGAAGTAAAATAAATTGAATAAATTATTGTTTTCTACTAATTTTTTTTGATAAAATTATAATTTTATATGTATTTTTAAAATGTATTCAAATTACAACATTTTATTTATATTTTTTAGTACAATTTAATTCAATGATATCAACATTTAAATTAATTTTATTTTATAATTACTAATATTTAAATAAATTATTTAAAATTCATAAAAATAATATATTATACCAATTAATTATTAAAATTTTAAAATACAAAATAAGAATTATTAATGTACAAATGTTTCGTTTAAAGAAAAAATAATATTTCCAAATGTGTAAAAAAAATTTCAACGTCTTTAAGTGTAGAATGAGGTTTTTACACGTTCCATGCATTTAATTAAAATTTACTTTAAAAAAATTGTTTTCTTTTTATAAAATTGGATTAAAAATTTATAATTACTTATTTAAAATTATAGAAAGAAGTTAAATTTATTTTTGGTTTAAAGGATACGTTACCTAGTTTCAATATAGTAGTTAGAATAGTGAAAAGTGAAATGGTAGAATTAAGTAAACACTAAGGGTAAGAAATGAAATTTTAAATATAGTACTCCAAGATTTCATATTATATTATTTTTTCAAAGTAATTCAATAACATGCACTACATGCAACACCGAGTTTAAGCGCACCACGACTTACCAAAATAGCGTTTCGAAAGAGGTTATGAATAATATAAACTAAATTTTGAACCTAATATAATCCTTATAATTTTAAAATCCACATTATGTGTTTCTTAGGAATAATTAAAAAGAATTCAATTTTTTTCAGATAAAAGTAGTATTTTTTATAAAAATGAAATTTTACTGCCTTTTAATGGTGAACCATTTTTAAATCCATTATCTAAAACATTTATATATTCAATTTGAAAAAATAAATTCTCTCTTTAGAATTGGGACATATTAATTTAGTTTCAATAATATTTTGGTGTTTTTCTGATAACTTTCATATTTAGATGAATAGTGAAAAATACTATATTTTAACTGAAAACAACTTTTTTAATCAAAATAATTTGTAGTGTTCAATTATATATTTAAATGGGTTGTAAGTATAAATAGATTATATTTTTACCATTTAATCCAATTTTTTTCATTGGAAATTACTTCACTTTGAAATTGAACATAAACAAGTATCAATATTTGTTAGTTATTATTTATTAAAAACATGCTTTTTGGTTTTGAAAATGGGAAATAAATTTAAATTAATAAATGAAAATCATATGTTTGGAATTTTTTAAAATAGAATTAATTTTTGAATTCAAAATAGCAATATTAACTTAGGGTGAAAATTTGGTATTTTTCTGAAAATATTCAATTTTTTATGAATAGTGAAAGCACTGAGATATTGGTTAAAACTGGCTTTTTAATTAAAAAATTAGTTATTCTATTTAAATATATTTTAGGTAAAATTTGATACATAATACCTATACAAAATCAATATAATCCATTGGAGTCATTTTATAATAAATTTAGATATATAAAAATTTTATTGAACTTTTTACCGTCTTTAACCCACATCCTAGGAGAATTTGCTAATTTGCATAAAATATATTTTTAATATGTCTGTGAGTTAAATTTTTTAAAATTTGAGAAACAAGGTTAGCCTCAGAAATTAAAATTTGGTTCAATAAGATGAAAATAATATTTTGGGAATAGTATCTTTTGGCTTCTATTTACGTGGGTTAAAGGTAAATAGGTTAATTCATGTTAGAAAGAATTTCATAATAATATATAATTCCTTAACACTTCTCCTAACCTTATTTTATGTGTCATGGATGACCATGGGAATCCTTTAGTATATTTTGGGACCCCATGGAGCCACTTATTAATGATGATGACTCTTTATTTTATTAACATAAAGTAAAGGCAAAAATGACATAAAAATATCTTTTAATAAATAAATTTTTACATGGGGTTATATACGTAATATTTTCATCTATAAATAATCATTGGAAAGATAAAATGATTTCTAAAATTATGGTATTTTTTTATATTTTTTATTCATCATATAAATTAAATTATTTATGAAACAGTAATGATATAGTATTTATCTCATTAATAAATGATTTAAAAAAATTCGATTATTAATATTAAAACATTATACAAAAACTTTCGAATTCTTATTGGATGATTTTATTTTTACCATGTGTCATCTTATCTTATAATTTAATTAGTTTTTGACCATTAGAATCTGAATATCTCTCTATAATAAAATAATATTTTCAAACATTCCTAAAGAGCCCCTCCTACCCCTTATAAAAGGACACCACTTCTAACCCATTCCATACACCTCTCAAGCCCCTTGATCATCCAAACCCTACCCAAATAATCTCTAAAGATCCCTATCTTATACCTAGAAGACATAATGTACCCATAAATAACATCAAAAATATATTTTTCTTGAAACTAAAGGATGTTAACCAAATTAATGGTAACCATTTCTCTTAAATACTTTTCTTTTATTTTGTTTTATTTTACATATCCAGCCCCCCTAAATTTTTTTAATTTCATTATTTAATGAAAAAACCAGTATCCTCAATATACAAGAATTTTTTTATGAAATTATTATAACAACACTTACACAGACCTCCATCTAATGGATGAAAAACATTCTTTTTGTGTAGCTGGAAAACTAACGCCTCAAGAAACAATGATTGTTCGATTATCTCCTACCGCCTCTCATAGTGGCCATTAAGATGGAAGAGTAATTATATATGATATATATATATTATGTTTAGGTTTTCTATGTACTTCTTTATATTCAATTTATATCATACCTTTATGGTTTCAATTATGGGTAAAAAGTGATAATTTCATTTGGGGAAGCGTGGACTACCGCCCCCTCAATGTGATATGAATCGATAATGAATTTTGTGGGATGTATAACGTATGGAATTAATGATTTTAAATAATATATTATACTATAATTATAAATAACCATGTATCATAATTTTTTATTTCCATAAAAATACAAAATAGAAATAAAAGCAGCATTAATGAGTACGTACGCCTTACCGTCTCCATAAACGGTTCATTTCATTTATTATCTCCAAATGTTATGTACTATTATAAATTCATATATATATATATATACTATAAATTTTTTATATATAAGATTTCTAAATTAGTAATATAATTCTATAGATAGTGGAATTTTGACTACATGGACTATTTGTAATTATAATAAGTTTATTTTTGACAAAAGTTATGAACACCGACAAAATGTCTAATATGAACTCAAATAAATAACTAATTGTTATAGAAATGTAATAAGTGATCAAAAAAGAATAATAAACATTCAAATATTCTTAATGAAGTAGAAATTAACTTATTTTTATTATTCAGAAAGAACAAAGAACATATGAGCGAGTCAAGTCGGACACATGGTAAGGGGTTTCTTATCTCACTTTTAATTCCGTGAGATTTACATTGTTCGCCACATATTTATTGAATGTGGGGTATTTTGTACTTCCATTGGAGATATATTATCATTATTCTATTTATATTCATGGTATTATGTGATTAATTTGAGGGTTATTAACTTTTGGTAATATGACTTGATTAATTACAATGTGGTAAGGGGTTTTCATCTCACTCCTTATCCCCGTGAGATTAATGCTATATTGCCACTATTTCCTTTTGTGTTGAGTATATAATGAACATAATTGCATTATTTTTGTAATAAAAATTAATTCATCTGTATTGAAATCTTCATTTTATGATACTTCTTTCTTGGGGTGTATGTTACGTAAGTTAGAAAATTGGCAAGGGCTAATTTCATAATGTCTTTACTATCTGAGGTTGTTTTTATGTAAGTATCTACTATGACCTTTTTATCATCCACATCCATGTTTCTTATAAATTTATTCCAAATTTTTTTTAAAATTTAGTAGACTATGGTTTATAGTAATTTATACACTATTTTTATTTTTTATTAAATTTTTTGAAAGGAATATTTTCATCGTTTTCCAAACAAGGTACCATATGAACTTTTCGACAAAATTAAGGTAAGAATGTTTTTTAACATATATGTCGGGTGCGGCTATTTTCTGACATTATAACATCATCGAATTTTCCCATATAATCTTATAATAATATTTTCTATATAATTATGTAATTCTTAAATGATTTCAAAATAGAAAGAGATATTTCTCTCAAGTAGTTTGGATTTTATTTATGTCAACATCATTTGATAAATTTTATAAGTGTTTGACGTTTATTTATTATGATACAAATATTTTATATTGAATTTAAGGTTTTGTGATATGTTTAAATGTGGATGCTTTATTTTTATTCCATTCATGAATTATGGATAAATTATTGACATTTCGTATACTAGTTTTAATATGAAGGTTTATGTTATATTTCAGCTTTTTCATAAGATGAATGCATTTGACTTGTCTATTCCAGGTTTCAGATTGGTAAAAGTAAGACCTCTGGGTTGGTGTCTTATTACAGAAGACCCTCTATGTTAGAGTGCAGTTACAGATGCTCTCCGTGTTGGATTCTGATTACAAAGGCCATCTGTGTTGGAGTCTGGTTATATAGGCTCTCCGGGTAGGGGTCAAGTTAAATATATCCCCAATGTCCTGGAATGAGGCCTTGACATAGAAATTAATGTCTGGTACTATACATTCCCTCATTATGAAATTATTAATTACATGTGATTATTCGATGAATAGAATATCCATGTGAAAAGGTAAATTGAATTATTTGATTTATTTTTTCTATATTATGTTCATGTTTATATTTAAAATGCTATTGATTTTATTACATATATTTCCTTAAGTGTTTTTAGCTTACAGTAAATTATTTACCATTACTAAGTGTCTGAGCTCATCCCTCTCTTATGTTTAATTTTCCCTGGACCCCAAGAATTTTTTATGTTTGAGATGCATTATTAAGATATGCGAACAATGGAATTCTCAGAGTATTTTTTTCTATGTTATAATGTGTAATGTAACAATCATGTATGTAATCTATTTTAAAAGATTGGTAAACTGATCAGTCTTTCATGAATGGGTTCCCTATACTCTTGAAAATGTATTAAAACAATTCACTCACTCTGGAAATCTTGGGTTGGGTGGTTACAGTTGGTATCAGAGTAAATTTAGAAATAACCATGGAAACTATATTTAGATAAACTCGAATTAGAGGACATTAACCTAAGATATACTTTAATTACTAATATAAGAAGAAGATCCTTGAATTTTGGTAATGTAGATATTTTGTGAGTTTTCCATGAAAATAAATCCATGTATGGATAGGAGTAGGTATAGGCGGCTCGGGCCTAGATGTACCTAGGGGTAAAACCCGAATACACCACTTTGACCTAGACTCAAATGAGAACTGGTGCATGACAACTGGCCTTGATGAATTCTTGGTTAAGACACTCTATGGGGATATGATTAGGGTAATTATAATTTTCATTTCAAATCATTATGTAGGATTTACTTGTATATACCTCCTCAAAGAAAATATATATTTTTGATTATTGATTATATCCATAAACTGTTCAATTTACATTATGTATTTTTCAAGATTGGAATTATTCATTACAATTCATAAACTTACCTAGTGTATTCCATTGTATAGAAATGGCGCCCAGTAGAAGGAATGTGAACTCCATCAATACGTATGATCGAAAGAGTAAGAAGGATCGTATCTTTCATAGTGTTAATCCATAATTTAGAATGGAAATAGTCTCCCATGTATTGTCAATATATGATGAAATAATATCATGTGTTAATAAGTTATGTAAAGAATTCTCTGAGTCCTATGACTTTGAAGGGATGCAAGAAAAGAAAAGGATGAAAGAGTGAAATATGGAAAAAGGGAAGAGAGAATAGTAGGATTTTTTCATATGTGATAACTGTGGAAATAATCACCTTAGTAAATGATTGAAGGGAATGGGATATTGTTATACGTATAGAGAAAAAGGACACCATGAATGTGATTACAAGGGTAAGAAAAAAGTTTCAAATGTACAATGCTTCATCTGCCAGGATTTGGGACACTACGCGAATCAATATCAAAACCATCAGAGTATACCTCAAATTATACTATTGGAAAAAAATAATGCTGTGATACTACTGGGGATGAAGAATAATGATTATATTTTTTTCTTTTTTATTTAATTATTGTGTCATTTGAGTATTTTCTTAATGATGTAAATCTTATAAGAATTATAGAGTATATAAGGATTATACTGTAGTACTATTTCATTAAGGACGTGAAATTGTGTGGATCCGAGAAAGGTGATTCAATAGTATGTTATATTTTCGAAAAATATATGGTTGATAGAATGATAAACCATAATATGGTTCTAATATTAAGGTAGTGATTTTGGAATAATACATGATTGATTTGGAGAAATTATATTGTATATTCTTGAATACCTTGAAACTGATTAATTATTTTTATATTCCATCATTATTGGAGTTTACTAAATTTTTAGATAGATGGATTATATCGGGTATTATATAAAGAATAATGGATAACGATTGTAATAAATATGGTTTTATGTTATTTCAGGATGTTGTAGTGTTTTAAAACAATACATGATGAAGGTGTTCACATGATATTACATGGTAAAAAGGATCATTATTGTGTTTACCTTTCTTATAAAGTTTGGACAATGAGTTTGGACAAAAGTATTTTGGATAATTCTAGTTTGAGATTATTTATGGATACCCATATAAAGGACATCCCAGAGGTCAGGTGGCAACCTGTCGCGTCCGACAAGGCCATGAGACTTTAACCCTCAATAGAAGGGCGATAAGAGTGTATCACCTACCACATGACCAACTGATGACCTAGATTGAATAATGTAGTTTTTTAAAAGGCCTCATAGATGAATTATAAATTCATTTTTTAGAACCTTATATGAATATGATAAATAGAATATATTTTTTATGTTCTATTATCTTTTAGAGTGAATGATGATTTTGTGGTAGAAATTAGTTAAATGATGGAACTCTACATGTCAAGTATATATTTTTTTCATCCCTTATTATATGAAGAAATTAATTAGTAAACTTTAGGTAAGGGATCTTAAAACTAAAAATGTGTTATCCAATATACCATATGTTTTGTTGAATCAATGATATTTTAAATCATCATAGATTGATGGCTTTGAGGTCCTCAATTCTACTATTGTTTGTGACTGATGACCTCAATCACTTCATATAAATTTTTACATTTTACCTCCAATTATACATCTCTAATTTCAACTAATGTTCTCCTAATCAAGATCATAATTTGGTGGTGACTTTTTCATTCCCCCTTTCCTCTTATTATGAATAAATTTTATTAACCCAATTTTCGATGTGGGTTTTCCCACAAAGGAATTTTCTATTTTCAACCTTTTATTTTTGAAGAACAATTTCAAATTGCGAGGATGAAATTTATTGAAGGAGGGATGAATGTAACACCCCAATATTTCATACTACGTTATTTCTTCAATGTAATTCAATAACATGCACTACACCAACATCGAGCTCAAGCACACCACGACATTCCAATCTAGCTGTTCAAAAGAGGTTTTGAATAGTATTAAATAAATTTTGAACTTTATATAATCCTTATAATTTTAGAATCCATATTATTATTTTTGTATACATAATGAAAAAATAAATTCATTTTTTTAGATAAAAGAATAATTTTTAAAAAAATTGATATTTTACTGCCTTTTAATAGAAAACCCTTTTTAAATCCTATATTTGAAAATTTTATATATTCAATTTTACAAAATAAACTTCTCATTTAGAATCTGGATATAAGAATTTAGTTTCAATAAATTTTTGTTGTTTTTTTGACAACATTCATATTTGGGTGAATAGTGAAAATACTATATTTAAACTGAAAACATCTTTTTTAATAAAAATAATTTATCATGTTCAATTATACATTTTAATGGTTCGGAAGTATAAATAGATTATATTTGTACCATTTAATACAATTTTATTCAATGTAAATAATTTCACTTTGAAATTGAACATAAACAAGTATCAATCTATTGGTAGTTATTATTTCTTAAAAACCTTTTTTTGGTTTTGACAAAAAGAATTAATTTTAAATTAATAAATGCAAATTATATGTTTTGAATTTGATAAAATATAATTCATTTTTGAATTCAGAATATCAAAATTAACTTCTGGTTAAATTTTGGTATTTTTCTAAAAACATTCATTTTTTGATGAATAGTGAAAAAGACTGAGTTATTCGTCAAAACTGACTTTTTATTTAAATAATTGTTTAATTTATTTAAATTTATTTTAGGTTAAAATAGACACAAAATACCAATATAAGTTCAATATAATTAATTGGATTCATTTTATAATAAGTTTAGATATATAAAATTTTATTGAACTTTTTTATGTCTTTTACCCACCTCCTAGAAATATTTGAAAATTTACATAAAACATAATTTTTCTATTTTTGGGAGTTGAATTTCAAAAATCTGAAAGAAATATTTAACCTCAATAAGTAAAATGTTGTTCAATAAGATGAAAATAATTTTTGGAGAATAGTAACATTGGACTTTAATTTACCGCAGTTTAAGGTAAGCTTGGTAATTCAAGGTAAAAAAGAATATTATAATAATAATAAACTAACTTTACACTTTTCTTAACCTTATTGGATGAGTCATGGCAGACCATGGGACTCCATGGGTCGTTTTTGGGACCCCATGGAGCCAGATATGAATGATAATGACAATTTATTTTAATTAAGTTAATGTAAATTAAAAAATGACATAAACAAATATCTTTTAGTAAATCAATTTTTACATGGGGTTATATAAGTCATATTTTCAACTATAAATATTAATTGGAATTATAAATAGATATTTTATGTTATCATATTTTTTTTATAATTTTATACATCAAATATATCAAATTATTTATGACACAATAATGAGGTAGTATTTACCTTAATAATAAATGGTATATATAAATTAGATTATTAATATTAAAACTATATCCAAAACCTATAAAATTTTTATTGGATGATTTTATTTCACCCATGATTCATCTTATTTTTGGCATTATTTATATTTGGACCATTAGAAATTTAATATCACTCTATAATAAAACAATATTTTCACACTTTCCTAAAGAGCCCCTCCCCCCTTATAAATGGACACCACTTATAACCCACTCCACACACCACTCAACCCCCCCTGGCTCATCCAGACCTAGCCCAAATAAGCTCTCAAGATCCTTATAATACGCGTAGAAGCTTTACCTTAGTCAAAAGATACCTCAAAAAAATCCTTTTGGTTCAAACCAAAGGAAGTGACCCAAATTAAAGACAACTGTTTCTCTTAAATTCATTTCTTTTATTTTGTTTTATTTTACTTCTCCAACCCCCTAAACTATTTTTATTCCATCCTTTTATGATAACAGGTTTAATGTAAATATACTATTATATTGTTATGAGAAGGATTTTAACTAAACTTACACACATCTCGATATAATGGGTGAAGAACACATTGATTCTATGGTTGGAAAACTAACACCTCACGAAATGAAGATTGTTCGATTTTCTCCTACTGCCTCTCATGGTGGCCATTAAGATGGCACTGTATTTATATATGATATGTATATAATTTTTATGTTTTATTTGTGCTTATTTATTTTCCATTTATATCACAACATTATGGTTTCCATTATGTGTAAATTTGATAATTTCATTTGGGAAAGTGTGGACTACAGCCCCCTCAAAGTGATATGACTCGTTGTGGAATTATGTGGGTCATATAAAGTAAGGAGTTAATGATATTATATATTATATTATAATGATATTATAATATACCTTTTTATTGTAAATTTTAAATTCAATTAAAATACAAAATAGAAATTAATGTTGTGTTCATGCGTACGTACGACTTACCCTCTCCATGAACGGTGCATTTCATTTCATATCTCCAAATGTTTTGTACTGCTATAAATAAATATATTTATTTTCTGGACATATATGATATATATGAAATCTAAATGAGTAATATCATGCTATAGATAATTTACCTTTGAACACAAGGACAATTTATAAATATAACAAGTTCATTTTTGACTCAAGTTTGAACATCTACAAAATGTCATATATGAACTCAAATAATTAAATAATTATTATTGTAAGGTAATAAGTGATATAAAATTAATAATAAACATGAAATTATTATTATTCAAGTATAAATTTGCTTGTGTTTATTATTCATGATTAACAAGGAACATACGAGCGAGTCAAGTCAGACACATGGTAAAGGGTTTCTTATCTCACTTTTAATTCCATGAGATTTTCATTGTTCGCCACTTATTTATTACTTGTGGTGTATTGTGTACTTACATTTGATATATTTTATCATGATTCTCTTTATATTCATGGTATTCTGTGATTCATTTTATGGTTATTAACTTTTGTTCATACGACTCGATTAATTACAATGTGGTGAGGGGTTGTCATTTCTTTCTTTATTCCCGTGAGATTCATGCTATATTGCCTATATTTCCTTTTGTGTGGAGTATGTTATGCCAATAATTGTATTAATTTTTTTATACAATTTAATTTATGTGTATTTACATGTTCATTATATTATACGTCATTCATGGGGTGTATGTTTCGTGTGTTACAAAATCGGTAAGGCTTAATTTCACAATCTCCTTATTATCCGAGGTTGTTTTTACGTAAGTATCTACTAGGACATCATTATCATCCAAATCCATGTTTCTTTAGAAATGTTTTCCAAAATATTTTTACAATTTAATAGACTATGGGTTAATTTTATTTATACCCTTGTTTGACTTTTTATAAAATGTTTTGAAAATAATCTTTCCGTGGGTTTCCAAACAAGGTACCTTATGAAATTTTCAACAAAATTATTGTAATAATTTTTTTAACATAAACAGTGGGTGCAGATATTTTTCTCCATTATATAATTTTTGATGTTTCCATTATAAGTTAATAATAAAATTTTCAAAATAAATGATTTCTTTATAATTATGTGACTCTTAAATTATTTCAAAATAGAAAGACATATTTCTCTCAAATAGTTTTGATTTCATCTATGTCAACATCCTTGGATAAATTTTACACTTTTTGAAGTAGATTTAATATGATACAAATTCTCTATATTTAATTAATGGTTTGGTTATATTTATAACTATGGATCAATTATTTTTTTAAATTATTGGTTTATCGTTAAATTTTTGACATTATGTATGCTAGTTTTAATATGTATGTTTACGTTATATTTAAACATTTTCATAAGATGAATGTATTGTCCTAGTATGTTAAGGGTTGGGGACTGGTAAAAGTAAGACCTCCGGGTTGGGTTCTGGTTACAGTAGACCCTCTGGGTTTATGTCCAGTTACAGAGGCTCTCTGGGTTGGAGTGCTTTTACAGAGGCTCTCTAGGTTGGAGTCCTATTACAGAGGCTCTCTGGGTTGGGGTTCAGTTATAGTTATCCAATATGGCCTGGCATGAGGCCTTGACAACAAAATTAATTTTTGGTACTATACATTCCCTCAATATGAAATTAGTTACTACATGAGATTATTCAATGAGTAGAATATCCATGTGAAAAGGTAAATGGAATTATTTGATTTATTTTTTCCATATTATGTTCATGTTTATGTTTAAAATGATATTGTTTTTTACACATATTTACTTAAGAGTTTATGTATTTCGCTAAATTATTTACCATTACTGAGCATATGAGATCACCCCTTTCTTATGTTTTATTTTCCCAGGATCCCAAGAAGTGTTTTATGTTCAAGATGCAGGGTTAAGCTATGGGAACAATGGAATTATCAAAGTATTATTGTTTTTGTAGTATTCTAGAATGTGTAATGTAAGATTAATGTATCTAATCTATTTTCCAAGAATATTAAACAGATCGATTTTTCATGACTTAATTCCTTGTAATCATGCCAATATATTAAAATAATGCACCGAATCTGGTGATCTAGGGTCGAGTTGTTACATTAAAAACATGTTATTTTTTATATTTGTGGTTTCCATTGACCATATAGTCAATAAAATTCATTATATATATTTTTAGGCACATAGTGTGAGTGTGACATCGCATTGTTGAATAGTCTTTGGTATTTACAAATATACATCTCCTCTTTAATTATAAAGGGGAACCAACTCCCCACACATATTTACATCGATAAAGCCATTTGGACATACCCAAAAATACAAAAATCCATTAACAAAATCCATATAAACATTATAGAGAATCAATTATTCTGAAAAGTATAACCATTGGGCCCTAAAGAAAAGAAAAAAAATAGATTTCTTTAAGAGAAGGTAATTTTCTTTACTGAGAACATTTTTTATTTATTATTTTAAAAAATTAAATTATATATTAAAACATAAAATAAAAATAAAAATTATCTCCAAAATATTTATATGTTATTATATATATGGACTAATGTTTATCCATATACACTTCCATCAAATTATGAATGAAATTATCAAACCATGTGTACGGTAGACCATTGCCCCATGAACTGATCTAATTGAACCCTTCACATAGTTTTATATATTAATGGATTTGGTTAATATAAAAAGTATCTATGATATAAATATTCTCTTATAGTTATAATATCACATAATAATTATTAATTTTAATTTCATAAAAAATACTATAATGTTTCTCGTGTATACGTAGGTTAACCATCTCGTGATGTGATGCGATTCATTTTCTAGTTACACATTTTAGGAAATGTAATAACAATAAAACTAATAAATATATTATTTACATATGACATGAGATAATTTATATTAAATTAATATATCATTGAAATATTTACCCTTCCACCATTTAGATCGATTATATCGTCGCTCGAGCATACGTACAATCTACTCTCCCCATGAAGCGATGCGATTAATTTTATATGTAAATTTTTTAAGAATGGTTAAAAACATATATAAAATATAATAAATAATATGTATTATAGTAATATCACATTGGAAAATATTTAATATAATAATATGTAGAATAAATGGATCCTTCATGACAAAAACACATGAGAAGGCATGGAAAATAACACATGAAAAATGAAAATAGTGAAATATTATTAACAAACAGGTGGTAAATTACTATAATAGTGTCATATATAGTATTATATATATGAGTATGGTTTTTTAATTAATGTATAAAAATCATATAATTATTATTCCAGATATTCAGAGACATACTAATAGAGACAACCCAAATGTAAGGAACTTTTACATTTGTGAGATGTACACTGTATTTACCGCTAATTCCTTTTTAGAGTGTGTATAAATCCCCATTTAATTTGTGATACCCTGAAAAATTTTATATTAAAATTAATTAATGTTTAATTTGAATTTATTTCAATCATGGGGCATATAATTAAAATTTTACCAATATTGTAACTGATAATTTCACAATCTCATCATTTTTCATAATTATTTATGTTTAAGTATCCGACGGGGATTTATTTAATAAAAATATAATAAAATAAATTAAATTTATTATCCTATGGTTATTCATGAACTTTTCAGGTAATATTATATTTTCCCACTCTAGTTTTTTAGATTATTGAGATAATAGTTTTAAGAAAATCTTACATCATTTATCACTTTAGAAAAAAATCATTATTCTTCTAAAATAATGATTTCTAAGAATGCTTTAAAAAATGTTTTTTTATTATAGTAATGATTGTTTAAGTAATGGTTTACACATTGTTGAATTTTTGAATTACTTTTGAAGGGAATATTTATTTTTATTTCTATAGAATTTTGGTTTGGATTTTACCAAAAACGAGAAAGGAACATTTATTTTAACATGTATGGCATAAAGGGAATTTACTTTCATCCTAAAGAGTCAATGTTTGAAATTGTATTTTTTATATTTCAAAGGATATTTTGAATTAATATTATTTTAATGTTTTTTATGATCTTTTATTCATAAATTTTTATTTTCAAAATGAAATGTTTATATTCATTATGGATGTTTTAATGATTTGTCATGTTATTTATATTAATAATAAATTTTATTTCTTTATTATATATAAAATCCATTGGGGATAGGTTTTGTTGATATAGTACTTATTTATTCTTATTATGGTTTATGATGAGTTTAGTTTAGGGTGTAAAATTTTATTTCCATTCACTATATTACTTGGGATGGTTTATGATTCTATTTATTTGATTAGGGTATATATTAACATGTCATATATCAGTCTTTCTATATTAATATTTATGTTGAATACGATTACCCTATTTAAAATGAGCAATTAATTGGACATATTATGTAATGGTTAAAGCCTAGAGTTTTATAACCATTCGATTAATCAGTATGCCTCATGAGGTAAATTATTTGGGTGAATAAAAGGTAAATTTACTTGCTTTTTTAATTTATTGGGAATGATATTTATAGTATGTTTATGATTCCCATCCTTATTCATTTCCTCATTATGAAATAAGATAGTGATTTCAATGATTATGAAATTGGTTTATCTAGATTCCAAATTCCTGGACCATTTATTAGTGGTGAAGGAAATAGAAAATATCAAAGAACAAAAAAAAAGTGATCGTACAAAGGGACAAGCCCTTATCCAGAAAATAAAATAACGAATCAAAAAAGAAATATGATTTCCATAACCATAATCATAATCATAATCATCACCATTATATTCCCACACTAACTATAAATTTCCTTGATTGGGTATCCAAGGATTATCTCCTTTTACCTTTCTAGTTATGGAGTTTGATGGATCTATGATTCCATAGAAGATGACCCTGTAGACACATTCTTTGGAAGATTGGAAAATTCCTTCTGTGGAATTATATTTGAAGTAAATCAAGCTACACATTCATTGCTGACCAAAATTACGTTTCCATTTGAAGAAAAATACATAAATGAAACATATTGGATGAGAGGATTTTGGCCCATTATCACTCTATAATTGAAATAAGTTACTTTGGTGCCATTATAAAGTAAAAATGAATTTATTATAAAATAATATTTTATGTTTTTTCCTAAGGTGCCCCTCACCCCTCTTATAAAAGGGCACTCCCCCTTAACTCTAATTCATAACTTCTAAGCCATTTGTATCAGAAAACATCTACCCAAATACCCTATAAAATATTCCCTTAATCATAGAGGTCTAAATTTAGTCAGAAATCCAACCTAAGGAGCCCTTTTGATCAAATCAAAAGAAAGAACCCAAAGAAGAGGTCAATGTCTCACCACATATTTCAAGTTCCATTATTCTTCTACATCCTCTTTCTTTGTTGTTTCCATTATAAAATCATAACTCCATTATATTCTATATAATTTGATGTTATTATTAAAAATGGTACAACCATATTAGTTATTCTATCCATCATATGAATGAAAAAGTCACCACACGTGCGTACGTATGACTTACCATATCCATGTCGTGTTGTAGTTTGTTATTCAAACATTTAATCATTTGGAGGGGTATAATAATGATTATAACTGATATAAATAATAATTATAACATTATTATGACTCTGTATATATGATATTCCATCCAAATATATACTATTTTAATATAAAAAAATGATATTGTCGCTCATGCGTACGTATGGACTACCGTCTCCACGAACGCGATGAGATTCATTCTTCATGATTAACCATTCATGTAAGATTATAAATTTTATATAGTAAATAATCCTGAAAGATATTACATAATAATGAAACTGTATTTATGTACATATAATTTTCATTTACTTAATTCCATTCAATTCAATAAGGAACCGAAAATAGCGTTTATGCGTACGTACGGACTACCATCTCCATTAACGGTGTATTTCATTCCATTTAAAGATCTATCATATATATTTTTATATGATGAATATATATTATATATAAATAATTATTTACATTCTGGAATTGTGTAAATCATGATATAAGTAATAATATCAAGAACAACAAGTCGAAACACGCATCATAAATGAAACGACATTACCTGAAACACGAGTTTAACATGGTATTTACAAAAGAACGGGTAATATAAAGTTGTAAGTGAATAATATATGATATAATGAATATTATTATGGATATGTAACAAGTTAAATTTTTTTTAAACCCACTATACATGAGTCTCAGACACATTTGGAAGACATTGGACATAATGTAAGGGGTAATTCCGCAAATCTCATTTTTATCTGAGATTGCTTAGACATAAGTATTAACTGGGGTTATATTTCTCTTACATTCCCATAAAATGTTTTTCATAATCTGTTTAATATTATTCCATTAATGTTTAATGTCATGTATAGCCCTATTTGACTTTTACTTTGTGTTATGGAAGGAATCATTCTTTTGTTTACCATATGAGGAACATTTTGACCTTTCCGACAAAAGTACGATGATAATGTTTTTTAAATTATACAGCATGAATGGATTTTTACAGTTTCATAATGCCTTATTTTAATGAAGCTGAATCTACAATATTTCATGATTATTTTCAACAAAATCATTTTCTTTTAAAATTGAATCACATTTTGTGAAAATAAAATGATTTTATAGAAGAAATGATATTTCCCTCAAAAATCCATTTCAAGTGTTTTATCAAAACTATTTTCCATCTAAAATGACAGTATTTAATATGATTATGTTTCAAGTATAATGTCTCTAATATTTAAATGGTATGATTTTTCTTATGTTGAAATGGTATCCATTTGTTTTATAAGGATGATGCTTATGAACCCCATTTAATTCTTTGGGTTGTGATGAATGATTTATGTTTATTTTGTGGCATAAGTAAGAATGATTCCATTATGAGATGTCTGAGACCTATATCTCCCTCCAATGCATTGGGTAAATATTTATATCTCATGAGATAGACATGGCTAGAATGCCATGTGGATCCGGTTCTGTAATACATGGCTAGAACAACAAGTAAACCCGGTTCAGTAATGGACTATGTCCACTATAATGGTATTGGCAGCAATGCCTTGGCTAGTATGAAAATCAAAACATGTGCATAATGGTTGACAAAATTTCATGTTTTATCCGGATGTTATTTTATCATGATTGATGTTCCTATATTATCTATTCCTTACTTACTTCCATAATTTAATTCATTACTCATGATTTTGATGTTTAAACATTATGTTCATGATTTAAAGTATATTCTTTGTTTTATTTTCTCCATGCATACCCTTACTGATCATTTAAGATCACCCTTAATATGTTTTTCCCCAGGATATAAAGATGGTTTTAGGTAAGAAACCAATAGTAGAAGATGTTTATGGGAGATGTTGAAGATCTTTCACCACGATTAGAAGATTATGGTACGAGTTTCCAAAGACACTAAACTATTACGGTCCTTGATTGTTGGTTCTTGTTATTTATTAAGTATTCCAAAAAAAGTAATGTAATGTCCATGTACGTTAATCTTGGGTCTCTATAGTTGGTATCAGAGGAAAGGTTTAGTTAACCTTTGGAATCTAGGATGCGAAATCTTTAGAGAGATCCCTAGATATATTTCTAAGGTATGTCTAGGGATGTCTGTAAGGTTATGTATAAGTATAGGACATAGTCCTAGAATTATGGTAATGTTATTAGAATTAAACCTAATATATTAGATATTAAAGGTAATCCCCCTTTATTATGTTATTTTTGTAGTATGATTTTTTCCTTTCACAATATTCTCTTTGCATTTTAGACGATGGCTGGAACCCAAAGGAACTGTGGTGATCAATGTAATGGACAATGAAATGATTGTCCTCCTGAACAATCCAATGTTATGGGAGATGGAGTGAAAAATCGTATTTATATACTTACAGAAGATATGAATTATTCTGGACTTCCAAATGAGTAGAGAATGGAACAATATTCTACTTAGTCTTTCTTGAGGCAATTCCCACCTTCTTTCAGTTGGTCTTCTGATCCACTTGTTCCTGAACAATGGATTAGTACAATTGAGAAGATATTTTCCATACTTCGTTGTTCAGAACATGAATACGTAATTCTGGATATTTACCATTTTGAAGGTGAAGCATAACAGTGGTGTACACTAATTAAGAATACAAGGCCCCAAGATGAAATTGAATCCATGGAATGGGATGAATTCAAGAACTTATTTTTCAATAAGTACTTCCCTCGTATTGTTCGAACAAAGATGGAAGAGGAGTTCTGTGAGCATAAGAAAAAGGATGACAAATCTTTTGGTATATAAAAGTGAATTTTACAAGGCTTTCAAGGTATGAATCTGGTGTTATCATCCAATATGAAAGTAAAATGGATCAATTCTTTAGTGGCTTAAAACCAAGTCTTTGAGGGGAATTAGCTATAAGATACTTCAATAGCTATTAAGAAATTTTGCATTGTGCTATCAAGGTAGAACTGAAAGTTAGTGTTACATATCCATCTCATGGTTTTGGCGAAAAATTAAAGATGGAGTTCAAGGAGAAATCTCATAACAATGTTGAAAAGAAATTGAATGTTTCTTTATGCTCAAAGAGTGGAAAGAAGCATGGTGGAGATTGTCTAAAAGGTACTAGAAAATGTTTCAAGTGTGGAAAATAAGTTCATCGAGCAGCTGAGTGCCGAAGTAATGGAAAAAATGTTTCTAATGATGTGAATAGAGTAAAGACTACAGAGAATGCTCCAACAATACTTCAATTCATCTAGTGCAAGGAAATGAGGAATTATGCTAATCAATTCCCTAATCCAAGGGATAATGATGATCGACATGAGAAACCTCTTAAGGTAATGGAAAATCGGAAGTCACGTGGGATGACTCTTTGTGATGTTGAATATGGAAATGATGTTGTGGAATGATTAAGTTTTTATATAATGGGATTTCAAAATAGTATCATGGAATATCTTTTATAGTATATTGGAATTTTGGAATATTTATGTATTAGTTTGTTGTGGTTTTAAATAATTATATGGTACCAATAACCATGAAAAGGGATTGAAATATTCTTGGAAAGAAGATGATATGCGCATAATAATGGGATAAGAAGAAAATAATATGTTTGATAGTATTAATGAGCTCATGACTGATATAAGGACAAATTGATATCATGGTTTGATTATAAAGAATTTTTGGGATTTTTGTATGTGGAAAGAGTTAACTTTTTATAGCATTCATGTTTTCGCTAAGGTTAAGGGCAATTCATGTTTTAAGAGAATATATTATTAAGGTACTCACATGTTTGTAATATGGACATCAAGATATATCTTAGGATATATGGAGGATAAATGATGGTAATCATGTGATTTGTAAATCAACTCTCCAGTAATGTTTTTATTTTTACTATGAGATTGGACAAAAGAATTTTGGATAAGACAAAATATTGTAATGGATTATGTTAGACATCAGATAGTATTTTTTAAGGATAGGACTTTTGTTATTATTTTTGAAATATTATAATAGTATAGTTTTATAAAAAGGACAACCCGTAGGATGGGTGACAACATGTCACGTCAAACAAGGTTGCGAGAATCGAACCCACAACCGAAATGTGATATGCCTTTCTCACCTACCACAGGCCTATAGAAAGCCCCTGGTTTGTATAAACTTGTTTTATTTTATTAAGAGGTATGATAGATAAATTATAAGTCATTTTTTGGAACCATATACGATTAATCTCACCATAAGATGGACATATGCATATTTAACAATATTTTCTATGTTTTTGATACAGATGGAATAACCAATTTCATGATCTACTAACACTTAAAAATGAAAAATTCAACTTCATTTCTTTTTTAAGGGATGAATTGGAAATTGTTCATGTAATGACCTACAATGATATAGAACTGAAATCATGTAAGTATTTATCCTTATGAAATTTGTTTTTTCAACATTAGTGAAATGATCTTGAAACCCAAAAATGTCGTCCTAATACCCTCATATCTGATGAGTCAAATCGTACCATATATCATCACTAATTTTTGGCTTTGTAATTGATGGTGTTTTCATTTCCAGGTCCTCTACCACTCTCCATCAGAACTTGATGGTTAGATTTCTCTTCCATATCCATATTTTCACCTATGTTCTCATATCTAGAAACCCAATGATGAGTTAATTTGGGTAGCCGTTACGTTTCATTCTTCACTTTTTAAAATTAAGTATTTTTAATCCTTTTTACGATGTGGTTTTCTATGAATGAAACTTTCTAGTAGTAAATTATTTATATCACCGACGAATTTCAAGGGAGAAATTAATTTTAAGGGGGGAAGAATGTAACACCCTGAGATTTTATGAGATATATTATTTTTAATTTCTTTGATGTCTACTATTGTACACTAAACAATGATTATCTTGTACTATACACAACAACATATTAGCTTGCAGTACACGCAACACTATTCTTGGCTCGTGTTGCACACAATTTCTAGTACATTTTGTGGGAATTATTCTACGCAACATGTGGTATAGATTTTGATAAATGTATAAATAAAATATATTTTGATTATGATATAGACAACACGAAAGGGAGCTTTCTCTACACTCAGCCTTGACCTTGCTTTCATTATACACAAGCACGACCTTCCTCGACATCGTGTGTAGCACGTAATACTGGGTTTCACTAAACAACGATATGTTATGAAAATATTATATAAACTAGGCGTTATGAATAGTACTACCCACTCTTTAAAATTTTATAAATTTTATCTTTCAAAATGGACTTCATTTTTGGATTTGAAATGTTGAATTAGCTTAGGGTGAATTTTGGGAATTTCTTTGAAAACATTCTGTTTTTATTAATAGTGAAAACACTGAGTTATAGTTTAAAACCAAATTTTTATTGAAATTTGTATTTATTTTATTGAAATTTATTTTATGCCAAAATAGATAAATAATATCTATATATGTTCTATGTAATTCATTGGGGTAATTTTATAATAATTTTAGATATATAAAAATTTTATTGAACTTTTTACCGTCTTTTACCCACCAACTAGGAAAATTTGAAAATTTACATAAAACATAAATTTACCGCTTCTGTGAGTGGAATTTCAAAAATTATGAGAGACACAGTAGATATCTACAAGTAAAATGTGCTTCAATAAGATTAAAATATGTTTTCGTGAATAGTAACTTTTTACTTCTATTTACCACGGTTAAAAGTAAATAGGGTAATTAAGGGTAAAAATGATATTATTATTACACTAACACATGTCCTAATTCTACTGGATATTTATAATTCGACAAAAAAGAACCTTAGTAATAAAATATTACCCTTTTGGTCCACTTGGATAATATTAGGACATTTATTGTTATTTTATTTAAAGAAGAGCTAAAATAGTTAAAATCAAAGTTTAATAACTAAAAAATTTTAAATTTATGTTTACACATATGATAAATCCGAATATAAATATTAATTAGACAGATAAGAATATTACCGACATAAGGGTATTTTATTTATATTTTTTAGACATTAAATAATTTCATTTATTTATGACACAATGATGATGTAGTAATTAACTTATTAATGAAATATTAACATAATTTTTATTATAGATACCCAAATAAATGTTATTTGAGCCTTTTTATTAATTAAAATAATTTTATAGGATAATATAACATATTAGGGGTGGTTAGATGAAATGTTTTCGATGTTGTAAGGTTGTTACGAATTTACCAAAAACAAAATACCAAATAGTGTCAAAATTGACATAAAACAGTTTTTAAAAAATATATTAAATTATTAATTGATATTCTATTCTAAAAAATATAAGGATCGGCCAAAATACTTATATAATAATATATATGACATTAATTAACCAATTGGGGTTCTATTGGAAGTTTATTGTAAGTTAATTAACCATATAGTGTAAAAATACAAGAAGACACAATAAAAGATAAATTATTTAACATGGAGTTAAATATAAATGATAATGTTAAAATGGAAACCTAAACTTGTCTAATAACTATTTATTGAGATAATTTAGACCCATACCCACCCTATACTTGAAATAAGATACTTTGGAGCCATTATAAACCGAAAAATGAATTTATAATAAAATAATATTTTAAGTGTTTCCTAAGGATCCTGTCACCCGTCTTATAAAAGGGCACTCACCCTTCACTCTAATTCACACCTTCTAAGACATTTCGCTCGACCAAACTCTACACAAATACCCTATAAACTATCCACCCTTCATCCTAGAGGCCTTTATTTAGTCCTAAATCCATACTCAGGATCCCTTTTGATCAAGTCAAATGGAAGAACCCAATGAAGAGATAAATGTCTCACCACATATTTCAAGTTCCATTCTTCTTCCACTTCCTCCATCTTTGTTGGTTAAATTATAAAATAATAAATCTAGAATATTATATATACTATGATGTTATTATAAAAAATAGTACAACAATATGTGTTATTTTATCAATCCTATGAAGGAAAAATTCACCACACGTGCATACGTACGGCTTACCATCTCCCAACCATGGTGTAGTTTGTTATTCACACATTTAATCATTTGGATGGGTACAATAATGAGTATAAATGATAAAAATAAAAAATAAAAAATTATTATTATTTTCTTTATATGATATAACATCCAATTATATATGATTTAAATATCCAAAGAATGATATTCTCGCTCCTGCGTACGTACGGACTACCGTCTCCATGAATGCGATGAGATTCATTCTCTATGATTAACCATTCAAGTATGATTATAAATTATATATAATAAATAATCATGAATGATATTACATAATAATTATAATGTATATATATATATATATATTTCATTAACATAATTCAATTGAATTCAATAAGGATACGAAAACAGCATTCATGCGTACGTACAGCCAACCGTCTCCATGAACGGTGTATTTCATTCCATTTAACGATCTATCATATATATATTTATATGATGATTATATGTAATATATAAATCATGTATTACATTATGTAATTATTTAAATAAGGATATATGTAATAATATCAAGAACAACAAGTCAAATCATGTACGATAAATGAAACGATTTTACCCGAAACATGGCTTTGACATGGTATTTACAAAAGAACGGGTAATATAAAGTCATAAGTGAATCATATATGATATCATAAATATTAATATGGTTATATTAAAAGTTAGTAATATTTTTAAACCCACTATAAAATTGTATCAGACACATACAAATGAAATTGGACCTAAGGTAAGGGGTAATTCCGCAAATCTCATTTTTATCTGAGATTTATTAGACGTAAGTATTTATTGGGGTTATATTATTCATCCATGACCATAAAATGTTTTTAATAAAGTGTTTAATATTCTTCCATGTATTTTTAATTTCAAGATTACCACTCTTTGACTTTTACTTTGTGATATGGAAGGAATCTTTCTTTTGTTTACCTTAGGACAAACTTGTTGACTTTTCTGACAAAAGTACAAGGATAATGTTTTTTAACTTATACAGCATGAATGAATTTTTATGGTTTCATAACTCATTATTTTAATGAATATTACCCTGCAATATTTCATTATTAATTTAAAAAAAAATACTTTTCTTTTAAAATTGAATGGAATTATGTAAAAAGAAAATGATTTTGAAGAAGAAAGGATATTTTTCTGAAGAATTCATTTCATGTATTTTATCAAATCTATTTACCATCTAAAATGACTGTATTTAATATGGTTATTTATAATTTTTATATTATTTACATGGTGTGATTTTTCTTATGATTAAATGATATACATTTGTTGTATATGATTGATTTTTTTGAAACCCATTTTATTCTTTGGGTTGTGACAAATTATTTATGTTTATTTCGTGGAGTAAGTAAGAATGATTCCATTATGAGATGGGTGGGACATATATCTACCTCCAATGCATTGGGTATAGATTTATATCTCATGAGATAGACATGGCTGGAATGACATGTGAATCTTTTTCACTAATACAGGACTAGAATGACAAGTAATCCCAGTTCAGTAATGGACTTTGTCCACTATGATGGTCTTGTAAGCAATGGCATGTAAACTATGGAAATCAAAAATTGTGCTTAAGGGTTTCAACAATTACATGTTTTAACCCCATTATATTTTATCATGATTGATGTTCCATTATGATCTATGCCTTACGTACTTCCAAGATTTATTTCATCACTCATGATTTTGATGTTTTAACTTTATGTTAATGTTTTTGGTATATGATTTGTTTTATTTTCTTAATGCTTACCCTTACTGGGAATTTGAGCTCACCCTTTATATGTTTTCTTATCCCTATGATATAAATAATGATTTTAGGTAAGATAACGAAAGGGGAAGATCCATAAGGGAGATGTTGAATATCTTTCACCACAATTAGAATATTATGTTAAGAGTTTCAAAAGACACCAAACTATTATGGTACTTGAGTATTGGTTCTTGTTATGTATTATGTATTCCACAAAAAGTAATTTAATGTCCATGTATGTCAAGCTTGGGTATCTTCGTCCATGGTGTTCTAAATAATATTATGCCGGGAAGAGATGGATTATTCATTTTGTAATTCTAGAAGGGGTTGTATAAGTCACTATGTTCATAGGTATTTTAGAGTTCAGTCTATAACCCATAGACTAAAAACCATTTAGATCATATGATATATATTTTGCAGGATATGATCCAAGAATGATTCCTTGAATTTGAGCGTGCATGTGAGTAGAACATACCTCTCATCAATTTCGGTTACCATGTTAGCTTCTAGGAAGCCATACTGATGGCTCCTTATGAGTCCCTACATGAGAAGTCATGTCAATCCCCCTACTGATTGTTAAGGGTATGTGGGGTATAAAAACTCGGTCATCATATAATAAAGAATTATTCATATTAGGAATATATTATTAGGAATTAAATGTCTACAACACTATCTATGAAGATGTTATATGCTGATATTTTCCATCAACCACAAGAGTTTGAGGGAGAGTTATGTATAGTTAAATGATTCAGTTAGACCAAGGAATAAATAGATTTAGAAATAAGAGAATCTATCAGATCATTATTTATTTCACTTCCAGATTATAGATAGAGTTGTAAAGTTAGCGTATCAGTTTTAGTTACGTCAATGGTATTAGTCCAAGCCCAGTTTATTTATGTATCTAAACATTAATAATATCATTTAGATTCATCTCATTTTATTTAGCCAAAGGAAATTGAAATGGAGGTTGATGCATCCTTTGAGGAGTACCATATCTTTATTCTTGATTTGGTTATGAATGTTATATGTGGTCAATCAGTTCCTCCAGTACAGGTGATATGGATGCACAATCATATACTAGAAGTGACATGAGATAGGGAGGCCAATGTATGTACCCAGTTGATATAGTTATGGTAAAATGGCACATCACTATTCATATAAGGGATGATCATTGATGAGTTTATTTAATGGAGAATATTTAATGAACAAAAATTTCATTGTTGTTTACCACTGTTTTTTAGTGTTTATTATTTTTTATTTCCATATAAATATTCGATATTGCACAATAAATGTATCGGTAGTGTCTCACTCTAAATTGGAGCCTAGAGCTCTCTATTATAGATGAAAAATTTATAGCGATTGGTTTTCCTAAACTATTCCCCTACATCCACATAGTTTTTACTAACTTTGTGGGGTGATGTAGAGATCCATAGAGGAAAGGGTATCATTCTAGAACCATTAGAGATATTGTGCTCTCCAATAGTGTGAGTCACTATCAATGGAATGTAACTAGAAGATGATTAGCACATGGATTGGTCAACAGTTCACCCAAACCGTGCATCCCTTAATAATTTGGATGATTTATGTATTCCCAACCTTTTTTAAGAACCAATTTAATTTATTATTCCCTCCCAGTCACAACAATACCTAACTCATTGTGAACTCCAAATCCATGGCTAATATATGATTTTTATTAATTGTTCATATGGATTCTGAATCACACGATGTCGATCTCATTGGATTCAAACAAGTATGCCCTTAATTACTCTTGAAACATTCACCATTTATTTTCTTCTTGATAAAGTAATTTTTGTGGATGTTCATATGCCATATTTTCTAGTTTCGTGTCTATTTCATTGATTTTTTTGGTTTTAGCCATGATTATAGGTCATCAATTGACAATTTGTTTACTACCTAGATAATATAGGTAGCCTTATGTTTTTAAATTAGAGTATTTGTGTTTATTTAATACATTGTTGTGATGTGAACCAATATTTCATGATAGAAAATGATAAATTAAATTTTGAATAAATTAAATGAACAATAATGACTGATATAATTCAAAATAAACATTTTTTATCATTGCTTGTTAGGGACCATGAATTGAACTACCACATGGAAATATTTTTAAAATGGATAAAAGAACCTTGAGTGACCTATGAAATTGATTCACCCCTTGATATGTGTTATTTTTCCCTTAATTTTGTGATTTTTAATTAAATACTTAAAGTTTAAATTGAATTTAATGAAATATGGAATGTAATACCACATTTCAATGCATTTTTCAATTTTCCTTTATCAATTAGGATAAATATGTTCTCTAAAACCAAATCTCATAATTATGGTGAATTATAGGATTAATGGGATGCATGTACATTTAAGTCAAGTCTTTGATTTGAGATACCATATGAGGTGAGTTAATTTATTTCATAAATTTGATGGAAAATTTAACTAAATGTGAAATTAAATGGTATGGTTAGACATCAAGACCATTACCATTCATAATTCCATGCCAATAGTGTACCGCATGTTCTAACTCAGAATTACATAAATACACTCATCAGGCATTTTTACAAAATAAATTATAAACGGGGTTTTCATGCATCATGGGAGACAAGTGGGTTCTCATATGAACTCAATGGAATGAATCACATGGAAGTGGAATTATATTTTCCACGAGGGATACATGAAATAGCTTTGTGGACTATTAATGGTAGAATTATAGGGAATGACTTTATATATCACATGAGTGACACATAGTCTCACATTATGGACCACTAAGGATGGAATCAAAGGTAGGTGAATGTATACAACACCTAGAGAAATACTAGGATTCTTATAAATAATTCATAGTACATGATTGGAAGGTAATGGGTTCATGTTATGAATGTAGTGAAACACGGGTTCCTATATAAGAACAACAAGAATTGGCTTGGGTTACTTTTGATTTATGTAATAAATTAAATTAATGAAATGAGGTCCAAAATAGGGAAAAATAATGGACTCATCTGGAGATTAATATATTTTTTATGGCCTTATTAGAAATAATTTTCTGAGATATGATTAATGGGGGATGGTTAAACTAGGATCTAGGACCCGATACATTACTATAAATTAAATTAGCGATGAATTTTTATTCGAAGATATTTTGGATTCGGCTGAATCAGGTACTAGAGGATGGGGTCAATGGGGACTTGGACCTATACAGGTTAATTTTCCATACATTTCATATATATATTCTACCATTACATTCACAATTCTTATTATATATTCTAGAATAGGATTGAAGTAATCATTATTGGTGGTGGGCTATTGAGTATATCTCACACAGTGTTTGGGACACAAGTTGGATCCTGAAAAGACTTCATGGATGTAGGTAGGGATAATGGAAATAGGACTACTATGGATGCTTAATTACCATGTTAATATGGTGTATAGGTAGTAAGGGTTAATGCCTATGCTTTGGATTATACATGAGATAGCCTTGGGAATTTTGTTTATATTTAATACAATGTTATATATGAATGTTACATTGATTATCCTCTATTTTCATTTTTGTATATCATACCTGGAATATTATTTTTATATATGACATTGACGATATGATTAATTAGTGGTTTATATGATAATGATTAGCATTCTATTCTTTTTTTATCTTTTTTATTTCTTATATTTATTGATTTTATAATTCCATTGTGTTACACTATAGTAATTAGTGTATAATATCAGCAATGTTCTACCAAGAAACATTGTTACTAGTCAAAATCATATGGCATACAGAGAGGTGTTCTTGAGGTCTTGTGGAAATATAGATTTAATTATTATTGATTGAACCATGTTGAAAATGACCTATAAATAATTTTCAAGTTTTGGGGGATGTTATTTCATACAGATCTATATCAACAACCCTCATTATAATTCTATGTGAACATATTAATAGATTATCTCTCTTTATAAATCATATATAAAGATTTTTCATATAGAACAATCTCATTCCCTATCCTAAATAATCCAATGATCATCTATCTGTGTATGTTTAGTTATGAGTTACCTATTTAAATTACATTGAGATAATGAGTCTAATTATTAAATCATTATTTATTTGAGGGGTGGGGTATCATACACCATAAAATTATGATATATGATTATCTTAAAATAATTCAATTTTTTTTGATAGATTTATCCACACTCAACACGTATCTAAAACAAAATTAGGACATGCTTTGATTTTTAAAAACCATGAAATTGAATTAGTATGAATGAATACGAGAAATATATTAATGAACTAAATATGTATATAGAACGTAAAATTTAATATTAATATTAATTAAATTTATTAAGTTTACCTAAAATTACTAATAAGATCATTTATTAATTAGATGGGTATTTTTTTAAAAAAATTATGTTTTACACATTTTAATTTAATGCAGCATATAATTAACAATAGTAATATTTAATAATACTAATTCTCTAAAACTAATTTAGTTATTAAATGATATGAAATTAAAATATAAACATTTAACATTTTAAAATAAATTTTTCATATAAAATATTTTCTTTATTATATTTGATGATTTTATTTAGAAAGTGAGTTAATAAACATTAGAATTTTATATTAATAATTATTAATTTAATTTATGAAATCCTCAAATTTGTTTTAGTATTTTCTAAAATGACAGTTTTAGACCAAATATAATATATTCCCAAAAAATATACTTTTTATCAAATTATCCATAAAAAAGAATAATCAATAAGATAACAAAACATTTAGGTTATTTTATATGAAAATTTGAAATACAATTTTAGATTTTAGATTTTATTTCATATTAAAAAAATTTATTTTAAAATTTTTTATAACTAAATGAAATAAAGCATTAATAAAAAATACTTTCAACTGTATCATTGAATCAAGTATTTAAAAGGGATATTTGGTTTTGGATTTCCTTTAAATCCTAATATCATATATTTTTTACTAAATAAAATTATATCATTTCAATCAATATCCTGGATAATTTAATCTTATATTATATTTTGAATCATAAAAATGTTATATGTTTCCTGTGAAAACTATTTTTATGTGATTAAGTGTTATTTATTAAAAATAAATTTTGACACTTTTAGAATCTATATTTGTGGAAATTATTTTAAAAATATTAAACCTAAATAAAAAATTGTGAAAATGGTTAATAGTAATCATTTTTATTAAAATTCATACTTAGGATATAAATTAATTACCATCATAAAAGTTAATAACGACAATATATTAATGTAAAAAAGAGATATACTACTAAAAAGTGTCTAAAAAGGAGTGTTTTAGGTGTGGTGTGGCCCAAAATAACTAAACCCAAATCTATTATCCTTTTCTCCTTTGAACCATGTATAGTAATCCTAAATAATTTAAAATATAAGGGTAACTCTTAGTAAGAAAGCTTCCCATAACATATAAATGGGAAACACATATACCACATAATGGATAACCTATAATTATAAGGTATCATTTATGATAATTTAATTTTCAAACACGCTAACCATACGCCACCTTAAAAATATTCAGGTCACCTTTATATATCAATAAACCTTTATTTCAAATGGCACAACATATGAAAATTCAAGTCTCTGACATGAGTATTATCATCTACATAGTTTTTTATATTATTTATCATCATTAAAATTTATTTTAGAATAAAATCCAATAATTATATTATTTTAATTAATATATTTTAATTCTTCAATATTAATTTTATTACAATCATTTATTCCAATCACACATCCATTAATAATAATGAAAAACATTGTTCATTTATTGTGCAGATACTTGTCTCCTGGACAAAATGTGTTTCGTTTTCCATCATCAAATTTCATGAAAATATAAAAAGATAGTATTAATTGATAAATATGATTTTAATTATATCAATGATGTTATTTTTTGAAAAATTAGTTAACCTAATAATGTTATGGTCAAAAAAGAATATTCATTAAATTTATCATTCAAAATAAGAATACTAAGAGGATATCCATATAATCAAATTATGTAATATTTCATACTCATAAATTATTATTATAATTCGTAAAAATAAAAACATAAAACAATAATAAACACTTGATAATATCAATATACTTATGGTAGAATTATTTTACAACAAAACTGCATCATAATCACTCATTGAATCTGAGTCTCTTTATGTTTAGGGTTATTTAACAACCTACTTGAACAATAATATGAATTTATATCATTAATTTATATGAGAAATTAATTAATATTATAATAATTTATATGTATAAATATATTTCATTATAATTAAAAACAAATATTAGTTTTTTATTTAGTCATTTATAAAGGTTCCATTGATTGTCATGAATCACAAAAATGATCTTATTATCAAACTCATCATTATGGATAATGATTGAAACATAGATGAATGGAATTATAGAGACCCTAAATAATTATAAATAATATATAATATTATATTTAATGATATATTAATATTTAACATAGGAAAGACAATGAATATAGACACCACTATTATGAACCTAGTACAAACAGTCAAGAGTACAAACACCTGATGCGAGAAACCAAAAGAATTCATAAAGAGAATGAATATTCACATATATTATGAAGGAATATAGAATTAAATAATCTTATTAGTTATATAATTAAGATTAATATGTGTGGGAAATTCGAGGTTAAAGTAAATTAATTGATTTCCGAATAATAGGTATGAGTTTTTTATCTGAAATTCCTCTCATTGAGAAATGTTTGTTATTATGTGCATATTTTCAACTATGTGGTCTATATACTCCTCATTTTCGAAAAATACCATGAATGAAATATTAATTATCATTTTTCAATTAACATTTTATATCCTCTATTTCAAGGGGTTTTATTTGAATGTTTCTATTGAAATATATGTTTTCCTAGTCTGAAATATTATTCATTCATACATAATACATTTTATAGACCCTTTTTAATTTTCATGGTGTATTAATTGATAATGGATATATTATTTTAATTATTTTTATATTCAATAATATTTACTATCCAAATAATGATCCATTTTCAAATTATCCATTTATTAATTTTTTTCAACAGTAGTGGGGATTATTGTAAATTTAATTTTTCTTCATTGATTCAAGATCATTATTTTAAATTATTTCATATAAATTATGTATATTATTATATTTTTTTATATTATGTTGTATTATATCCTTTTTATGGGTATTTTCATTCTTATGAAAAAATACATTTTATAAATATTATTCACTTTTGGTGATATAGTCTTTTGAAACCCTACACCATCATTATATGGACTGATTAAGATATTGTTATTCTATTATTGACACAGTTGTATATTTATTTTTATATATGGTGTTAACATAACATGTGAAAAAATTTATATTAAATGATCTCCATCTATAAATAATGTTTATCTATTGACATAGGAAAATTATTTGGAATTTAATATATTATTATTCAAATATGTATGATTATTAGAAATTGACTATATATTGTTTACCCATCTAACTTATTCTCCTGGATGGGTTAAGATCATGTTATCCCTTTTGTTGAAACGGGGAAAGGTATTTGATAACCATATATTATTATCCCAATATAGTCGATTATAGGAAACTCATGTTTGTATTTTTTAAAAATCCACTATCTTTCATGGGACGAGTTAAATTCAGTTTTCCATCGATTAGAACCGGAAAAAGTATCGATATTACTACTTATTATTGGATACTAGCATAGGTTGATTATGTATTGAAAATATTCATCCTTATTTATATGTATGGACTTGTTTTTATTCATTTGAAGTATTATTTGTTAATTATATGAAATGTATATTATCTATCATATTGAGTTAATTGGCCTTAATTTGGTGACAAGTGGGGAAATTAATTATACAAAACCTCAATATGTCATTAAATATAATGAGAAAAACATTGGTTGAGGTATTCGGTTTATGAATACTCAATTCAAGAAGATGTCTTTACTACAGTCTTGATGACATGTAAATATATTTACAAAAGGACCTAATTTTTTTGATATCCAACATTATACATTCCCTTAGCATGATATTATTATTATCAATATCTATGTTTTAATTTATTTTCATGCACATAGAATTATCTTTTTTTCATGTTCATTATGGAATAATGACATTTACCTATCAATTCCACAATATTTATTGCTTGATTTCATCAATAATTTGTTTCCCTTACTTATAATTTATTCTCAAAAATTCTTATATTTCTATTTATATATGTTGTGAATAAAATTTTTACATGCGGCATATTTAGAAGGATTACATGTTAGGTTATAATGATGAAAACTACAGAAAAATGGATAAATTGATTCCTTTGAAAAAACATGAATAGATAAAAACTGATTTGACATTGTAACAATGAAAGTGATATTTATATATATTTTTAACATAATATGAAGTATAAATTAAATGAATATATAAAAATTGTTTTATAGTGGTATAGGGAACATTGGTCTTCTAGTCTACCCCAACAAAACATTCTCCATGATCATAGTGATAATCACTAGTAGATCCTATTTCAAGGGATCTTGGTTGCTGAGTAAAAACAACAGAAACATTTTACAATAGATTTTACAAAGAAGGGAAAATATAACTAATAATTCCCTTTTAATAGTCCAATACCAAGTATTCAAAACCTACTATGATTATCATTGTTCAAGATAATTAAATTTCATGAAATTCAAATAAAAATGTTGCAATAGATAGGTTGCGTTATATTGAAATGAATATATAAAAACATTAAATTATATTATTTTGGAAGAAACATAAATCATATAATAGAGAATATACTAAGTTAACAAAAAAATCAATAAAAACATTTCTACTAGTACGATGGAAACAAGACATAACCTAAAACATGTATGTATCGAAAATATATTCTTGAGAATAATTAAGAAACTAAAATAGATGAATAAAACTTTTGAATAGAAGAGGTTAAAATTAAAGGTGAAATATCATCAATAAATTGAAAACTATGATGTTAATTAAGAGTAATAGATTTAAATAATCTATATTAAGAGAAAATTGTTAGATAGAGAAATTTTTTGAAAATAGTATTGTTATATATATTTTTGAAAAAAATAAGAATCCTGATTTAGTTTTGGTAAAAAAATATTATAAATTCTATTGATAAATCATGATCTTAAATTTAAAAATTTTGGTTTAAATTTGAAATTATTCTACAAAAATAAAATAAAATTAATTAAACCAATGAGAAAAAACTAATACATTGATAATTAATTTGTAAGACTTACATTGAATCACTTTATCACAATATTTACTCTAGAAGTGGAATATAAGAAATCTCATAAATAATTCAAAATTTAATCCTCATGGATAATTCATTGACCATGGGGATTCTAAATGAAAGATAACACCAAAAGTATGGTTAAATTTATATGAATGATACTAAATATAGAGTTCCTAAATTTGGACCTTGATCCAAATGAAAATATATAAATTTTTCATACATACCAAACATGACGTAAAAAAATGTGAGATTCAATATCAATTGATATAATGCCAAACGTATAGTTATTCTCAAATGTGTTGTTCCAAACCTAAAATAAGGTATTCAAACATAAATTTCCCTACCAAAATATATTTTCCCAAATATAACATTCATCTTAAAAATGGGGTTACATACATTTTCCTAGTTACCAATATTATGTTTGAACATCACTTTTAAAATAATTACTATAGAATCTTTTTAAAAATGTAAATAGATTTAGAATAATATTTCAATAAAATAAAAAAAATAGAATTCTAATTTTTTGGAATATATAATTCCACTAAATATAAACATTAATTTAACTCAATATATATTTATCTGTGTAAAAACAATTAGGTTGTGCATTAAAATTAATCTCAATAAATCGATTATTTGAACATCATCCATTTTTAAAATAACTTCCCAATTATTATGATTATAAAACCCATAATCTAAATAAAAAAGAATCAAAAAATATTATTAATTAATATTTATGAAAAAAAAAATATTATTTCTAAATATATTTTGTTCAGATTTATCCACCATTTCTCAATACCAAAAATAAAATATACAAATTGAAAAAAAAAACTAATTAATATTACACAGAAGTATATGTATTCATTACATAATCAAAAATAAAAAAATTATTAAAATTTGTTGAAGTCTTAGAAATTTAATTAACATCATATAAATATTATAATGAAAATAGAAAATAAAAAAATCATATCACTTATTAAAAATGAATTCTAATTAAATTGAGGTTTCAATTAAGAGAAAAATGATTAAGTTACATAATAAGAGGATGAGTTAGAAGTATGTTGATATTATTTAGAGGAAAAATAATTGGATATTAATCCTATAATATTATAGTGTATATCCATCATATACTATGTCACCTTTATGAATTTCATGATTAATAGTAGAACCCACTCTCCCAAAAGTATCATTGAATCCACAATCACCTTCAACAATTAGTCCAAATTAACATTAAAAAAATTTGAACAATCTAAAAATACATATCATATTTCTATATAATTATTCAAAATTGGTTGATAAAAAATTGAACCTAGTTCTATAGAAGTCATTCATTCAATTAGTTATTTCTGATTTTCGAACAATGTGTTCTATGATACACAATCACAAAGAAAATGTGGACTAATTTCATCCATTTTTTAATGATCATAAGAGAGAAGATCCGGCCTTCTCAACAAATCAACATATCCTGATTCACGATACAAGGATGATATTTCTTGACTGGAAGTGGAGAATATTATGTACTTGAAATATTTTGAAAATATATTCTTGAGAACATTGAAACGTTCCATTGAGAAAAATCACCTTTCAGCTTTCCAACATTTTCGGTGGCATGGAACCTAATCAAATCAAAATAAACTCTATAAATGAATATTTACTAAAAAATTTGATATTTAGTATATATAGATTAATATATCGTTTTTGAAATAGATTTAATTTTAAAATATTCATTTGATATCTTAGAACTACAATGTTCATTTTGAAGTATAATGACCACTTCTATCAAGATTTAAAATATTGAGAATTTTTTTTTCAAAAGATATATCACCATTTTCATGAAACAAATAATCCATAGATTTGGTGGGAACTACCAAAACACATGTATTGGGTTCTGTAACATCATCTAATAGTAGTGTTTGAATTTACAAACAATTCTTAAAAAGAGAGGATAACTCTATATAAACTTATATAACTTCTGTATCTCCTTTAAAATAGTTTTCCTTAGAATTAAAAAATTAAATTGATTGATCCAAAAAAATTCACTTTGATTTGATATATTAGAACCAAATATCTCAAAATATTGATAATCCTATATTGTTTCCAATTTAATAAAAATATTACCTTTTTTAAGAAGTAGCTCACCTAGGAAAAAATTTCCCATATCATTATACAATAATTAAAATATGATAATCTCTTCTCCATGGTAATTTAATAATCACAATATCACTATATTCCATGCAAGGGGTTCTTGATAATACCTAGGTTATTGATTAACTCCCTAAATCATTGAAGGAGTGTTCCCATCTATGACTTTACCCATGACGGTTCATATAAGATACATTACACCACCAACATAAGAATATTATTAACATGAATCCACATTCGGTTTTACAACAATACCATACATGTGATATTCTCTAATCATATATGTTCATAGAATTAAAGATCCAAAAGACTTTAAAATATGGTCCCCAGCCCCCTTAGTAAGAGAAAAAAGTATCTTATATTCTTTTACATTAATAGGCACTATTGTTTCCATTGGTTACAATCATACATAATATTCATTTTATTATCATTCCGATAGAAAATACAATTGATTTGATTACCTGTTAAATTTTTTTTGAGGAAAATAATCATCCATCAGTTCAAAACTATATGAGATATTATCCCTTCAAAAAGAGAAAATACAACCTATAATCCTTTTATAAGAAGTGTTTCTGGTATCTTATCATGTCACAAATTATATAAAATTCATTTCACTCAATAAGAGGAACATGATATAACTTTTGAAATAATGAAACTTCTAAACATCGATATTCATTTTAAAAATTATTGTCTGAATGAAATTGTTCATCACCATGAGGTCAAATTCTAAATCCTTTCCCAAAAAATTCATAGGAGTATAATTTATAAATAGAATGTATATTATGGTCTTACAATTGTTCACCACATATAAAATAGGTGTTAATCTTACATTATTATTCCCATCTTGTGGAAACAAAAAAGTGCCATATCCATTGATAAAAATAAAAACAATCAATTATTCAAAATTAATGAAATGAATCCCTCATAATCATCAATTTAGAATCATGAATTTCCATTTAAATCCAAAATATATTTTTTCAAAACAATACTCGAATTTTCTTCTATAAAACTATAATTCTATGAAATTAAATACTTTACTCTCTATTGTGATAGATTGGTATACGATAAAAAATTAATTTTAAAATAATTCCCTTAAAAAACTAAAAATATATACGATATTTTTTTTCTTCATCATAGCAGTGATACCATATTCTCCAGAACTCTTAGTTTTCACTACCACATGAAGCATTATAAGGTTTAAGGTTTTTAAATTTTATATATTTATTTATTTACAATTTATAAATTATTATGGTTGAGAAATTTATTGTTGGAGAGGGAGTGCATGAAAATAACTATAATAGTTTTTGGAGAAAATTTGGTTTCACAAGGCTATGATTCAGTATAATCATTTTAAAATTTTAAAAATAAAAAATAAATTATTGAAAATAAAATATTTAAATTAAAATATCAAAATAAATAATTGAAAACTAAAAAAAAATAAATAATTATTTAAAAGAAACTTATAAGGATAAATATAGATAATTACATATTTAAATAAGGATTTAAGAAAAATTGAGTTATATACTTAAAATTAAATAAACCCAACTAGCCCTTAATAAAATCAAAATTTGCAATGAAGATCAATATCATAAAAATATATATAATTTTATAATTAGTATTAATATATTTTGATGAGATGAACCCTTTCTAGATTGGATACCTTAAAAAGTGATGCCAAATACCAATATACATTATTCCATAATTCATACATGTTTTTTGATGTAATTTTTCTACAATTATTATCACAAAAATAGAAATTTGATACAAAATATGACCAAACTCAAAAAAGGGTTTGATTCAGCCATAACAGTTGTGTACAATAGTTACAATAAAATATATTTTCTACTTAAATAGTTAACAGTGAAACTAAATGACGGTTTGTACTAGACCATGAAACTATCGATTACTCTAAAAAACCAATAGGTTAAATATTTGTTTTCTCTATATAATCTATAACCTCTAATATAATCATATGAATATGAAATAAAATCAAATTAAATGGGTTTTATAATAAGATAAAAATACTAAAATGGTTTATTTTTTATTAGCTCCAAATCCTTTTTACATTAATTTATTAAGACTGTTTTTGATATAATTCAATTTTTTCACAATGGAACATGAAAAATAATATATCAGGTTTACTAAAAAAATGATATATTTAACTAAAAATCACACCTCTAAATAATTTATATTAAATAAATTTATTAGTTAAATCCAAATAAAATTTTATATTAGTACATAGTGGAATAGTATATGGATTTTTATATTTGAAACAAACATTTTTCAACAAATCAATAATGTATTTACATTGATTTAAAAAATTAAAAAAATCCATTTAATCGATTTAAAATGCATGAAATAAATTAAATTCCTTCTGTATACTCATTTACAATTCTTTTTTTCATTTGTTTTGAATAATGAATTACAAATAATTTCATTTGTTTATCCAAAAATTAAATAATCTATATAAATTCAAAATATTAAAAAATGAGAAAATTTATTTCCATAAAAATAATAGAATAAATAATATATATTGAAAATCCATTTTCAAAAACAAAGGATCTTTCCTCCCACACTATGCACTTGGTTACTATTTAAGAAGATAATGTGATTTAGTTTGTTTAAAAATAGAATTTCGTATATGAGGATTTTCAAAATGTGGGGGTTTCTCAATATAAAATTACTAAATTAAGTTACCATTATTAAATTAATATTTTACATATATTTAGTATAATATTAAATTCATAGTCTAAATTTATTCCAATTTCTTCAATCACATCAATAATGGAAAATGTCTTCTCATAATCTATTCCTCACATGTCATTCTATCCCTTAGTAAATATCTTATAATTACTCCAATAAATTATATATTGATTAAATTTTTTACTCCCACATACCCATTTAGTTCATTTTACAAGATTCAATAGGGATTTATCAACTAATTCCAAAACATTATTTCTCTTTAAATGATTTCTCTATTCTATCATGGAAAACATAAAACACTAATCATATATGAATTCTTCTATAGACAACATTTCAAAAATGGATTAAATTTAAGGAATGTTTATTAGGATTAGAGGTATCATAATAGTCAAAAATACATTAACTATATGTCTTATAACATTCTATAAAGGATAATACATCAAAGAATTATTGTTTCTTGTAATGATAATGTAATATTCCTCAGTTTATTCATCAAAATTAATCAAATCATGATAATTCTGACATTTTCAATGAGACTTAACATTAGAATAATAAATATATAGGTATTACAAAAATCATTATCTAACTCTTTTTTTATTGTGATCAAATTTAACATTTAATCAAAATTTATAAAAAGTGATTCATCAATTATTCGTATTTTTTTATTAAACACTATAATAGAACTAAAAGTAGTATAATTCTTAATTAATATTCATTTATGAGCTTTCAGATAAATATTATCATGATTTTATATAGTATTAATGATATAACAGTATAATCTAAAACAATAAAGATTCCAAAATTTGTGTTATTATTATTATGTAGTTTAAAAGGTGTATTTTTATAAATAAGTCTCATTAATGTAGTATTTATAATATTATATGGTATATTAAACTATTTTTATAAATAATTATTTTTTAATATATACTCATTTGACTTGTTCTATTCATTTCAGAAATGGTTCAATTTATACTATCAACAATCGAATTGTATAGAGATATTCGTAAAGCGTAACATGTATGTTTAATAAACAATTTTTTTGTATACCAAAATAAATGAATGATTCTCATATTCACCTCCACAATAAATTCTCAATGACATTATTTTAAAATAATTTTTTCTTTGAACCAATTTAACGAATCTCAAAAAAAAAGATGAATAAGAATCACTTTGAATCATCAAAAAGTAATCACAAGTAAATTGAAAAAACTAATAAATGAAAACAAAAGTAGTGATTCTACATGAAAAACATGCCACTTTAGATGGTCTGAGTAAATACTTGTTGAAATTAAATAAATTTTTTGATATATAATATCTATTATGTGATATAAATGATTATTTATTATTCCTTTCTATTTATCATGTACCAAAAATAATTTCACATGAAAATCATGATAAGATAGATAATAAAATAAATTAATCATAGATATATTAAATAAAAAATATATATTACAGAGACCAAGACATATATAAAATATCTAGGATTCACTAGAATATGTATTAAAAAATTTCACATTTTTCTCATATAAGGAACAAAGGTCCAAAGTGCAGATGTTTCTTTCTTCAGGTGAACTAAACAATATATTTTTATTCATAAAAAACATGCATCATTAAAGAAATAAATTTTAAAAATATCATCATAGAGGTGAGAATAATTATCATTTTTTTTCTTCGTTCATTTAACCTAAAGGTCCATGTGGATTAGTATAGATTTTAGTTCTCATACTCACCTAACATTATTGAGCTTCCATATTAAATTGTTCCTAACGACATACAAAAATCCATGAATAATAAATAGTAAATTGAATGTGGGAATGTGCACTAATATTTTCCATAAACAAGAATAGTCCATATACAAATGTATAATTGCATTTAATATATTTTAACTTAATAAAGTATCATATAAGAATTTATTTTGGTACAAAAATTTTAATGGGACATGTATTATCTGCTAGAAATGATTTGGGAAACTAGATTTAATTATTTTTACCAAAAAATCTAGGATAAAATCATTAAAATTATCTAAAAATATAATATGTATCGATAATAGCAACATTAGAATTCCTTAATAAACAATTTTTTCATAGTGACCATTAATTAAATGAAAAAACAAGTAACATTAGGCACTTAATGATTATTTGACTTTGAATAAAATAATTTTATATAATTTTTACATTTTCAACATTATTTTCAGTTCAATGTTTTAATTTGTTACCCAAATTTATTATAGTAATTTTTTGAAATTATATTCCTACTATTAAACATAGTAGATATATATTTTAAGTAATCTATATTAGAATTTAACTCCCTATTTTTTTTCTTGAGTTGTGAAACTAGATGCTAACTTTAATAATATTCCCTTCAATTATAAGTGTTTTTTTTATGTTACTATCATTCACAAGTTGAAAAAAATATAAATTTTCATAAGAGATCTTTGAATTTACTTTATAGATAATAATTCATCAATTAGAAAAAAAAAATATTCAGAAACATATTATTAAAATGTTTTCAGTATTGGAATCCAAATTTGAATAAGAATAAGATTTTACCTCATATTCATTATCCGTAAAGAACATATTTTATTTCTGATGTAATTTTTCAAGCTTATATAGTGATCATTAATTACTATTGGAATCATTATACACACTCTAGGATTCCATTATAGCATTGTTTTCTTTTTTCTAAAACTAAACATTTATTTAAATAATTTTATTATCTTTATTCCTTTATCATTTACATTATATTTGTATAATTAGGTGTGAAATGTATTATAAAATTTGATTCATTACACCTAATTTCATGCATACCATGAAATCAGTTAATATAGTAATTAATTGAATTCCTGTAACCTTTCATTATCTTAGAAAACTTTCTGAATTTTCATTCCAATTGACGGAGTTCTTTTATTTAATTAGAACAACTAAAAAATCATAGGTCATATAAACCACTTCTAACTTCTTTCCATATTTATGAATAAAATCATTGAGAGTCGTGTTTTACATTGTTATCATTCCATGATCCTAAAACCCATCATGTATCTCAGATTCACATATCAAGAGAGAACCAATACATTACATCCACTATAATTCTTTAATGGGAGTTGAATGTATAGTTTATGAAGAAGTTTCATTACATATATTTGGTAAAAATATAAGTACCTTTAAAACTAGATATATTTCAGGGACGAGTGACATAATAATTATAAAATCATTGACTATTTCCTTCAATATTTCAATAATATGGTTATTATCTTTACCTTCATACCTTCTAAATTATCCAATTTTAATTTAGCCACATTTTATCTCAATTTCCTGAAATTTTATACTCTTTTGTACGAGAAAATGGTTGAATATGACATTTAATTTACATTAGATCACTAAGATACATATTCTAACTCTTCTACACCATTTATACAAATAATATCATTCATAACTCCTGGATTTAGGTAATATTCAATTTCTTTGAAAGTAACCCATTTTTGGTTCATCATTAAAAATTTCATACGGCTAGACAATATTAAAATAACATATTAAAAGAAGATTCTTCAAATAAATAAAAAGTCTATACTTCCGACATCCATTATTTTGAACATTGAAATATGAGTCCATGATGATAGTCCTAACTACTTTAAGACCGTATATTTACATATTTTGTTGTCTAGATCATTAAAAAGAGCTTCCTAAAGAATAGAATAATTCCATAACAATGAACTAATTTGATAAATATTGGTAGTCTAATGATAAGATTAATACACAAGGGGGGGTGGTGAATTTTTCCATGTTAAAAATACTTTAATATCACTGAACATATACTCTTTTCAAATAAAAAAATCCATAAATTCCCCTATTATTTAATGTAATATATAGAATAAACTAAAAGGAGATAACTAAACAATTTTATAGTGTTTTTGGGCATAAAGTTTCCATATTCCCCTCCAAAAACACTATCTCAATGAGCTTTGTGACTTTGAATATTATAAAATTTACCAAGGGATATCAATAGTTGAGTGAATGAAAATAAAACATTTTATAATAAAATTTACAATGATTTAATTATATCACTAATAGCAGTCATCATAACAGAAAACATGCCAGAGTCCAAATACCAAAACAATTTGTATATGTTTGGATAATTTCCCTATGAATAAATTTAGTTAAAAATTATGAAATTAATAGAAGAATATGCCTTTTGATGAATAGTCTAATAACGTCAATGAATTTTCTTTATGAAGAATCACCTAACATATTATATATAATATATTGAAATAACACAGTAGTACAATGTAAAAAAATTTAGTTGCAGGAAAGATAAAAGACAGTAGCTATAATATAAATATCTCTAATGTGTAGTCCAAAAATGAATTGATTAACTGTACAATAATAATAACATATATCGATAGAAGCAATTAAAATATATAGAAAAATTTTCTTTGTAAATTGATAAATTTGATGTAAATTCATAAGAAGAGATTCATATAATCGAGCTTCATAGAAAACAAATCATTAATTACAAATATCTAGTTCATAAAATATATACCCATTTTAGAATTAAATTAGTTGTGCAATTTAATTGTTGTCAAAAAATATAGAAATGTCACCAAATAAATCAAGACCTTCAACAGTTACCATGAATTTAAAATTTAAAACTAACTAGAGACTAAAAACATAATGATCCTAGTAAAATTAATTCAATTAACCTATTATTGTTGAATTTCATAAAATTCCACTGATTCAAATTATCATGATATTTAATCAAGTGAATTCATAGCTGAAATCACGGAAATATTTCAAAATTTAAATCTCCATATGACTAATTAATTGTGGTGTTTTTATACATGAGGAAACTCCATTATTTTTGTTGATCATATATGGTTGATAAAAAAACATATACTATCACGAGGTTTCAAATGTTTGTTATATACTAAACATGAAATACTAAAATTTGGGGTTCCTTAATAAATTTTTGGTTTTTAAAAATAACTTTTAGATCAAATTTGGAACCCCAAATATGATTTTACATACCCAATCATGACATTACTTATCATAAGTTATGTTCCAAAAGATAAAATTCAGTTTATACGTGGTTTCCAAAGCATAGGGTTGGATACCAATGTTTGGATGTAACAAACATTTATGTACAGTTATTCTAGTCTTCTTTAAATAATATAGAACATTTTTTATAATAATCTATAACCCAAAATAAATATCAAACAAAGTTATTATATAAATCTAGAAAAATTAAAATAATTATTCAATTAAATATAAACATGAAATCCACTCAATGTATCAGTTTTAGTAAAATAAATGAAGGTTTTTCTAATAATGAAAATAAATAAAATATGTTTTTAATGTAAATTCATATTCCAAACAAAACACATGTGGATGGAGTTTTTAGAGAAGTTCTAAAATTATTATGGATTATTTATCTTCTTATAAAGGGATAAAATATGTCACTTAGTTAGGGAATTCATTGGATTTAATAGTCTATGATGTGTCTTAATTATCGAATCCTAGAGGCCTTAAAATGATATTTATGATATATGATATAAAATTAAATTTTATTAATTTATGAACTATGGATAGTAATGTCTGAGCTTTATAGCTACTATCAATTCAAGCATGTAATGTATTTTATTATGGGTGTTTATCCATGAGTGTGGTTCTAAATAATCACAATTATTCACTCATTTGTTTTCACATCCATTTATTTACTTTAATTATTGAAAAATTGGGATATATATGCAATCATTCAATTAATATGATTGTCCCAAAGGATATCATAAGTTGTGATAAATTTAAGATGAAATCTAGGATCCAAATACAAAGACTAAAATGAAAGAGATTATATTTTGTTTTTTTATATAGATATATTTTGTATCCAATCACCAAATGATTGTAAACGTAAATATTTATAGTTGAACATTATGTATTTTTTCATAAATGGTTAAATAAAATATTCATTGGAATCAGGATGTTATAAAAACCATTTTGAGATTAATAATTCACATGAAAATAAATTTTAGGATAATAAAATTTACCATTTGACACATTGAAATCCAAATTCTAATAATAACAAATAAAATTTTATAAATTAAATGGTTTTATTTGTCGGCCTGCATATTTGTTACACCATTATAAAATTTAATCCTGAAAGTTAAAAAAATACATCCTTAATAAATATAAAATATACAAATTTACAATACATAATTCATTTTTCTAATCCTTACCATCCCCAGAAGAAATAAAGTGAAAATTATTAGTATTTATTTATCATATGACATTTCTACTCAAAATTAAAATCTTATAACTATTCTATAATCAAACTTGTCCATGTGAAACCATATCAGGTTTGATCTTAAATATAAAATTTTAAGATAAAAGATATCCTATTATTCTCAACATCATGTTTTTTCAAATCACTAATATGTTGTGGAAAATGGATATACTTCTAAATAATAAAAAATGGTTAAAATAAATAACTCTAAATTACTATAGTTGATATACTAAATTAAATGAAAAATAACAAAATATTTTTAATACCTATAATGATCTAAAGTTCCTCAGTGAAAATTTACATAATGCTTCAAATTATTATTATCATCAAATTATAGACTCATATAAAACACATGATATCCCACCATATACAGAAATCATATTATTATCTATTTCGGATTGAACATGTTAATTATTTATAATTTCATCAAATGATCATATATCATGCTTTCATAATTTCTCATATACATCACTAAATATATAACATTAATATTTTTCCCACTAATATCAACAAAATGTATCGATGAATGGAATTTTCTATCATATAATTCCATATAAACTGCCATGGTGGTTCATGATATTAACATTTTTTAAATGAAAAAATAACTATATGTAAATATTCAATCCATGGAATTCCAATTTTTTGATACCATGTCATTTATTATCCCATAATTATTGAATGATATTTTTAGTTTTACCATATATTATAAAAAAATGTTGTAAAAACACAATTGGGTTCTATAATCATGTTTTTATCCAATACACGTAAGACATATAAATCGAGTATCAAAATCTGCTAAAATATTTTAATTTATTCCATTTAATCAAATGAATAATATCACCCATATTCATTCAAAAATAATATTTGATCCCTGTTAGTGGATCAGTATGAAATGATATTTATTTATAAATTGATCAATAACACGACAAAATAAATCATGATTCATAGATCTATACTTTTACTCTTTTATAAAGTCTATAACACACATTCATATATCCATTGTGGAATTTTTAATGGAGGCATCAAACTAGATTCCACCTAATTAATTAACTTAACCTAATAATATGTTTTTTATTTATCATGAAATTTTTTTCCAATCTTTTTTATTATACCAACTATACTATTTATAAATAACATGATATATATTTTTAACCACGTGATTTACTTCCTTTTTTTCAATGAAATTTATATATCCCTAATTGTATCATTTAAATAAGTACATATTACCATTTTAGACGATGATTTAATGTTCTAAATTTATTGAAAAAACCAATAGTACATAACCTTGAATAATAAATTCCCTATATACTACTTGATTAGTATCACTAATTGGAGAGTCCACAAATAATCATACTAATAATGAGGAAATTACCATTTGATTCAAAATTTATTTTCCATCAACCTCCAAAAGATAATTAAATAAAGAAAACCATTATTATGTATTTTCCCATTCCGCACTCACATGATGTGAAACATCAATATAATATTATAGACACAATGAATTGGATTCCATTGATCTATTTCCTAATGTATTAATCATATTTAATTCTTAATCATAAAGAAGATCCATCCATATTTATTGTATTATATTAATTTACCTGTAAGGTATAATATATATAACTTACCAATTATTTATAGAAAACAATAAATTGTCACTATGTAAAAATCATCTCAATGGTTTCGGTGTAAGTAATATTTCTTCAAGTTTAATATAGTAAAGAGTATACACATCCTCATATTGATGTACCTATTTAGAAACATTAATGAGAAAAAAATTTACTATATGATTATTCAACAAATATATTGATGTAAATAAATATAGTATACCTAAAATTGTGTACCATATTTAGGTAACTATAGAATGCATGAATTGGTCAATCTATTCATTGTGTTTTCAAAGCCTACTTGATGGTGAATTATTTAATTAAAATAATTCTCCTTCGTGGAAAAATATATTAGTGGCGTTTTCAATCATGAATATTAAAAAAACTTTTTATACCCATGAAACTACATAATATTATAATCAACCAAAGTGGATTGTAATATTCTAACATAGAAATATTTGATAAACCATTAAAAGCACTATAATTTTATTTAACATTACATGGAATTGAACTTCAGAAGTATGAAAATGACATTTCAACATCATCTTATGAAACTAATTATTCCACAATTACTCTAGATTCATTTTTAGTGACCATGAATTTTCATTTAGAAACATTATAATATTTTTTATAATATTTTTTTTCCTTCACACATCCACCAATAAAAATAGTTATGATTTAAAATATATCATGTTTATCCCCCTGAACATGAATATGAAAAATAATTAATATCCAATAAACAGAGCCAAAATGAATATTATTATACTATAGTCATTTTTATGGAAATGGGATTATCATCATGTAGGTGTTATTTATGGTGAGGATTCAAGAACATTGTGGGACCACTTAATGAAAATAATAATTTTTCCAGAAAATATATTATTAACAATATAAATATTTATAAATAAAATTAAATGAGATATAATCACCTTCTATGTTGAAACACGTGGGTATTATTGTTGTATAGTCATTTTTATGGATTTAATAGATTTTTGAATTGATGATAAAACAACCACACATCAATGTTTCATTAAAAATGATAAAAACACGACTCAACCTATAATGCATCTTTCTTGTTATGGAATTTAAAATTGATTCTCTTGAACTATTTCAAAATCCATCAGTTATAACAAGTGTTTCCCAATGATAATGTTTTTAATTATTCTATTTTATACACAATAAGAAGCATTGTTGGAATTAATAAATGAATACTTTTGGTAATTTGTTTAAATTTTCACCATTTCTTTCCCCTCTAAATATGTATAACAAGTGATATTCAGGTACACTGGCTGGTTTGGACATACAGTGAAACAAAGTGGGCAGAAATGGCCACATTAGTTCACTAAAAATTCTTTGCTCCCATCACTCCTTTTGGTTTTTTTCATGATAAATAATCATTGTTTTCCTTCACTATGGACCGTTGTTCAATGGAGGAAATCATTGGAATCATATGAATGTTGAAATGTTTAGAGTAGTGTTGGCTTGGGTACAACTATGATGAGGGGATACAAAGTCATGTGTGGCCTTTTTCAAAAAATGGTTTATGTCTCATGTGGCTGCATAAGTTCACATGGATGGTAAGAGGTGATGATCAATGGGGATTCAGTAGTGGTATATTTGGTGGAACATGTTTGTGATCATGATAAAAAGTGTTGTAAACAATGGATATAATGGTCTCTATAGTGTTTGATGTTTTTAATAAGTTTGGTTTTTGAAAATTAAATTATCCATCACATATTTTATACTCATGAAGGAACACATCATGTCTAGTTTTTATTTCTAACTATGATTTCTAGAGCTCATATAAATTGAATATATTTTTTAGTTTCAAAGCACACACAATTATTTTTTGGATCCATGGATGTGGACTATATTGCGGTATACACTCAGTTGTCCCATGGGCCACACATGTAGATTATCCCATAAAATGTTGTATCAATGTTAGGAATAACATTTAGTCTCTATAATAAATTTGAACCTACCTCATGAGTCCAACATATTATGTCACCTAACCATAATTCTATATTGGTTATCCCCACAAAACTATATAATGACAGTTCTTAGATGATACCCGATGATGATACACAATGATTAGTATAAGTATACTATATATATTAATCCATATTAAATGTTTTCAAAGTGGATATGAATTCAATAATTCCAATGTGTTTGGGATTGGTTATTTATTACAAACATGGGGTTTCTATACTCCCCTAAAAACACACTCAATATTGGTTACGGTCACCTATATGATATATTGAGTTCATGGACTCCCCATGTGTCAAGGTGTGGTAGTCCATAAATGTCATCAGTAATCCCCTGTGAATTGGTGTATGATCCTTTATAGGGGTATATAAATTCATGATTAATACAATTTTCACAATATGTGTAATGACCCACTCTATATTTATAGATAGGTGGATTGAAATTTAGGGAATTTGGGAAGTTAGGTGTTGTTAATATTATATATTTCATAAGAATCTTGGTAACCTTAAATATTGGGCTTATGTCATTGATATTAGCTTGGTAACTCATTACTGCATTGGTTTCCTCAATTATAAAAGCATAAACGAGATTATTCCTACAATTATTACGACATATATTTCTGAAATATATTATCACTATAAATCTCTATGTGTTTTAAGAATCTTTTTGGTTATAATTTTACTCACCCCTATATGGGTCTTAATTCCCACATTTGTTTTTTTGGCTAGATGAAACAAAATCTAGTTAGGACTTCATTGGACATTAGTCATGTAGAGCTAGTAATTAGTTATCCTAGATATTAATGGTTGATTTTAGGGATAAGTAATTGAGGTGTTAAAATGAGGGGTTATTTTATATTATTATTGTTTAATCTCACCTTGAAATGTTATTCCATATATATAGATTCTTTAAATGTCTACCTATTCTAAATTTTGCAGATAGTTAGTGTATTGAAGAATAAAATTACTATAAATCATTATTGCTATATTTTTCTATCATTATTCTATTAATTATATTCAATTTCACTAGATACACGTGTTTTTTACCATTTATAATTATGTTTGGGAATCTAATTCATGAGAGATGCTTTACAGGTGCTAGTTACACTCCCCAAAGAAATTAAGTTAATGATTATTGAAGAAAATCAAACCTTAAAATGGAACCATATAGGGTATTGGTTGGATGGGTCTTGTCAGAGTGGTATTTGAGTGGGTCTACCATCTACATTTTTGAGTAGGGATGTTTGTTGGGATTATTTTTATTAGTCAAGGAAATAGTTTATAAGATTATTTAGTATAGTAATTAGACAAGGGAATTTAGGTTGAAAATTGTGGATAATGTTTCATATTTTATATACACTATTAATCTTTTAGTTGACTAATAATTATACATGTTGTTTAAAAAATATAATGGGATGGTTCGTGCATCATGTAATGTATCAATTATAAATTTTTACACATTATTAACAAATCATATAACCCAATATTATGGAACTACCCTATGATTTTGATTCCAAATACATATTTCAACAATATATATTTCTATCAAGAATTAAGAGGTCGGGTCAGAATAATAGTATCGTCTAATTTAAACTAATAATAATAATTTTTAGAGAGATGTGGCTTCAATTAAAGGACCCAATCAAAAGATATAACTGTCCCATGATAAGAAGGTATATCATCCACGTGCTATATATAAATAAATCCATTTAATTTTTTATTAGACGATAATCCCTTCTATGAAGGATAAAACTGGTAAAATTTTGTGGTTTCTACATGAGTTTTAGTATTAGTGTATTGAACGGATTTTAGGTGACATTGGTTCTTATGTAGGAGAGGATTGAATGGGTTAATTTACTTATGTTTTCCTTCTATTTTATCCACCCACTGATTCAATGGATAATATTTTATATAATATCCATTAGGGAATGTTTATCCTTTACTGAATATTGAATAATTTGTCTCATGTTGATGCAATAATTCTTTTATTATGTCATATGTGTTTACTCAAATGGGAGTGCTATTTATGAGTTCCATAGTTTATATATTATCATAATGGTATTATTTCCAAGTATGACTAGGAATTATGGTTTAAAAAACTAATGAGATACCCCCACATCATGATTCCATATTTATTTACATGATAACAAAAGTATTATAGATTAATCCCAATAGAGATTTGAGATGAGTTTGTATATTTATGTTTTCCCACCCACAAAAATGTCTTTGATTGTGTGTTAATAGATATTTTTTTGAGAGATGTTTCCTAGGAATAATGGAGGTAGTTATTTCTATGAGGTGGAGAAATTAGTAGTATACAACCAATGGAATTCCTTAGGATCCCATCATTAGAGGCCTTATGATTAATAATCCTAGTCAACATGATAGAAAATAAAGGGATTCATTAGGTTTTTTATCTCCCAGGATGTTGAATTTTATATATTATTAGAGGTATATGAAACATAGCTCAATATTATTTTATTTGGTGAGAAACTAAATGTATCCACAATGGTACCATGGATGTACCTCTACATGAATGGATAAATAATGATATGATAGATTCCTACTGTCGATGATGTGTCACATTAAAATGGATTGGGATTTGGAGTTGGTGGAAAAATAAGCGGATTTTAATGTGGTTGATGTTTTTATTCTCTACCACCACCACCACTAAGGATCCAATTATAGGATTGGGGTTCTGGCAGTGGGTATATTTGGAATATACACATAATTATGTGGTATGATTATGTAGGAAAATATATAGTCCATGTTATGAAATTAATACTTTATACAACAAAATTTGTAATCATTGACATTACAGAGACCCAATAAATTATTGTTGAATAATACGTCTAACTATTATGATTATAAATGGTTTCCATCAATAAACCTATTTGAATATACAAACCTACATGATGTAACCAAGCAAAGAACCCAATAAACTATTACTATGATATTATTTTTGGGAGAGATATGGTTTCGTTGGATGATAAAATGTTGATGGTGATATTTTATTCTTTTATCCTTGGTGTAGACTGTTTTACCATATTCTATGATTGGTGGATTTATATCATCACATAGTTATATGAAATGGACGACATGTGACCAGGTGCACCTTTATCATTCAGTTATACAATTATGATGGAGGAGAAGGTCCAAACTGTAGGGATGTTTCAGCTTATTTTTTTTACCATTTTGATTAAATCAAAATTTAATTATTATTATCAAAACACTTTTAACAAAATAATGAGAAACCATAAGGTTGAAAAAGAGAAATAATTTAAGGAAGAAAATAATTATTGAAAGACATCATAAGCCTTTAAGAATTATTCTCCCTAAATAGTTTCTAGTAATGATTGGTTACCTAAAGATATAGATCATTCTTTATTAAGGCTTCAATGTGATATACCATCTTGTCCAAATATTGCATGTATTATTCAGTACTCATCTTCCTTTCATTGAATTATCTAATTAGTATTTGGTTCTTCTTATAAATACATAAACTATTCGTAAAATTAGTATCCATCAAAATGCATATCTTTATCATGTAGTTAGTTTATTCATGCATGGAATTAATCTCATGTAAGGCCTTCTCCATTTTTAGATAAAATATATGCGGGATATATATTCTTAAGAGTCTCAATTTTATTATGTTGTGGGGGACTACATTTAATTTTTTAATGATAAATTATTCATGATTTCCCTTCATAGAGATTTAAATATTAGTATGGAACTTCAATGTAGGACCACACTAATATATTATGCATCTTATTAGGTCGACACTTTAAAGATGAAGGAGTATATAATGAAGTTTCCAGACCGTTTAGATAATGGTTTTAGGTATATTTTGTCATCTTTTGTATATATAAATCTATTTAGTAATAAAGGCGATGTGATTATGGAAATTTTTATTAACAATAATGGCATATACTAGAGGGAAATTATGAATAAATAATATCTTCTATGGATAGATGATATCGTCAAACAACTAAAGGGAGAGAAGTGGATCTCAAATATGATCTATTGGACCCTTTATCACAAATATTATGATTATGAGGAGGATATAAATAATATGTAATTCATGTGTCATTATAATAAAATAATTTTCTTGATGATTATTTTTGGATTTAAATACTTCCCTACAATGTTCATGGGACTCATTAACCAGATAATCTAGGCTTTTTTAGACTTTTTTTGGGTTTTTGATCAAATATATCCTCATTTACATTTGATATAATGATTATTATTCCAAACATTTTAGGATTTTTATGGACTTTGTAGAGAGAATCATACATATTGTAAAATAATGATGTGAAATTTATGTATTTACTAACTCTATTTCATATTTATTTTTATCTTGGAGGGAAAATTGACTATAAAACAGGTGAAAAATTAATTCTATGATGGATTGGTGGCCTCCAAAAATTCCGTTTTAGGGGCATACTATTCTTATTCTAGTAGAAAATTAATTTATAATCCTGGAATAATAACCTAGAATTATGGATCTCATGACTACCATGACACATAAGGGATGGTACATCATATTGTTTGGGTGATGACCAAAAGTTCTCAAAGAGTTGAAGATAGGGTTGGAAAATCCTTTATTTATCAATTACCAATGAAAGGAGTATAGTATATACTATTTTGTGATTCCATGAGATAAGGTCGTGTATTTCTTCAAGAATTGAACTATTTTATTATTATTTTTGTATATTTGTTGTTGTGATCAAATGGGAAGACTGTGTGACCTAGGTTTTGGAGGTTGATGTAATGTTGTATTCCCTGAAATGAATGATACACTACCTATTAATGAGAGATTATTTGGATTACATTGATCCTTAAAATAGCATGTACATTTTTTCTTAGAAATATATCAACTCAATAAAGATGACATTTCATGAGTTCTAGTTATAATATCAATTCAAGATAGTATATACCTTTGAAAATGTAAATGTGGTGGTTTACTTCACTAGAAAGAAATTACTTGTTTAATTGGTGTATATGGTATTTGGGAATCTATGAATAAAGAAGATCTTATTAGTGGAAGAAGGATATATCACTTGCCATCAATCTTTTGTGGTGTCCATATACTTCTCCCTTGATTTAGGGAGGAACAACCTGGATATGTTTAATAAGGGGTTCCCTTAACCAAATATTTTTTGGAGTTGATCTAGGTAGATTATCTAATGTTATAGATCATTTCACCCTCTTATGTTACAATAAAATAGTTCCAATTTGGTTGTGTTAGAAGGATTTACGGGAAATTCAATCCTGTAAATTTTTAGATTACCCTAGTATGGGAAATATATTATGGGAACATTATCATTAGTATTGGGTTTTAGGGATGAAGAAGAGTATTTCAATGTTTTGGTCATTGGTTATCACCTATATGTAAGAGACATTTAGGCACTAGGATCCATTTTATTTTAGCCAATACTTCTGGGTTATATAGTGGAAGTGAGAAAATATGACAAAGGATTTCATTAAATGATTATCATGTGTTATGAAGTTTGATAATTTTATCTGGGTGATCATTGACCAACTATGCATATCAGATCAATTCATTCAAATTTGGATATATATTTCTATATAGATATATGGAATCATTTATTGGGATTGGTTTTTTGGCTGGATGGAGTACAATTAATAATATTTAATTATATAGAATAATTATTCAAGGCACGATTATGGAGGATCCTATTAGAGGTATCCATAATCTAGTATTGTTTGAGTACAACATTACACTCCCAAGTATAAGGATAGACATAGAAGACTATTTATGTTATCGAGGGCATTTTGAAAGCTTCCTCACATTATTTTACGAAGATCATGGATTATCGCCTACCACTAGTAGAGTTCATATACAAAAACTTAACAACATAAATATTAATATGACAAATATTGAGGAAATATTTGGGAGACCATTCATGTCACTTATAACTCTCCAAGACCCATACTCTCTATCATTGTGCTAAAATTATCCTATTCCAATAGTGGTTTTGATATAGACAGAAGATAAAAAAATTTAACATTCGAAAATATCATTAACAAAGTATACTATTGAGTCACTTATAAACCTAGTACCTTATCTTGTTTATATATATATGGAATTAGGAAAACAAATAAATAACTAAACACATAAAATTATCACCCAATGGGAAAAATTCCACTATACCAAAATTCTCATATTCCATAATAAGCCTTAAATGTCTCCCAAAAAATGTAACACACATGATACCCTTCTAGATATATCCCATGTAATAATCTTCTTAATAACATTGTGTGATATAAAAAAATAAGTCGGGGAACACTATGCCTAGTGAGGGTAGCATACATGATGATTTATCATTGAATAATTATGAAAGAATAATATTTAAAGGATAGCAGATAGTTATATAATTTTTGATAAATAAGAACATGATATTGAAATATATCCATGCATATCAATATTAATTTTTTTAAGATAATAATAACTGATATCATAGTGATGGAATGAATATTTCCAAAAAATAACACTATCATTAGGGACTTGACAAAGGAATCTATCCAAAATTGGGTCTGTAACGCCCCGACCCTAGAAGCCCATAGTTGGTTCCTTATTACATATCATTGGAATTATCATAAAAGATCTTGTCTCGAAAGACCATTTAGTTTAGTGGTCTTATAAGTAATACATACATTAATAAGCATTACATTTCATCACAAAATGGAAAACTAAAACAACATTTTCTCGATAGACTACCTTGAGATCCCATAGACTATCCCTGGAGGTTTTTCATAATATACTTATTTGCATTCTAGGAAAATAAAACATAGAAAGGGGTGATTTGAGATACTCAGTAAGAATAACATTATAGCAGGAACTTTAACAAATAAGCATAATAATTTAAGGTGGTGTATAAGACTAGAACAAAAGCCTTTTAAACTTGAACTTCAGCATAATATGGAATAGATAAAATCAAATAATGCCATTTACTTATTCACATGGATATTCTACTTTTCTAATGATAAAATGAAATATCAATAACCACTTTCATATTGATGGAATGCATAATGCCAGACTATCATGACCACATAGTCTAGGCCTTGTGCCAAGACTACAAGTACAATTTTGTCAGGGCCTTGTTCTAGGAAACTAGTTTGTCTCAGGAGACATACCGATCCATCTAGGATCTATAGCTGTCTCCACCCATCACATACTAAGTCTAATACACTCCCCATATGAAAATTTGAAACATAACATAAACATTTGTATTAAAACTAGCATACGAAATGTTAATACATTATCCGCAAACCATTAATGGTATAAAAATAGCACATCCATCGTCAATAATAACTCATTCAATACAATATTTAATATTTTATTGTAATAGATTAACCTCAATCATGAATAATTAAGTACATTGACATAGAGGAAAATAATCATTAAAACTATTTAAGAAAAATATCACCCTTTTTCTTGAAATCATTTAAATGTCTCATTATATATTAAGAATCCATTTTAAATTTGATTTTCAAATCAAAGTGTCCCATACAAGTTTGAAACTTTTAAAAGGAATTTTAATTTTAAAACATTAATGCACATATAATAAATCCTTAAAACCATTTTTAAAACATGGACATTAATGAGAAAGATTTAGAATAATGAATCATTAAAAGAATATATGATATTTTAGTTAGAGTTACTAACCAAAAGAGAGACACTAGAATAAAAATAATTAAGGTAATCAAAACATTGTAATATCATGAGAATAAATGGATTCAAGATATAAAATGTCAAAGTACATTATATACACCATAAAAAGTGATTTGGTGTATAACAACAAATAAGTCTCAATGGAATGTAAATAGGACTAAAATATCTAATGAAGACCATATCCATAGGTTAAGGATAAATCATTGATATAATTATGTGTGAAAAATATAAATACAATCAATATGATTCTATATTTAGTGTAAATCAATCAGAGGACATTCACACATATTCTTGTAAAAACAACACCAATGAATTGGATATTTAACTCAACAAATGAAGATTGAGTTAAAATTACACTTATCACGTTCATGTAGATGACTTAAACTATTTTAATGGAGTGATTATGTGTATCACAATTATATCCACAGAAATTGGAACTGAAATTATGACATAAGAAAATGAATAGTGATTCCACACATAATCTTGGAGTAAAATAATCAATGAAGTATGTGTATTGCTGAATGAATGGAAACTGAAATTTCAAATTCCCTTATCGATTTGGTAACGTAAGAAACATACACCCATGAAAGCAGGATCATACAGTGATGATTTAAATATCCATAAATTTATGTATATTACACAATGAATACAATAATGGGTAGTACACACACCACATGCAATAAATAAGCACTGAACAATGGAAATATAACGGAATTAAAAGTGAGATAAGAAACCCTTTACTTTGTACTTTTTCCCTTGGTAGAGGGTAGGATAACCTCTTTTATAATGGTAAAATATTTTTTATTGAGTTATAAAATAATTATATACATTAATATGAAATCATATATGATCTTTTAACATTGATTTGTTAATAATATCTTAGTATTATTTCCATTTCGGGTGTTAACGGATTCATTTTCATTTATATTATTTGTTATGTGTGCCATATTGGTTAAGGATGGTATGTATATTACTCATATCCTGAATTATATCATGTATCTAAACATTATTTTTAATCATCAAATACAATGTAGTCTTTATTGGATACGATGGAGAATGAATCTCTTCACGTACGTGGAGACGATAATCTATACGGATGCATGAGCGACAATATCACTCTTTTGATATTAAAATAATATATAATTGTATGGTATATCATATATACAGAATCATTTTCATTTAAATATATTATTTCCTTGAATTTCAAATCATTATTATACCCATCCAAATAATAAAGAATTGAATAAAAATTACACCACAACGTGGAGATTGTAATCCGTACTTACGCACATATGGTGACATTTCATTCAAAGGATGAATAGAATAATTAAGGAGAATTTACCATATTTATAATCACTTAATCATATATATATGATACTAGAGATATCATTATATAATGAAAATAACAAAAACGAATAAGTGGATGAAGAAAAGTGTTTGAAAGAGGGTGGTCAAATTATTACATATTCTTTGGGTTCTTCCTTTAGATTTGATCAAAAGTGCTCATTAAGTTGGATTTATGACCAGAGTAGGGACTCTAGGATGAATTAATGGATGTTGAGAGGATATTTAGGTAGGTTTTGGCCGAGCCAAAAGGCTTTGAAGGTGTGAATTAGTGAGTAGTGGGAGTTCCCTTTTATAAGAGGGGTGAGGGGAACCTTAGGACAAGCTAGAAATATTTTTTTATAATAATTTCATATTCAGTTTCTAATGGCTCCAAAGTGGATTATTTAAAGTTTTAGATGGGGATATGTTTAAAAACACTAAACCAATAGGTTTTAGACAGGATAGGGTCACTATATTAAATTTATATTTTTTATTTAACTCTTAGTTAAATAGTTTGACATTTACCATGTCTCTTTGTATTTTTATATAACATAGTTAATAAACATACTATATACTTTCAAGAGACACAAAAGTTGTCCATTAATGATAAAAAAAATTATTATATAAGTAATTTGGTCAAAACATAGATTTTGTGGAATAGAATATCAATTAATAATATAATATGTGTTTTAAAAACACATTTATGTCAATTTTCACAATATTTGATAATTGATTTTTGATAAAGTCATGAAAACATTATTAACCAGAACCAAATTCACTTACGAAATTATAACATATCATATTAACCAATAAAACCTATTTATGTCATCAAAACATTCAAATTATATTTATTTTAACATTTATAATACCGATTATTTGATTCTTTCATTAATTGGGAAAATATTGCGTCATTATTGGGTAAAAAATAAGGTTAATTATTAAATTTCTAAAAATTATAAAAAAAAATTCATTATGTAGGAAATAGTTTTATATTTCTAATAAATATTTATAGTCAAAATAATAACATACATAACCCTATGTAAAAATGGTTTTTCTAAAAGATATATGAATTTATTATTTTTTTATTTACTTTATCATAATTAATATAAATTGTCATTATCACTTACATGTGGCTACATGGGGTACCAAAATAGACCAAAGTATTCCAATGGTCAGAAATGTATTAACCAATAGAGTTAAGACACGTTTTAGGGTAATTTATTGTTATTATATTGTTATTTTTTTACCCTTATTTATCGGATTTATCTTTTAACCATGGTAAATAAAATATTTACCGAAGTAATTTTTCAAAATGTCTAAATATAAAAGTTACCTATTTACACAATTTAGTCCTCCTGATTCTAAATATGGAATCCATTTTTCTAAATTTAAAACATAGAAGTGGCAGAAATTAATTTAAAATTAATTCCTGTTGTCAAAACAAAGAGTGTGTTTTTTAAGAAATAATAACTATCAAAAGATTGACACTTGGTTATTTCTAGTTTAAATGGGAAAATAAATCTATTTACCAATATTGGATAAAATGGTAAAAATATATTCTAATTACACTATAAAACATATCAATGGTATAATTTATCAAAATAAATTATTTGGATTAAAAAAAGTTGTTTTTAATTAATGTTTAGTATTTTTCACTATTCATCAAAATTCGAATGTTTTCTAAAAAATACCAAAAATTCACCCTAACCCAATTTCAATATTCTGAATCAAAAAATTATGTCCATTTTGAAAGTTAAAATTTATAAAATTTCAATAAGTGGGTATTACTCTTCATGATGGCTAGTTTGATTTGTCGTGGTGTGTGTTAGAACTTGATATTGCGCACAACACTCGCTACTGTATTATTCAAAGGCAAGAGTACTATAGAATCTTGGGGTGTTAAATTCTCCCCTAATTCAAATAATTTTGTCCTCTAGTTTTTTTAAATTTTTCTTGGGAATACAATGGAATGTCCCACATTGGAAAAAGAGTCAACAAAACTATCACATTAAAAGAATGAATGAGAAGTACAATGGTCACCCAAGATAACACATACTAGGATTCCATGTATGAAATCTTGGATATAGATGATAAAATAAGTGTCATGTTCTGATGTAGAGGGATAAAAAACATGATCAGGAGAAATTTAACAACAAGAAAATCACAAACTTGTGATGGGACAAATAGTATTTAGTCTCCCAGTAGGAAAAGTAAACAGACAACATTTTTTTGTTTTCCATTACATTTCATAAAGATGAGGAATTAATTTTTGAGATTTAGTAAGAACATAAATATATGCACTTAAATTTTATGTAGAGTTTCATTCTTTAATAAATTTATACCACTAACTCGTTTTTTTAAATGATGAGTATTCAAAAAGACATGGTCACACTAAAAGAGATAGAATAAACTTCAATAGAATCACATGATCAATGAAAGATGAACTATATATTTACCTTGTCTTTAGATATTAATCAAAACCAAAATGGTTAGTATAAGATCTGATGATTCCCCAAAAGGATATTCAATTTGAGAGAGAAACACTAGTTTTAAATTCTAAAACTAAACTAACAATACCCCAAAGTTAAATAAATACCATTCAATAAACAATTGTCCTTAAAATCCTTCAATATAATCCAAACTAGTATTGAAACCCAATAACTTGAAGAATTTGGTTATGTAGTTTTCCACATTTAATTATATCTCCAAATGACATCAAATACTCTTAAAGTCGCAAATTTAAAAGTAATTAACCTAATCACATATTATCTATTATTGGATAATAATTTCCATAAATAACCCAAATCACTATAAATCCACAATAAAAACATAGATAAAAATCCACCATTACTCCTCATATTAAAATCACATAGTATTCTAATTTCCTTAGTCATATAGTGTTCCCAAAAAAGAGAACATCTTCCAAAATAACATTTATCACTTAATCACCGAATCATTTTCTTATACTAAGGGTATTCATTTGATAAGTCATAAGATCAGAAAAGAACATATTATTGATCAATAAAATCATTTAACTAAAAATAATTAGTCACACTTACTAGGGACATCACGTAGTGGAGTGGTCGGTGATAAATCCCAATCTCACTTTGGTTGTGGGTTTGATTCCTACAGGTTTGGCTGGTGCGACGAGTTGTCACACGGTCTGCGTGATGAACTTGTTCAAAAACTATGTTTTATAAAATTACCAAAATGAGATAAATTCCTCAATATAACCATAACATAATTTAACCACAAATTTTATCTCATACCTTTCATTTTCATCCCAAAATATAATAACATGTAATTTCCTCATACCCAATGATCATATAAAACCAAATGGATAATTATAACTATATCAACAAGATAAAAGATTAGTCTTACTCAAATATCATTTTCACAAGACAAACTGTAGTGTTACAAATACAAGAGAAAATTATTCTAATGTAATCCCATAGACAAGGAGTACTAGTAAATTTTAAAATTTCTGTAACAATCTATTTCCACATAGCTTCTTCTTTGACCATGAAAATATCCTATATAATAGGGAATTCACTCGGGTAATGGCTAGGTCACCTACATTTACGGAAAATGACTGCAAATGGATTCTTGGGACTATTTTTATTTTCATCCATAGTACTCTTAATTTTCCCTCTGTAATTATTCACTTTATGTCCTTATTTCCCACACGTAAAGCATTTCCTTGTTCCATTCAGACACTTCCCTTGGTGTTTCCTTCCACATTTATTACATGATGGAAATTGAGGATTCTTTTCTCCTTGGTCTCTACTATTGGAACTCTTTTCATTCATCACCTTTATCTTCTTTGTTGAGTCAGAGAGTTGGTTAATATATATGTTATTGATCATATTTTTGAAAAAATGATTTGGAATGTACATGATATCTTTTACACCTATAAAAATTCCATTTTTTTCTCATTTCTACCACCGTAACCATCATTTTCATCATTTTCAATGTTAGTATGACTTCCTTGGAATCTAGCCATTGACTAAAACCAGAAAGCATTATGTCAGTAACAATAGTCATAAAATCATTTAGAGAATATCTTTACACCATATTCTCAATATGAAACACTTTAGGATTAACCAAGGTCATTTATTATCATCTTATATTAAAATACTTTAAATCAGTTTGAAAAGCAAATGTAAATTATCCTATACATAACCCCCAGGAGTGTCGTAACCAAGAGTGCAGCATTTCCCATTTTCGTGTACTACTTCCTGTTCGAGTCTAGCTCAAAGAAGTGTTTTCGGGTGTTAACCCTAGGTACATCTGTGCTAGAGCTGCATCTACCTGCCCTTATCCAGATGGGGAGGTATTGCTCATAAAACTCACAAAATCCCTACAATACTAAAATTTACGAATTTCTTTTATAGTAATCCTCAAAGTCCATCTTAGGTCTACGTGATCCAATCAGAGTTTATCTAAATCAAGATTCAAAGGCTTGTCCTAAAGTTCCTTCGATACTAACTGTAACACACTGACCCCAGAGGCCCAGAAATGGTGTGTTATTACATATCATTGGAATGATCATAAAATATCAAGTCTCAAATGACCGATTAGTTTAGTGGGATTGGAAGTACTAGATACATTGATAAGGTTTACATTACATCATAAAATGGAAAACTACAACAAAATTTTCTCCATAGAAAACACTGAGATCCCATAAACTATCCCTGGATGTCAGTCATAATATAATTCTTTTCATACTAGGAAAATAAAACATAGAATGAGGTGAGAATATATGCTCAGTAAGGATAACATTATAGAGGAAACATTCATAAATAAGCATAAACATTTAAAGTTGTGTATAAGTCTAGAACAAAAGCCTTTTAAACTTGATCTTATGCATAATATGGCAATGATAAAATCAAATATTTCCATTTACATATTCTCATGGATATTCTACTAGTAAAATGATTACTTGCAATATCAATAACCAATTTCATAATGATAGAATACATAATACTAGACTATAATAACCACACAGTCATGGCTTTGTGCCAAGACTACAAATAAAATTTTGTCAAGGCCTTGTGCCAAGTAACTAGCTTGTCTCATGAGACCTACCGATGCATCGAGGAGCTATATAAGGCTCCACCAATCACTTACTAAGTCCAATGCATTCCTTATATTAAAAGTTGAAACATAAAATAAACATTCATATTAAAACTACCATACGAAATGTCAATATTTTATCCACAAACAATGAATGGTATACAAATAACACATCCACAGTCAAACATAACTCATTCAGTACAATATGGAAGATTGATTTGAAAAATGATAACCTCAATCGATAATAATGATGGATATTGACATAGATAAAAATATTCATCAAAACAATCTGAGATAAATACCACCCTTTTTCTGGAAAAAATTTAAAAGTCTCACTACTGGAAATACACTATTTCCCAACGGTTGTGAACCGTTGGGAAAGCCCCTCAAACCGTTGGTATATAATATACCAACGGTTCCCTCAACCGTGGGGTAGTAGGCCGTTGGGAAAGACCTTTCCCAATGGTTTACTGGAAACCGTTGGGGTAGGGTGGCAAAAGGCACTCTATCCCAACGGTTTGGGTGAACCGTTGGGATAGTTTTTCCCAACGGTTTCTCCCAAACCATTGGGAAAAACCACATGGGTGACATCTTTCCCAACGGTTCTAAACCGTTGGGAAAAGAGCTCTTTACCAACGGTTCAATGAACCGTTGATAAAAATTTATTTAGAATTATATGCCAACAATTTAAAACCGTTGGCATACCCTATGCGGCAAATTGCAGCACCCTGCAATTTGGCAGCCCCTCTCCCCTGTACATGAGGCACCTCTCATCTCATCAGGCCTCATTTTCACCTCATTTTAGATCCAACTATTGTACCTGTAATAAAATAAAACATAATATACAATTACGAAAAAATTCATACACATTTAACATATAATGGATCCTGAAACTATACACATCCATAATTAAATTACAATTCATAAACATACATAATTCATATAGAATTCAATTTAAAATTTAGATGAAAATTATATCTGGAATCCGATTGAGACGAGGATGATTGGTACACGTCACATATGACCCATGGATCGTTCTCCTAAAGTTTCAATGGAAACCAAATGCATTCGGTCGGTTTTGCGTATGCCAGTTCTTTTCACTTATAATCCTACCCATTTTAAACAAAACAGACACAGTTAGAGCGGTGTTGGACACACCGCACCTCGGATTGAGGCGGGGATGATTCGTACACCTCGCATATGACCCATGGATCGTTCTTCTAAAGTTTCAACGGAAACCGAATGCGTTTGGTCGGTTTTCCGTATGTACTTAAAATGATGTCCATTTTAATCAAAAGAGAGCCACTTAGACTGATCTCGGCCACACCGCGACTCGGATTGAGCCCGAGTGGGCTCGTACATGTCACATATGACTGATGGATCGTTGTGATAAATTATCAACAGATTCGGAATGCGTTTGGTCGGTTTTGCGTATGTCAGTTGTTCTTTTCACTTATAATCCTGTCCATTTTAAACAAAAGATACACATTTAGAATGGTGTCGTCCACACCGCTCCTCGGATTGAGGCGGGATTGACTCGTACACGTCACACACGACCCATGGATCCTTGTGCTAATGTATCGACACAGTCCGAATGCCTTTGGTCGGTTTTTCGTATGTCACTTGATGATTTTCACTTAAAATGACGTCTTTTTGAAACAAAAGACCGACGCTTTGAGTGGTGTCGGCCACACCGCGTCTCCGATTGTGGCGGGGTTGATTCGTACACGTCACATATGACCCATGGATCGTTCTCCTAAAGTTTCAACGGAAACCGAATCCGTTTGGTCGTTTTTCCGTATGTACTTAAAATGGTGTTCATTTTAAACAAAAGAGAGCCACTTAGACTTATCGCGGGCACACCGTGACTCGGATTCATCCCGGGTTGACTCGTATACGTCACATATGACCCATGTATTGTTGGGACAAATTATCAACAGATTCGGAATGCGTTTGGTCGGTTTTCCGTATGCCAGTTGATGCTTTTCACTTAAAATGACGTCCTTTTGAAACAAAAGACGGACACTTTGAGTGGTGCCGGCCACACCACGTCTCCAGATTGAGCTGAAACCACCGAGAAACATTCTAATTATTATTCGTGACGTGTACGCGCAGACGGCACCTCAAGCGGACGTGTGGTTTGCGCGGTACGACTCAATATTCGTGTTTTAAGTGATGCGCGCGCTTCGTAAACGCGCGTGAGGGGGGTCCAAACGGGCCGAACGAAGTCGGAATGGCCTGAAATCAGATGACAAATACGGGTCAGTGAATTCGGAAGTGTTCGAGAAGACGGCGCATCAATCGGACGTGTCGTGTGCCCGCGGTGACCGACAACGCAGTTCTGGTGTCATAAACGGCCAAAACGGGCGTCCAACGGTCAAATTCATAGCGGCCGACCTCGGATTGAGCTGAAACCACCGAGAAACATTCTAATTATTATTCGTGACGTGTACGCGCAGACGGCACGTCAATCGGACATGCAGTTTGCGCGGTACGGCTCAATATTCGTGTTTTAAGTGATGCGCGCGCTTCGTAAACGCGCGTGAGGGGGGTCCAAACGGGCCGAACGAAGTCGGAATGGCCTGAAATCAGACGACAAATACGGGATAGTGATTTTTGAAGTGTTCGAGCAGACGGCGCATCAATCGGACGTGCCGTGTGCCCTCGGTGACCGACAACGCAGTTGTGGTGTCATAAACGGCCAAAACGGGCGTCCAACGGTCAATTTCATAGCGGCCGACCTCGGATTGACCTGAAACAACCGGGAAACATTCTAATTATTATTAGTGACTTGTACGCGCAGGCGGAATGTCAATCGGACGTGCGGTTTGCGTGGTACGGCTCAATATTCGTGTTTTAAGTGATGCGCGCGCTTCGTAAACGCGCATGAGGGGGGTCCAAACGGGCCGAACAAAGTCGGAATGGCCTGAAATCAGACGAAAAATATGGGACAGTGATTTTCTGAAGTGTTCGAGCAGACGGTGCATCAATCGGACGTGCCGTGTGCCCGCGGTGACCGACAACGCAGTTCTGGTGTCATAAACGGCCAAAACGGGCGTCCAACGGTCAAATTCATAGCGGCCGACCTCGGATTGACCTGAAACCACCGGAAAACATTCTAATTATTATTCGTGACGTGTACGCTCATACGGCACGTCAATCGGACGTGCGGTTTGCGCGGTACGGCTCAATATTCGTGTTTTAAGTGATGCGCGCGCTTCGTAAACGCGCGTGAAGGGGGTCCAAACGGGCTGAACGATTTCAGAATGGCCTGAAATCAGACGAAAAGTACGGGTGAGTGCTTTATGAAGTGGTCGAGCAGACGGCGCATCAATCGGACGTACCGTGTGCCCGCGGTGACCGACAACGCAGTTGTGGTGTCATAAACGGCCAAAACGGGCGTCCAACAGTCAAATTCATAGCGTCCGACCTCGGATTGACCTGAAACCACCGGGAAACATTCTAATTATTATTCGTGACGTGTACGCGCAGACGGAACGTCAATCGGACGTGCGGTTTGTGCGGTACGGCTCAATATTCGTGTTTTAAGTGATGCGCGCGCTTCGTAAACGCGCGTGAGGGGGGTCCAAACGGGCCGAACGAAGTCGGAATGGCCTGAAATTAGACGACAAATACGGGACAGTGATTTCTGAAGTGTTCAAGCAGACGGCGCATCAATCGGACGTGCCGTGTGCCCGCGGTGACCGACAACGCAGTTCTAGTGTCATAAACGGCCAAAACGGGCGTCCAATGGTCAAATTCATAGCGGACGACCTCGGATTGACCTGAAACCACCGGGAAACATTCTAATTATTATTAGTGACGTGTACGCATAGACGGCACGTCAATCGGACGTGCGGTTTGCGCGTTACGGCTCAATATTCGTGTTTTAAGTGATGCGCGCGCTTGGTAAACGCGCGTGAGGGGGGTCCAAACGGGCCGAACGATTTCAGAATGGCCTGAAATCAGAAGACAAATACGGGTGACTGATTTATGAAGTGTTCGAGCAGACGGCGCATCAATCGGACGTGCCGTGTGCCCGCGGTGACCGACAACGCAGTTCTGGTGTCATAAACGGCCAAAACGGGCGTCCAACGGTCAAATTCATAGTGGCCGACCTCGGATTGAAGCGGGGTTGACTCGTACACGTCTCAAATGACCCATGGATCGTTGTCTTAAAGTATCAACACAATCCGAATGCGTTTGGCTGGTTTTCCGTATGCCAGTTGATGTTTTTCACTTAAAATGACGTCTTTTTGAAACAAAAGACATACACTTTGAGTTGTTCCGACCACACCGCGCCTCGGATTGAGGCGGGGATGATTGGTACACGTCACATATGACCCATGGATCATTCTCCTAAAGTTTCAATGGAAACCGAATGCGTTTGGTCGGTTTTGCGTATTCCAATTCTTTTCACTTATAATCCTACCCATTTTAAACAAAACAGACACAGTTAGAGCGGTGTTGGCCACACCGCGCCTCGGATTGAGGCGGGGATGATTCATACACCTCGCATATGACCCATGGATCGTTCTTCTAAAGTTTCAATGGAAACCGAATGCGTTTGGTCGGTTTTCCGTATGTACTTAAAATGATGTCCATTTTAATCAAAAGAGAGCCACTTAGACTGATCTCGGCCACACCGCGACTCGGATTGTTGGGACAAATTATCAACAGATTCGGAATGCGTTTGGTCGGTTTTCCGTATGCCAGTTGATGCTTTTCACTTAAAATGACGTCCTTTTGAAACAAAAGATGGACACTTTGAGTGGTTCCGGCCACGCCGCGTCTCCGGATTGAGCTGAAACCACCGAGAAACATTCTAATTATTATTCGTGACGTGTACGCGCAGACGGCACATCAAGCGGACGTGCGGTTTGCGCGGTACGGCTCAATATTCGTGTTTTAAGTGATGCGCGCGCTTCGTAAACGCGAGTGAGGGGTGTCCAAACGGGCCGAAAGAAGTCGGAATGGCCTGAAATCAGAAGACAAATACGGGACAGTGATTTCTGAAGTGTTCGAGCAGACGGCGCATCAATCGGACGTGCCGTGTGCCCGCGGTGACCGACAACGCAGTTCTGGTGTCATAAACGGCCAAAACGGGCGTCCAACGGTCAAATTCATAGCGGCCGACATCGGATTGATCTGAAACCACCGGGAAACATTATAATTATTATTCGTGACATGTACGCGCAGACGGCACGTCAATCGGACGTGCGGTTTGCGCGGTACGGCTCAATATTCGTGTTTTAAGTGATGTGTGCGCTTCGTAAACGCGCGTGAGGGGGGTCCAAATGGGCCAAACGATTTCAGAATGGCCTGAAATCAGAAGCAAAATACGGGACAGTGATTTCTGAAGTGTTCGAGCAGACGGCGCATCAATCGGACGTGCCGTGTGCCCGCGGTGACCGACAACGCAGTTCTGGTGTCATAAACGGCCAAAACGGGTGTCCAACGGTCAAATTCATAGCGGCCGACCTCGGATTGACCTGAAACCACCGGGAAACATTCTAATTATTATTCGTGACGTGTACGCACAGACGGCACGTCAATTGGACGTGCGGTTTGCGCGGTACGGCTCAATATTCGTGTTTTAAGTGATGCGCGCGCTTCGTAAACGCCCGTGAGGGGGGTCCAAACGGGCCGAACGAAGTCGGAATGGCCTGAAATCAGACGACAAATATGGGACAGTGATTTCTGAAGTTTTCGAGCAGACAGCGCATCAATCGGACGTGCCGTGTGCCCGCGGTGACCGACAACGCAGTTCTGGTGTCATAAACGGCCAAAACGGGCGTCCAATGGTCAAATTCATAGCGGCCGACCTCGGATTGACCTGAAACCCCCGGGAAACATTCTAATTATTATTCTTGACGTGTACGCGCAGACGGCACGTCAATCGGATGTGCGGTTTGCGCGATACGGCTCAATATTCTTGTTTTAAGTGATGCGCGCGCTTCGTAAACGCGCGTGAGGGGGGTCCAAACGGGCCGAACGAAGTTGGAATGGCCTGAAATCAGAGGAAAAATACGGGACAGTGATTGCTGAAGTGTTCGAGCAGACGGCACATCAATCGGACGTGCCGTGTGCCCCGCGGTGACCGACAACGCAGTTCTGGTGTAATAAACGGCCAAAACGGGCGTCCAACGGTCAAATTCATAGCGGCCGACCTCGGATTGACCTGAAACCACCGGCAAACATTCTAATTATTATTCGTGACGTGTACGCGCAGACGGTACGTCAATAGGACATGCGGTTTGCGCGGTACGGCTCAATATTCGTGTTTTAAGTGATGCGAGCGCTTCGTAAACGCGCGTGAGGGGGGTCCAAACGGGCCGAACGATTTCAGAATGGCCTGAAATCAGACGAAAAATACGGGTGAGTGCTTTCTGAAGTGGTCGAGCAGACGGCGCATCAATCGGACGTGCCGTGTGCCCGCGGTGACCGACAAAGCAGTTCTGGTGTCATAAACGGCCAAAACGGGCGTCCAACGGTCAAATTCATAGCGGCCGAACTCGGATTGACCTGAAACCACCGGGAAACATTCTAATTATTATTCGTGACGTGTACGCGCAGACGGCACGTCAATCGGACGTGCGGTTTGCGCGGTACGACTCAATATTCGTGTTTTAAGTGATGCGCGCGCTTCGTAAACGCGCGTGAGGGGGGTCCAAACGGGCCGAACGATTTCAGAATGGCCTGAAATCAGACGACAAATACGGGTGAGTGCTTTATGAAGTGGTCGAGCAGACGGCGCATCAATCGGACGTGCCGTGTGCCCGCGGTGACCGACAACGCAGTTCTGGTGTCATAAACGGCCAAAACGGGCGTCCAACGGTCAAATTCATAGCGGCCGACCTCAAATTGACCTGAAACCACCAGGAAACATTATAATTATTATTCATGATGTTTACGCGCAGACGGCACGTCAATCGGACATGCGGTTTGCACGGTACGGCTCAATATTCGTGTTTTAAGTGATGCGAGCGCTTCGTAAACACGCGTGAGGGGGGTCCAAACGGGCCGAACGAAGTCGGAATGGCCTGAAATCAGACGACAAATACGGGACAGTGATTTCTGAAGTGTTCGAGTAGACGGCGGATCAATCGGACGTGCCGTGTGCCCGCGGTGACCGACAACGCAGTTCTGGTGTCATAAACGGCCAAAACGGGCGTCCAACGGTCAAATTCATAGCAGCCGACCTCGGATTGAGGCGGGGTTGACTCGTACACGTCTCAAATGACCCATGGATCGTTGTCTTAAAGTATCAACACAATCCGAATGCGTTTGGCCGGTTTTCCGTATGCCAATTGATGTTTTTCACTTAAAATGATGTCCTTTTGAATCAAAAGACATACACTTTGAGTTGTTCCGACCACACCGCGCCTCGGATTGAGGCGTGGATGACTCGTACAGGTCACATATGACCCATGGATTGTTGTCCTAAAGCATCAACACATTTCGAATGCGTTTGGTCAGTTTTTCGTATGTCACTTTTTGTTTTCACTTAAAATCTTATGGAAATTCATATAGAATATTTTTATATCATATTTAGTATGGATTAGATTTTAGTTGATCGTGCTATGAAACATTTCAGAGCTAATGAAATTAAGGAAGGTGGAGGGGCTGTCCGGGGGGCTGTCCGGGGGGGCTGTCTGGTGGGTGTCCGGGGGGCTGTCCGGGGACCAAGGAGGAGGGTGGGGGGGCTGTGCGGGGTCTGTCCGGGGGGTGTTTGGGGGTTGTCCGGGGTTGTTCAGGGGGTTGTCCGGGGGTTGTTCAGGGGGTTGTCCGGGGGTTGTCCGGGGGTGTTCAGGGGGCTGTCCGGGGGGTGTTTGGGGGGGTTGTCCGGGGTCCAAGGGGGGGGGGGGGGTGGGGGGGTTTTCCGGGGGGCTGTCCAGGGGGCTATCCGGGGTCCAGGGTGGAGGGTTGGGAGCTGTACGGGGGGCTGTCCAGGGGGCTGTCCGCGGGGGCCGTCCGGGGGGGCTGTCCGGTGGGTGTCCGGGGGGCTGTCCGGGGACCAAGGAGGAGGGTGGGGGGGCTGTGCGGGGTCTGTCCGGGGTTGTTTAGGGGGTTGTCCGGTGGTTGTTCAGGGGGTTGTCCGGGGTTGTTCAGGGGGTTGTCCGGGGGGTGTTTGGGGGGTTGTCCGGGGTCCAAGGGGGAGGGTGGGGGGGTTGTCCGGGGGGCTGTCCGGGGGGCTATCTGAGGTCCAGGGTGGAGGGTTGGGGGCTGTACGGGGGGCTGTCCAGGGGGCTGTCCAAGGGGCTGTCCGCGGGGCTGTCCGGGGGGTGTTTGGGAGGTGTTCGGGGTCCTAGGGGGAGGGGGGTTGTCCAGGGTCCATGAATGAGGGGGGTTGTCCAGGGAGTTCTCAAACACACAACCACTAAAAGACAACAACATCCATAAAAACAGACAATATATAAAAATAACTCAACTCCAATACTATACTACGAGTCTAGATAAAACCAACAACTAGAATAGATTGAACATCAAATCTCAAGTCAAAAATTTAATGGATCAATATGTCCCACATCAGCATCACCATCTCCATCATCATCATCATCATCGCCCCCGTCATCATCCTCCTCATCGTCCTCACCCTCCACATCGCCTTCCTCCTCGCCTTCGCCCTCCTCCTCGCCCTCCTCATCTCCCTCCTCTTCCGCATCAGACTGCTCGCCCTCATCATCTTCAAGCTGGAAATCGGCCTGACCACCACTGGAACTGCCACCTGGTGCACCATATATAGAATGTATCGACGACATGTATTCATCAATCGCTGGGCTGGCCTCTGCTGGAAGTGTTGGACGTAGAACTTCAATAAATTTCATAAATGCACTGTTTTCCCTAGCAGACTGTTCTGCCGTCTCTGTGGCCCTTTTCTCAGCCTGTTCTGCATGTGCCCTAACTTACTGCAGCTCGGAGGCACTACAACTCATACCTGAGGCAGGCCAATACCTCGTCGGGGCTATCCTAGGTCGGCAGCGTACTCTGCCAGAATGATCCTCTCCCAACACCTGATGTAAGTGATCAGATGGCCCAAAATTGTCCGCTTCTTGGGCATCGAGGACCTCTAAAGCATCCTGTTACAAATATAAATATAATATTAAGTTACGAAATAGATATTAAAATATAAAATCAATAGATTAAAACTTACAATCTGCTACTGAGTCTCTTCGTTGACAGCACGTCCATCCTTTTTTCGTCTACTCGAGCAAAACAGTTTTGTTCGAGGCACACGTCCTTCAATATTTTGTACTTGCCTCTAAAATGACATTGAAAAAAAAAATTATATAAAGACTTCAGCAAATAATTAAATAATTGAGGAAACAAAAGAAAATGTAAGTTGTAAAGAAAACTTATAAACAATTTTCATACCTGCTGCCTCTCATGATCCGGCATCGTCGTGCGTCCTAGTGTATGGAGGTATTTTTTTGCATCAATGTTTTTTTTATTTTTTCCAGATGATTCCTAAATAAAATTCGATAATGAAAAGGATAATATTAATGAAAAACATGAAATTTATTGTTTAAATACCTCAAATGTAATTCATACCTTAAACTGGGTACTCGTCCAATGAGTAATCATCTGACGATACTGCTCTATAGGACAATCATCCACGACTGGTACCGCCTCTAACTCAGTGCCAACTCTAGCACGCTAGCCAATATACATCTCATGCTTGTAGGCTCTCCAAATCTCGCCTAAATCCTTTAGACGTTCCAGTCGTGCACCCTCAACATCGGGAAAATTAAATCGAAGCTGAAATGAAAATATTAATTTATATAAATACAAAAAAAATTCATGGCATTAAATACAACAGGTTTTTTTACCCATATCTCTGCCCAAGCTCTATCTTTGACCTCATGTGGCAAATGTCTCCACGATAGCGGGCTGACGGGAATGATGTCGGAGTATTTGGCAAGCGTCGCCATAAAACTCCGACATTGCTGCCCTGTTTTCTCAACCATCTGATTGTCTTCATTATATTCCACCATAACCTGTGTGCGACGGTTCCACACAAAACGCATGCGTGTACGGCCCCGCCCCCACCTCCTGTCAGTAGATGTATCTGTCATGAAAGAAAAACAAATATTTTATCAAAACATGTTATAATAAAAATAAATATTGCTATAAAAATTTGATAGGGTTTTATAAATATACCTGTGCAAGTCTGATCAATGAGTGGCGCCGGATCCACAGAACCTGATGGAACACCCTCTGGTGGAACAGTTGTCGAAGACGATGGAATATAAAAGCTCGGAGAGACAGAAGTAGAAGGAAAAGAAGATGGAACAACTGTATGACCTGATGCTGACTGGGGAGTGGGAATCATCATGGGATGTGAAAATGATGGGGCAGAAGATGCAGAAGGTAGCGAAAACATGGGAGGTCTAAATATCCCGTGTGTCCCTAACGACACACCGGGATCAGAATGTGGGAAGGCTGAAATGTCAGTGGGAGGGGCAGGGTCTAGTCGGGCACGCGCAGCTCTATGTCCACCTCTGGTACGAACCCTCCTCGTACCACCGGCCTGAGTACTAGGACCAGTACTAGGCTCCTCGTCGAATAACTGTCGACGTAATGGTGGATCCTACAAAAAAGTTTACAAAAAAAATTAATCACATGACATTATATATTCTGTAAATATATATATATATATATATATATTTTAAATAAAGTACTCACTGTAGGCACTAATGGTGGAATGCCCATCTCCTCCATCCGACGATTGTTCTCCGCCATTTTTTTTCTTCGTCTCTCTTCAATTGGCTTCATTTCCTGCATTGGAAAACAAATATGTAATTAATTAGAAAAAGAAAATTAATGTGTAAACCAAAAAACTAAATATATGAGGGAATGTGGGGATTCATTGGTAATTTAGCTATTAATTATTTTAGAAGATCTTGAATGAATTTAATAAAACATATAAGTTGTAATGTTCACCAAGTTAGAAATATTGTTTGATTTGGTTTGAATACAGTTCAATTCCAAATTAGAAAATGCAATTCAAATAAAACCGCAACCAATAAACATTGAAAATTCACATAACGGTCAAGTCAGCTAAAACATATTTGTGATCAATACTAAATAAATATGAATATTACCAACCTTAACAACCCAACTCGAGGTAAACCAAAAGAATTGAGAACATGGATGAATGATTATATATATTTCCAACCACAACTTCAGGTTCACAATCAACTCTGACAATTGAGCTATTGGAGTCATCAAAATAAATAAATGGATTGGTTCCAATGGCAATAGGGGCAGTGTCAATTCCATCATCAGCATCATCAAAAATATGTCTTGGAATTACTTCAACTACGACACCAAATTCAGGTTGAAGTTGATCTTTGACATAAAAAACTTGTTTAGCCATTGATGCCAACACATATGGTTCTTCGGTTGCAAGAGTGCGGGTCATATTAATTACTCGAAATCCACAATCATCAATAAATGTGCCATGTCTCATCATCGAATCAAACCAATGCCATTTCATCATTGTGACTCGTCCATGAGAGTAATAATCCAATATTATTATTTTCTCAACGACTCCATAATAACCCACATTTTCAAGTCGCGGTCTACTATCTGATGCACTGGCATAACAATCTGTTGTGGCAGTAACCATAATACCATCATGTTGTGTTCTCATGTTTTTGGCTCGTTCAGTGACAATAAATCTGTACCCATTGATAAAAATTGATTTACAGTCACGAACCACGGTATTAGGACCAAAAGCCAAAGCTCTTATTTCCTCAGAGACAGAGTCAGCAGACAAACTCAATACCTGCAATATAAATGAAATTTAAACTTAAGTAAATATTGAAATAATTAATTTAAACATTAATATTTTTACCTTCAATTTTAACCAAGCAGAAAACTCTTTGCTATGCAAAGTCTCTCTCCTTCTCAAAGATAATGAACGATGCTTCCTATTTATCATTGTTTTATGTTCCCTGTAGATAAAAAATATGAATAGTTTAACAGATATATATGTAAGATATACATATTCAATTTTGTTACCTGATATAGTCATCGAACAAATCACAGTTGAACAAAACTGTGCGATGTGCCATCTCCCGCTCTTCATGGATTAATGTCTTCAATGTATATGATCCAAGAATTCCTCCTATTTGAGGAAGTGATGGAAAACTGGGTTCAATTTGCTCATATTGTTCTTCTTCATTTCTCATTGGTCTGTTCATTCTTGTAGTAAGATCAGACAAATACATTGAACAGAAATCCATACATTCTTGAGCTAAGTAACCGTTCACGATAGAACCTTCGGGATGATTCTTGTTTCGAACATAAGACTTTAATGTGAACATATTTCTTTCAGTTGGATACATCCAACGAAAAGAAACAGGTCCTTCGAGAAGTATTTAAGTTGGAATATGGACAGTCAGATGCAGCATGCATGTGAAAAATGATGGGGGAAATATTTTCTCCAACTCACACAAAATTAATGGGGCATCTGTCAACATTTTTTGCAAGAAAGGCTTGGACAACTTCTTAGCACAAATATCTCTAAACAAATGGCACAACCAAATAACACCCACCCATACATTTTTGGACAAAAGATGACGGATTGTTATTGGAAGCAACTCATGCAGTAGAACGTGATAATCATGAGTCTTCAATGATTTTAGCTTCAACTCTCTTCTATTGACCCGTTTAGATATGTTGCTTGAATAGCCATCAGGAACTCTAATAGTCTCTAATACTTCAAAATTTTTTTTTTTTTTCAGTAGGTGTCATCACATAAGAAGCACATGGAAGTTGCCATTTATTTTCACTGATACGCACAGGATGCAATTCTGGTCTGATGCCCCAATCCAACAAGTCACGTCGAGATCGTAAATCATCTTTTGTCTTCCCCTTGACATTTAGAAGAACTGAAAGCAACATTTCACATATATTCTTTTGAATATGCATTACGTCTAAGAAATGACGTAGCAAATTGGTTGACCAATAAGGCAAATCAAAAAAGATACTCCTCTTCCTCCAATTGTAACAGGTTTCTGTGGAAACATTCTTTCTCTTTCTAGATTTCATTTGACCCTTCCCGAACGAAAAACTGAAATATTTCAATTCATTAAGCACATCAGTTCCAGACATACGCTGAGGTGGATCATCAGTCTCTAAAGTATTATCAAATCTTCGACGATTCATTCTATATGGATGATCCTTTGGAAAAAATCGTCGATGTCCCATAAAACTGAAACTACAATGATGTTTCTGTCTTCTGGATCGTGTATTCTTCATACAAACTGGACATGACAGTTTCCCCTTCGGGCTCCATCCAGAAATCATTGCATAAGCCGGAAAATCATTGATTGTTCACATAAGCGCAGCGCGCATCTGAAATATGTCTTTCGAACATGCATCGTATGTGCGCACACCCACATCCCAAAGAAGCTTCAACTCTTTTATTAAAGTTTGCATGTATACATCAATATCAATGCCGGGATCAGAAGGACCAGATATGAGTATACTCATGAAAGTGAAAGATTTTTTCATACACAACCATGGGGGAAGATTATAAATGTGCATAAAAACGGGCCATGTGCTGTGCGAAGTAAGCATCTGCCCAAACGGATTAAAACCGTCGCATGAAAGACCCAGCCTCACATTACGCACGTCAGCTGCAAAATCAGGATGTCGAGCATCAAATCTCTTCCATGCAAATCCATCTGCAGGATGAACCAACTCATCATCAGTCTTCTTTCTCTCGGTATCATGCCATCTCATTTTTATTGATATGTCATCAGACATAAAAATATTCTGGAGTCTGGGGATCAATGGAAAGTGCCACATTACTTTCTGTGGAACGCGGGATGGTGTTCCATCAGATTTTGACTTCCAGCGGGATGTGCCACATTTTATACATTCATTTCGTTCAGCGGTTTCCTCCCAGAATAAACTGCAATCTTTCGGGCAAGCATGAATTTTGTTTCTTGAAAATCCAAGTTCCTCAACTAACTTCCATGCCATATAGTGGTTTGAGGGAATATCTGCATCATCTGGAAGTAAATCCTTCAAGAGGGTAAGAATGTAATCGATTGCTGTATTAGAAATCCCATACATAGTTTTCCCATGAAATAATCGGATTAAAAATTCCAGCTTTTTCATTTTATCGCATTGTCGATATACTGGAGTCGTGGCAGCATCATTCAATTTTTTCACCCTATCAATATCATCATTTTCACTTGATGCATCAGCTGTCCTCATATCGAAGTCTTCTTGAGTCGAAATCGTTTCTTTTTCATGATGACGAATAAACGGAAACCGATCATCTAACAAATTCTCCATTCCAGTCTTTTCATTTCGATCATCACCAATTTGAGATTTCGTTTTCTCCCCATTGTGATACCACAGAAAGTAGTTTGCTTGAAACCCATTTTTGGTTATGTGGTAGCTGACTTCTTCACGGCTCAACCAAGGTCTACCAACACAATTGGAACATGGGCAGTGTATGCGACCACTATCTGAAGCATTGTGAAATGCAAAATCTATAAAGCTCTCCAAATTGTTTTGAAAATCGTCTGAGATCCGATCGGTTTCATACATCCAACTTCTGTCCATTCTGTAAAAAGAATTTATATAAGTCATTTTGTCATAAACAATTCAATAGGCATTAACTATAATAGAAAATACATTTAAGTAAACGATAAAGGATAATCAAGGTATCAACTACACATGTCAAAAAAACATACAAATGTGTTATTGAAAAAATGTAAAACCAACAAGAACTTAATGTGTTATATCACATAACAGCATGACTCATCCCATAACCATATTAGTAGGGTATCATGAACATGAATAACATCAACCTTGTGCCATCCTCCTACCCTACATGACCCCAACCACATGCCACATCTTATTATAGCCTTATCACATCACACCTCACCGAAAAACACTCGGGAAATCATAGTACATCTCACCTGAAGACACATGGACAATCACATCGCATATTGCCTAAAAACACATGGTCAATCACTTTTGAAGGAAGAGTAGGGATGACATGGTAGCTATCCAAACATATAACCACCATCCTAGATATTAGATAAAATACTCATAACTCAAAACCTCTGATCGTTGGTATGTTTATCCAACTCTGGTTGGGAATGTGTAGAAATAACATAAAAATACATGATATATAGATAGCACAAAATACTCAACTTATGGGTTCACATTAACTACATAATCACACACTTCACTACTACCATAAAACACATAAACCACACCACCACCACACAAGACGCATAGCATTGGAATATAATTCTACATTCAATAAGTCTATCTATGGAATTATCATAAGAATCCATGTATCAATTGGAATATAATTCTACATTCAATAAGCCAATCTATGGAATTATCATAAGAATCCATGTATCAATTGGAATATAATTCTACATTCAATAAGTCTATCTATGGAATCCCTCCCTTGGATCCATGTATCACCCATGGCTTAATCAATATTCAAAGAAATGAGTCTATCCGTGGAATTCCACTGTGAATCCATTTATCACATAAAGCGTATATGTTAATAGAAACAAGATTATATACCTGGAATCCTAATAGAATCCATGTATCACTATTTACTATTAATCATTTAATGAATTCCATTTCATTTAAACAATTCATTAAACATTCCATGGTAAAAAACAAAGGTATTTAATACAACTCACCTCAAAATGGCGACTCAATCAAATAATAACCTGAAAAGAATGAAGCTTCATTTACTCATGTTTTAATGACAAGATAATGAGATTCCCTTACTTAATCAATCAATTCCATATCATGGTCTCAACATAACTCATAATGGCTAGCAATTAAATGAAAATTCAAGCACTCACATAGGAATTTTTAATAGAACACTCCTAACAAGACTATAAAGATATCACATGCATTAGTTATAATATATCTAACATGGTAACATAAAATATAAGATAAATTCAATCCAATTTCATAGATTCATATCATAGTCTCTACTTTACTCACATTGGAAAGTCAATACAATTAAAACATGTGTTAAAAAATAATTGGCATTCATGTGTTAAAAGGGGAATGCAAACCATGTTCAAGGGGTAAAATCCAAAAAATAATTTTCAAGAAAACTCACCCTTAGGCTGGTCCGGCGGGCAGTAGCTCCAAAATCACCTAAACTGATGGGAAAAATGAAAATAGGTTTAAATACTATCCAAACATTTGAATACATTTTCAGATAAAGAAGAAGAATAACCTGAAGAAGAGCTGGAAGATTCAAGGCCGGCAGTACCTCCAAAATCGCCTAAATCGGCTGCTGCTCCCGTTTTAGGGTTGTGTATCGCGAATGGGGGAGAGAACAGGCGGCTGGGAATTTGGGGAGAACCTTTTCCAACGGTTCTTAAAAACCGTTGGCATATGTATATCTATCCCAACATATCTATAGAACCGTTGGGAAAAACCTCCCCAAAGCATATCTATACCAACAGTTCTCATGAACCGTTGGCAAAAACCTCCCCAAAGCCATCTATCCCAACGGTTCATGAGAACCGTTGGGAAAAAACATCCCAGGAAACATCTATGCCAACGGTTCTAATGAACCGTTGGTAAAAACCTCCTTCACCAACGGTTCTATCAAACCGTTGGTATTTAACTGTTGGGAAAGACCAGCATTCCAGTAGTGTCTCACTCTATATCAAGAATCCATTTAAAAATAGATTTTAGAATCAAAGTGTCCCATACCACCATGAATCTTTTAAATGTAATTTTAATTTTAAACCATTAATTCCCTATATAAATAAATCCTTAAAACCATTTTTAAAACATGGACATTAATGAAAACGATTTAGAATAATAAATTCTCAAAACATTTAAAATGACAATTTAGTTAGAGTTCCTAACAAAACGAGAGACACTTGAATACAAATAATTTAGGTAATAATTTTTTTTAATATCATGAGAGTAAAGGGATTCATGATATACTATGTCAAAGTACATTATAGAAACCATATAAATGTGATTTGGTGTATAACAATAAATAAGTCTCAATAGAATGTAAATTGAGATGAAATCTTTTATAAAGACTGTATCCTTAGGCTAAGGATAAATCATCAAAATAATTATGTGTGACTAATATAAATACACTCAATATGATTTTATATTAAGTATAAATAAATTGTTGAAAATTTACACATATTCTTGAAAAAACAACACAAATGAATTGGATATTTAACTTAAAAAATGATGATTGAGTAAAAATTACTCTTATCAATTCCATATCGATGACTTGAGAATTTTTCAATGGAGTGATTATGTGTCTCAAAAGTATATCCATTGAAAAGGGAGTAGAAATTATGACATAAGCAAATGAATTGTGATTCTACACATAATCTTGGATTAAAAAATTCAATTAAGTATGCATAAAGTTGAATGAATGGAAATTGAAATTTCAACCTCCCTTGTCATTTTGGTAACTTACAAAACATACACCCATGAAAGAAGGATCGTACAATGATGATGTAAATATTCATAAATTTATGTATATTACACAATGAATACAATCATTGTTAGTACACACAACACATGCAATAAATAAACAGTGAACAATGGAAATCTCACGGAATTAAAAGTGAGATAAGAAGCCCCATAAATTGTACTTTTTCCTAGGTCGAGGGTTATATAGCGTCCTGTATAATGGTGAAATAATTTTTATTGAATTATAGATTATTTATATACATTAATATGATATCATATATGTTATTTTACTATTTATGTTTTAATAATATCTTTGTATTATCGTCATTTCAGGTGTTAACATATTCATTTTCTATTTTATTATTTGTAATGTGAGATTTATATGTTATGGATGGGATGTATCATATTCATATACATAATGATATCATGTCTCTAAACATTATTTGTAATCATCAAATTAAATTTAGTTTTGAATGGAAACGACATGAAATGAATCTCATCGCATTCGTGGAGACAGTAATCCATACGTACGAACGAGTGACAATATCACTTTTTTGATATTAAAATAATATATAATTGGATGGTATATAATATATAAAGAATCATTATCATGTTATATTTGTTATTTACATTAATTACACATCATTATTATACCCATCTAAATAATAATGTATTGAACAACAATTACACCATGACGTGGAGACGGTAATCCGTACATACGCACGTATGGTGACATGTCATTCAAAGGATATATAGATTAATGAAGATGGTTGTACCATATTTATAATAACTTCATCATATATTGATGACATTGGAGTTATTATTTTTGAATTAAAATAACAACAAAGGAGAAATCGAAGAAGAAAATAACTTGAAAGAGGGTGGTGAAATTATTACCTCTTCTTCTCGTTCTTCCTTTTGATTTGATCAAAAGGGCTACATAAGTTGGATTTCTGACCAAATGAGGGCCTCTAAGATGAATTGAGGGACGTTTAGAGGATATTTTGGCAGGTTTTGGCCAAGACAAAAGGCTTTGAAGGTGTGAATTAGTGAGTATGGTGGAGTGCCCTTTTATAAGAGGAGTGAGGGGCACCTTAGGAAAAGCTAAAAATATTATTTTATAATAAATTCATATTCGATTTATAATGACTCCAAAGTGGATTATTTAAAGGTTACGGTGGGGATATGGCTAAAACCACTCAACCAATAGGTTTTAGACAGGTTTGTGTTACTATATTAACTTTGTCTTTTTTATTTAACTCTTTTTTAAATAGTTTGACATTTACCATGTCTCTTTATATTTTAATATTATATAGTTAATAAAATTACTATATTATTCCATGTGACTCCAAAGTGGTCCATTAATGCTACAACTATAATTATATATGTCCTTTGGTAGAACCTTATATTTTTAGGAATAGAATATCAATTAATAATATTATATTTATTTTAAAAACTCATTAATGCCAATTTTGACACTATTTAATAATTCACTTTTGTTAAAGCCTTAAAAACAATATTAACTCGAACCAAATTCACTAAAGAAATTATAACATGTCATATTGACCAATAAAATTAGTTCATTTCATCCAAACATTCAATTTATATTTATTTTAACATTTATAATACCTATTATTTGATTAATTCATTAATAAGGAAAATACTACATCATTATTTTGTCATAATTAAATTAAATTATTCAATGTCTAAAAATTACAAATAAAATACCATTATGTAGGTAATTATTATATATTTCTGAATAATATTTATATTAGAAAATATAACATATATAACCCTATGTAAATTTTTTTTTATCTAAAATATATATCCTTATGTAATATTTGTATTTATTTTTACTTAATTAATATATTGTGTCATTATCACTTACAAGTGGCTCCATGGGGTCCCAAAATCGATCCAAAGATGACCATGGTCGGAAATGTAACAACCAATGGTGTTAGGACACATTTTAGTGAAATTTAATATTATTATAATATTATTTGTTTACCCTTATTTACCGGATTTAGCCTTTAACCATGATAAATAAAATATTTATTTAAATAATTATTCAAAATGTCTAAAAATAAAAGTTACCAATTTACAAAATTTGGACCTTCTGATTGTAAATATGGAATCCATTTTTATAAATTCAAAACATTGACGTGGAAGAAATTAATTTAAAATTAATTCTCGTTGTTAAAACAAAGAGCATGTTTTTTAAGAAATAATAACTATCAAAAAATGAACACTTGTTTATGTCTAGTTTTAATGTGAAATTACATCCAATTACCAATAATGTATTAAATGATAAAAATATATTCAAATTATATTTTAAAACCTCTCTATAGTATAATTTATCACTATAAATTATTTGGATTAAAAAAGTTGTTTTTAATTAATGTTTAGTATTTTCACTATTCATCAAAATTTGAATTTTTTCTAAAAAATACCAAGAATTAACCTTAGCCTAATTTTGATATAAATAAAAGAAAAATGATGTACATTTTGAAAGGAAAAATTTGTAAACTTTTAAAAAGTGGGTATTATTATTCATAACGGCTAGTTTGATTGGTCGTGGTGTGTGTTAGAACTCGAAGTTGCGTACAACACATGCTACTGTATTATTCAAAGGGAAGAGTACCATGGAAGCTTGGGGTGTTACAGGGTAAGATTAACCCAAATAAAAAATAATACATTAGGTGTACCAACATTTTTGTATCATGAGACCTACTGATTAATCTAGGCCCTATAAAATTCTATCCCACGCCAATCATTTACACATGTTCAATTAATATCATATATATTTAATTATTAATATGATAAAAAATAAATATTTATTTATTAAAGAAAAAATATATGTATTTAATAATGTATAAAAAATATAAATTTTATACAGTTATTTAAATAACATTCGTAGTATTTTCCCTTCAATTAACAACATATATTACAATGGTTTATATTTATGAAAACATTTACATAAATAATATATCATTCACACTAAAGGACTTAGATATAATGGAGAAAAAACTAATTATATAAATTAATAATGATAGTGAAAGTAACTATAAGGAATTGAGAATATTCATTGTCAAAGAAACAATTTATAAAATATAAATTATAAATACACTAAATAAGGATATAAAATCACAAAAAAACAATGTTTTTAATTAAATATTTATATTCTGAGATTTATAGAGAAACATGGAAAATAAAATTTAAAAATATTTTTCTCTATACATTTTTAATATTTTAAAAAAATGAACATATAAACCACATACAAAACACTATTAAAAATGTGTCAAAGGGAATAGTAAAAAATAATTTTTAAATTATATTAAAAAAATAATCATGAAAATATACTATTATTATTAAAACAAATATAGATAAATTTATAACATTATATATAAATAAAATGAAACCCATTTTTTGAAATATTTTTGATAAAATATTTTCACTTTTTGATAACAATTAAAAATAAAAAATTCCAAGAATAATGGTATTTATTTTTTTTGGGAAAACCATGAAATTTGTTAAAGGAATCTTTATAAAAAATAAAAACTATGAAATTTTGAAATATTTATCAACATGTGAATTTTAATAAAAATAATTTTCATTGCTTGGTATATATTGTAAAGAATACCTTCTATGAAATGAATTATAAATATTCCATTACAACATTTCAATAGGAATTCATTTCATATAATTTTTCCTTAATAAATAATTTTATTATCAAAAAACAATCATAAATTAAAATAATGAATATTGATTTTGTGGAAAGTGATTCAAATTCAAAAATGATAAATAAGGCCCAATTTTATTATTGGAATTATTTAACGGATTTTTAGTACAAAATAAAAAATGTGGATAGAATTTCTTAAAAAAAGAGAAATAACATATGGTTATGAAATTATGATTTCATTAGTATATAATAAAAATATAATTTCTATTTTAATTTAAACATAATAAATATAGATAAAATTAAGATAGTAAAATAAACCCTTAATGAATTTATAAAAATTAATTGATATCCTCTAGAAAGAGATAAAATTTAATGAAAATTTAATTACCATGAATAAAAATATAATAATTATCAAATATTTTAATTTATAAATATATATAGAATATAAATAACAAAAGATTCGTGCATAATACGAAATAATCCTCCAGGAAGGATATTTGAGATGATTAACCCATTCATGGGATTCATGCTACGTCAGATGAACACTAACATCCATTAATAATAATTTTAGATTTATAAAAAACATATAAGAAATCTATTTATATTTATTTAAAATATACTATCCATTAATAAATTCTATATAATACATTATTATTAGGGTTACATCTAAGAGGGGGTGAATCAGTAGTACCTTTTTTTATTTTTAAAATTCATGAGTTAAAATAAAAACCTAGTGAGCGGTTTAAGTCATTATTTAACTATTAAGAACATCTTCCTCAACATTATGGGGAAATATTATAGATATATCACACAAAAAACAATTTACATGGATCAACCAAAATGTGAGATCATACACTGTATTTTGGTTATCTTTTTTCAAGTACATAGATTTTCTATTCACTAAAAAACCATAGTGATTAAAAATAGTTGAAATTTGCATAAATGTTTTGATAAATGATTATCTACTTCGCATAACAGGAAATTGTGGAACTATTTTTATAGGAACCAACTTTTTTTATAATATTTTCTCTTTTATATCAATTAAACAGATCTTTGATAATCTTTAATATTCTTCTACATAAAATCATGATCAACTTCTAGAAGGCACTAAACATCCAAAAATGATAAGATTGGATGAAAAATAGATCATTCTTTCTCTAATTAGTTTTTAAATAAAAATCTGACAATGATATCAGTTATGAAAAATATGGTCTATATAAATGAGTTAATTGATGAACAATAGTTGGATATATTTTTCTAAAAATTCACAAAAACACAACTAACACACAGTTCGAGCTTCCTCATATTCTATTTCTTAAATAAAGAACCTTATCGACAAGAACAAATTACACTCATCACATAAAAAATCATATATTAATAATGATATTTGTAAAATCATTGATCTTATATATTTTTATCATTTCCATAAATTCATTTGAAATCATTATAATGGTCATCCAAATAGTTATTAAAATCACATGAATAATCATGATTTGTTCATTCCAATTATAAATAAAAATACACTTTCTCATATATATCATCTAAATTCATGGAGGATAAAAAATTATCCTATTATAATTCTATTCAATATTACTACATCAAAAATACATATTGAAAATGACCACTTTCATGAAATAATTCAATATTACCACATATCCCTTTTTTTTAAATGATGTAACTTTGATTAGATAAAAAAATACACTTGGAGTGTTTTACTTAGATCCAATATTGATTCGTGATCACATGTGCATTCAATATATTTATTATATGATTTTCATATAACGTGTACACGGATTTTTTCTTTTGAATATTTTAATTATCAAAACGTACATAATTTTAGATTGTACATATAAAAAAATATCACACATGGATGACTAGTAAAAATATTCTATATGAAAATAAGAAATTACAAGGAATAACTTATGTGTCTTCAAATTTTTAATGTTTTTTAAATTAGATACATCACAAAAACCTCTATTGTTAGCCCGAAATTCCTACATGTGATTGGATCCATTATAAAACAGGTTACATCAACCATAATTCCAACACATGGCCGAAAATTGATACTTGAATCATTGACTATGTGTTGTGGTAAAATATTATTTTATGATAAGATGGTTTTTTGTAATTCCCTAACTTAATGTCTCAGAAGAGTAGATCAACAGAATTTATGAAGGAAGGTTTCAAGTTGACACCAGTGAGGAGCAAGAGCTATGTATAGATAAAAAAGAAAGAATACTAGCTCAAGGCTTCAATCAAAGAATAATCAACTTAGATGAATTCATCCAGAAAATGGAGAGGATTCTCACCAACCTTGAAGAGCATATTTGAGGGGACCTAGAAATATAGGTTAGTCAAAAACAATGGGAAATTTGAAGATTAGCTAACTTGAGTAATCTAAGACTCATGTATAATAATTTTGTGAGCTCTTTCAGCAAGTAGTGGTCTTGTATGTGAACAACGGTTTCCCATTTTCTTAAAAATGGATTAATAATAAAAATTTAAATTTGGATAGATGTAATTCCATGACCCCATAATCCAATAGATAATGAATTATTTTATTTCATTCATATAGATATAGTTTTCATATCCCAAGGGACAAAATAATTTAGATGATTTGGAAAAGCAAACTACATTCATGATTATAATATTACATTAGTAAATACATAATAAAATATATTAAAACACAAAGAATAATAAAATTAATCCGTGAAACTAATTTTATGGGTTACTCTTCATATCCTGGAGAAAGGTAAAAAAATAACAGTGAGCTCAAATTCTTTTCTATGGTTCATACAACAAAAAACAATAACAAATAAATAGGAATAAATCTATATAGAAAGTTTAATAACTGAAAACACATTCCATTTATGTAACTGGATAAGGAATAATCAAATGAAATTTAAGTATGTTAAAAAAATTCCATTAAATAAATAAGCTAATAATTAAATCAAACCATTTGTTTTTTCATGGTGAAAATTTAAGAGACAAGAAATAACAAATGAAAAGGAAGGAAAGGATAAATTATTAGACTTTATGTCTCCGGAACATGAAAACCACTACTCTCATGATCTTACATAATGACAGTTTAATAATATATTTATAAACCGATTTAATTTGACATACTAATTTGTCTCATGAGAGAATCTTTACACATTGTGGGGAAGTATAATGTCTGGGACCCACAAGTCATTACAAGTTTGAGGAATTCATTTTATCGTGTAATCAATTTTATTAATAAACAATACGCATTATAATAAATTGTAAATAATTCATTAGTGTAGGGAAATAAAAAATAAGGGCTTTTGACGTTGATGAATGGAAATACCATTGAAATATCATTAAAACATTCTTAGAGAAAAAGAATCGTTAAACATTCTGAAGTGTCCCATACCAATATGAAACATTTAAACAACAATACACATAAAGGAATGACATCAAATGAAACATATAATATCTTGAGAATATTGATATTCATGATATAAAAGTTCAATTTTGATTATATTCACTAGATAAATGTGAATTGAGTCACATGATGAAATTAGCCTAAATAGAATATAAATAGTGATGAAATCAATAACTTGCATTTCTTTTTGAGTGGACATCATTTAAACTCCAATATAATGGTTTTAATCATGTTACTATGTTATAACATGAACATAATCATATTTATACTATCATATATTATCTTATTTTATTTTATTTTTACCCATTTGTTAACAATTATTCATTATTATTATTATTTTCCTTGTTAATTTCTTAGTTGTTCGAGTATGTTTTGACTTGTTACTTATCGTTTTTAATAATAAGATCATGATATAAAAATATAAGGAATATAAATCTAGATTTAAATATAATATAAATATATATATATACAAAATATATTTAATTTTAGTAATCCCTAATATTTGGATTAAAAAATGAAATATACAGTTCATGGAGATGGAACACCATACATATGCATTAACACTATATCCATCTCGCTTCTTATCATAAATGGGTGAGAATTAAGTGATATATATGTATATTTTAATTCATGTATCATATATATGTAACATATTTCATATATTATTATTTAAAACTATAGACAATAGATTCCATTCATAGCGTGAATGAATCACATCGCTTTTAGGAGGTGTTAGTACACACATCTCAAACGTTGTTACTGTATTTTCACAAAGTGTAATGCATAATGGAATGTGTAAAAAAATATTTATAAAAGAATGAATAAATTATAATATTATATATAACATATAGAAATATTATATTTTTCCTAATTCCCATCATGAGTTGTGGTAAAGAAAAAATAAACAATCATAGTTTTACAAGGCGGCGGTCCTCCGTACACAAGAAGAAAAAGATTTTTATCGATTAGACGGAAGAATATGAAATTGGAGATCAAAGACATAGAGTAAAAAAATCTAAATATATTTATTATAATTATTTCATTATAAAATCATTGAATAAGAATATTTTAAGTGGTGTAGAATCAAAATAGTACAAAAGATCTTTATTAGTGATGTTACCTCACCCTCGATTTACACATTATGATTTAAACCAACTGGCATCAAAGGATCGATATATAACCAAAATGATGATTATGGAATTAGGGAAGGGATTTAGGGAGATTATTTGAGAAGATATTTGGAGAAAAAATGTTCTTGTTATTTTTTAATGCGTGGGAGTGGTGAGTTCTTTTTTATAGTGGAGCAGGAGTGACATTCATACAAATTTTGGAAAATTGAACTCCATCCATGTTTTTCATTTTAAATGTGTATAAAATAAATGAAAATTTATATAAATGGGACTATAAGATATATATTCTTCCATACCATGGATTTTTTCCTGTTTCTAGGCTATTTGGTGCCTTATATTTAAGGTTTAGTCCATTGTTAGGCTTTTTTTCTCTTAATCACTGTAATTTGTTTTAATCAAATTAACAAATATTTTTTAATCAAAAAATAAGTTAAAATAATTAAAAATTATACATTATGTGGATTGAAAATATGGAATCCAATTTTTCAAATTCCAATTATGTAATTGGATTAAATTAATTTAAATTTAATCCCACAGATAGGACGGAAAAGTGGGTTTTAATGTAAATATAATTATATGTTTGCTTTGTTTTTTTATTAAATATCAATTTCAAATTGGTTACAAGAACATAAATTCGTTAAATTTATTTACAAATTATCAAACTATGTTTTAAAAACAATAAAAAATATAATTTATCCATGTAAATAATTTTGTTGAAAAAAATTATAGAAATACATTTCAGTATTTTTCATTATTCATAAAAAATTTAAACTTCATAGAAAATTACCAAAAATACACACTAACATTATTTTTATATTAATATTTATAAAATTAAGTTTCTTATTAATATTAAATTCATAAATGTTTCAAATTTCATTTTTAATGTCGGTGCACCATTAAAATGTGGAAAAATTTCCTTTATATGTAAATTGGATTTTATGTGTCATATTGAGTCTAATCTGGCCTTATGCTTATCATATAAATTGGATGGGTATAAAAAATATTTTCTTTAATATAATATATATATATATGGGACATTAATAACACTCAATAATTGTCATTAATTTAGTCTATTAGGATAAAATGAATTTGTGAGAAAATACGTTTTTTATAAAAACATTTCCTTTAAAATTAATTGGTTATTATATTCATTTATAATTAATTTATAACCAATAAACTGATCCACATATTTTAAGTATTTAGTTAATAAAATTATAAACCATCACATTAAATAATAGGTTTTATTTTATTATATTAAATTTTAATTATTTTAATAATATATTATTCTTTGATAAAACTCGGTCTCACGTGTTATGCTTGACATAAAAAAAATCCAGTCTTTCAGGTAACACAATCTGACCTCATTGTTTCTTATATAGAATTATATTATTTATGTTAAATGAAAAATTAAAATAACTTAGTGTTTTAAGAAATTAAATCTAGGAAAAAATTTAAATTTATTCTAAAAAGAAGAATATTGTAATGTCTTGGGGAGTTACATTCTCACCACATTAAATAAATTATGTGGTCAAAATGAAAAATTGATCATGGGAATCAAGGGATTGATATTTAAAAATAATATATTTTTAAAAAATACAAATCATGAATATGATTAATAACACATTTTTTTAATTAGGTGGATAGGGAAGTACAATGGTCATGTAACTAAGTTCCTTAATAGGATAATATAGTTTGGAAATAGAAACATGGATATAAAAGAAAAATATATCAATCATATTATAATATAGATTCATAGAGAAAATGTTAAGCTGAATGTTGATAACCACAAAGAAGTAAACCATTTTGTTTTAAAAAATACATTGATATCATAAAAAATGAAGATCATTGGAATTTATTTTTGGTTTAGGAACATTTTAATATTGTTGGGGAAGTCGTCCACTCTATATGAAAATAAGAAAATATACATTTCTATTTCATAAATACTATCGTATCCTTTTTTTGTGACATGAACTATTTGTACTCTATTTTATAACACATTATGCATCATATGTTGAAGTAATATATTAGCATCTATAACCTCATCCAAAGAACCAATTATTCCATTTAATAAATTGAATGATTTTCTAATAGATTATCATCCAACACATTTGATGGAAGATCACCAAATTTACAAAATAAAATTATAAAATAACATGAAGTGAATTTTAATCATCACATACTAAACATGTGAATATGTTAATAAATTGAATTACCATATAATCTTATTTAAATAATTAATTATTTATATTCATCTAATAGAACCTAGAATATTGGATATATTCCTTAAATTAAAAAATTATTTAAACTCCATCGATGATAACATAAACCAATTTATGAGAAAATCATTACTCATTTCCAATGTAGTAATCACTTATCTTATTTATATTAACCAATAAAAAAATTTCTTCATCCAAACGTCATTTTCATATTATTAGGTACATATTAATGGTTATATTTCCCCTAACCTTGTGTTTTACAAAAAAAAATATCTTCATATTGAATCACTATTCTAGATACCATTAATAATATTTTCATAAATACCTAAAAAATATAGTTAAAAAAAATCCTCAAATATTTCAAATTTATTATAAATAATCCTTCATTGATAAAATACTATAATTACATAATTAATGACTACAAAAAATCTAATTAATATCACATCTTCATCTATGGTAGTAGCAGAGTAATGACTATTATCCATTAGCAACATTTAGGGTGTATTATTTTGATGCAGAAGACATTTATTTACATAGTTTCTAATATCATTGTTGTAGAATAATTTCTCAATATAATTCTCTTTTTTTCTATTTCAATCATGAACATTGTGGCCATTTTTACACACTTATAAGAAACTACTATTCCCTACAAGAATGTATCGAGGTTCATTATTTCCCCAATGATCTCATTTGGTAAATATGTATTCCCCTTTAACCCTTTATATATCTTTCTCCTTCTATAATATTCTTTTCTCTATTTTTTCAATGCAACTAGATTTGGATAATTCTTTACCTATCTCATTATCAAATTATATTATGTACTCATATAATAATAATTGTTTGGAGACTATTTCACTTCAAAATATTGGCTTAAGAACATAAATGTTATGATCATGTTGACTATTAGGATCACGTACATTACTAATATTCACATTAATTCTAATAGGTACCATTTATAAATAACATCATTGAATTAATTAGTTCATATCATTTGAAAACATATTATAAATTCGAAAAATAATTAAAATACACAACATAAATCAAATGTTTTTCGAAACTAATATAATTATCATTAAAATGGTTTATTTGTAGACAATTTAATATTAAATTTATTTTTAATGGTTCATAACAAAAATGAGAATTAACTAATGAATATCCCCTTGGAGTGAAAAAATAGGTGTGCAATAAGTCTCATTGTCATATATGAGGTTATACTCGATTTTGACCTGATGTACCATTTCAGAGTAGTTTCCCTTGGTACATCAGTATTAGAATCACACCCACTTTCCATATCCAAATAGGGTTGTATTGATAAGAAAACCGAAATTTTCTCTATTATAACAAAATTATAGAATTTTCTTCTATATTTATTTTATAAGTATGTCGTAGGGTTATTTTCCTCTTTATATGTTTTAAAAATAACATTTCCATGCAAAATGATAAACATGATCTGATTCCAACTGTAATGCCTCGATAGTAGTTTCTTGGATATGGTGCATTATTTTGTAACATTAACATAGATACAATCTTCAAATCCAATGGCACCAATGTGTTTTGTAGTTTTGGAAAACCAGATTCCATACCTAATAAATATATTATATTGTGGGATAAAAAAACATAATACATAACAACGACCAATGAAATGAATACTTAAATATCATTCTATATATTCCTATTCATAATTAATGTAATGTAAAAAAACGGAAATATAAAATGATAAGTAAGGCTAAGTACAATAAAAAAATAATATATCAATTGAAATAAATCAACATGGAATAGTGAATAACTGAAAACATATGACACTTAAGTAAATTGATAAGAAATAATCAACATGGAAAGGTATGGTAATAAAAAAACATTTTATATGATTAATAAACTAGGAATGAAATTAATCTATACATTTTTTCTTAGATAAAATCTCATGGATATGAAATATTGAATCAAAATAAAATAAATGATTAATTATTAGACATCATGTCTCAGGAACATGAAAACCTATAATATCAAGATCTATCATCTAGAAAGATTAAAACTACATGTTGTAAAAAGATTATTCTTTCTAATGGATTTTTCTAATGTGACATGTCAATGTATCGATGGGCCATATAATGTTTGATCTCCACCTTCCATTGCATTTCCAAATAATTCATTATATTAAGTGATTGATTTAACTAATAAACAATATTCCTTATCTTAAAATATCTATATTGAATAAATAATACAGATGTATTAGTAAATTTCCATTTAAGGATAATTAAAATCAATTTTTTTTATGCTTATGAATATAAAATCTATTTAAAGATCCATAAAATATTCTTGAGGAAAAATAATCTTTAAACATTCTCAATTGTCCGTTATGACTTCAAACATTTGAATCATAATCCTTATAATGGAATAAAATTAAATGAAACATATAATATAATGAGAATATGGAGAACCAGATATAAAATTTAAAAGGACAGTATATACACAATATAAAATTGAATTTTTTCATTATATCAAATAAGTAATAAGGGAACGTAAATTGAGGAAAAATCCTTACATCGAGTTTCTTTTTGTGTGAAAATCATTTAAACACATGTATAATAGTTTTTATCATATTAAGACATTTTAACAATACCATAATCATATTTATAATATTATATAATATCTTATTATAATGTCCCATTACCAATTTGTTGACAATATTTATATATTTTAACTATTTTGGGTGTTAATTGCCATGTTTTTCAAGTATGTTTTCACATGTCTCTTATTTTTTATATTAATTAGACCATGATTTCATCATATACAGAATATAAACCATTATTTAAATACCATATATATATATACTATATTTTTATTTATAATAATCCAAAATATTTGGAGAGAATGAATGAAATGTACCGATCATGGAAATGCTAGGCCATATGTATGCATAAACACCACTTCCATCTTATTTTTTCATCAAAATGTTGAAAGATAATATATGAATATATATATATATATTAAATTGAGTATCATATTTATGTCACATATGTCATATATGTTAATTTAAATCCATCCTAAATACAATCCTTCTATAGCACGAATAGATCACATTGCTTTGAGGAGGCATTAGTCCACATTTCCACAAATGATGTTATTGTATTCTAAATTAATGGAGTGCATATATTTCTGTGTTAATAAAAATTTTAGAAGAATATGAAAATTATATATATAATTTATATTATATAAAAATATTATTTAAATCATAATTCCCATTATGAGAGGTGGTAAGGGAAGAATGAACAATCATCATTTTGGGAGGTGGTAGTTTGTCGTACACAGAAATTATATGCTTGTTACCAATTACATGGAAGAATGCGTATGTATAGATAAATATATTAGATAAGGATCATCTCAATATATATCCAACAAATGACCTGAATGCCTTTATTTTTATTGACTTTTGATAATCCACCTTTTAAGGGGTGAGGTGGAAGCCTATCAAGGCCCATAGGCTTAAGTATTACATAGCCCGTAGGCCTTAGAGGAATTCATTTTCCCATAGGCTTCAAAAATTATATACATACTAGACTAACTACTTGGAACTACTCCTCCCCAAAATCTTCATCGTGAAATCAGCTTTCCACATTCGCATGGATGTTCGGTTAGGCATTCCTGTCCTTGCACATGCTTGTCCCAATGACAGGTGCCATACCATCTCATTCTTGTAAACTGTTTAGCTTTTGATGTGGTGAAACCTCCAAGTAGAGCATTTTCCTCGTAGGTCATATGGTTTTCATCTTCACTTATGGTGGCTTGAAGGCTTTACTGGCCCGATGACCTGGGTGGCCCGAAGGCATTAATGGACTCGGGGGGCCAAATCGGTTGCCTAAAGGCCCAAAAGGGGGCATATTCACACATGCTATAGTGCCATACATTACTACCTATAGTTCCCTCTATAGTAATGCTACAGTATGACATAGTTCCCACTACATTTCTTGCTATAGAACTACTACAGTACCTGCTACAGTACTTCTACGGTACCCTGGAATTAATGTCTCCGCCGGGATTTGATCTGGGGTCTCTGAGATGCACTTATAGAGTCCTTACCAACCGATCTAAGGCTCATGTTCACATATAAATATATATTGGTTACTTATTTTATTATATAATCATTAAATAAGAATATTTGTAGGGGTGTATAATGAAAATAGAACAAAATATCTTGAGGAAGGATGTTTACTCTTCTTTGGGTAACCCCTTTTGGTTTTCACCAATGGGATTAAATGGATGTATTTATTAATAAATGTATGATTCTACTACTATTTTAGGTATTTTTATCATATTTTTTGACACCAAGGGCATTATAGGTTTAAATTAGTGGTAGGGGTGAGTGCTTTTTATAGTTTAGTAGGGGCAACATTCTTATAGATTTTGGAAAATTAAATTTCACCAATACATTTCCAAGTAATGTGGATCCAATATAAACGAAATTAGATCCAATGGAGGATTGGGCCGAACATTTTCCATAAAATAGATTTTATAAATGTTTTTTTGGTAATATGTTTCATTATGTTTATGTTTTAGTCTTTTATTGAGATATTTTCTTTATTAATCACTATAATTAATTCTTTTCACATTCATTAATAATATTTCTGATAATATAATTTTATCTTATTCAAAATTATATATTATTTTGATTCCAAATATGGAATCAATTTTTCCAAATTCTAATCATATTTCCCTATAAATTTATTGAAATTAAATCTCGTGAATGGGATGATAAAGTCGATTTTGAAGTAAAAATAAACTAGAGTATTCCATGTTTTTATATACAATTTCAAAGTGAAATTGGATTAAATTACATATATTTTATTAATTTATATAAAATATATCTTTTTATGTTTTAAAACCAATAAATAAATAATTTTACCATTTAAATAAATTACATGTAAATGTAGTTGTTGAAATAAGAATATGTATTTTAACTATTCGTCAATAATGATACTTCACAGAAAATTATCAAAAAATATCCCAAGGATTCTTATTCTGTTCCCATTTATAATATTAATTTTATTTTTTCATATTAAATTAATAAAAGTGTCAAAATTCATATTTAATTTAGTTTATCTATTAAAAGGTGGTAAAATTCCCTTTATAAATATATAGGTTTTTATTATTAATATTGGGTGTATACTTATATTATGATTACCAAATCTATTGGATGAATGTAGAATATATCCTCCTAAATATAAAATTTATATATTACATTAATATCACTCAATATTTTTATTAATTTAATTAATTATTGTAAAATTATTATGTGAAAAAAATAGTTTCTTTTAGAAAACATTCCCTTTATATTCAATTGGTTCTCATATTCATTAATAATTAATTTTTAACCGTTGAATTCAACCATAAATTATTATAAGTAAGATAATAATTTTAAAAACAATCAATTTATAGGCTAGGTTGTATCTTATTAAATTAAATATCAATATTTTTAATAATATTATATTTTTAGGTATTACATGGTCTTTCGTGTTACACAAGACATTGAGAAAAGATAGTCTTACTTGTAATGAATGCTAACTTTAGTGTTTTACATAGAGAATGATAAAATTTATGTTTTTTGTAACATAACATTAATTTATTTCATCTTATAATGAAACATAAGAAAACAATTTACCTTATTCTTGAAGAAAAATATTATAATCTTTCAGGGTGTTACAGTTATAGATAATCTATGTTCCTATATAATGGAAATCAGATTGAAGTTAAAATATGGTTACATAGATATGAATAACTCAAAATATCAAATGAAAAAAAATCATATTATCAATATATGACTTCAATACCTTCTCAAAAACCAAAAAAAATTCAATTATGTTATAAAATATTGTACACATTGCTCCATGAAATATCTTTTGTTGAATTAAAGATCATTTCCTCCCTCAACACACTTATTACATGGGTGGAAATAAATACATGAAACTGTATAAATCATATGGGAACATCAATATCTCCTAATTTATTATTTTTTTCAATCAATGTAAGTTATCCAAAATAACTTAATTCTGATTTGAACACTCATATCCTTTTCAAAGATAAAATCATCTTAACTCTACATAATAGGTTAGTGTAGTGTTATTGAGTGAACTCCATAATTACATAACAAAGAAAAAATCCCTCCAAATGATAGTATGTTAGCCACATTAATTGGGAATGTCTAATTTTGGAATGTGTAACCCATGGTGTAGACACTCACACATTCAAATTACCTCTGTCTTTATCAAATAATCAATCTTTTATAAAAATGACATAGAAGAACATATTCCTTCCTTCAAAAGATTTATGGTAACTTTTACTCCCCCTCTGAAAACATAATTCCAGTCTATGTGGGGGACACTATAAATGCTTCATAATAATGGGTGGGTTGAACACCGAATTGTAGCTTTATGTACTCAAATATATACTTAGGGGAATCATTTTTTGAATATATTTCCCAGATGGTCATGAGTGGGAATACATTGAATTTAGAAGTCTTAGTTAGAAAACATATCTTTAGTGACATGATATATGATATCAATGTTCATATAACTCTTATGATGTATATTTTTTAAATAGATTTATATAACATAGATATTAAAAATTCATTTTGAGTGGTTTCTCAATTTTCACTCAAAAATCATACAGTTTCTCTTTTGTTCCAATCATTTTAGTTCATTCACTTACGTGAAAAATATATTCAGCATTAGTAGTACTAAAAATTTTATAATTCTAATTATAGTAGTGACAAATAACTAAAAAATATCCCAGAGGAATATTCTAACAATATTTAGGTTATATCATCAAAATCAATTTTCTAATTGGTATCTACAAACACAGATAAAATCAAATTATTTCTCATCATGTAATGCATACCATATATCATGGTCCCATTAACATACATAAAAATCATTTATCACCTATTAAATGTGACACATTTAGGTCACTCTAATATCATATACAATGACTCACATAATATACCATATCTAGTTTGGTTTCCATATGATATGTTAGTCTATTAATTAATATTCATATATCTATTTTTTATACACTCACACCATCTGAAACTAAGTATGTATATGGTTCTAATTTAATGTTTTTAGATATAAAAATAAAATCATCTATTTCAATAATTTTCAATAGTTCTCATGAATAATTATCAAGATATAATAATTTGAAGCCTTCTTATAGTGTAACTTTTAATCATAGGAAGTACCTCAACTCACCTATATTCATCTATTTGATATACATTATATTTTACAAATTTCATTAGATGAATATTAATTATTTTAACAAGCTGTATAACCATGAATTCAAGGATAATGGAATTTTTTTAATCCATAAAGAGAATTCATTAATTTTCAAAATAATTTCCCGTCATTTTCAATCACTGAACTCTATGGATTTTCCATATATACATCCTCTTTGTGAGATCTATTAAAAATTGTCGATTTTATGTCCATTTTATAGATTTTTATTTTCTCTATACAAATATTGAAAGAAGTATTCTTATGAAAACAAATTGGGAAATTAGTATAAAGTTTCTTTCGAAATCAACACCTTCATGCTGATAACACTCTTTCCACAAATGTAGGGATTGGTTCTTGATGTAATATCATTTTTAATGAAATTCTGAAAAATAGTCTCTTTCTTATTAAATCAAACACCAATTTTTTTCGAGATACATGGAGGCCCGATACATAGCCCATATTACCAAGGAAAACGGTCCACGAAACATTACATGAAGGACCAAGGTTATAGAAACCAAAATATATTATTCTGGTGGCCTGATGTTTCCCTAAGAACCATCCTATTAAGAGTAATTATACAGTACATAGGCATTTATAGTACATACTACCACAAATATTTCATTGGTGCTATAGTTATTCTGGTAATACAATACATTATTTATCTCCCTTGGAATAATAACCTATGCACTATGTGGTTTTATCTCCCACTTTGGATGTTTTTATGGGTTTCTTTCCAATATGAAAAAAAAACTAAACCATATGACATTGAATTGATTATTTAATTCTATTTTTAATTGCTACATCATTATAATTATAATTTTATAAATAAGTAATGGAATGAGGTCCCATGGGGAATTATTATCAATCTAATTAAATTATTAATTTATAGATTCAATTCATTATTTATATTAAAAAAATTCATCCATTTTATATGGATCATTATGAATGATTAAATAAATTTTATTTATTATATGAAAATTTTATTCTGTCTGGATAGGTGTATATTAAATCCCAATAATATTATTTTCCTTCAAATGTTACCGAACAATTTCATATTTCTACATGAAATTATCTAAAACATCCTCTTTATAATCAATCTATTAAAATTCAATGCATTCTTAGCTGGTTTTGACATGAGGCTTTTATTCACTAATCATTCACAAAATCAACAAGTTATTTCCATTATAATTTTCAAAATATATGACATTTATATCATTATTTAAGGATTTATTTTTTCTAGTTTTAAAAACATAAATCTTGTGTATTTTGGTTTGTATTTTATTCTAAAATATACATCCTTTACCATTTGATAGGAGTGTAATAATGTTACACTCCTCTACTCTTTTATAAAAAAAATTACTTGGTTTTATATTAATAATGAAATAACAACCAAAGACACTAAATTAGTTATGTTTTTGTATCTTATCATACCACATCTTATGTGATGTAAAAATATTAGTTTCTGGAAAGAAACAACTAGAATTGGATATGTATATCTATGAATTCACCATCCCTTTCAATGAACGATGATCCTTATAATTTGAAATGCATAGTTCTACCCATTTCCAAGGTGGTTATATTATTTTTCTCAAAAAACCCATTATATTTGGGTGTGTAGGGGGTATTTTAATGATGTTAAATCAAATATTTCTAGGTAAGGATTAAAAGATAATTCTAGTGAAATATTTCCCAATTTCAATAATCAGTTTTCCGAGGTTAATCCCACGATCACATTCAACTTCTCTTAAAAATATTTTGAACAAGTCCACTATATATGTCAATGGTTTCATGAATAATAGTATTTTAATTATTTTATAATCACAAATTAGTGTGATAAAATACAAGTAACATATAATGGGTTTTTGCTTTACAGATATACAAATATATGTTGGAATTATTTCTAGAGGACTTGTTGATTTCATTTCAACTATTTTGTGCCTCTAATTGTCTATGTTTTCCTTGAGCGAAGTGATAAAAATATGACATAAATATCTGTATAATTGTTTTATTTCCAATATGTAATTTTTTTGGAGATATTTGTGAAATTATTTTTCCATTTTTTTCAAGTCATTGGTTCGATAAATTGTTCTCTTCAAAGGTATTGAATTAACAAGAATTACTAGAATCCCAAATATGAATCAAATTCAAACTATTCCTTTATATTGTTTAGAAAATAATTCCATATTCATCTCTTTTTATGAAATAATAATTCTTATTCTATGTCACATTTTATCCCACATCACAAAACTGACATACAAATAAAATATTTTTCTTAATCTCATCAATAAAAAAAATTCATTTGAATTTAACCTATTATGTTCAATAATAGTTGAGATAATTCCTTATATTTATAATGATAATTAATTTAAACTGGTATATATAACACTATAACGATATTTAACATATTCTAGGATCATGATATCTCCTATCACATGTGAGGAGAATCCAATTTCAAGAATCCATTGTTCATACCGTTTTTGTTTCTATCAAGGAATTATTAACCATTAGTGAATTTCCATCCTTGTTTATATATTGAATTTTACTCTATTTTTATATATGATATTATTTTTATCCTAGAATCATGATTAAACACCCTATAGCATGATTCCATTACTTGATCACACTATCTATACATCTCATTATTCAATACAGAAATATTATGGGAAAAAATCTTATTTTATGCATATGATTATATAATTATCAGAGAAATAATTCTTATATTACATGCATGACTTACCATAAAATCCATCATTCATTGATTCCATGGGAAGTAGAAGTTATACTAAAAAACATAGCTATTCTTTCATATTCACTACATCTACATCAATATCCTCTTATGAAAATTCATCTATACAAACATTTAGCATTTCCCCAGAGTTATGTTTCCCATTTTAAAATAATATTAAGTCTTTTTTACATATATTTTAGATAACCTTTAGTTTTATTATCACTATTAATAATCTCTACTATAGTAGACCTTCTGTGGCGGTCTATTTCAATCTTGTATTTTCAAGTATTTATCATAGAACATTCTTAATTTGAATAAATAGTTCACGAATTTTTAAATTTAGTCGGTTCATAAATTTTTATTTAATTTTTAAAGTTCTTATGAGTAGACGAATAATAAATTACATCATAATATTATTCAAATTAATAATTCAATTTTTCAATAGAGTTATAATATTTATGGTTAATTTATTAGTAATTCTATAGTTATTTTTTAATATAAAATAATCATATCAAAATGTTTTAAAACTCTATCTTTCCCAAAAACATTATCCTTGATCATTTTAATCTATTGAATGTATTAATTTTCTTTGAAAAGATAACCATATCCTATATTCTTAAACATGTAATTTTTTTTGAATCCTTATGATTTTATTTTATGATTAATTTTATTTCAATGAAAAAATCCATGCCTTTTCATTTTTAAGTAAATCATAAAGGCATATGTTTCCAATTTTTACCACTATTGGAATCAACTTCATCACCTTTATATATATATATATATATATATTAGTGTACATATTAGTATAATTAAATATAAATCACTAATAAATAAAGTGTTTTATTCTTCTTCTTTAGTGCTAAATATTATTCTATTTTTCTATCTTGATGTATTCTTTTGGGTTTTTTCTTCTAATGTTGTCATTCTTATTATTCATCATCTAATTGAATTGTTTTATTTTTCTTTGGGATCTAGATAGTTAAGTAAACAATTAACACCAATTTAAAACATTTCATCTGAATCTATTATTATTTTTATTCATTTTCCTTTTTTTCATGTTTTTTATATGAGAGATGTAGTTGTTATGTTGTAATATTCACTCAAATTACCTCTATGTGAATGATGTTATGATTCATTATTCAGTAACATCACCTGTAATAAAATGAGGGATTTAAAATAAATTTCATAACTGTATTAATTCATGAAAATATGACCCTTTCTCATATCATATTTCTAGAAGAAATTAGGCATCTCATCAAGGTATATGTCATGAATATCTAAAAAATATGATACTATTGTGTCAAATATAATGGTAATATTCATTATTTTTAACCATTTTCAAATCATAAATATTATCACTGAATCCTCTTAAATTTCTAACTATCACATTCACCCTAGAAAAAGTTGTATCAACGTTCTCCTATTTACCAATTATGTCATCTTCAAAATTTTCATTATAGATTTTATGTTTTTATAGTTTGATGTCCCCCTCATACATGTTTTCATGATTATCCAAAAATTTTATAGATCATTGTAACCCCATAAACATGTTATACACATTATAAGACAATGATGATATATAATCATTTCATTATTTTATATCTATATCAAGAATTATCTTATCTAAATATTTCCTAATACTATCCCTTGAAATATTTCGATAGCCCAGAGTGAAATCATCAATAACTTCAAGTACCCATTATTAACGAAAATGTAGCATTAAAATCATCCAATAATGCTAATTAATTCCATCCAAAACAGGAAAACATCTTCTTATAATAAATTCTAGGACCTCAATGAAGAATGAAAATAAGTTCAATATGAAGGAAAACCATTCCTATGATATAACATGAAGATCCCAGATCACATATGATGCTACGAAGAGGGGGGAGATCAACAGTACATGTGTTTGTTTTAAATTTATTCCTATATAATCAGTCACATTTTAATGGTTAAATAATTTATTTTAATCCAATTAATATATTCATTTATTATATGAAAAAATATGATAGATAATAAAGACACATGAATTTTATAAGGTTCAACCTTGATGTGTGGTCCTCCTCTTTTTGTGTTTGATTATTTTTGAGTAAATATATTTTCATTTCACTATAAAATGGACGTGGCCAAAAACACCTAACATTAGTGCACAAGGTTTGTGAAAGAATTGTCCTATTCTGTTTATTAGAAATCATGACATCGATTAGAAAGTATCCAATAGTTTTTTAAATATTTTCCCTTCACTCACTGATTAATCATATCCTCAATAATATTTAGAATGGTTTTGACACAAATGTAGATATAATTCTCTATGATCCTGAATTGAATAAATGATAAGTTTTGAAAAACTATAGAATAATGTTCATCTAACCAGTTCATAAAGAACATTTTCAGCATGAGATCATGTATTTTCAGGCTTTTCTTCTTCCTCCTTAGAAAGAATAATCTTGAAAAACATCATTATAATAAGTTTTATTCAACAAACTCATTGACACTTATTATTAATAGGTTGACCATCCTTATCTTATATTTCTTTTATATAAAAATATATCATCAACCCAAAAATAATTCTATGAACTGCCAAAATAATATATTTATAATGATTTTTGGAAAATATATGATTTTAATTAATGATATTTCCTCATTAATTTTTTTTCAAAATCATTTGGATTCTTATATGAATCATTATTCAAATCCAGAAAATAATGATATTTTAATTTTTCTACCCAATATATAAATAATTTCTTTTGCATAATTCTTATTTAAAATTCCTTGAGGATTAGAAATTTAATATTCTTATCATTATAATAAAAAACAACATCATTATGACCTTTATGAAATACAATTATATATGAAATGATAAAACATTTCCATATTGAACTAATTATTGATATGTGGATTTATTTATAGCTAAAAACAATGAATACTTACTATTTATGCATCAATTATTTCATCAATCCATTTCACATGATGAGTCGTATTATTTATTCCACGACGTTATTAGAAAAAACATCTTCTAAAATGCTTTTTATACATATTAATTGCATTCATGAAATCTGTAGAATATTAGTCATCATGTAGGTATAATTTTCATGAATTTAGGATAGATAAAAAGCATATATATAAAAAATATACACGCCATTGAATATCATTAATGGAATTAAATCACATATTTTGTAAACTTTTTCTATGTCACAAAACTCATCAATAACACATCAATCCCCAATGATATCTCAATTGGGATATTATATATATATTTTATATGAAATATGTTCCTTTATAAAAGAAATCATATACATGATATGAATTTTATTTTTGGATTAGATGAACTCCATATTTAAACCAAATTCAATATACTATTTTCTAACTAACATCCACGAGTTGTAAAACATAACATCATTTTTAAAAGATGTTACAGACAATGATCCTTAATCCAATAACACATATATATGATTTCTATGAAGTAAAGATCATTAATTATAAATTTTTTTCCATGGTATATAATATAACACCTCTAGTAATTACATCAGATCTTCAATTCTTATTACCCTCATAATAATCATTCTTTATTAAAATCAAGACATTGTTTTTAACGACTATATTTTCAATGCATGTATAAGTTTGGTGGTTTCAATAATTTAACCCAATTTATAGTTTAATAATATATATAATATTAATCATGTTATATGTATCATATTTATTTCTTAAGTATTCTATTATAACTAACCATATATGTGGTGTTGAAAAATGGAATCTTTTGTTCATGAAGGTGACTGTCTACATGTACACACAAGATATGTTCTCATTTTCAGTGTTTGTAATGGAGTGAAATAATGTAATTAATTATATTTATAGAATCATAATAATATTATAAATATAAATATTAATGATTTAATCCATATTTATTACCCAAAATGTGAGGAAGGGAATTTAAAATTAATTTTTTTTGTTCTTGGAGGTGGTAGTTCACATGAACACATAAATGAATCATTCATTTTACAATGGATGGAAAAGTGGTAAATTACTATTGTTACATAATAATGATAAAATTACAATAAAATAATGATATCAATTTTTTATTTAGGTAATTTTGTAGAATTTTAGGATGATACATAGAAGAAATAAACTTGAAAGAACCCAGTGAAGACAACTAAAAATTCTAATAACATTTTTTCTTCAATTAAACTCAAGGCCTTTAGAAGAGAGGTTTATTATCACACCACCAACTTAAGAATAATGAAAGGGATATGTGGGGATTTATTTGGTTAGATATTTGAGTGAAAAAATAAATCTCATGTGACATTATAATGTTTTCACTACGTCCATTTTTATAGGCCAAAAACAATAGATATCTCAAAAATATTAAATCTTATAGAATCATTAATATTATTTTTATAATTTCAAGTTGGACGAAAATAGACCATTGATGGTGATATTTACCATATTAAATAAAAAATAAAAAATCTAGTATATTTTATTCTTAAATAATTTAATTATAAATGTTTTAACATTAAATTTCCATTAAAATAATTTTCATGAATATTCAAATAAATTGGCTTTAAAAAAATCAAGATAAAGATGGATTAAAAATATAAACAAATAAATAATTATTATGACTTGGTATTTATCTATAAAATTATATCAACACCATATTTCATCAGGCCTTTTCACATTAACTATTATGAAAATAATTTACATGATTCTTAGACTAATAAAACACGCAATTCATCGATGTTCGTCAAAAAATTTAGATAAAAATACAATTACATAGAATTTAAATAACAAAATAAATAAAATACAGATATTTAATTTTTTCATAATCAAATTTTTGATCGTGAACCATTCATAATATAGTTTTATCACTGTAATTTTCAGGAAAAAGAATTATTTGAATAATAGTGTTAACTTTTTAAATAATAATTATAGTATATAAATGAATTTTTATAAGCAAAAATTTGGCACAAAATAGAAAATTCATGAAATATAGTATAAGGTGTGGTAAATATCTACCCATAAATTCAAATTAAGATGTTTTTTTTTGATATTTGACTCATTAGACCATAGTTTAACACCGTTATAAAAACATTTAACCATTATTTTGTGGACAAAATTTTACCATGGTAATTACACATTATGAGTTAAAATTAAATAAACCATTTTAAAAAATTTGAATTTTTTTATAAATATGTAATCCTTTTTATAAGATTCAATTTTAGAGGTGGTAAACAACAAGTTGATGATAAGCATGAAATAAAACAAAAACATGACTGTTTAGAAAAAATTCCATTTTAAGAAAAAACATTATATACACCAAAACCATGTATAAAATTCATCCCCATGAAATTAAAAGGATCATAATTAAAAAAGTATATTTATGTTAATTTTAAACTTATGTTCACCTAATCATTTCATACATAAATATTACATATTATTAGATGAATATTTATTATGTCACATTATGATTCATTCTATAACCATAATGGTTTTATATCTTCGAAAGTTTGATACAAAAAAATTGTACCAAAAAATTCCCACAACATCTCCCAATTAGTTATTTCCATCATCTATCCTTTTTAGGGAGACCACGGATAAAACATTTCATTATATGATATGGAAAAGGAATAATAGTAAATGATGAGGTCATATACTCAGTAATGCTAATCAAGAGAGATATCAATAATCTTTTACGTATAACATGACCTCATGGATATGATAAAATAATCATAACATTTGAATATCATACAAAAAAATTCATAGATCATAATCATGAGCCATATCATAATGAATTATTGTTCATAAGACATGAATGATGAAATAATCGATGAATATGAGCCAAGAGAGCATAACATTGGCTTATAAGAGGAAATCAATGAGTTGAATAAAGTTTTGTATAATCATAATCATATAAATCATATTTTCAAGAAACTAACTACGACATTCATCATATTTTTATCATGGTATAATCCCCATGTATCTATTTCATGGTTAGGATAACATCATGAGAACACAATTTTGGGATCGAGGTAACATCCTATATACAATTTGAGAACATAAAACATTATCCATTAATCAATTCACTAGAGGGATATAATTTATACACCCATGAAATAATAATATTACATTAATATTTATTTCACAATACCATGAAAATATATATAATTTTATTATAGAATAACTTATGGAAATGAAAAATGATTTATCAGCATTTCCTCATGATAAACAATATCCATTCCTAGAATAAATAAGTATAGTTTCATTAGGATCATAACAACAATGATAAATAAGTGATATCAAATGTTGTTTTCATAGATAAATATATAATTAAGAAAATAACTATGACATTTAATGAGAAAAATACCATATTCATATTAAATTAATTATTTGATATCTAAATTTTTTTGAAATAATAAATATAAGATTTTCTATTAAATAAAAAATAGAAAATTGTATAATTAATGGAATACATTTTATCTAAAAAATAATAATAGGATAATTAAATTCATAACACTTTGGATATTGATTACAAAATTTTATCATCCAGAATTTAAACATAAACTATCTTGGTAAAAAATTAGATTGTAAATTAATATATTACCCGAAGTACAAATTTATTCCAAAGGTAACTAACCTAATGTATAATAAATTTAATTTTAATTACAACATACCATAAACATATAAATTATTATAATTTCATATATGGTCTGTTAAAAACAAGCAAACACAAAATTATCAATAATATTTCTTTTAAATCATCAGTTTCAGCTGTTAATTATATTATTTTATTGGAAAATATTAGGATAAAAAGTTGCAGTCCTTATAGAATTATCATGATTGTATCATGTCTAGAATGATAATAATTATGTAAACATTATTTATTTTAATTAAAAACTTTTTCATATCAATAAATAAAACATAGATATGGAAAATTGAATTGCATCATTCAAGGATATGGTTGTCCATAAGTACACATGAACATTGTTTTCATTTTATATTGAAAATATTGAAATAATGATAGATAATATTCATTCATAATAAAAGATGTATTATTTAAAAACTAAAATATATATTTATTAAATAAATAATTATAAACATCCATGGTAGGTTGAAATGAAAAATTAACCATATCACTATATGGAGGTGGTTTGGCACACATACGTACACATGATATATTTATTTTATTTTTGATAAATTGATGATTTAAAAGGGTGTGAAATCATATTAATAATATATTTGTATATTTAATATACTATATTAATCATGTTATGAAGGATAAAATATGATTATGAAATGTGTATGAATAAATATAATTAAAAGAGTTCAGTTAAGATCATTAACTATTTAATGAGACACCCACTTTGTATTACTCCTTAATCCATGAAAATATGGAATTATGATTAATATAATACCTATATGATGTAGATAGATATATAATCCTAGTATTTTGGTTGGTATTTCCCATTATAATAGGCTCTTGGTGTGTGTAGGGTAGTCGGGAAGTCCTTTTATATGCGAGGGAGAGGATTCATTTGTAATTACAAAATAAATTAAGATATATTTATATCGTAATCAAGATTAATGGGTCATAATTGATTCATAATTTAATATTATATGAGATATTTTATAATTAATTACATGAAAAAGGATTTTGGAATTTCCATGTGTTAATATCTTCCTTATATTTTGTTCAACCACAGATAAACCTGTTTTACACCTATATATATCAATATTTATTATTACAATTTTTACAATTAACTATTAGGAAATTAATGTGTAATTATTACTAAATATAAAAAATTATGATTCCAAATATAATATCAATTTATAGAAAAATAATTTCAGAATAAAAATTCTTTAACAAAAAACATAAAACATGTCAAAATACTATTTTGTATAAAAATGAATTTTTTAGCATAAAAATGTTTTTATAAAAAAATTATTCAAAATATTGTATTCACGAACATAAATTTATGTTTTAAATATATTTTATATAGTTATATTTTTAAATAAATTCTAAATAAAAGGATACATTTAAAACCATTTAATGGGAATTTTTTTTTTCTAAAATCTTTTTTTATTATTCACAAAAAATTTAATCTTTTAGATAGATAAAAAATAGTAGTTATTATTCAGATGATATTATTATTTCAAAAAATATTCATTTTTTATAATATAAAACTTATAAAAGTATGAAAAACTAATTATAAAATATTCACAAAATATGCAGGAAAACTCATTTTTTGAATAAAACATATTTTTTAACCTGAAAAAAACGTTTTTGAAAATTAAAAAATTATTTATTATGAATTATTCAATACATTTAAATTATATTAAAAAATTAAAAATTATTTTCACATTGTGCTTAGTGAAACTCTTACATCCAATCTAATGACTGTTTTATAGAGTATACTATACCAATACTCATTTTAAATTTAGATTGTGTGTTAGAAAATATATCTAATATATCATGATTATTTCATAAGAAAATATAAAATATATGGGTGGTACATTATAAACCCCTTAAATTATAATTTTCTTTTAAAATTCAATAACTATAGTAATTTTAATTATTATATCATTTCTTCCCCACATCCTTGTGTTTCCATTTAGGTTTTTTGATTTTCTAATTCTTCCCAATTTCATTTACCATGATGATAGTATTATTCCGTAAAGTGATATCTCTATGATACATGATTTTTACTAGGTTTTCTTCATTGCAAATATCATAATATATTAGTACAACCAATGGGTACATTACAAGTGAAATGTCAATTATGTACTTCCTCGTGGGAGATAAATGGAACACACAATGAACATGATAGAGGTTTAGGGGAACCACCAAGTCATAAGATATAGTACCCAGGTAAAAACTCAGATCTACCTTTTAGTTATGATTCCTTTTTTATGGTGTTTTTAAGGAAAATAATAGTTTTCAAGAAATTTCTTAAGTACACACTGGGTACTTTATAATTACATGTCATGTACTCGGTTACCACTGGTAGCCGTTTTCTGGCCAGGTAACGGCCATGCAGAGGTCCATGTGTGGTGACCTGTAGACCGCCTAATGCGGGGGCTGATTAGGTCTAGTACATGTTGTGTATGTATAAAGTACACACCATTTAATTTTTTCATTAAATAAATCAGGTTTGAATCTAAATGTCAGAATTGACATCTTCTTCGCCTTCTTCGACCGAGAGCATTTACACGATGCCGATTTTTCCCGAACCCCCGATCGAGCATCCATTCTACGATTCGACCATAGTCAATTGCATTGGGATTTCCAGGATCTATAGATTCTGAATGCGAATCTAGGCTTGAGATTCAGGTATAGGGGTCTCACAATTCCCAGGAAGGTGGTTTGTGCCTTTCTGTAGATAGGCTTTGAATTATACGTGCAAAAGTTCCCAATACCCTTTTTTTGGGGTATTGTGTCTTTCCCAGTATTATCCTTGTTAATTGTCTTCGATTCCTGTAAGATTGAATATAGGTTAATTTAATGTGAATAGGTTTAATTTCTATGCTTTGGATGTTTTTTTACATGCATGTTCTGTTTATGATTGTTTGGTCTCTCTTAGCCCGTTAGGTTGTTGTGCTTTCCATTCCTAGTGCTAATAGGATGGAGTGATAATTTAATAGGAAATAATGTTATGTTGTAGACTATTAGTCAAGTATTTCTTGGGGAATAATTTGTCCATTATATATTGTTGTGCTCAATTGACTTACACAAGGCTGTTGGAACCTGGTGTAGTAGACCATAGGGGGGATGGACTCTGAGGGCTTCCCCACAGTGTCAGTTTTACTGTTACGATGTGAGATCATAGGGGGAATGTAAGTAAGTGCATCCTAGGAGTGATTGTAGTTCCTATGTTCATGACACATGGATAATTGGATGTTGATTATTTCCCTAGAGTTCCTTTTAATTAATTATATAAGACTCTTGGTGGAATTAATGAAGAGTGCATCCTCAAAGAATCCGTGTTATGTTGAACAAGAGGGGTTAGACTGTGTGTACATTCTAGAAGGTTTCATGTACTAGATTGGTTGACCAAAGGGGTAGGCAGTGAGTACATCCTAGAGGTTAACCTATTTTTTGTTATCTTATTACTTGATATATGAAATTGAATGCATTGAAACTATATGATTGTTTACTTTTGAGTACTTCTTTGATTATTGCTTCTATTTGCTTATTGTTGCGGTATAGACTAATTGATTATTAGGAATAGATCATTGGGTGGTTGTCTACTGGGATTAGTCTCACACTATGTTTGGGTCAGGATTTTCTGCCCAATGAGATTATTTTGTTGCTGGTATAGACAAGGCAAACACCCTTCTACTTTAGGTACATGATTGATGAGGAGCTCGAGATCATGGGACGAAGCGGTGTCTTGAAATGCTTAGGGAGTTTATCTATTTTATTTTTTACATGGGTGATTTCTCTATTATTGAATTTTGACCTATTTGGATGCTTTCCTAGACATTTGTATCATGCATCATTTATATGTATGTGCTCTAGATGTATATTACCCCAGCCTTCCATTGTTTACTGTTGTATAGTATTATACTAGTTTTTCAATTGTTATCTGTTTAATTCTACAGTGTTACATTGACAATGAGGGCATATTTTCTCCACTGTCACACCCATGGCCCATGCTACTAGTTGGCATCCTCTGGAGTTCGGGGAAATTTTCTTGATGTCCTGTGACCAACATGTCTCAGGGCATCTCGGGGCGGCTCCTAGGATCGGGACATTACAAAGTCGTATCTGATGAATTATTTTCTTCTTGGCTTACTATTTGGATCCTATATCCAAGGATGGGAAAAAAGGTACTTGGTAATAATTTGTGCTTTAGAGTATCTCACCCATGTATAGGGAAAATCCAATTTACCAAGGATATTGTAATTTTTCTGGTTTTCCAATTATCATAGTTGATTATATTTCACCATTCTGTGATTCACATTTTTTGTACTGTTATCATTGATATCATTAAGGTTCTATTTATTTATAAAATCTATGATATGAGTGTATTCCATCTCATGCATCATATATTCACTTCCAAGAAATAACATGTCATTCATTCTTACCATGCCATTTAGGATGCATTTCTTATTTCATGTTATTAAGATTGTTATTGTGCGAAATATGCTAGATGTTGTGAAATATGACTTGATTAGATACCTTCTGTTTGATAGAGTATTAAATTTTGTAATGTTTAGTTTAAATGAAATCAAATAAATGGTTCTTGAGGTATTATGGGTCCTCATTGATTGGGAGTTGGTGGATCATTGCTTTGTTATGATTTTATATGACATGTATATGATGCCAAAATTTGATACGCTGGGATTATGGTCCCTCACAGATTGGAACTAGGCACTTTAAAGGTCTTTTAAATTGTTTTCTTGGTTCCGTAGTAGTTTCTGATACTTACTATAAGGAAAAAAACTAGAATACACAGTGTGTAAAATTGGACACACACATCATTTGTTCATCAGTTTGGGAAGAAATTTTTTTTTCTTAAGATCACGCTATGTATTGTATGTACACGCCATGTAGTCTGTAACCATATTATCGACTATGTGGGATGAAACCTAGGGTTGAGAAGTCTTGTTAGAACACACCATGTGTCGGATGTACAAGCATTGTGCTGTAGACCACGTGTCCACCTGTGTGACTAACGACACAGATGGATAAATCATAGATTATACACATCGTGACGAGTTTGAACACATTGTGTAGTGTAACCTGAGTGTCTAGACATGTATTGAACAACATGCATCGGTAAAATACTTTATGTACATGTCGCGTCCATCTGGAACATGACATGTAGAGTGAGCTATGTATCTGACCATGTGTCTAACAACACATGCTTTTGATGTTCATCTAGTACACATCATGGTTAGAATTAACTTGCTGTGTAGTCTTGTTCTAGGAGAACTGTGTGGCACAACCATGTAAGAGAACTCAAGATGCGTAAGAGGATTCATGTACATGTCGTGTCTTAGGAAAACATGATGTGTGTATGGCGTGATACACAAAAAAATTTCACCGAAGTATATTCCCATGTTAAGGATTAAGGGAACACGCCATGTAGGTATTATACATGTCGTGTATCCATGTTTTGGAAAACAACATGATTTCTTTCTTTCTCCAATTCCTTTATTACACTTCTAGTTTTCAGTCCTTGATAATCTTGATCTAAGGTGGCCCTTGACTTGCAGATTCATGCCACTGAGATGTCCTCCGGTTGTCCGCCAGTTACAGGAAAATGATCAGATGTCGAACTTGTATGATTAGGGACTCCTAGTTGATCCTCCATTTGTTCTAGTAATTGAACCATCCATCATTTTGGACATTGGTGATGAGAAACAGCTCTGAGAGGGATTATTAGGGTTCATGTAGACCTTCCGTGGAGTACCACATCCTGCCCCATCTATGGAAGAGTTTACATGGGTATTTCTGCAACATCATCCTCCCACCTTCACCGGTGAAGGAGAACCTCAGGCTATAGAGCCATGGTTAGACGTCATTCTTTCTATCGTTGAGCATTTGGAGATTCCTCCAGAGAGGATGGTGAAGCTCGCTACGTACATTATTTTTGGATTCCGCCAAGAGATGGTGGGATGTGATCTCATAGGCTGAACCATAGCAGGTTATGGCGTAGGATGAGTTCCAGCATGCCTTATATGAAAACATCTACCCATAGACATTGTGGGACGATCGTTCTATAGGGTTCATGATTCTAGAGTAGGCTACTCTTTCTATTACGAAGTATTCTTCTTACTTCATAGAGCTGCAGTGCTTTACGCTCATCCCGGGAATTGATGAGTTCTTCCTAGAAAGGAAGTATTAGGATGGTCTTAGGCACGACATGCAATCTCAGGTGAATATATGCATGTTGACTTCCATCACTTCTATTGTCAATTAGTCACTAATCACGGTGCCCAATCTGTGTGATTCTGGAGTTGTGATCTAGTTCAGCTCGACATCAGGGTTTGGTATCCCTCCTACTAACAGAAGGAATCTCCATAAGGAGTATTCATGTGGAGATCTGACTAAACTAGAGGCTTCATCTTGTAGCCAGCTGGTGTGCTACAAGTGCGGGTAGAGCATGAATTTGAGGCCACATTGCCCGAGAGAATTTGTGGAGTGTCGATTATACAACAAGATGGGTCATCTTCAGCGCTTCTATTTGATCTTCCACCAGGATCTGCTGGAAGTATTTCTTTTATGACCCCTCGTTCCAAAGAAGCACCACTAGTTTCTCATATGTAAGAGGAATGGAGTTTTTCTGTCCATTCAGGCCAAGGTGGAGGTCATGGCCATTGTAATAAGTCGACAAGCAATCACCAACAAGAGGGTGGATCAGCTCAGAGTGATCAGGTAGGGTCATAGAGCTGCGGTGCTAGTCAGACTTTTGTAGTGGAGCAAACCCAACTAGAGTAGGATCCTGAGCTCTCTACAGTTTGGGTTACTATCTTTATTGCCTTAGTTTTATCTTCTACTCTATTCTACACTGAGGCTTCCCTTAGATTTATATGTTTTTATTTTTTAAATATCCTTGGGATCTTTATTTTTTTCTTTTGATGATATCTTGATGCTAGACACTCCGTTGGGGACTAGAATGGCTAGTGTATGTTTGGGCATGGAGTTCCCTCTTGAGGTTGATGGGTTCCACTTATTATGGGACCACTATGTCTTAGAGATTACAGGCTATGGATTTATTCTCTAAATGGAATGGTTGGTTCTCTTATAGGCTGTTTTCAATTGCTATCGTCATAGGGTGTGTTTCACATCACCAGGGGAAAATCGTTTCATCATAAGGGTGAATAGGATGTCCAAGAAAGTAGAGAGGGACCTGGGCATCATTAGTTTGGAGGAGTTGAAACTGAGATTGCTAGTCGATATCTGGATGACCAGAGGACACTGAAGATGGACATTCCTCTAGCGGTGGATCATTTTAGGGACTTCTTTCTCGAGGGATTTTCAGGTTTTCATCTAGAGAGAGAGTTGAAATTTTCTATTGAGCTAGTTCTAGGAGTAGAACTGGGTTCCATAACTCTTTATAGGATGACTACACCTGAGCTTCTTGAGCTCAAGAAGTAGTTGGTTGAGTTTCATGAAAATGGTTTCATTCGACCCAGTACTTCTCTTTGGGGTTAACCAGTCCTATTAGCAAAAAAGGCAGATGGTACCCTCAGAATTTGTGTAGATTACCAGAATATGGACCTGTTGATTGTCAAGAACCGATATCCCTTTCCAACGATTGATGATCTCATTGGTCAGCTCCAATATCCCATGTGTTCTCGAATATTGACTTGATATCCGATTACCATAAGTTTCACATTATAATCATTGATATACCTCTTACAGCCTTTCAGAGAAGGTATGGTCTATATGAGTATGTGGTTATTCCATTCGGTCTCATGAATGTGCCCAAAGTCTTCTTGGATCTAATGTACTGAGTGTTCCATCCATCCTTAGATTCCTTCATGGTAGTCTTCATAGATGATATCATGGTGTACTCTCACACCCGACACAACCATGGTACCCTTCTAGATATCATTTTGAGTACACTTATAGAGCACCAGTTATATATTATTCTTTCAAAATGCCACTATTGGATGAACCAGATTCATTTATTGTGTCATGTGATCTCCAAGATAAAATTATCAGTATACCCTGAGAAAGTGAGATCAATAGTTTCCTATAAGAAGCTGATGAACATCATGGAGGTACAATGTTCTCTACGACTGGATGGTAACAAAAAACATTTCATACTAGTCTTTTCATGCTTAGTAGCACCATTGATGGGCCTGACTAAGAAGGGCGCAATGTTCTCATGGTCAAATTCTTTTATGTCAGCCTTTCAGGAGCTAAAATAAAGCGTGACTTCTGCACACATACTAGTTTTTCTTGAGCTGGGAAAGAGCTATATTGTATTCAAGGATACATCAGGTATTGGGGTGGGAGTTTTGCTTATGTAGGGGGGGGGGGTATTCGTTGCATATAGGTCTCGGCTATTGAGGCCACATGAGGGGAACTACCCAACACATGATGCCTAGTAGGTTGCAGTTGTTCATGCTTTATGCTGTTGGAGACATTATCTTTTGGGAGAGAATTTTGTGGTTTTCATTAACCACAAAAGTCTCAAGTATATATTCACACAATGTGATCTAAATTTGTGAGAATGAAGGTTGGAGGATTACCTTTAGTCCTTTGAAATTGAGCATGCCTACATGCCTGGGAAAGGAAATGTTGTGGCTGAGGTGTTGAGCAAGAGCACTCTGATATATGCAGTTCAAGAGGCCAGTATTGAGTGGCAGCATATGGCTCTATTTTCTGAGATGCATTTGGAGGATCATGATAGTCAGGGAAAAAGTTTTCTTTCTCATATAGATGTTACCTATACTCTACTTGATCGGGTATATGTGAGGCAACTATCATATTCTGAAGGCCTAGTCCAACAGGAAATTGTGTTGGGGGAGAACCCTATTCGTGGATGGACCAAAGGCGTGGATCAAATATTGCATTTTCATGGATTCATGTGGGTGTCAGCAGACCTGTGAGTGAAATTGATGTGGGAATTTCATTCCTCAGTTTGGTCAGTTCATCCTGGTGTATCAAAGTAGTATCTTGATCTGCACCGTTAGTACTGGTGGCCATGTATGAAGGGAGATAATGCTTGTTTCGTCATGAGTTGTTCCACTTATCAGTAGATGAAGGTGGAGAATCAACGATGAACATGGATTCTGTAGTAGTTACCCATTCTTGGGTGGAAATGGAATGATGTCATGATGGACTTCCTGACAGGTTTACCAAGGTCACATAGAGGGAATGATGTAGTTTGGGATGTCATTGAAAAACTGACAAAGGTTGATCACATATTTCCAATCAAAGAGACCTTCAATGTCAATGAAATCTGAAGGTTGTAAATTTGGTAGATTTTATATCTACATGGAGTTCTTCAATCAATTGTTTCAGATAGGGATGTAGGTTTTACTTCTCAGGTCTGGAATGGGATATAGAAGGCCATGGGTACACATGTACATTGGAGTACAGATTACCAGCCCCAGATAGACGGCCAGACCAAGTGTACTATTCAGGTACTGAAGGACAAGCCATGAGCATGCATCATGGATTTTTGTGGTTCATTGGAAAATCACATACCTCTTGTGGAATTTTCTAACAATAATAGTTTTCAAGAATCTATTCAGATAACACCATTTATGACTTTGTACCGTAGGCCATGCCGATCACCATTATGTTGAATGAAGGATGGAGAGGCATCTATGATGGGAACAAATCTTGTCCAAGATACCACAAAGAAGATAGTGTTGACTCGGAAGAGGATGGCTATTGTATAGTATTGACAGATGTATTATGTTGATCAAGGGAGATGACCTCTTTGGTTTGAGGTCGGAGATTAGGTTTATCTACGTGTCACACCGAGGTTGGGACAGAGTAGGGTTAGGAGATAGGGTTTTCCTTTTCCAAGGTACATCAAGCCCTTTGAGGTGTTGGAGAGAGTTGTTATGGTTTCTTATCGGTTACAGTTACCTCAGATGTACCCGACTATGCATGATGGCTTCAACATTTCTCAGCATTGACATTAATTCTCATACACGTTTCAGGTTTATCAACCAATGGAGGTTCACATAGAGGTGAATTCCTTGTTCAAAAACATTATATCCAGATTTTTTGACCGAAGTATGAAGGATCACCATGGACTATATGTTACTATAGTATGAGTGCTATGGAAGCACATGAGAGTACACGACAAGACCTGGGTGAGGGATGCGACATACGATCACAGTGTCCAGAGCTGTTCGAGGATTCTCTTTCCACACTGCCTTGCTTGGGAAATTCATGGATGAATTTCTTTAATAGGGGACGTTTTTAAGAACACTAGTCTTCCTTTCTGGTATATTTCCCTTTTTTGGTGTTTTTTAGGAAAAGAGGAGTTTTCTAGAAATTTCTTAAGTACACACCATGTACTTAGTAATAGCTGGTAGCCGTGTCCTGGCTGTGTAACGTCCATACACATGTTCGTGTGTGGTGACCTAGAGAGCGCCTAATGTAGTGCCGGTTAAGGCAAGTACATGATGTCTACTTATAAAGTACACACCATTTACTTTATTTTTTTTCATTAAATGGATCGGGGTCGCGTCTAATTGGCATAAGAGACTTCTTCTTTGCCTTCATTGACCAATAGCGTCTGTACAATTATGATCATTTCCCGAGCCCTTGATCTAGCATCCATTATCTGATTCAACCGTCATCAATTGCATTGGGATCACAATGATATACGATGGCCAAAGGTGAATCAAGACTTGAGATTCACATATAGCAGCCTCACAACACCGAGGTAGGTGGTTTGTTTCTTTCCATAGATACTCTTGGAGTTTTATGTGCAAATGTGCCCAATACCCTTGTCTGGGTTATTGCATCTTCACAGTTTTAGCCTTGTTAATTCCCTGTTATGCCTGTATTATGGATTATAGGTTAATTGAATTTTAATAGGGTTAATTTCTTTGCATTGGAAGTGTTTTCCAATGCCTGATTTGTTTGGGTCCATTTGGTCTCTCTTACCATGTTAGGCTGCTGTGCTTTCCGTTCCATGTGCTGCTAGGTTGGAGTAATCTTTTTATCTGACATGTTGTTATGTTGTAGACTGTTAGACAAGTAGTCCATGATTAATTATATGGCAGTAAAATATCATTGTGCTCGATTGACTTACTCAGGGCTATGGGAACATGGTGTAGTAGACTACAGGGGGAATGGACAATGAGGGCTTCCCTAGTGTATCTTTTTTATAGTTATGAAGCGAGACCATAGGGGAGATGGACATAAGTGCTTCCTCAAAGTGTCAATAGACCCTCAATGTGGGAAAAAGAAGGAATGGAACGTTGAGTGATTCCAAAAAGTGTCTTTTAGATTCTAATACGAGATTGTTGGGGGAATTGACAGTTACTGGTTCCATAGAAAGTATGTGCTAAGATGAACCAGATGGGTTAGACTGTGTATACATCCCAGAGTGTTTCTAGTACATGATTGGTTGACCATAGTGGTTAGGAAATGAGTATATCCCAGAGGGTTACATATTTGTGGTTATCTTCTTACTTGAAATATGAAATTGAATATACAGAAACTGTATGATTGTTTACTTTTGAGTACTTCATTATTTACTTCTTCACAGTGCTTCTTTTCCTACCATATATATTCACTAAGTGTTACACATAGATCTTTGGTTGGTTTCCTACTGGAATTAGTCTCATACCTTGTTTGGGGCATGGTTTTTTGCCACAAAAAAATATTGTTATAGGTGGAGACAAGGGAAAGCGCCCTTCTCTATCAGGTACTTGATTGTTGTGGAGGTGTGGAGCATGGGACCAATCTGAGAATCGTGATTCTATTGTAGTTTATATTTATTATTTCTTACATAAGTTATTTCTGAATTCTTTCATTGTGACTTGTTTGGATTCTTTCTTATACATTTGTATAATGCATCATTTATATATATGTGGTCTAGTATTTTATTGCCTCAATCTTTCAGAGTTTACTGTTGTGTGGTATTATAAAGCTTCTACTATTTCTATCTTTTTTATATATTGATGTGTTACTCTACCAATGAGGGCATAGTTACTCCACTATCACACCTAAGGCCCTCGCTGTTAGTCGACATCCTCTGCTGTTCGGGGAAATGAACTTGAGGCCATGTGATTAACCAGGCTCAGGGTGCCTCTGGGTGGCTCCCTGAACTGGGACATTACACCCCAATCATGGAAGAATATAAAAAGAACCAATATTCATATGGATCACGTTTCACTTCTTTAATAATCACATATACATCATGGGTGGAGAAATATTCCAGATTATATTCTCATCAACATTAAATATCATATCTCAGTGATAATTTTCAACATAAATTTTCTATCAACTCTGATTTACCGTAATGTGATGTTGAATGGATAACACATTATCATCTTTTTCCTTAAAAATAATAGGCCCCAATAGATATAATTGTTATACCTCATCCCATCATATTAGTATTACCCATTATTTCCCTATATATATTCTTAAGGATTCATCTAAATGATAAATGTGAATCTATTCTTTTATGAAATCCCATCTAGAAGATTGTGTTAATACTGACCAACATCGACATATAGAGGCCATGATTTTAGAATATCCTCTAGGATAAAATGGTTCTCTATGAATCAATATCTATTTAACGATGATAACAAGTAATGATAAATAAAACTATAGTCAGACCATGAGAAGGATTTTTCCATAACATTTCGGTATACCTCATATCCTAATAAGAATCAATATATTGTGGTACTTAATGAAACACTAAAACAACACTAATGTATATCCTAGAAAATTGATCAATAGTGAAATTTTATCTAATTTAAATAAATTATGGTGATTTTTTAAATACATTTATTATAACAAAATTTTCAATATGTCCTTCATATTTTATTGTATATACAGTGTTGAAATTCATGGTGATATTTTCCCATTTCAATTCAAGTATGGGTAATAGTCATAACCTCTCCTTAAAATTATGTCTATCTTCCTTAAGATAATTGCAACATCCCAGGTTAATAAAGAATAAACAATTTTCATATTTATTAATATAAAAAGAAATAAATATTAATTTTACTTTAAAGGGGTTTCTATGTTCGATAGCGTACCAGATACACAACAAAGATATACTTTGAAATCTTAAGTTGCACACTAGTAATAAAATAATATTATTTTAAATGGTAGTTAAAACGTAGCCGTTTTATTGGCAGGAATGAATAGAAATAACTAAAATGTGATTATATATGTTTGATAAATGTTTTTACATTTATCCAATAAAAGATAAAGGCTTAAAATACGAAAAAAATTCAATTTTAGGTATAAATACTCTAATATTCACAAAAGGTCGACTTATTGCCTTTTAATGGTGAACCTTATTTAAATATAGTTTTGGTAAATCTTATAAATTCTATTGGACCAAATAAAACTCCTCTTTAGAATCGGGTCATCAAAATTTAGTTTATGTAGATTTTTGGTTTTTTTCCGATAAAGTTCATTTTTTAATGAATAGTGAAAAATGTTGTATTTTAATTCAAAAACTCTTTTTAATATAATTTATTTATATGATTAAAATATCTTTTGAATTGGTTTTAAAGTGAAATTAGAATATATCTTTTCCATTTAATCCAATAGTGGTCATTGGAATTATTTTCATTTTGAAATTGGACATAAACTAGTATCAATCTTTTGATATATATTATTACATAAAAACACGCTCTTTGTTCTTACAGCGGAAATTAATTATTAAATTAATTAATTTAACTTATATGTTTTGAGTTATGTAAAATAGACATCATTTTTGAATTCGGAATATCAAATATAGCTTCGGGTGATGTTTTGGTATTTAAAAAAAACATCAATTTTTGATGAATAGTGAAATCACTATGTGGTACTTAAAAAACAGATTTTTCATTTAAATGAAATTTTGCCACCTTTGTGTTTTGAATTTCAAAAATCTGACATACATGGTTGTCATTGGGAATGAAAATGTGGTTAAATGGGATTAAAATAAATTTTTGGTGAATAGTACCTTTTAAATATTAATCGCGATTAGAGGTAAATAGTGTAATTTAAGGTAAAAATAATTTTTTAATAATATGAAATGAACGTGAAACATGTACTACCCTTATTTTATGTGTCATTTCCTACCAAGACATTCCATGGGTCAACTTGGGGACCCCATGGAGCCCCTTTTGTATAAAAATGACATTAATAACTTTTTATTTAATGTTAAAATAAAAATTTCACAAAAATGAAATGTTTTACTAAAACTATTTTTAGAAGGGGTTATACAAGTCATAATTTTGACTATAAATATTAATTGGAATGATAAGAGGATTTAATACAGCATGATATTTGTTTTATAATTTTTATAAATTAAAATATTAAATTATTTACGACACCATGTTGATGCAGCGATTACCTCATTATTTAACGATTTAAATAAAATGAGACGATAATTTAAAATCTAAGACCTACTACTGTTAAAACCCTATTGGATGGGTGGATTTCTAACCCTTAACACCTTATCCTCTAAATTTATAAATTTGGGACATTTTTATCCTAAAATCATTTTATAATAAAGTAACATTTTATAACATTCCAAGAGTGCCCCTCCTCTACTCTTATAAAATTCCCCCACATCTACCTTCTTAACCACACCTCTCAAGCCTTTGGTTCGGCAAAGCTCTGCCCAGTTTCTCTCTCCACATCCCTCTCTTACTCCTATAATCCTCACTTTGGGAAGAAGTCTTCCCAAGGAAGCCTTTG